>CM037584.1:116210881-116810881 GCA_021018995.1 Chloranthus sessilifolius
GGTTGAATATGTGGTTGCAGACCACTTGTCCAGGATTCTAGCTGCTGAGTTTGATAGTCGCCTGTCAATGACTCATTTTCAAATGAGCAGCTTTTTGCTGTCAGCATGAGTGCACCTTGGTTTGCAAACATAGTTAATTATTTGGAAGTGGGTAGGATTCCCCACATTGGAATAACATGGATAAGGATCTGTTCTTCTCTCAGATCAGATACTATATGTGGGAGGATCCATACCTTTTCAAGAACTGTGCAGACCAAGTTGTGAGAAGGTGTGTACCTGAGAATGAATTCCATAGCATACTAACAATGTGTCATGAACAGGCTTGTGGAGGTCATTTCAGTGAAAACATGACTACTACAAAAGTACTTCAAAGTGGATTCTATTGGCCTACTTTATTCAAAGATGCATTTCAGCACTGCAGAGCTTGTGAAAGATGTCAGAAAATGGGAAGTATTTCCAAAATAAATTCTATGCTTTTACAACCCATTCTTGTAGTTGAATTGTTTGACATTTGGGGGATTGACTTCATGGGTCCCTTCCCTCCTTCTTATGGATATAATTTTATTCTTGTGGCTATGGACTATGTGTCTAAGTGGGTTGAAGCCATAGCCATAAGAACCAATGATCACAGAGTTATCATCAATTTCTTGAAAGACAATATTTTCTCTAGGTTTGGTACCCCCAGAGCTATCATTAGTGATGGGGGAAGCCATTTCTATAATAGGCATTTTGAAAATCTGCTTAGAAAGTACTCTATGACACATAGAGTTTCCATCCCATACCACCCATAGACCAATGGATAGGTAAAAATTTCTAACAGAGAGATCAAACACATTCTAGAGAAAACTGTGAGACGAGATAGGAAGGATTCATCCCTAAAGTTGACTGATGCTCTTTGGGCTTATAGAACTGCCTATAAGACCCCAATAGGGATGTCTCCCTTTAGGTTGGTGTATGGCAAGGCATGCCATTTATCAGTGGAGTTAGACCATAAAGCCTATTGGGCTATTAAGTCATTGAATTTTGATCTAACTGCTGCTGGTATGCACAGGAGGCTGCAGTTGTCAGAACTTAAAGAGTTGAGATTGGATGCCTACTCTAATGCAAGGATTTACAAAGAAAAGGTCAAAGTTTTTATGATAAGCATTTGCTGAGAAAGGAGTTTGCTGCAAGTAACAAAGTATGATTATTTAATTCAAAATTAAAAAATTTCCCAAGCAAGTTGAAATCTAGATGGGAGGGGCTCTACATTGTGATGCATGTTTTCCCATCTAAAGCAGTTGAAATCATGGATCCAAAAGATGGTAGGATCATGAAAGTAAATGGTTAAAGGCTCAAAATTTGTGTTGAAAATATAGTAGAGCCTGTGGTGACCATTCACCTTCAAGAACTTCCAAAGTGTGAATGATTTTCAGCATTGTACATTATGTATCATAACTGTCAGTAGAATGATGTTGTTGTTTTCAAATCTGTCTGTCATTGTATGTATGTTGCCAATTTTGCTTAGTTTTTCATTTAGTATAATAAGTCAGTTGTGATAAGAGATAGGAAGCTCTGTAATGCATGAGAAATTAAATGGAAACTGAAGAGGATGGATGAATATTTGTTGAATGGAGACAGTGAATTGATGTGAAAAAAGTTAGGATTACAAAAAGACCTGTCAAGAGGTTAGAAGTGCAATTCGACAAGTACTGAAGGTGCCCCTTGTGGAATTCGATAGGTACTGAGACCTGTCGATAGGATGTACCTAGTTTTTGATAGGTACTGAAGGTGATTGCTGCAATTTTGATAGGTTCTGTGTATATACCTATTGAGAGGTTTGAAAATTTTGAAGCATATATACCTGTCGAGAGGTTTGATGAACCTCTCAAAACCTTCAGCTTGAGAGTCTGCATTTTCAAGTGATTCTAACTGTTCGACAGGTTGATTCAACCTGTCGAAATAGTATTTTGCTTAATTAAAACCTATCGATAGGTTCAGTTATCCATTCAACACCTTGAGTTGAAAGTTCTGTTCTTCCCCTGCCCGAGTTTCCATTTTCTTCTTTCTTCTCCATCTTCTTGGTACCAGTTCCAATTACTCTGCCGTTGTTCTAGTTGCATCAACTTTGCAAAGCCGACATTTTGTACCTGGTTTAAGCCAATTTGAATCTGTGTGCTGCAAGCCCTGAGAAGCCCTAGGGTTTTGAGTAAGTCCTTCAATTTCATTCTTGTGATTTTTTCGCATTATAGTTCTATATTTTTGAACGTTTGCGGCGTGTGTGGTTAATTAAGTGAGGAAGGAAGATTGTTGTGGTTGTTTGAGAAGTATTGTGAGAATTTTATGTCCCAATGGCCGAATTTGAGGGCACCTTGACCGATTTACTCCAATCCCCTTCCCAATCCACCCCAAAATCCACTAGGAAGTCTAGTAGGTTAGCCACACAGCCTAAGGCCGACCCACCTGCGAAGAGGAAACTAGTTGTGGACAAGCCCAAGAACGCTCAGAAAGCCAAGAAAGCAAGAGTTGTTGAGGAGGTTACTAAGGAAGAACCTAGACCTAACCCTGAGCCTGAGATTAAGCTACCTGTGACCTTGACAACTCCTAATGAGTTTGTGGATGCCTTAAGTTTGATTCCTGAGACAATCTTTGACCTACCTTATTTTACTAAGGTAGAGGAGTGCAAGGAGACCTTGGTCTACTTGGAAAAGGCATCCTTGACACCTCTGTTGACCCCATTACAAGAGAAGGTATACCCAAGATTGGTCAAGTTATGGTATTAGAACATCAGGAAAAAGAAGATGTCAGGGTTAACTGATCCTACCCTTTTGGTGTTGGTTGATAACTGGGAGCTTGTAGTGGATTACCAGGATATTGGGTTGGCATTGGGCGTCTCATTTCTATATGATCCAGCCAGCAATTTGGGAGCCCTTGACAGTGTCTCTTTTAGGAACATTGCTAGACACTTGACCCAGGGCATTGTGGGATCTGGGGAGTCTTTGATGAGGAGAGACTTAGACCCCAACTTTCTTTTCATAGATACATTCCTGAGGAAGAATGTCTATGTCAGTGGACATCAATAGGAGAGAAGAACTCCAATATTGGATGCCATGTACTTCTTCTCCAAGGGCTAGTCCTTTAATGCCCCTCAGCTGATATTTGAGGCCATGGTGGATGTACATGACAAGATAAAAAAGGGACAGGTGTTGTCATGGTTGCCTTACAGCAGACTCATTACTGCTATTCGAAGGCAAGGGAAGTATGTATTGAAGAAAGATGAACCTACTGAGGGTTTGAGCCCAAAAAATTTTGGGAGGAGAGCTTGGTCCATTAGTATGACCCTGATTGGGAAGAGCAAGAAAAAGCCAGTTGAGAGTTCTGAAAAGGAAGCACCTCAGGTGACTAGCTCAGCACCCACACCTGTGATCTCTACAGCTCCAGCAGCCAGCTCTGAACCTCTACCTACCTCTGCTGGTACTAGCTCTGTGCCTTTGCCTACCTCTGTTAGTAGTATTGCCCCACCTGTGACCTCTGCACCTTTATCTGTCACTCCTACTGCTATGACCTATGATGTTGTCAGTTATGTCCCCATTCCATCACCTTCTATACCATCCATATTTGTCCCCATCCCTTCTAGCAGCTCATCCATCCCTTCTACTAACACCACCACAATCACCCATGTGTCAGCTCCTCCTACCACTGGCCCAATTTTAACCTTGCCTTCACCACCCATAACAACCACCTACTAGAGAAAAACCAAACAAGCCACATCCCCAACCCCCCAGCTAGCCCATCCATTCCAAGCCTAGAGCCTTTAAGCCTTGCACCAGCAGCCCCACTCACATCTACATCATCTGACCCAGTTACTTCCTCTCCACTATCCATACCTTCTGAGATTGACCCCACTACCTTCATGTCACCCATTCATACTCAGGAGGAGGAACACTTCACCACTGAGGGTTATTCATCCCTAATAGATTCCATTATAGAAGATGTTGGGCATGAGTACTCCCCTTTACCTGACTCTCCACATCCTATCCCTTTCCACCATGCTTCCACCTCACCTTTCTAGCCTATTCCAGCCATTCCACCTGTTACCCAAACTCAAATCTTACCAGATACCTCTACCCAGATCCTTTCCCTTCTCACATCCATCCTAGCCCAGCTTCAAACTAATACATAAAACCAATCTATTATGGCCACCTGCCTACATGCCATTCAATCCACTTTAATCCCATCTACCTTAACCATTCAACCTCTTACAACTCCCTCTCTTACACCCAGTCCTATACCTACTCCACCTCCTTCTCCTCAGTTGTCCCCTATAGTAGTAGTGGTTACCATTGTTGAGGTGGAAGAACCAAAACCTGCACCTTCTACCAGGGACTCTTCTACCCAAACTGACCGCATGGATAATAGCCTATCCTCTCTACCTTTTACCTACCCTTCCACACCACAACCTGAGTTAGTTGCTGAGGAAGAGGAGCTGCCACTTACCTTCATTCTACCTTCACCACCACCACCTGAGCTTCCCATCACCCCTTCCTCCATGGATGAACCTCACCATTGGGCCATTGGGCCATTGTTCCATATGGAACCAATACCTTTTCACCTTTTTCATCCCTCACCAAAGCCATAGAGCACAACCCTTATGTTGGGGAGGATGTCAAGTTTCTAGTGGAGGCAGTCATGGCTTTGCAACAGCAGGCCCACAAAGTTGAGTTTGACCTTGTTTTTGAGGCCCACAGGCAAAAAGAATGGAAGCTATGGCAGATAGTACTCAACTCCCTGAATTTGTATAAGGTCTACAAAGAAAAATCCAACATGCTTTCCAGACTTGTTGAGACCTTATCTCTCTATCCTACCCTCAAAGCTGCTGAGTCAACTGGCATTTCCATCAAGGAGCCTGGACCAAAACCAAAGAAGAAGAAGAAGCCAGCTGCAACCAAGTCCACACCTGATGCTTCAAGTGCAAAGCCATTGAAGAAGGATAAAAATCCATTTGAAGAAAATATGCCTGGACCCCTCCTTTTGTTTTAAGTTCAAATACTGAGTCTGATTAGGTGTAGAGTAGTGGGTGTGTTTAGACTATGTACTTCATATGCTATTGTTCTAGGTAGTTTGGTTGTATATACTTTGCTTTTTGCATTTTATCAGCTCTATAACTATTTTGTATATAGTTCATTTTAATAAATTGTTCCTTTTATGTGCCATTGTATATAGTTCAGCTCTGTTGTTCATTTTTATCTTAATTTGTGTTGTTCATTTTGCTTTTACCCTGCTGTTTTTAGTTGTTATATATCTAAAACAGTGAGGACACTGTTCCTCATAGGTTTGGGGGTATAACAGGGTAATTTTAAAAAAATAATAAATAAATAAAATTTTTATGAGATAGTTAAGCTAAGTGCAATGGTGTTAGTAGGATTAAAACAAATTTAACAAAATTCCAAACTGAGCAATTTTGAAAAAGAAGATTTAAAAATGTATGGTAGACTATTTAATGTTTGGATTTTTTTGAAAAATTCATCATTTTCATGAAAGATATTATCAAGAAATTTTTGTCATAATCAGTATGTAGTGAACCATTAAGGAGAGAAAAAGTAAGAACATGTCTTGACAGTCCTAAGGAATACCATACCTAGTGAGATTTGAGCCTGAAAGAATTTCTTTTGAAGAGTGTTTTGGTAAAATTTTCTGCTCTAGGAACTGTTTGAACCTACTCTTTTTCACTAGAAGTTATGTAACTTCAAGTTGAAACAACTTGACAGTACTCATGACATTAAAGACATGATGTAAGGCCCTCCTTTGGACAGTTTGAGCTTGAAACTTCCTACCTTTCAACTTCCCTTGATACACACAAATTGAGTGTTAAAAATCCAAGTTTTCTTTTACAGAAACCAGAGAATTTAAAGCCAAACCTCAGTGACCTGATGCAACCTAAACCTCACTCTGAGATTTCAGAAAGTAAAGGAGAAGAAGCTGAAGAAGGTTGAGCTAGTTTAAAGTTTGGTGGAAGAAGAAGAAAGTACATTTGATAGCAACTGTGTGTAAATTGTGTAGTTGTGGCATTGTAGCATATAAAAAAAAATGAGAAAAATACAAAGAAAAGTATGCAAAAAGAAGAAAAACAGAAAAATAAAATAAAAAAGAAAAGGAAAAAGAGAAGTCACTTCAAATATGAAAATATCAAAGAAGATGAAGATATGCTGAGATGAAGAAGGTGTGTATACCACCTCCTTACCTTGCTGATTTCTCAATTTTGAATCCCTCTTTAACCTTCTAATCTTTATAAACCTCCCATAAGTCACATTACAACCCAATACAAAGATCTTACTGATCTGAAGTTGATTGAGCTGTCATGTGGAGATGAGGAGTTGTATACTCTTTGGTGAAAAGAGTTAGAGATTTCAGGAATTAGAGCAACTACCTATGCTCATGCTTGCAGTCCTATTTGAGAGCTGTAACGCTCTTAAGCTTGAGTGAAATTGAACACCTTTGAAATCATTTGTGAGAGTATGCCTGTGAGAACATTGGGTCTAAGATTGGACTTGTTTAGGCATTGTTTGAACCTGATTCTCTAATTAATGGTGAAGTACATATTGTTTTTGCACATATCATTCTCTTGATGATTTCAGATTGATTATGATGAGTTTAAAAAAGGAATTAGGTATTAAACTATTTATTTTTACTGCTGTGAAACTTCTGAATTTGAATGAGCAAGGTATGGAATGAAGCTGAATTTGTTGGCATCTAACTTGTAACTGTTTGCACTTGATTTAATCATATTCATATTGAAGTTTGTGGGTAACTTCACTGAAAACTCTCAGGAGACTTCACCTAGGGGTTTAAAAGGCTTGATGCATATGCTAAATGCATCTTTGCTCCCTACAAAAGTGGTATTTTCTGTTTTCAATATTTGTTTTTAATTTTTCCTTTGCTCAGGGATTAGCAAAGCTTAGGTTTGGAGGTATGTTAATCAATGAAAAATATCATTTTTCACCTCCTAACCTGACCTTTGATGGACTTTTGAGTTGACTAATAATGTGTCTTAAGTGTGTTTTATAGTTAGCAATAAACTGCAGTCATAGTAGAGAAATTCATCTAAAAAAATGCCAAGAAGTGACCTGCTGCTTCAACATGTGCACATACAGCCCAAGCAATCAGCCATCAAGGAGATCCACAAAGCCTCAAAATTCTATGGCAATGGCATGTGTCCAACTGTGTACACATGGGAGCAAACCAGTAGCTGTATTTGATGAAGAATGAACCCCTCAAAGGGCACTGAGTGCTGGACAGATGAAAGATAGCACCCCAAGAAGTGTACAAGTTGTGGAAGCAAAGAACAGAAGCTGTTCAGAGGTTATTTAAACCTATCAAGAAGTTTGGGTGCTTAATGGAAGAGGTCAAGATGTGCTGCTAAGGAGAAATGAACATATCGAGAGGTTTACAGAACCTGTCGAATGGATTAAAACTGCAGCAATGATCCTGTCGAATAGTGCAGAAGATCCTGTCGAGAAGTCACCTGTACCAGCCATCCTCGTGAAGTGCAGAAGGCCAAAACTATTCCCACTGAGAGGTTCCCTGAACCTGTCAAACAGTCAAAGCCAACCTAGCGAGAAGATACCTGGAGCTGTATTGGATCTCGCGAGGTTGCATCATCCTGTCGAAAGGATGGTTGAAGCTAGAAGAGCATTTAAGCAGTGAAAGTATCCTGTCGAGCAGTTCAGTAGAACCTGTCGAAAGTTGCTTTCAACCTATTGAACAGAGTAAGAAGCACACTCAGAACCTATCGAAAGGTTCTCTGAACCTCTCGAAGCACGATTTTGGAACTTCTCAGTTCCAGCTGAGAATGCAGATCACTTCAAGCTTTGATGCACATGTCCTGGGGCATGCTAACAACCTTTGAGGGTATTTTTGGAATGCAAATGGGCATGAATGTGAACTCCCTAACTCCCCCACATGTTCTTATCCAATTCGAACCAATTGGTGGGGATTCTAGAAGAAAAATCAGTTACATCAGCAGCTCAAAATAACGAAATTATTCTCTTAAGCTCTGATTGGCTGAAACAGATCTGAGACAGACTGGAAGAATATAAATAGAGGAGAAGCTCAAGCAGAAGAACCATCCAGAAGATCCAAAAATTGAGGGAGGCTAGAGATCAAATTCGAATTCCTTTTCCTCCAAAATTCTTTCCCATTCTCTCTTTAGCCCAACCATGGTTTGCTAAATACTTGTAGCAGCTAGGGTGAGGTAGATCTGTAGAATTGAGAGGTTTGAGAGCTTTGTATGAGGATTGGATTATGCACAGACTGCAGATCTGAGAACAATTTATTGTAAGTTGTATTGAATCAATAAATTGTTGGTTGTAAAGCTCATCTGAATCTATAGATCTTTTGGTTCCATTAGATTCTCAATCGAATTTATGTATTTGGGAATAGCCCATTCATTTAACCTTTAGATCTCTTGATAGCCATTTGATCTTCCTAGGTTTAATAGTCATGTGGATGCCTGAGCTTGTAGCCTTGCATCCACATCATCTGTAGTGATTATCCTGTTCTAATTGAAGCCTTTGGATTAGAGGAAATCTATTGGATGATCTGTGACCATTGAAGTGGACAGATCATAACCTTAAGATCAATTCAATTCTCTGGTTTAGATTAGATTTTTCTACCTTGCATCTGTGCTTGTATCTAGATGAAGGATAGCTGCAAATCAATCCCCTGCATTGCTGTTGAATCAATCAATTTTCAATAGAACCAAAATCCCAAGCTGCTATTCTCCACATTTGATTTTAATTCCCCAAAACCTTTTCTCTATTTCTTCAAATATGTTTTCTGCTCATCTTTGGATCATTTGCATTTGCATTTAATTTTTTGTAGTTTAGTAAAGTGACAACCCCAAAAACCTCTCCTCTTTCCTTTCTTGCTTTATTTTAAATTAGAAAAGTTTAGTGTGCCAGATTTGTTCTAGATTTGGAGATTTACTGTATTTTGAAACACATTTTCCTATGGACATACCCTTACTTACCCCTTTAAAGCTTGCTGCAATAGCCCTGGTTCTTACAGGCCTGGTTGCCTTACCTTGGTGTCTTTTTCTGTGATTTTTTTTTATTGTGTTGTTTTTATCATCTTAATAATTACAAGGTAGGCAATAAAATAGCGTATGTATGATATCTGCTTTGATTCCCACGCTTATACGTGGATATACCTGTAGACACTCCCATTTTTCCCTCTCGGAGTATACGAATTTATTTGGTCAACCTTTGACCTCGCCCATGATCTACGAAAAGGACTAACCATTTTTGAAGACTTTAAAACCCTATATTGGGACCATGCACTGAAATAATAGTACATGGCTGAGACCTAGGCTGAAATAATAGCTCTGTGGCTCGAACCCAGCTCAAAATCGGGAAAATCTCAAATTATGCGCCCTATCTAGCACGCGTAAGTCAATTGCACGCCCCATGGCTGGCGCGCAATTGGTCTCTCTTGGACCTGGATTGCACTTCCTGAGGACTGCCTTAGGCCTTGATTATGCACCCTACCAGGCACGTGTAATCATATTGCACGCTCCACCAGAAGCGTGCAATTAGTCCCTTTTGGACTGGCCTTCTACCCTTCTAGAAATCGCCTCGAGACTTGATTGCATGCCCTACCTAGAGCGCAATCTATTTATGCGCCACAACACATGCACGTAATCGGTTCCCAAGCGAACCTAGTATCTAACTCCCTAGACCACCAAAACTCTCCTATTAAACGTGGTTGGCATGGCATTTAATTGGATTGGGGCACACTAAAAAGAGCGTGTAACTAGTCTAATTAGACTAGGATTGAGACACCCAGCTGAGCCAGTCAGCCGGTCACTCACTAAGTCAGTCACCGACTCAAAGTGATTGTGCGCCTGATACAGGGCGCATAATTCAATTGAGCGCACCCAAACGGGCGCGTAATTGAATTTCACCGACCAATTGAGCGCACCCCACAGGGCGTGCAAGTGGCCAAATACCTATAAATAGATACCACCACCCCATCCCAAAAACACATCACAACGCAGTCAGTAATCAAATTTTTGAGTTCCTACTTCCAAGCTTAGGATTTCGAGATTCCTCTCTGCGGCCCTGGTCTCAGGTATACTTTTCTTCTAGTTTTTAATTCTTCTAGTTCTTAGTTCTAGATCTTAGGTTCTAATTTTATATCTTAATTCTAGATTCCTTTTATTTTATTTTTAGTTTCTTATCATTGGTTCTAGTTCTTAGTTACTAGAGTCAATCCTTAGCTTTAGCTTTTTTATTCCTCTTCATATTTTTAGATCTTAGATTCTAATTCATAGTGTTGATTTTAGTTTTTAACTTCAAACTTTGTTCTTCATTTTTAGAGTTTAGGTTTTGATCTCAAATCTTAATCTCTAAGTCCTACATCTCAATTTCAGTATGAAATTCACTAGTTTTAGTTTCGATCTCATAATTCTAGTTTATAGTTCTCAATTTCAGTCCTTCAATTCCTTTATAATTTATGATTTTGATCTTTAAAATTATAGTTTCCCAATTAAAAATCAGTTTTTCAATCCCTAGCCACCCGATTTGTCCAAGGGAGCTTATGGAGGATACCCGAGAACGGGGCCGATCCTCCTTACCATAGCGGGCTCAAACCCCTTTTTTAGAATTCTGATAGATTTAGGATACTTTAATTAATTAGAGATTTGATAGAATTAATTTACTTAATTAGCATAGCTTATTTAATTATAGTCGTAGTAAAATTAGAAAAAATTGGTATTTCTAGTAAGATTAGAAAATTTGTTAGAACCATAATTAGTTTATGATATAATTAGATTTTTATTTTTAGGACATTAATTAGACTTTTAGTCATATTAGGAGACCTAGTTAAACTAGGATTCCTCGATTAACTAAACCCCTAATAAGATTAAAATTAATTAGAGCCCCGATAATATCAAGTAAATAAAGCAGTCAAAAATCATAGCAAGAGTAGGAAAGGTAAAGTTGTTAGAAGAGAATTAGGAAAACTAGCTTGACTAAACTTCTAGGCCCAGTGCTGCTGACATCGGCCGGCCGATGATTCAGTAAAGAGAACAACCCATATCTCTACCCCGGAAGGCGTGATCAGTGACGTGTTACAGCGTTGATAAATATATACAGCTGGCAATCGCAATGAATATATATTTTCCTAAGATTTACTTCTTTATGTTTAGTACTTAATAACAGCTAAATACACCGCCTTTGCGAGAGTCCACTTGGACCGAATTGGGCCACTCTTTCAGGGGACCGAAACGGACCCAGAAAAAGTGCGTACCAATAATACCAAGTATTTCTGTATTCAGATTGTGAAGTGTGATCCGACGGTCTAGTTTTTTCCTGAGTTTAAGATGTAAGAAAGAAAAAAAATATATTGTATAGGATTTTATGAGAAAGGGAAAATCAAGTTGTCACAGTTGTTATCAGAGCTATGACAGTAGATCTTATCAGGACATGAGAGACCCAACTGTGACTCTGTCACAGTTGGTATCAAAGCTTAGGCATTAGGTCTTGTTGGGACCCAAGACTATGATGGTAGATTCTATCAGGGCATAGGATACCCAACTATGACTCTGTCACAGTTGGTAAAATTTTAGGCTTTAGGTCTTCTAGGGACTCAAAGTTGTGATAGTAGATTTTGTTTAGAACTTGGGTTGTGGATCTTCACGATCACTTGTGGTGGAGATACTTGCTGATCGTGATAGAAGTACGGCTTTAGTAGGCGAGTTAGGTTTTAAATTGCTTTGTCAAAACATAGGGCCATGAGGATCACAATCATTGGTAATTGAAACCTTGTTTCATTTTGATAGATCACTATGGCACCACGTAAAAGAGCAAAGATTGTACGCACTGGAGATAATGAGCAAAATAGGCAGTTGCTGGAGACAATGATCAACACAATGGCTCAGCAGACTGCATTACTCACGGCAATGTTAAGAGACACAACTCACACACCTCTTCATCCGCACCAGTTGAGTCATGCTCATGGTGTAGAGGGCGGCACCTGGCAAAGAACTGTAGATGATCCATTGGTGCATGTTTCAAGTGTGGGCGAATGGGACACCTGATAAGAGATTGTCCCACAATGAAAAAGGGGCGACGACTTCGGAAATAACTTGGGATACTTCTTGGTTCATCATTCAAGATCGTGAACTTGCAACCTCTAAACAGAATGATCTGGCAGCTAGAGGGATTATCCACGTACCCTCCCACTCTTCGGATTAGACAGCAGCTAGAGTTTTGGTGTTGTAGTAGACCTTACGTATCTTCACATCTACACCGACCGATACATGCGCGCAGTGTGGGAAATATTATAAAACAGAGAAGGGTAGGCGAGCCTTAGGTGCATGCTTCAGATGTGGTCAGGTGGGAAATCTAGTGAAAAATTACCCTGAGACGGATCTAGGGAGGATGACATCGTCATCTACTCCGAGACCATTTCTACCTACAACTCATGGTCGCACCAGTGATGCATCGATACGAGATGCCCACGTGGAAAATGAAGTCCTCCAAGGTATAGATTCATTATCGATTGTCAAGATTTTACTCTAAATTTTTTAATGATGAATGTCCTTAGAATTTGTGCCTGCTTTTGGAACTTGAGGAATGTCATGACACCATCATACGTGCACCTAATTAAATCACTTGCATGGCATAAACAGATTTCAATTTTAAAAGATTAACTAAGTAGGTGACAATTATGATGACGGATTTAAATCAATTGTGACAGTTAGGGTATAATTGCTTAAGGACAGATTGTTTAGTATATCTAAAATTAAGTTGACGCTTATGAGCAATGATGTTTGAACTAAGACTTGTAAACGAATTTATACCTAACAGACATAATCGCAATGTTCTTCATTCAGACTAATGGATCATGAGTGATTAATGTTTGGAAGCACTCCTTCCAACCTTGAGTGCGGTTGTTAATCACTGCAGTTTTATGTGAAAATCCTTACGGATTTGGGGAAATTTAAAATAATAATGCCGATAGTTGACATAAGATATGGATGATTCAATTAAGGACTTAAGCCTTGATTTGAGGAGCAATATATTTCTTCGTGACCTCTCAATTCCCTATTAAATTGGTTGTCAATTTTGCAACTTTAGACTTTGTTCTCCCGTTATGGATTGCACAATTTTCCATCACGTTTAATCCATAGCTGATGGATGTGGATCCATAAGGACGACATTCAGATTTAGTTATTATATTGATTGTGTTAAGGATTGTGCACATGAAGAGATGATTAATCTTGACCTAACATATATTTATGACCTTACTCTTGTGCATCTAAATGGTATGCCATTGGGAATAGCCATTTCAAATCATTTCCTTGATTAAAAGATTAGACGTAAGGTGTTATAGGAACGATTAAATGCATACATTTTGAAATTTCAAGATCACTGTGATAGGTGATGGTGAACGTTAGTATGCTTGCAGTTGATAGTTAAAATAATTTTACTCTATGAAAATAGTGTATCCGATCAATAATTTTGAATTTTGGTGGGCGTCGCACCTTTAAATTAATTACGATTATTAGTTCATGATTAAAACCTTGATGATTATTAGTTCATGGTCAAAATCTTGGTAATTATATTGATTGTACAGTTATATTAAATGTGCTAGTTAATGGTTGTCGGAATCCCCAAATTAACGTAAGTGTATATTCAGTTTTGTGGATGCATTGTTACAATGGGTGCAGTCATGGTTTCAAGTTTATCTATGGTAATGGCTAGTTGGGCTATGTAAAATTCTATGTATCCAAAGTCGGGGGGTCACTATTAGCAATTCAAATTTTGTTATGGAAATGATGCATTGTCACTAATGATAACATCGTTGTAGTTAAGATATGCTGAGTTAGTAGTAAATTTGTAAGTGTATGATGGTATGATTGATCCTGTTTATGGTTACTATTTTAGATTTATGGTTCTAATCTCAAGGTCAATGTATCTTTCTTTGTGGATATGTCCTTACCAACTATTTAGAGAGATACTTCATAAAGTTGTGAAAGTGGTGTTTCGTAATTACCTGTACACGAGTTGACTGATCTATTCATTCGACTCTTGAGTGAGCACCGGTCCAATTAGTGAGTGATGGACACCCTTAGTGTAAAGCTCGGCAGATAGATTTTTATCAATGTGTGGTCGATCTTCAGTTA
Source organism: Chloranthus sessilifolius (assembly GCA_021018995.1). NCBI lineage: Eukaryota > Viridiplantae > Streptophyta > Magnoliopsida > Chloranthales > Chloranthaceae > Chloranthus > Chloranthus sessilifolius. The sequence continues at coordinate 116,225,049 of CM037584.1, forward strand.
ATGTATTATAGCAAATCTTCATTCAACTCTGAAGCCTTGACCGTGTGTATAATTCTAATTTATTACAGCATTCGCTGTATGTAATTTGAGTTTCACAAATGATTACTATATTGGATAACCAAACGTCACGTCGTACATTTTCGAGGACGAAAATTTCCTTAAGGTGGGGAGATTATGATAACCCTGATTTAGAGGACATTGAATCTTGATGAGGATACCCAAATGGGTGATGTCGAGAGATAGTTGCGGACCTTGGATTGATTTTGAGATAATTGAATATTTCAAATTTTGGATGATTATAACTTTTGGATAATGGTAACTTTTGAATGTACATAGTTTTGAATTGACACATAAATATGTGGATGGTTAAAATTTTCAATATGGCTGGTTTTAGATAATTCTAAATTATGGAATGTGAAGGACTTTGAGTAATTATAGAATGGAAGTTTGTACTCATTAAGTAGATTTTAGATGCGTGGGTTTTCAATGGGAAGATGTATGGATTTTATGCGAGTGAGTATATAGATGTGTAAACTATGGATGAGTGCATGTGTTGATTGTGGAGGGATTTTCGTGCAATGTTCACCTTCGTTGTGGCTAATTCCACAAATTTGAGATGTGAATATTAATCGTGGATATGTCTGTGAGTGTTCGCGTAAGGTGTGAGCATTTGAACTTTTACTTTGTGTGATTTTCGGATCAGGATATGGACATCTTCCAATTTATGTGTGTGATTAGACTTTGGTGCACCTCCTTGATCAGCATATACTACTTACATCAATTTTCGAGGACGAAAATTCTTTAAGGAGGAAAGAATGTAACATCCTAAAATTTTGAACCTGCACACACGGACGAATTGGGCCGACAGTTGGACCAACTTTGGGTCTTAGTTGGTATGAAAAATGAGTGTATGTATGCTTCACACCGAAGCAAAATGTTATGAATGATAGTTAACACTTGGTTTAAGTGTACACGCTTAACACTAAGGTCATGCTTAGTTTGGTTGAGTAATAACACACAAGTGGTGTGTATGTGCTTCACACGGAATCAAACCAAAGGGATAAAAGGGGTAGGCATTTCACACAAGCCACATTGGGTTTGTTGGTTTTGCAAGAGAGTTGAGAGAGTAAGGTATAGGAAGAGAAAAGAGAGAAAAGGAGAGAATCTAACCCTCCCTTATCTCCCATCTTTCAATAATGATCCGACCGTATGATTGCGCTCTATACGATCAATAGAGTGAAGAGTAGTATGTGCGTGAGTAGAGAATTACCGTAGGGTTCGTTTCAATTCAATTGCGAGAGAAATCGACAAAAGTCGCTTCAAAACCCTCCGTAGCCACGATTCGTGGAAAAGCACGTGATCGATCAAAGGAAGGTAAGCAATATATGTTGGTTAGGCTATATTTAGTTATGATAAGCTTTAGAGAAAGCATGATTAAAAGTTATAAGTGTATGGTGAAGATTTGAGAAAAAATGAGATAAGGAAGAAGAAACCCGTGTTTCTGAAAAATCTGACAAAACCAATCGATCAAAATAAGAACCAATTGATCGATTTTGACAGAACATGATTACGTGAAGAGATTTGACAGAACAAAAATAGGTTGGTTTTCTGAAGGAAACTGATCGATCGAATTTAAATTTGATCGATCGATTTGAGAAACCGATGGATCGATATGGAATTCGATAAATCAAAATTTGTCGACAGGTTTAGGTCGGCAGGATCATTTAAGGTCGACAGGTTTCATAAATGTGCAAACCGATCGATCGAACCATAAACTGATCGATCGAAATTTTATCGACAGGTTCATTTAAGGTCGACAGGTTTCATATAAAGTCGACAGGATTGTGATGTGAAGATGGGTTGGTTTCTCAGTAAACCGATCGATCGATTTGCGAATTGATCAATCAATTTGGAAACCGATCGATCGATTGAGAAATCGATCGATTGATTGAGAAATCGATCGATCGAGTGTGGGACTGATTATACAAATAAAAATATGTGTGTTTTTCGAAGGAAATCGATCGATCAAAATGTGTTTCGATTGATCGATTTGGTCAGTTTCTGAGAGTTTTTCTGTTTTGAAGAAAGGATTCGGGGTGACTTTAAGGCTTCTTGTTATTCATCATTTTGACACTTAAGATATAAATTGATGTATTTTAGCTTGTGATCAAGAGGACGTGATAGGAATGTCACCATGAGAGGAGGAAGGGTTCATTTTAGTTTCAGGTTGAGGTAAGGAAAACTTCGTAACATGTGCATTTGCTTACAACTAGTATGGATTTTGTGATGTGATAGAAATATGTGTGATTTGTGCAACTTGTTATTTATTTATTATGAATTTCATTCTTGATTTTAAATATAAAAAGTGTGTGTGTGTGTGTATATGTGCACTCAGATTTGTGTGTGTGTAAAATCAGCTATGTGCGTGTGTGACATCAAAAAAATGTGAATAAGTGTGTGTGTGTGTAAGCCTTGAAATTTCAAACTTAATTATAAACTATCACAATTCACGGTGTTAAACTATAAGTTAATTTTACACTTTGATTTAAAGTTCATGAGTGAATACCCAATCGATGCGGCGGGATATCCGTGACCGGTACAACGGGATATTTGTACAATTGTGCTTCAGGACAGCAGGATATCCATTCATTTCCTACCGATTTGTGGTAAATTTTCTTTGATACAAGTTTCCCTTATACGAAGGGACTTGGGCATCGTACGAATGGTTCATTGAATGACGATGGTGGGTATTTCCATCGGTATAAATATGTGGCTCTCATTTATTTTGAAAATATTGTGATTAACTTTGAAACCTGCATCTAAATCAGTTTTATTTTGATTCATATGCTTTTAATTAAGTCCCTCATTTATTTCGATATCTGTCATGAGATATATGTGTGATGTGATGATAAGCATGTTATGGATATTTTTTCCTATTGAACTTAGACTGTTAGATCACCTTTCGACTATACGTCACAGGTACAGGTGTAGATCAGGATCAGGTATTGGAGAAAGGCATAAGATCTCCCGTTTGGAGAATTTTACCCTAAGTGAGGACTTGGACTGGGCATGTTTTAGGTTTATATGGTTGAATTTTGAGGGCTTTGGATTTGGACTTGATATATCCTGAGATTAAATACAGTGTTAAGATTTATTTTGTATGTACGTTTTGGAAGCAACTGTTTAGGTGATGGTCGGCCATCATCAGCAGAAACTCATAAATGCTGGTTTTTTTGAGTTTTTCCGAGTGAAACGACATACTAATTTCCTAGCAAGAAACCCATAAATGCTGAAATTCTAAGCTCGGAAAACTGAAGGCAAAATATCCCTATAACCCGAGAGAGTGTAAACTTATAAGACCTTAAAATCCACCAAAGTCAAGAATACATCTCAGAAAGGTACCTACTCAGATTAGATTTTGACCTTTTTATGGGAAGGAGCCCTAAGTTTCGCCTAGTCCCCTAGGATTTTAGAAGCAAAAATTTGATTTTCGAATTGCTTTACCCTTCAAATCACTACTCAAACTTGATGTGTTGTCAATCAAATTTCGCATATTGAAAATTTTCAAATTTTCAAATTTGATGTGTTGTTAATCAAGGGCTCGAACCTACGACCTTGAAGTGACAATATTGTCAACCATCCTTTGTGCTACAAACACAAGCCTTAAAAAATAAAATAAAATAACAAATAATATTAGAAAAATATCCTTCCTAATTTTGTTTAATGGAAGTTGATGGACATTGGGCATATTGTTGTCACCCAATAGTTGGACTGGCTGTCACATGGCATCCAATTGGCTCGCGTGCAATGTGATGGCACCAAACTGGCTCGTGTGCAGCACTGCACACGAACGCACAATCCCGAGCGTCCACCTCTCTCTATCGCAGATTATGACATACACTCTCCTACTTGAGGAGATGCTAAGTAAGTGCACGGCCCCCAGCCAAGGCCATAAGCCTTTCTGAAAGTTCACATTGTTATTACCAATAACCAATTGTTTGCATCTTTATCATCCAACGGCTATATTTTTCTAGGTACGGTACTTAGCACTATCAAATATGTTAGTTTCTCTCATCCCCACTCACCAATACGCTTATATGTGTTTCCATCCATGCCATATAATTAATTTGTCACCCTTGGAAGGGTAATAGTCTGATTATCAAGGCACATAGAACAATTTTATTTTGCCCTCCCATTGATCAGTTTTTTCGGGCCTCAACATAGACCATCACCCAATAATAAGCTTCTCCTGCTTATTATTTACTGAACTAATGAAGGAGTTATCATAATTCAAAACTAATCGTTATTTGACTCGGCATTACGCCAACTGCACCTTCTATCCATTCATAAATTCTTTCGGTAGCTTCTCTTCGCTGCCGTGTAAGCCCCGTCGGTGGCTTCTCAGATTCTTTTGTTTCCGTAATTTTCAGTATCTCTATCGATGAATTCTCTTCCAATCAAAACATATTTACCTATTATAGAGCTGTCACCATACAAGTTGTTTTAATGGCTTTCTTATATTAGGGAACAACGGCCATACCATTTCACCTCTTCCCCTCCGATCTGATGATGATGATAAAGTTCACATGGGTAGTGCTGTTATGGTAATTTCACAGTTCAAATGATCAGTGTCATGATCTTATATGTGATCAGAACATTTCACCAGAAATCTCCACATGAACAGTATCCACCCTTGAAATGGTGAAATCTATTGGTGTCCCTTACGATGATCTCCCGCTCAAACAATTTTGAAACAATCTTGGTAAATTGATGGCAATCTCTGCACACCCGAAGGTTCTTGGTGATTCGAATGGGGCTACCCGTGGCGGTTTCAATAAGACCCAAGGAAATGGCAAGCCTCTCACTATGCCCATATAACATCTTTATCTTTTCCTCTTCTCCCACATCATGCAAAATGGAATTAGTATCCGCCACATACCCACCCTCTCTTTCACATCTCTCTGTAATCCAAGCCAACTTGGAATATATTTCTTCCATCTGTGGGTGAGAAATATCCCTTACAATGAACGAATGCACCTTATTTCCAATCTCAATCCAACTACATGCAGGATTCTTCTTAAATCCCCTTTCCTTCAATCTCATTCTCACTTCTTCAACTTCTTCCCATTTTCTAGCCGTGGCAAATACATTTGAAACAAGAAGATAATTTCCCGGGTTTTCAGGCTCCAATTCGAGAAGCTTCTGGGCTGCTATTTCTCCTAGCTCATTATTAGAATGAATTCGACAAGCCCCAAGAAGAGCGCACCATATTGCAGCTGTGGGCTTGATTGGCATGCCTTTTATGAACCTGTAAGCTTCGTTCAAGCAATTAGAACGGCCAAGAAGATCGACCAGACAGGCAAAATGCTCTGGCCATGGCTCCAACTGGTATTCGTTTCTCATGATTTCTAAATATTTTATTCCTTCTTCAAACAATCCCGAATGACTACAACCATAGAGAAGCGCCAAGAAGGTAATTTGATCAGGTATCAAACCCGTTTGCTGCATTCTTTGAAACAACTGGATAGCTTCCTTGCCACGGCCATGCATCCCATTAGCATAGATCAAACTAGTCCACAAAACCAAATCTTTAGAAGACTTGATACTGTCAAATACTTTGTATGAGTCATCAACAGCTCCACACCGTCCATACATATCTACTAGCGAACAACCAATAGGTCCAGCCATCACGAAGCAATTTCTAATTAGATATCCATGAATTTCTTTTCCTTTGTTCAAGGCAGATAAACAAGCAGTGGCGGAGAGTAAGCTCACGAGCGTTACAGCATCGGGTTTGATACTTTCCTCTTTCATACCGAAGAACAGATCAAGGGCCTCATTTGCAAGCCCATTATGTATGTAACAAGATATCATGCTCGTCCAAGACACTACATCTTTATTCTTTATTTTCTCAAATGTGTGGTAAGCATACTCAATCTTCCCACATTCCCCATATACATCTACTATTGCATTCTCTAGCACAAGATCAAACAGCCCGTGTCGAAGGATGTAGTTATGAATTTGCTTTACATAGGGAACGCACTTCAAACCGCTGCAACCGAGTAGTATACTCCCAATCATCAGAGAGTCCACTTTTAGCCCCTCCATTTGTACTTCTCTAAATAATTCCAAAGCCTCCGAATAACCACGATTCTGTGCATAACCAGCTATAATTGTAGTCCAAGATATGAAATCTTTATCGGGCATTTTATAGAAAATGCGATCCACATAGTTTAAGTAACAACACTTTGCATACATGTCAATAAGCGTATTTCCAACCTGCAAATCTGAATCAAAACCATTTTTTATCGCATATGCATGTATCTCCATTCCATTCAAGAGGTTTCCTAGTCGACCCGATGCTGAAAGAATACTTATAGCTGAAACTTGATCGGGCTTATGGCTCATTTTCTTCATGTCAATGAAGAACCTGAGAGCTTCATCATAAAGCCCATTTTGCACATAACCCGACAGCATTGAATTCCATGAAACACTATCTTTCTCCACCATCCCATTAAACACCTTAATAGCATCAGCCATTCGATTAGATCTTGCGTATATAACAACTAAAGCATTGGCTTCATACACATCAAACTCATGGCAAGATTTTATAAGAGCGGCATGGACTTCCATACCTAACTTTACAGAGGACAGTTCCGAACACGATTGAAGAACACCTACAACAGTATACGAGTTCATGGAAACACCGGCTTTTTGCATTTTCCTGAAAAGTCTTAGGGCCTCATAAGGTTGACCATTTTGGAAACATGCCGAAATAATAGAATTCCAAGTCACGATATCTTTGATATCAGGCATCCTGTCAAATAACAGCCGAGCCTGATCAAAACTGTCACACTTTGCATACATAGCCACCAGAGAATTGACAACAAAACCATATGAAACGAACCCGCACTTAATCGCTGTGCCATGAATCTCAGCCCCAATATCAAGATCTTTCAACTTTCCGCATGCCTTGAGTACAGAAGCAAAAGTGCAAGCATCGAGGACAGTTCCAGAAACCCGCAACTCTCTGTATAATTCTAGTGCTTCGTAAGGTTTCCCATAGGAGACATAAGCTCCAATAAGCGCATTCCATGCGAAAACAGTTCTATGAGGCAATTCATCAAACAATTGGTCTGCATCATAAAGGGAGCCGCATTTCCCATACATGAACACTAGTTTAGTTCTCAAAAACTCCTGATCAGCAATGGCATTAGATTTGAGTATGTGGGCATGGAGTTGTTGACCTTGGGTCAACGCTTTTTGGGTAGCACAAAGGTCTAAGATTGAAGAGTATGATTCTTCTTTAGCTTGGGTGGTTAAGAAGGTGTTGAATGTGAGGAAAGCTTGTCTGAGGTTACCTTGATTGCATATCTGTTTCAGGGAAGAAGTGGTTTGGGTGGGATTTTGTGGGAGCTTAGAGATATAGTGAGGTGGGTTTTTGGGGGGTTTTTGTATGGAGGGGTGTGTAGTCAAGGTTGACGGGGAGCAGTAGTTATGGTGGTGCGGAAGTGCTTTGACCGTCATTGCCTCGGAGTTCGAGAGGTTGTTGATTTGGATGTACATTAAAGGAAGGAGTGCTTAGTGGCGCATATGGTTAGAGACTGATTGCACACCCCTTCGTACAGTTGCCGATGGGGCTGCCAACGGGTCACACTTAGCTTGAGCTTGGCCGAGCCCCAGCCCAGTTTGGGCTTGAAAAATACCCAAGCCCAAAATCACTAGAGCTGAGCTTGGCCCAAATACAAACCGGGTTGGGTTCAGGCCTAAGATTTAAGTTAAAAAAATTCAGGGCAATAAAAGCTTGTTATGAACTCAGCCAGATCCGGCTGACCCCAATCTAGTAAGGGAGAAAAGTCGGCCATAGCCTAAGTCCGACCTGGGCCCAACCTAGTTGAGGTCATGTTCAGGCCTAAAAAAAGGGTGAGTTACCCAAAAGGGTCTCAACTCTTTCTAATTTACCCAGATGGGACCCAAGTTCATGAAATGACCCAACAGGGTCTAGACCCTAGACTTTCTTTTAATATTTACCTGTAAGGGTCTCAAAATTATGCATGTCTTTTTTGTTACTTTTAAGTTAAACTTTGATGGACAAAAATACCCCAATTTAAATGTACTAAAACAGTGTTCCTTCCATCACTATCTATCATGTGTTACTCACTTCTCTTCTTCATCTTCTTCTCTGCCGACGAAGCAACAGGGAAGACTGTCGATGCCGTCTCTGCACATCTTATTTCTCTTCTTCAACTTCTTCTCTACCAATGAAGCAACAAGGAAGACTGTTGGTGTCGTCTTTGCGAAGCTTGCTGTCGGCTTTCATCTTATTCTCTTCTATTTTCTGGTTTCCTTCCCTGCGAAGCTTCCGACATTGTTGACCTAGGGACCCTGTGTCTTGGGAAGTCTTCTCCTCTCCGACAAGTCGCTCACTGATCTGCTTCTTCGATCGTCTGTAAGTTCGGAGCACGTACATCTAAACTTTTCTGCATGCACATCTCCAGCCGTCGGATAGACTCATAAGTGCAACTCATAAAATACTGTTGTAGTAATGTTGTCCTAAATGCTCAGCCTTTGTTTTAATGAATAGCTTGTTTGAGCTATATATAAATGTAGTAATGTTGTCCTAAATGCTCAACCTTTGTTTTAATAAATGGCTTATTTGAGGTAGATAGAAATGTAGTAATGGTGTCCTAAATGTTTAACCTTTGTATTAATGAATGGCTTGTTTTTAGAGATAATTACCAAACGGGGTCCCAACTACCCCCTATTTACCCTATTTATAGGGGGACACATATAAGACCATTTCTATCTCATATAAGACCATTTTCGTCCTATACTTTGTCAGTACGGCAAATTGTTAATGCCATTAGTTTTTGGAAAATTGTTAGTTACTATTTGAAAATTTTGTTTATTGTTCTCAGTATATTTATTGATTTTTTGTATGAATTATGTTAAGTCTGTTATGAGATTGTCGTAATCTTTAAAAAGGCCATATTTTTCTAAAACCAATTTTATGGCTGAATTCACTCGTGGTAAACTGTAAATGTATTTGTTTATTTGAAAATTTTATAACACATGTCATAAATTATTTATAATGTAATGGCATAAATTGTACACCAAAAAATTAAATTGTATGTTCTACCCTTAGGGTCTCTACTCTTATAGTTGCTTTATCGCTTGTGAAGTTTGAAGCTTTTAGTTCAACTGCAGTAAAGTCTCTTCTTCGTCTAATAGATATTCCTACAATCAATGAGTTGATATATATATTAATAGAGAAATTTGATTATGAGTCTAAGAGGTTCTCCATTGGCGGGTGATTAGTCACATAATTTATCATTTTATCACTCTTAACTTAGTGATGCTAGGACTTAGTTTGCTACTAACAAGTTAACAATGTACAGATATTAAGGAAAAATAATAAAAGAGAGCCAAAGTGTCAATATTCCTCAAAATGAACTCAAAAAGTAGTAAGAAAGACGATAGAATGATAAAAATGATTTCCCGCCTACTAAAAGCCAGAAAATTGTAATTTACGATTCTGTAAAAGAGACAAAAGGAGAAAAGTAAAAAATCGTAATCCAGTGAATCGTACGAATAGCAAACTATGAAAGATAAAAAATCATGATTTGCGATTATCCAGAAAATAAGTTTTCCTACTATTGTTGTTGCTACTGATCACGTGAATGAAAATTATCACCGCCAAGAACAGAATTAGAAGATATCTGAAATTAGAAGTTTGGTGAATCACGGATCTGAGAAGATTGAAGAAGATAAGCTCTTAAGGAATCTCGGTTGCTGAGATAAAGGAGAACAATCCAGAGGCACACCAACCATTGAAAGCAAGGAAGAATAAAATTAGGAGTTAGAGCTATATTAGGAATCTTTTATTTTTAATAGTTTCTTTTATTAGAATTAGAAGTCTTTGTAAATCGACTCCTTATGATCTATAAATAAGAGAGTCCGATGTAGGAATAAGCATCGAAGAATTTTAGCATCAATTGACAACTGAAGTTGAATTTTCTTTCGATCAGTAGTGTAAAATAGTTAGAGTAGATTAGATATCAGAGGCTTCTCAAGGGTAATTGACGACTGCTATTGGGTGCTGAAGATTAGTGTAGATATCCTAATTTTTCAGAAGCAATTGACGATTGCGGCTAAGGGGTGAAAGATATATTTATTTACTTTCTAGTTTAGATTTTATTTGCTTTATTTTTATGCTTTGTAAACATCTTCAAGTTTTAATTGAATTGACGACTCAGGTTGAAATTTGCAGATTAAGGTAACGGTTTTTACTTTTTCATGTTTAATTTTCTAGAGTTTGATTGACGCCCAGATTTTAGGAAATTGTTGATTAAATTAAATCTGTGTTAAGAAATTTTAGTTTTTGATTGACGCCCAAATTCTAGAAGACTGCAATATAGTGTAACGGTACTATTTATTTTTATAAATATCCAATGGCTGAAGATTGGGATTGACGACCTCAATCTGAAGGAGGATTAGGATTTATTTTCTGTACTTTAGATTAAGAAATCATTCTTTTATTCATATTTCTCAAGTAGTTTAGAACCTTAAAAGATAAATATAAACTTTAAAATAAAAATATATATAGAAGATAAAACTTCTTCGTGGGAACGATTCTATACTAGTTCTACAATTTCCATTATACGCTTGCAATAGGTTAAGACTTAATTAGACATACATAGTAAGCCGATCAAGTTTTTGGAGCCGTTGCCGGGGAAGTCTTTAGCTTCTTTTTTTTTTATATTTTCTTATTAAAAATAAATATTTATCTTTCTCTTTTTTATATTTCTTTATATTTTTAACTTTCTTTGATCACTTCTTAAGCTTTCGCAGGTTTATTCGGAGCAACGGATCAGAACTTCAACATTCCTGCTGGCCACAGAGACTAGAGGCTCAGATTTATTTCTCTCCCTGCTTTCTAAAAAATATATAGAAATAATATTATAAATAAGTTTATTATCATGCAAGGCCACGACAATTTATCTTGGCCAGTTTACCAACCAACCTATGCCCCGGTGGAATACCCAGTTACCCCTTACTCTCCATCCATGGAGGAAACCGAACAAGTTTTCGCTTGACATCGGGGTAATTACGAGAGTACCTACAACCCTCAGTGGGGAACCCATTATGACTTCTCAAGGGCAAATCAGTTCTCGTATGCATATCCGCAACACCCTCCGGGTTTTCAACAATCCTATGTCGAAAACCAATATTTTGACCAACAGTCCATTAGAAATGACGATGCTACTATTGTTCAGATCCTTCAAGACCTGCAACAACAGGCACATCGACGATCTAAGAAACTATCTCAATTTACCCAAATTTCTCAACCCTACAGTCATGCTCTCAATCCATTGCAAATTTAGGGACTAAAGTTGAACAAATAGCCATGCAATGGGAGAGAACGGGAGACAACCAAAGGTGTTTCCCAACAGGGACCAATTTAAGAGGACGGTCAAGTAAGGGATCTACACCAACTCCTACACCTTACATTCAGGCTGTTCAAACTCTACGAAGTGGGAAAACTGTGGACAATAAGGTAGAGATGCCTACACCAATGGTCACCCTTGAAACCCATGCCAAAGAGAAGCAAACCCTAGAAGAAGTCCCCTTGCTAGAAAAACAAAAAAAGGTAGAAAATGAAAATAAAAATAATAGTAATGAGGAGAGTACACCAAAATCTATGGCTGAAGTACCATATGTACCGAAGTTACCTTTTCCAAATGCCTTTGGTGCACCATCTCCTTTTGATAAAAATCTAAAAAAATTAGAAGAAATTACCAAAATATTCAACGAAGTAAAGATTAATTTATCTCTCTTAGAAGCAATTAAACAAGTCCCCACCTATGCACGATTCTTGAAGAAGATGTGTACACAGAAAAGAAAAAAACAAAAAAATATCTCGCAAAAAGTTTTCTTGACAAAGCAAGTAAGCTCAGTCTTGCAAGCCAAAACCCTACCTAAACTTAAGGATCCTTGAGTGCCTACAATTCCATGTATTATCGGCAATCACGCTATAAATAAAGAACTTCTTGATTTGGGAGCCAGCTTAAATCTGCTACCATATTCTGTCTATGAAAAGTTGGGACTGGGAGATATGAGTCCTACTTCGGTAACTCTTCAGTTAGCCGATAGATCAGAGAGAAGACCAGTAGGAGTCATTGAAGATGTTATGGTTGGGATCGACAAATTTGTCTTCCCCGTCAACTTCTTAGTGCTAGACATGGAGCCCAGTTTGAGATCTCCAACACAAATTCCCGTTATACTCAGTAGACCATTCTTAGCCACGGCCAACATATGCATTAACTGTAAAACCAGAGTAATGAAAGTTTCTTTTGGAAATATGCGAATCCAGTTAAACGTTTTCTCGGCAATCAACCAAATGGCCTTAATCGACGATGAGGAATGCTTCAGCGTAGATAAAATTGAAGAATTGGTGGAAGAAGCATTACCTCTAGTATTATCTAAGGATGTGCTTCGAACCGCATTATGGTACACGGATGCAGAAGAATCAAACTACCAACTAAGGGAGGCAACTTCGGTGCTGGACACCTCTGTCTACGAACTCCAATCCAAAACATGGAAGCCGTGGATAGAACCTTTTCCCACTACCTCCAATGAACCATTACAACCTTCCATCGAAAAAGCACCATCCCTAGACCTGAAACTACTTTCCAACACCCTTAAGTACGCTTTTCTTGATCGTAATGAAACTCTCCCAGTAATCATTTCATCTGCTCTTAACAGGGAATAGGAGAGCAAGTTGCTGGTCATACTTATAAAATATAAACGTGTAATCGAGTGAACTGTCGTCGACCTTAAAGGGCTTGATCCGTCAATTTGTATGCATCGAATTCATCTAGAGGACAATGCCAAAACTTCACGTGAAAGTCAGCAACGGTTGAATCCAAATATGAGGGGAAGTAGACCAAAAGGAAATCGTAAAACTATTAGACACAAGTATTATTTATCCAATTTCTGACAGTGAGTGGGTGAGTCCCATTCAGGTAGTCCTAAAGAAATCTGGGATTACCGTGAAAGAAAATGCATTAGGTGAGTATGACACGAAAAACCACAGGATGGCGTGTATGCATTGACTATCGGAAGCTTAACTCCATGACACGCAAGGATCATTTCTCACTATCCTTCATTGACTAAATTTTGGAAAAACTTGCGGGTTAGGAATATTTTTATTTTCTAGACGGTTACTCAAGGTATAACCAGGTTCCCGTGTACTCGGAAGACCAAGAAAAGGCCACCTTCATGTGTCCTTTTGGGACATTTGCTTATCATCACATGCCCTTTGCGCTATGCAATGCACCTGCAACCTTCCAGAGATGCATGATAGTCATCTTTTCTAATATAATAGACAGGTTTCTAGAAGTATTTGATCAGTCACATAATTTACCATTTTATCACCCTTAACTTAGTGATGCTAGGCCATAATTTGTTACTAACAAGTTGATAATGTGCAGATATTAGAGATAACCAGTAAAATGAAGTAAAAGTGTTAATATTCATCAAAATAAACTCAAAAAGCAATAAAAAAATGATTGAACGAAAAAGACATTTCCGCCTACTGAAAGCCAAAGAATCGTAATTTATGATTCTGTAAAAAGAGATAAAAAGAAGAAAAGTGAAAAATCGTAACTCAAAGAATCGTCAACTAAGGAAGCTATGAAAGATAGAAAATTGTGATTAACGATTTTCTAAGAAAAAGAAAAAAATGAGAAATTGTGATTTGTGATTTCCCATAAAAGAAGTTTTCCTACTATTGCTGTTGATGTTGATCACGTGCATATTACACCGTCATGAACAAAATTAGAAGATATATGAGATTAGAAGTCTGGTGAATCACGGAACTGAGAAGATTGATGAAGATAAGCTTTAGGAAATCTTGGTTGCTGAAATAAAGGAGAACTATCCATAAAATTAGGAATTAGAGGTTTATTAGGAATCTGTTGTTCTTATCAATGAAATGATACAGATTTTAGAGATGTTAGCCGATCAAATGTTCATGAAACAAGACGATGATAGAGAATTTATCGGGGAGATGAGAGGAGAATCTATAGTGGAAACCAGAGTTACATCATCACCTGATAACAATAAAAAGGAAACACTTGGCAAAAGTGAAATAAAGTTAGAGGGCATAATGGATACTTATAAGCGAGTGTGGACTAGTTTAAGAGGTCGAGTTACTCTGAAAACAACATCGATAAATAATTTCGAGGGTTCTTCGCAAACCCCATTTCCATCGAAGACTTCAACATGCCAATCAACTCCACAAGGTCAATCTTCCGAATGTCCACTCCCAAACACATGTACCTCCATAGTGGGTAATAAATGAACCTTGAAAAGCAACTCTGGAGAAGAAAGAAAGGTGATCTCTGTAAATGCTGAAATTTATAATTTTTATATTTTTAAAAATATAAGTTTCCAACGTATTTAATCGTATGATATACATGCAGGAAAGATCGCATGGAAGAATGACTGATACTAAATCTACAACTAAAAGACCAATTCCAAAGGAAATGGTGCGCTGAAGGTGAATGGTTAATTAGCTAATATAAAGGTTCAAATATATATATATATATTAAATTTAGTTGAATGTTTGTTAATTTGTATGTGTAGTCTATCCATATAAGGACTACGACGGTTTCTACTGGCCTATGAAACCACTAACACAGAATGATAAATATGATATAGATAAAGCTCTTAATGATGACCCCGTGGAGTATGGTTTCACCCCTTTGAAAGTTATTGAGTTATAATTAATGTAATTCAATTCTTCTCTTAACAACCTATGTGGCTTTGTACATGAGAGATTCATGTGGCCGATAGACTATCCATAATGGCGAAGAACTTGTTCTCAGTTTATGGTACTAATTGGCTTGACAGTGAGGTAAGACCAATATTTTAAAAGGCACACATGCTTATATTCATAGAGTCGTTTGTCCGATATTCATATGTCGTCTGATGTTAGTCAGTCTGATGATTCAATTTTTATTATAGTACAGATCTTTATTGCATGATATTCATTAGGGTGATGTGAGACTTTATTTTATAGGCAATTGATGCATACTTTATCTTAAAAAAAATTTAGGTGCTTCCTTCGTACTTATACTATTGCTAGAGTCTGCCACTCGTCTCCTATAACATGGTGTCACTTAACAGGTTTGTCTTCTCGTGAATAGAGACTATCACTAGCTTTTGTTCACACTATACATGAAGGAGAGGAAAGTTGAGTATTTAGACTCGTCTAGTGGATAAAGTGACAGTGTCCATTATCTGGATATGATAAACATATTGGTACGTATATTGTTCAACTCTAGATCTTTATTGTTATATGTCAACTTAATAAAATTTGAGTATTCGTAAATACAGAAAAACGTTCTTTTTAAGATCCTAGCTCAACAAGGCGACGATAATACCGACGTCAGAGATTGGTCATTTACTAGACCGCTTGCTATCCCGCATCAATCAAATTACTTTGATTGTGGAGTCTTTATGATAAAGTACATTGACTACGCATCCCGTGGGCTTAATTTCAATTTTGATCAATATCATATGCCTTACTTTAGAGATAGGATTATGCTAAAGTTACTTAGAGGAGAAGCTAAATCTTGACAAATTTTAGTATACAATGATCCCGTCTTTTGTATCGTATGCTACTATTCTCTTACTATATCAAATAGGTAGTAGTTTATCAATATGTTCATCAATAATGCAATATATTTTTTGGAACTGAACAATGAGTTCTTAAGACTTTATTGGACTTGCATCGTCATGTACCTGTAGACACCCAAATTTGGCTTAAGGCCCGATTGACACATACTTCAAGAAAGGCGTACCCCTGAGCTTCTGAAAGCATTTCTCAAACCTTTAGGAATCATCCCAAAACCTTAGGAACCTTTCCAAACCCTTAGAAACTTGCTTAAACCTTAGGAATTACCCCCAACCTCTCCGAACCCTTAGTTAACCTACCCAGGGAATGGTTAGAGAGAGGTGCGCCAAAACTTGCGAGGACCTCTACTGAAACTGAATCTTATACTATTGAAAAGTAGAGATTCTCAACTTTCTAACAAGTCAAAAATCACCTCGATCCGAGTACTACACTGAAAGTTATGACAATCCAAAGTTTCGGGCATAAAATGCATTTGAGTAAACCTCTTGAGGCTTTGGATATGCTTGGCGTGTATAATACACATGCTAAGCCATTTCTGAGAGAAATGTTGCCTAGCGTGTATATTATACACGCTAGGCGATTTTTCCACAGATTTGGCTTTGCGTGTATAAAATACACGCTAAGCTTGGATGGGCCCCCCAGCGGGCTCTGGACTTCTCAGGCACTATACATATGCCTGGCGTGTGTAATACACACGCCTGGCTTAGCTACAGTAAATCTTGATTTTTGCCCGAAATTGACTTTTGGGGTTTGACTTGTTAACCATCCCAATGTTTAGGGTGGGTTTCATTAGGATTGTTGCACCCTCATTTAACCTATTTGCAACCCTCTGGTCATTTGAACTCCCACCCTATCATCTACCATTGAACCCTTTTCCCATATATCTAAGCTCCTAAAACCCTAGGAATCCTTAGATATTAAGATGACCTAATTGCTAGTCCCATTAGCATTTAATTACCCCTTAACCCTCTCTTTTTCTATAAATAGAGAGGCACCCCCCCTTGTAAATGGTTTGAAAAAAATTTCCAAGAGAGAGAAAGAGATAAAGAGATCCCCTCCTCCCCTTTGGTGCACAAAACCCATATAAATTTCAGAATCCAAAATCATCCTTTAGGTCCTATCTTCCATAAAAAATCCTTAGGCTTAGGTGAGAGTGACCCCTTAGCCTTCTTTCCCTTACCCATAGCTATCAAGCCTTAGAGGTTAGAACACATCTTCCAACCCCTTAAGGCATCAAAAGTTCATTGAAGTGCACTCATGTGAAGGTCCAAAATAAAATATAAAAATTGGTGAGAAGTGAGCAGGTTAAGTTCAGAGTTAAAGTAGTAATGTAACTCAGATTTAGTTTGTCTCTGTAGTGCTTCATGCTGAGATGCAATCAAAAGCCTCAAAAGGTAGAAGTGTCCAACTTAACCCATGCCATTTGGGGTGCTCTTAAGGCTATAGGCTGTCCACTCAAATGGTCACAGCCTATCCTATAGAGTCTGTCAAATCCCATTGATCAAGCCAGAAGTTGCTAATCTAATTCTGAGGAATGGACTAATCATTTCAACCATCGACTGCACTGCACTATAAATACTATTACAAAGACTATATAATGCCAGTATAAGCTCCCTCACAAGCATGATTTGGCTGACATCTATAGGTATTCCAACCCATAAAATCCTAAGGTTTTGCCAAGGCCAACGGCTCACTGGTGCCCACAAAAGGACCATATAACAGATTGAATAAGGCTTTAAATTCAGCTGGTCATTGCTACAAAAGGCCTGCAATGACTCAGCCTCAAGCTGCAACTACTACAGAGACATTAGATCTAACATATGATATTAGTTAGGTAAAATAGAGGGGAGCTAGTTCCTGTACAAAACCTCCTCACAAGGCTCTAGAAGCTCATGTGCAGGAGAGAAGAATCTTTCTCAAATATGTGGCTGGACACCACCTTAGGGCTATACTCTATCCACTCAAATGGTCACAGGGTATCCCATTGGTCTATCCACATCACAAAGGTCTGAGAAAGAACATATAAATTGATGCAGCCACCATGGTCCACAAGCCTCCGAGCTTTCTAGATCTCACTGCAGATCCAGCATTGCTTTTCATGGGGCTATCAAACTAAGAAAAATCAGATGGTAAATAATAGATCTACTGGAAACTGAATGGGCTAGCCCCAAATACATGGATCTTATAAACATCTAAGGGAACTATAAGATCTTTAGATTCAATTAGTCATTAAAACAGTAATCCATTAATAAAAGAAAACCTTATAATGAATTGCCTCCAGGCTGCAGCCTTTACACAACTACTCATCTAAGATCCCAATGTATATAAAATCTATTACAAAACTAAAATAGAACTAAGCCTAACTACTTACAAGGGGATTAGCCAGCAAATGCTGGGCTAAGAGAGAAGAATAATAGGAAAAAGAGGTAATCAAACCCTAACCCTAGCCTGCTAGAACTCTCAGCCGACAGAGGATGAAGGAAGGATTGATGATTAAAACTAAACTCTAAGTGTAGCTTATAAACTCTATCCATGCGGCCTTGGTTTCGAAGGAATTAACCCTAGTTTTTCTAGCAGACATGGCACCGTTACGACCCTTGAGTGCCTTGAGATGTGCACCTTGAGATCCGTGCCTCAGAAAGTGTGCCCTAGCCTTGGGAAATTCCCAAAAGGCCCTTCTGTTAAAACTAAGAAGTGGGGAAACCGTGCTTCGCGGGGCTGGCATATGCATTAATTCATTCACACAACTGCAGGGCCTTCGCAGAGTAGCCTTTGGCTGGTGGGAAGTGCTCACTCGCGTAGAAAACCTTCAATTAATCGCGTAGTTCCTTTTCACTATAAGGCTATCGCGAAGATGGTCTAGAGCGCCTGGAATTCTCGCACAGTAGAGCTTCAGAAGCTCTCTCTCTCTCTCTCTCGTTGAGTACTCGCACAGTTATGTTCCTGTGCTCGTGTAGTAACTGATAAGGCTTCAGAGTGCGTGAGATCTACGCGAGGAGAATTATGGGCATCTCTCTCTTCTTTGGGCACGCAAGAACTCCACGAGGCACAGTTTGTTCAGTATACATACAGACTCGCTAAGTTCTGCGCGTGGTTGCTTTAAGGCTTGATCTTCGCGAGAACTTCACGATGGAAAATTCTGAGGATCTTAAATCG
Organism: Chloranthus sessilifolius; assembly: GCA_021018995.1. Lineage (NCBI taxonomy): Eukaryota > Viridiplantae > Streptophyta > Magnoliopsida > Chloranthales > Chloranthaceae > Chloranthus > Chloranthus sessilifolius. The sequence continues at coordinate 116,243,908 of CM037584.1, forward strand.
TGAGATCTTCGCGATGTCTTTACAGCTCTCCTTGTTATTGCGCACCCCATCTGCGCGAGGGAAACTTCCACTACATCTTTAGCTTCTCGAGGAAGCTCCTCAACTCTGTGAGATCTGTCTTTTGATACTTTAATGCATTGCACTTGCTGTTGTTACAGTCTTTTCCATTCTCAGCTAACCTCATCTATCTACTAGACTATGGTCAATGATGACCAGCAAATAAGTCGCCATGGTGAGCACTACCAAGGTGTTCCCTTAGGCTTTGGCTCCAGCTGTCATCCTTACATGTATTCTCTCTCTTCTTTGGACCAAAAAGCAAGGATTTTGTATTAAGCTGCACAGGTTATTGCTAATTACAAAATACACTTAACAAATGATTATTAGTCTGCTTCAAGGTCTATCAAAGGCTAGGTTAAGAGGTGAAAAGTAGTACTTTTCAGTGAATAACACACCCCCAAACCTAATCTTTGCAAGTCCCTGAGCAAAGGAAAATTTAAAAAACTATTCCAAGAATTTAAATGCCACTTTTGTAGGGATCACAAATACATTTAACATATGTACAAAGCCTTTTAAACCCCTAGGCGATCCCTAGTGGAGGAGTGAAGTCTCCTGAGGGTTTTCAGTGAAGATGCCCACAAACTTCTCAATAAAACAGTTAACAGAAGTGCAAAATTATCAAGTTAGCTGTCAAGAAATAAAGCATTAGTTCACCTTTGATTCAACAAAAGAAAATATATGAGGAATTTGAACATATGATTATGCACAGGCATTTACTCATCACAACTTCTACATAGATCCACATCATTTCCAATTAGCTCACAGCAGGGAAAAACATCACATGTAGGTCAGTACTAAGTTTATCATTAATTCAAAAATTAGGTTATAGGTGATGCCCATTACATTCAACATCAGACCCAATGCTTACCAGGGCATACTTCTCACAAGGAACTTTGAGGGCTTTCATTTTCTCTCAAGCTCAAGAGCAGTTACAGGCCCCAAATGGGTCTGAAAGCATGAGCATAGGCATAACATCTAAGTTCTGGCATCATTGGCTAATCCTTATCATAGATTGGACAGCTCTTTGTCTCTGCATGACAGCTCATTCAACTTTGGATCACAAGGTCTTTGATTGGGTTGTAATGTGGCTTATGGGATAGGTTATAAAGAATGGAAGGTTGAAAAGGGATTCAAAATTGAGAAAACAATAGGATAAGGAGGTGATTCATGACTTCCCCTCCTGTAATTCAACACCTTTCATCTTCTGTAAAATTCTTCATATTTGAAGTGGCCAGCTTCTCTTTTTTTTTTTTTTTTTTTCAATGAACTTTTCCTCTTGACTCCTCTTTTATTCCTCTTCATTATTGTTTTCCTTTCTTTTGGATGCATTTTTTTTTATTTTTTTGACTTGCCACCTCTCTCCTCAACTGCTACACTGCTAAGCTTTTGGTCTCTTTTCTCCATTCACCCAATGTTGACCTTATCTTGTTCATCTTCAGCTCCTTCTCCTTTACATTCTAAGTTCTCAGAGTGAGGGTAGGTTTAAATCAAGTTCATAGGTTCAGGTACAAGTACTCAGGTATATTTTGAAGAAAATCAAAAATTAAGGCTCAAAGGGTGTGTGCACCAGGGCAGTTGATTGGGATTTGTCTGTTTGAGCTCAAACTGTCCAAGAGAAGGCTTTGATCCTTTCCTAGGTGTCATGATTGCTGTCAGTTGTTTCAACTTGGAGGTGCCTAACTTCTAGTGAGGATATTGACTCAGCCAGTCCTTAGAGCTAGGAAAATTATCTCAGTCACTCCTCAAAGAAAGGAAAAATTTTATAGGCCCAAATCTCACTAGTTATGGTCTTCCATTGAACTGTTGGGCATGTCCTTACCTTTTTTTCTCCTTAGTGATTCACTAAGTACTGATACAAGTGAGTTTTCTTGGTGTTCATATCATAAAAATACTAAAATTTAAAAGCTTGTAGTGCCTAAAGGTCTGTAAAATATTTAAATTTCTCCATTTTTTATGATTCTTAAGTCAACATGGCTCCATTTCTATTTTACTCACTTGATTCTATTGCACTTAGGTTAACTGCTTCAATGGCAGATCCTATCACACCTCCAAACCTAAGAGGAGAAGTGCCTTCACTGATTCAAAGTTAGATGTGGATGTGCAGTAAGCTCAAGACAAAGATTTTAAAAGAAAATGGCACAAGAGGAAACATACAACACATAACAAAAAATAAATAAACAAACACACAGAAACAAGACAGTGAACAAAACAGATTATCAGGAAAAAAAAAAAAAATCATTATAACATCTAAAGTATGTACAAAGTAAGGGAAAGAAAAGTACAAAATTCACACACTACTGCCTAACTAAGTACATGTGCACAATTTAATCCTCTAATCATCCGCTGGTTCCTTCTTAATTTGGACCCCTTTTTCTTTATCTTTCTTCACAGCAGCAGCTTCTTGAATAGGACCAGCAGTTGTGGCAGGTACTCTCCCAGTAGATATAGTTAGTTGCCTTTCCAGGATTTCAGCCTTTTGTTCAGCTAATTCAGCTCGGGCTATAAAGAGCTCCCTCATCTCCTTTGAGGTAGTCAACCTCCTCTCTAATCCATCATCTCTCAACTTTTCTGTTGCAACAGCCATTTTTTCTTGTTCAACATTTAGCTTCTCTTGTGCAGCGATACTCTCTTGGGCTTTATATAAACGCAACAATTGTTTCCATCTCCTTGCAATGTTCTTGAGCTGCCTCTCGTTATCCAATTTAATGTGATGGATTCTTTCTTCATAGGGTATTCGGATTGATGTTCTGATAGTAGCCATTCCTTGAATAATATCCTTTTTGAGGTAAGGATTGGATTGCATTACATAAAAGAGGGTGGAGTATGGGGGAATGGAAGAAGAAGAGGCACAAATCAAAGGTTGTTCCTCACTTGAAGAAGAGCCAGCCAGGAATGAAAAAGGGGTGGGCTGTGAAATTTTGGATGGAAGCTCAGGTTGTGGTTTCAGGCCAGGTTCTGTTTGGATTAACTTGGAAGAGGTGGGTATTAAGTCATCCACAGCTGTTGCAGCATCGGAGGTGGCTACGACAAGGGGAATATCTGGGTCAGTTAGTGCAGAGACTTCAGTGTAAGTAGGACGGGGTATGGTGGTTGCTAAGGATAAGGGTTGGAGTAAGGTGGCCAAAGTTGATTGTATGGCTTGGAGGCAGGTCTCTAGGTAGGCCTAGTTTTGGAGAGATGAGGTTAGGGATTGAATATATGTCACAATGGAGGCTTGGGTTTGGGTATTGGCCAGCATATGGGACTGTAGGGAGAGTAGGAGGTGCAGGATTTGGGGTGAGAGGTCAGGTATGGTAGTGGTTGTGGGTTGGGTAGGGGGAACAGGTTGAAAAGGAGAAGTGGGTCTATGTGTGAAGGTAGTGGCCTGGGGTGATGGATGATGTGGAGGGGTGAAGTGCGAAGGGTGACGTGAGTCTGGGAGAGGGGTATACTCTAAGTTGATGTCTCCTAGGATAGTGGACATCATAGTGGAAAATTTCTCTCTTGAAAATGGCTCTCTGTCATGGGATGAGGGAATGGATTAGTCTACAGGCTCACCACTGATAGGTATAAAGGGTGGGGAATAGAGTGGGGTTTCAAAAGTATGGGTTGCTGGTTCATAGGGTGTGGGTAAGGGGTCTGGAATGGCTGTGGTTTCAGGAATTGGAATGGCTTGGGAGAGATAAGTGGGATGGGGTGCAGTAGGAATTTTGGTAGGTTTCTTTTTCTTTTGGTATTGGGTCTTGACAGGTGGGCTAGGGTGGGCTGAAAAAATAGGTAGGGGGGGTAGAAATGGGTAGGGTGGCTGTGGCTATGGTGGTTGGTGATATAGGTCAGGTAAGGGTAGTGGGCTTGTGATGGGCTGTGATGTCTGGGTTGAAGGTGGAGCTGGTATGGAGGTAGAGGTAATGGCTGAGGAGGTGATTGTTGTGCTGGCTGGCACAAGTGAGGTGGAGGATGCAGCAGCGTTAGCTGGAGCAGCTGTAGTAGCAGCTGCTTCAAGAATGGTCGGGGCTGCTTCTCTAAGTAGCTCCTCTCTCTTCTTTTTCTTCTTCTCCATCATGGTGCCACTGATTCCCCATTATTTCTTACCACTCTTTTTGGGGTTCAGGGCCACAGTCTCCTCCTCCCATTTAAAGGGGTATTTCCCCCACTGCAGCAATGCAGTAATCAGTCTGCAGTAAGGAAGGGCATGAGGTTTCTTCATGACTTTCACCTTCTCACATAAAATTTTAATCCCCTCAAAAACTAACTTGGCTGCATCCAAGTAGTGGTTTCTGTGAAATGAGAAGAGGGCATCAGCTATGGGGTACCTCCTCTCCTGCTCATGCCCAGAGCAATACACATTTTTTCTCAACACTGCATCCATGAGCCTGAGGTTGGGGTGCAGATCTCTCTTCCTAATTGAGTCACCTGAGGCAGTGATCCCTCCAGTTAATTCCCTGGCTATCTTAGTAACGGTGGCAGTCAAAGGAGGACCCAAGCCACATTCAGGGCTATACCTAACTGGTATCTCCAGTACTTTTGCAATGTCTGCTTGGTTGAACAACATCTCGAAATCATCAATTAATACAAGTAGTGTTGGGTTTTCATCATCACCAGTTTTTAACCTCATATTCTGATAAAATAATCTAACTAATCTTGGAAAAACCAGCTGCATTGAGGGCCTCAACAGTGGCAGCAGGGATGCCTTGGTCAGAAATTCAATGGAGGCAGAGGTCTCTAGTAATTCCTCAAAATAGACTTTGTCAAAGATGGTTTCAGCCTCCAGCTGGATTGCCTGAATAAAGTCAGAAGGGACCCTGAGGTAGTTAGTAGTTACTTCCTCCTCAACCTCAGGCACCACAACCTTGCCCTTTTTCTGTTTCTTCTTTGAATTTTCAGGGTTCTTAAAAGATGGGTGCTCTCTGGCCCTCTTCTTTGGGGCGGTTTTCTTCTCCTTAGGGATTGTTGGCTCAATAGCAGGTGAGGGCACTGCAAAGATCTCCAATGTGGAGGCCTATGCAATCCTTGCGAATTTTCTAGTGACCACAGGGCTGCCACTGGTAGACGGGTGCAGCATTGCAGCTAATGTATCTATGAATTTTGAACCTGTGGCTATAGGTGCTCAGATCATGAAAATTAGGGCTCACCAATCTTAGAACATGCAAATCACACTAAGTAAGCACAGAAGCTTTAAACTTATGTCCTTCTCTCTAATAAATATATCAATCACAACACAAAGAGAGAAATGGAGATCATACCATTTGAGAGCTAGGGTTCCACCTACAAATGTACATAGTGGCTCAAATCCCCCAAACCTTGCTCAAAGTTATCAGGAGTAGCTGGAGAATAATATGATGAGAGAAAAATGCCTGAGGTGGTGTGGATTACAAAGTAGAGAAGAAAGGAGAGGAAAGGGACGTCGATTTTTATGCTGGGAAACTAGGGCAGATAGAGGAAATGAAGAAAATGAGGGGCTTCGCTGAGTTTATAGAGCAAATCCCGTGGTTCACGAAGTGGCAATAGGAGCTCGCCGGGTAAAATTCTTGCGCAGTTGGCATTTAAAACCGTGAGACGCTCTGTCGCGTAGAAGAACAAACTGCCTCATATTAAAATTCACGGAGCTGAATCAGTGGCTTTAGTGCGCGAGGGCTATTACCTTTCAGAATTATTACCTCGCGCAGCAGTCACACAGAACACCACACATGGCATATTTTTACGCTCAGAGTGGGCTCGTAGAGCAGAAAGTAACTCCGCGAGGCACTTTTTCAGCCATTTATAAGGTCTTTTAGCGCATGAGCAAGCTAAGGGATGGCTCGCACAACAAATTTAAGTCCTCTAGATCTGCGCGATAGCATTTCGTCACAGCCTTTACTCTGTTAATGCATCCATGCTATGGTGTATCCAACCACTGTGCATGAGCACCAACCCTCAGACAGGTACTTCATTTCAACCATGAAAAATATGTGCCCATTTTCACACATCAAATCATCAACATTACAGACTCCTAAAAAATAAAAAAAATTTCAGCTCAACTTCATGCAAGTTATGATAAGGGTACCTCAACCATTCATCAACAAACACACAAGAAATTCAGATGACAAATATGCACATATATTCAATCGTAAAAATGCAAATACAAACAAAGCAACATAAGTAATTCAATGTCACTCTAAACACACAACTGACAGATTGCTAAAGAACATAAAATAAAATAGCATTTTCATACATATTATACACTTATTACCAACCTTTTACTCACTGGGCACTAGCTTCCTCCTGAGTAGAGGATGCATCACCAATCATATACTGATCTTTCGGATTTGTCAGGAGCTTACTAGGCAATTTTCCTTCCTCATATTCAGAGCATTACAAATCTGGCCCAGCTTGTCCTCAATCTTCTTGATGCTCTATCCATGAGAATTGATAGTCTACACTAAGATCCCCAAGTTTTGCATTAAAGCCAACATCTGCTCTTCAAATGAAGAGGATCTGGGCTGTGTGGGGGTAGGGTCAACTGGTTGGACGGTGGGGCAGGTAAAAGAAAATTTTACCTTGGTGGGTAACCTTGATTAAACTGGTGCTGGGGTCTGAAAGGAGCTACCATTTGTTGCTGCTGGGGTTGAGGATATGAATCTTGTTTCCACCTCAGATTTGGGTGGTTCCTCCAAGAATACCCAGCAGGTTGCTCCTCAAAAGTTTGAGCAGCATTGGCTTGCTCCATAATAAAATCTGGAAACTGGGTGGCAGATGGACAATCATGAATAGAATGTGTGGGAGATTGGCATATCAGACATGCTTCCTCCACCTGTGGAACCAACAGGGGCTGCATCACATTCATTAGTTTGTCAAATATCAAGCTCGGGTTGTCCACCTTCCTCTCCAGATCACCTTGCACCTTCACTTCAAATATTCCACCTCTAGGGGTGGCCTCTTTTACCATCTTAGCTAGAGTCTGGCTATCATTGCGTGACAGAGACTCCTGCTGCATGAAATTTTCCTCTATTATGTCAAACAGCTCTCAAGCTTCCTCAGCTGTCTTGTGGAGGTAACTACCACCACAAGAAGCATCCACCATATCCCTGCTCTTGGAATTAATTCCTTGATAAAATACTTGGACAAGCTGTCACATTGAGATTTGGTGGTGAGGGCATTGTTTTAACATCTTCTGGAATCTTTTCCAAGCTTCATAAAAATCTTCAGTTGAGGACTGAGTGAATGACAAAATATTTGTCCTCATCTGGCTGGTTTTGTTCATGGGAAAGAATTTAGCCAGGAATTTGGTTTGAAGGTCACTCTATGACTGTATGCTGTTGGCTGGTAGCTTTGATAGCCATGTGCTGGCTTTGTCCTTTAGTGAGAAAGGAAAAAGCCCCAGTTTAGTGGCCTCAGGTCCCAAGCCAGCAATATTGAAGGTAGTTCAAAGTGCTAAAAATTGGTTTATATGCTTGTAGGGATCTTCTTTACTAAGCTCATGAAATGAAAGCAGCATATTGATGGTAGAAGATTTAATCTCATAATTCCCTTCAACAGAGGAGAATTGAATGCAGAAGGGAGAGGTGTACTCCCCAAGTGCATTATACTCCTTTAATGTTCTCTGCCTCTCAGCCATGATAGCTAGTTCAGTTTCAATAGCAGGGCCCTGTGGGATGCGTCTAGGTCTAGGGATCCTTTCAACCTCTAGATTTGGAAGCTCTAGCTCAGGGTTTAAAGACCTTCTACCATGGATATACTCACACCCACAGTAAGTACAGAAAATTCTCATAAGTACACACAAAGAATATTTCAACAAAAATTAATACTATACAGATTTATACTAAATAAATAACAGGGAAGTAAACATAAATGGACCGAGATTTAGGGGAAAGTAAGTGCAAACAGAGCTAGCTTCACTCCAACTGCAGCTCTAGCTTTTCCCTTCTTCTGCTGTCCATTTCTATAAAATTCCACAAAGAATCAATAGTACTTTTATGCTAGTTTAGGTACAGCTATAAAGAATTTGAAAATCAAAATTATAGTACAACTCAGGTCTACTAAAACGATCAATCTCCCTGGCAACGGCGCCAAAAACTTGTTGTTGGATTCTCCTAGTGTTGTTTATTGTGTGGTGAAAACAAATTTAAAGATAAAGTAAAACAAAAGAATGAATTCAGTACAACTAAAGTAATCCTAGACCTGCATGATACAGAGCCTATTGTAGCAAGTTTTGATAAGTAAGAGTTTGTCCCACAGAGAAATTGATCTAGAACCCATAATGGGCTATAATAGTAGGCCTTCAGATCTGGCTACAGATCTGACAATCCTAAAAAAAGTGAGCTGGGTGTTATGACTACACTAAATTAATTCTAACAACAGAGAAATAAAATGTAGCCCTATCCTAAAAAAAGGGTTAAGAAGAAGATGGTGATGGTGTGTGCCAAAATAAAGTATAAAAATTGGTGAGAAGTAAGCATGTTAAGTTCAGAGTTAAAGCAGTAATGTAACTCAGATTTAGTTTGTCTCTGCAGTGCTCCTTGCTTAGACGTTATCAAAAATCTCAACAAGGTAAAAGTGTCCAACTTAACTCATGCCATTTGGGGTGCTCTTAAGGCTCTAGGTTGTCCACTCAAACGGTCACAGCCTATCCTATAGAGTCTGTCAAATCCCATTGATCAAGCTAGAAGTTGCCAATCTAATTCAGAGGAGTGGACTGATTATTTTCCCAACCACTGGACCAGACCAGACCATGAATACTATTGCAGCACTATGTAATGCTAGTGCTACAAGCTCCCCAGATCTGCGCACAGATCTGGCTGACATCCATAGGTATTCCAACCCATAAAATCCTAAGTACTTTGCCAAGGCTAATGGCTCACTGGTGCCCACAAAAAGGACCATGTAACAGATTGAATAAGGCTCTAAATTTAGCTGGTCATTGCTACAAAAGGCCTGTAATGACTCAACCTCAAGATGTAACTACTACAGAGACATCAGATCTAACATCTGATATCAATTAGGTAAAACAAAGGGGAGCCAGTTCCTGTACAAAACCTCCTCACAAGGTTCTAGAAGCTCATGTGCAGGGGAGAAGAATCTTTCTCAAACATGTGGCTGGATACCACCTTAGGGCTATACTCTATCCACTCAAATGGTCATAGGATATCCCATTGGTCTGTCTACACCACAGAGGTATGAGAAAGAACATGTAAACTGCTACAGCCACCATGGTCCACAGGCCTCCGAGCTCTCCAGATCTCACTACAGATCCGGCATTGCTTTCCATGGGGCTATCAAACCAAGGAAAATCAGATGGTAAATAATAGATCTACTGAAAACTGAATGGGCTAGCCCCAAATACATGGATCCTATAAACATATAAGGGAACCATAAGATCTTTAGATTCAATTAGTCATTAAAACAGTAATCCACTAATAAAAGCAACTCTTACAATGAACAACCTTCAGGCTGCAGCCTGTACACAACTGCTCATCCAAGATCCCAATGTATACAAAACCTATTACAAAACTGAAATAGAACTAAGCCTAACTACTTACAAGGGGATTAGCTAGCAAATGCTGGGCTAAGAGAGAAAATAAATAAGAAAAAGAGGTGATCAAATCCTAACCCTAACCCTAGCCTGCTAGAACTCTCAGCCGACAGAGGATGAAGGAAGGATTGATGATTAAAACTAAACTCTAAGTGTAGCTTATATACTCTATCCATCCGACCATAGTTCTGAAAGAATTAACCCCAATTTTTCTAGCAGATGTGACACTGTTACGACCCTTGAGTGCCTTTAGATGTGCACCTCGAGATCTGTGCCTTGAGAAGTGTGCCCTAGCCTTGGGAAATTCCCAAAAGGCCCATCTGTTAAAACTAAGAAGTGGGGAAACCGTACTTCGCGGGGCTAGCTTATGCATTAATTCATTCACACAGTTGCAGAGCCTTCGCGGAGTAGCCTTTGGCTAGTGGGAAGTGCTCACTCATGCAGCAAATCCTCAGTTAATCGCGCAGTTCATTTGTGCTGCAAGGCTGTCACGGAGATGGTCTGGAGCCCCTGGAATTCTTGCGTAGTAGAGCTTCAGAAGGCTTCTCTCTCTCGCTAAGTACTCACGCAGTTATATTCCTGTGCTCGCGTAGTAACTGATAAGGCTTCATAGTGTGCGAGATCTGCGCGAGGAAAATTCTGGGCATCTCTCTCTTCTTTGGCCACGCAAGAACTCCGCGAGGCACATTTTGTTCAGTATAGATATAGCCTTGCTAAGTTCTGCGCACAGCTGCTTTAATGCTTGATCTTCGCGAGAACTTCGTGATGGCAAATTCTGAGGATTTTAAATCGCGAGATCTTTGCGATTTCTTTACAGCTCTCCTTGTGACCGTGCGCCCCATCTACATGAGGGCAACTTCCACTGCATCCTTAGCTTCGCGAGGAAGCTCCTCAACTCTGCGAGATCTGTCTTTTGATACTCTGATGCATTGCACTTGCTGCTGTTGCAGTCTTCTCCATACTCATCTAACCTCATCCATCTGCTAGACTTTGGTCAATGATGGCCAGCAAATAAGTCACCATGGCGAGCACTACCAAGGTGTTCTCTTAGGCATTGGCTCCTGCTATCATCCTTGCATATATTCTCTCTCTTCTTTGGACCAAAAAGCAGGGATTTTATATTAAGCTGCACAGATTATTGCTAACTACAAAATACACTTAACAAATGATTATTAGTCTGCTTCAAAGTCTATCAAAGGCTAGGTTAAGAGGTGAAAAGTGATACTTTTCTGTGAATAACACCTAACACCTTCTCGATCGATAATCGAAGCCCCTACCCAAGAGCCTTTGGTGTGAATAAGTAAATCAGAATCATATTTGACACTTTGGTGGATTAAATATTGATTTGAGGATTCCCAAGACACCTAAAGCTCCAGGTGGCGACTCTTAATTTCTAGTGAAGAGTGCGCACCGTCGTGACGGACTTGCGAGAGCCCACGGTTGCACAGATGGCGACTCTGCTGGGGTGGCGACTCTGCTGGGGAGTAGCTAGTAGAGCTTCCCCTTGAAACTTGGCCTCCTTTTTGCTTGTATTTATTTTGTGTTTACTAACCTCTTTTGTCTCTTTTCGTACTCACCCCTACGATTCCGTTTGTTTTTACTTACCCCTACTTTCTCGTCATTTACGTGTCTTAGCCGATTGGCGGGCCTACTTGAGCACCGTATTTACTTTCCTTTAATTTTCTATCATTTACACGCCTTAGCCGATTGGCGGGCTTACTTGCGCATTTACACACCTTAGCCATTTGGCGGGCCTACGTGAGCTTTTACTTTCTCGCACTCATATACCACCAGTGGACGCCAGCCCAAAAAGGCTACACGGGATCATCACAACCCATTTTTGGACAATAAGCAAACCCCCTTTTAAAATTGAATCTAAAATTGAATTAAGGGACTTAAATCTTTTTTGCGGGAGTAGCTTTTAAAGGGTTGGAATTTAGGTAGCGATACAAACACCCGGTTCTTAGTATGGCGGCAACCCCTAGTGGTGATGATTCGAAAAAGTTTCACCTCATCCAGTATCTGAGAAGGCGCTTGCGCCGAAGGTATATTGGGTGGAAAACTGATCTTGTTACAAAGCTTAAAACCTTGGGGAGTGCGTTTAGTAGCCCCGAATCAGCCTTGTATCCCTAGGTTCGAAAAGGAGGGACCCGAAATAACAAAGAAAATCAGTCCCCGAAAGCATCGCTTTCAGAAAACCCAAAAAAACAATCTCTGGCTTGCTGTTTGCTGTCAAAATATAAGTATATACCCTGTTTTGCCCAGCGTGTGTAATACACACTCTAAGCCAACTTTTTCCAGATTTTCTCCAGTGTGTGTAATACACACGCTAAGCCAGCCTTCTTCAGATTTAGCCTAGCGTGTTCAATACACACGCCAAGCCAAAATCTCCAAAATTTGGCCTAGCGTATATAGTACACATGCCAAGCCTACTCTGGGCTGGGCAGCCCGAATCTGAGGCCTTTCTCACTTCCCTCAAGTCCCTCGCTTAGCGGTTCAATACCCCTAATAGATCCTACACCCTTCAACACCCAATACGCCCTCGCCGGTCAAAAGAGGTCACCCTCTTATTGGCTTGTTCTGAGGGATTGGATTGTTTGCATGGATTCTCGTGCCTTCACATAGAACAAAGGTTTTCTCCTCTGTTTCTTCCAAAGCACGTCGGGGTCCCGCCATGGGAGATATTTTGGGTGTGAACGCCGACCAAAATGGGAATTCAAAGGCCTATCCAAAAATCAAGAAAAATAATAATAATAATAATAAAAACCCCAAAAAAAGAAAACTTGTGGTATCGGCACAACGACATCGCCCTACCCTCCGTCATCCCGAAAGGGAGAGGAAAAAAATTTTACGGACCCCATCCCATCCTAGGCATCCGTACCCAACCCGCCGCCAAGACATGTCATGGGCAGTTGATCCGACAAATGCCGATCCCGATTCATCCCCGCCACGTTCCCCAACTCATTCTCATGCGGAAGAAATTTTTTTCAACCATCCCCCTCACCCAATCCCCATTTACCGTCACTGGGCCCTTCGGTGCACCCATTTTCCCACCCACCACCTCTCAAGTCACCCAAAATCTGACACCCCATCCCCCCACATTTGCTAAAACCATGCTCTTTCCCCCTCCATATCCCCTCCGAATCCACCTCATCTTCCATCCAAATCCACCAAAATCCGACCAATTTTCCACCTTTACCTCATCCACCATGCCTCATTTTCCATCCTCCCAACATATACCCAATTTTCCTACACCTACCCATACCGCACCCATTTTTTCAAACCCACCACCTATCCCCCACATCTACCCAAGTCATGCCCAATTTTATCGGGGCCATGCCTAATTTTTCACACACATTCACTTCATCCACACCCCACATTCCATCAGATGCACCATTTCCATCCACCCCATCTCCCAACCTGATGGCAATGATGGACGAGATGGTCAGGGCCTATACAAACTGGAAGGCCTCTCAAAACATCCTTCCTCATCCACACCACACATCCCCCAACCCATCATATACACTACCAAGCCTCCATGCCTCTATACCCCAAGCCCACCATGGCCCAATGGCCCAAACCGCTATTATCCATACCGTTCAGGGCTCCCCTTAACCATGGGACCATTGGAACAGACACCAAGGCTCAATGGCCCAAACTCACCAAGGCCTAATGGCCCAAACTCACCAAGGCCCAATGACCCAAACTCACCAAGGCCCAATAGACCAAGCCCACCAAGGCCCCATGGCTCAAGCCTACCAAGGCCCAATTGCCCCAACCCACCAAATCCCAATGGCCCAAGCCCACCAAGATCTAATGGCCCCATCCCACCAAGGCCCAAACCCACCAAGGCCCAATGGCCCCAGCACACTAAGGCCCAATGGCCCAAGCCCACCAAGGCCCAATGTCCCAAACCTATCAAAGCCCAATAGCCCAAATCCAAGCCCACTAGGACCCTGTCCCCCAAGGCCATCAAGGCCCATACCCAGGGGCCCCATTCTCCCATCCCCCCTCATTCCCCCAGTACCCCACACACACCCAACAGGCCCCCATTCCATCCCAAATAATGCACCCATATCAGCCAGTCTCCCAACATAGCATGAGCCTCGCTCATCCACAACCCTCATACCCAGCCCAATACAAGAACCTATCTCATACCATGCATCAACCCCAATTCACCCATCCCCCTGCTTCTCAAACTCATCCCCAAGGGTTCCCCCATATTCAGTGGTCTCACCCAGTACCCGTCCTACCAACACAGAATCAACTAGATAATCTCACCCTTCCTCAGCCATAAATAGACCCCCAGTATGAGGAAGACGAGATTAGGAACAATGGGCATATCAAGGGGCATTCACTAACCTCAACCCCCCACCACCCATAATCACCAATCCCCCAGCAGCACAAAGAGAATGGAGGCCCACAATTGAAAGAGCAGTGATCGGCTTACTATGTATGTCTAATTAAGTCTTAACCTATTGCAAGCGCACAATGAAAATTGTAGAGCTAGTATAGGATCGTTCCCACAAAGAAGTTTTATCCTTTATATATATACTTCTATTTTAAAGTTTATATTTATCTTTTAAGGTTCTAAACAACTTGAGAAATATGAATAAAAGAATGGCTCCTTAATCTAAAGTGCAGAAAATAAATTCTAATCCTCCTTCTTCAGATTGAGGTCGTCAATCCCAATCTTCAAACATTAGATATTTATAAAAATAAACAGTACCGTTATACCGTATTGCAGTCTTCTAGAATTTGGGCGTCAATCAAAACCTAAAATTTCTTAACACAGATTTAATATAATCAATAATTTCCTAAAATCTGGACGTCAATCAAACTTTAGAAAATTAAAGATGGAAAAGTAAAAATTGTTACACTAATCTGGAAATTCCAACCTGAGTCATCAATTCAAAATTAAAACTTGAAGATGTTTACAAAGCATATAAATAAATCAAATAAAATCTAAACCAAAAAGTAAATAAATATATTTTTCACCCCTCAATTGCAGTCGTTAATTGCTTCTGAGAAACTAGGATATCTACACTAATCTTTAGCACCTAATAGCAGTCGTCAATTGTACTTAAGAAACCTCTGATATCTAATCTACTCTAACTATTTTACACTACTGGTCAGAAGAAAATCCAACCTCAGTTGTCAATTGATGCTGAAATTCTTCGATGCTTATTCCTACACCGGGCTTGCTTATTTATAGATCATAAGGAGTTGGTTTACAAAGATTTCTAATTCTAATACAAGAAACTAATAAAACATTCCTAATATAACTCTAATTCCTAATTGTATTCTTCCTTGCTTTTAATGGTTGATGTGCTTCTGAATTGTTCTCCTTTATCTCAGCACCCGAGATTTTCTAAGAGCTTATCTTCATCAATCTTCTCAGATCCGTAATTCACCAAACTTCTAATTTTAGATATCTTCTAATTCTATTCTTGGCAGTGATAATCTTCATTCACGTGATCAGCAGCAGCAATAATAATAGGAAAGCCTCTTCTCTGGATAATCGCAAATCACGATTTTCTATCTTTCATAGTTTCCTATTCGGACGATTCTTTAGATTACGACTTTTTACTTTTCTCTTTTTCTCTCTTTTACAGAATCGTAAATTAAAATTTTCTGGCTCTTAGTAGGCAAGAAATCGTTTTTTTCACTCAATCGTCTTTCTTACTGCTTTTTGAGTTCATTTTGACGAATATTAACACTTTGGCTCTCTTTTACTATTTTCCCTAATATTTGCACATCGTTAACTTATTAGTAGTAAATTAAGTCCTAGCATCACTAAGTTAAGAGTGATATAATGATAAATTATGTGACTGATCACACCCCCAAACTTAAGCTTTGTTAGTCCCTAGCAAACAAGGAAACATAAAATATCTAAACTATGAATTTAAATGCTACTTTCGTAGAGAGCATGATTGCATTTAGTGGATGTAACAAGCCTTTAAACCCCTATGTGATCCCTAGTGGAGGAGTTGTAGTCTCCTGAAGATTTTCAGTGAAGTTACCTACAAACTTTAAATATTTTTAAAATTTTCGAATATATTTTTCTTCAAAAGTAAATAAAAATCTAACTAATCTACTTAATTGGTTAATACATAATCTATTGCAATTTTCTAAAATTACCAATTCTTTATCCTAACTTTCCATTACAACAGTTATCCTTGATTAGAACTCCAACAATTTTAATTCATAATAAGCGTAGAGTGTATATGCACTAGTGAACAATTTATTCTTCATAATTTTTTTTAGACTGCAGATTTAGAAAATATTTTTATTTAAAAATTTACTATTGACATACTCTCAAAAAGATAACAAAACTTTTGAGTTCTCTTAGTATATTTTTCAGAAGAATTCAGTCAAAGATAATTACAAAAATAAATCTCATAGAAAAGATAATCTTATCCTATTCTTATGATTCCCTATATAATCCATAGTATCTATTATCCTTATCTCCACTAGGTTTATGCTTTTGCAAATCGTAAACCAGAAAGGTATTTCCTTCAGCTTGTAATGGAGTTTTGGGTTAAAAGGTATCAAGGAAAGGTAGAAAAGGATTCAAAGTTTTTCTAAGAATTTAGCTCTTCTTCCTCCTATCTTCTTCTACTATTTTATTTCAGTAAGTATCCATTATTGGATAACTTCCTCCCATATACTTCTTTTTTTTTTTTTTTATTAATATATATCCCAGTTCTTCAGCTATAAAATCATCTTTAACGATTCTTCTTCTTTTTTTTTTTTTTCGCAGAAGAATCGTTCTTCTTTTACTCTCCTTTCCCATATTTTATTTTTTCTTCTTTTGTACCTCATTTCTAACATTCTTTCTCTGTTTTATTCTTACTCCTTTCACTCCCTCTTCTTCCCTTCTTTGCGTTCTAAACTCTCAAAAATTATAAGGGTTAAAGGTAGAAAGCTTTGGGTAGTACATATGGTTAAAGGTTTATAAAATTTTTGTACAAAGAATTTTGATTTTAAGCTTCTAATATGGGTTCAAAGGATTAAATGTTCTAGAATTTTGGCTTTTTGGCTCTGGTTTAAATAAAAGATGGCCTTTGATCATTTTCACAATTTGCTACCACAGATGCCTTGTTGCTTTAATATTTCTAATAGATAGCTCTAGACAAAAAATCAGATCATCATATTCATAGAATAATTCGATTCTAAATTCAACAATATGAGATTTTATATCAGCATAGAAGTTCAAAGATATTTTCACGATTTTGAATAGAAACAGTCTCTCTCAGAAAATAGAAAATATGGCTCAAAATCTCACTGGTTTATAATTTTGAAACTATAGTCTAAATTTTTGCAAGTTAGATCAATCTATTGTTTCAAACATTCATTCTAATATAGTGTTTCAATGAGCTAAACATGAATTATAACTGTTGTAAATTCTAATTATTAAACTTCTATTATAATGAATCGTAAGTTTTCAGGATTTGTAATTTTTTCTATCATAATTCCTATGTACTGATCAGAAAAAAATAAAAATAATTTTTAAAATTCAAATAAAATTATTAAACACAGAAATTGTGTATCCCCCCAAACTTAAATCAGGCAATGTCCTCATTGACACAAAAATAGGGGACACAAAATAAAAAAATTATTGATATACTGATCATTTATCGAAAAAAATATGTTACCAGATACATACTCTCCCCCAAACTTGAGAGAATATTCCCGTAGCTTATTCTCAAAGTATCAATAACAAAAATGTTAGTAAGAAAAAAAAATGTTAGTAATGCTAGTAACACACACTGTTAGTAAGAATAAAGAAAATTTCATATATTACTGACTATGTACACTGATCATAAAGGTAAAAATTAAGAAATGAAAATCTATGGGGATTTTACCTGTAATGTTTTTAATGTTCTATAATGTTTTTACTCACTGGTAGAATATGACACAAGGGTGGAATCAGTGGGTTCATCTTCCCCATCTGACATCTCTGTTGTCGAATAGCCATCTTTATCTGCAGTTGAATCTCCCTGTACTGCCAATTCAGCTTCTGCTATATGTCCTTCCTCCACAATCCTTGGACAAGAAGTACCTTCCAGGCACTATTTTTCTTTATCAGCCATTTCTTTGAGATCCGCAGTTAGCTTCTTAATGACGGCAGATTTTAGTTGAGTTTTTATCCTCAGCTTCTCTGCCTCAGCGTTTTCCTTTCCTAATGCGATAAGGTAATTCCTAGTTTGGGACTCAATCATTTTTACCTGTTTATCATTGATTGAGCATAGGAAATATCTATCCTCTTGCAGTTGTCTTACTTTCCCTTCTGCTAAGTCAATAAGTGAGTCTTTTCTTTTAGCTGTTGCTGGAGCATTTTCTGGTAGTCCTTAAGGGCTTTTTCTCTCACAGTTTCTATATCATCAGGAACTACCATCAAACCTCCAAACTGGTCAAGGATACTGGCAATTTTCTCTTCATATTCTCTCTTCTCCTCTTCCCAAGCTTGCTATTTTTTACTCATTTTTATAGTTTGCTGCACTAGTTGGGCTTGAAGGGATGAGGTAGCATCCTGAACTTTCTTTTCTGTCTCTGCTGCCCATCTCGCACCTTGCTCTTGTATAACTCTTTTTCGCAAGCTGTCCATTATCTCTACCCGTTCTTAAGCTGTCAAGGTGGTATCATGGACTCTTTTGTTTTAAATTTTGGAAGTCTCCCATCCACTTTTTTACTATACTAGGCAATTGTATCACTGGTGGAGAATTTGTAGAGATCCATTGCTCCAGTTTCCTCACCCTTCTTAGGACTTCAGGCAGTGGCAATAAGTTTGGTTCATGTTTGAGTTGCCATTGTTCTATTGCCCTTATTCATCTATCTATCTCGTGCAGTAATGTGGTACTAAGTGGAGGATCCTCAGGAGGTGCTTCTTCTCCATGTAACAATTCTGTAAAACTCCCTCTTGGTAACTCAGAGCTTTGATCTGCTTCCACTACCTAGGCTATGAGAGTTTGCTCGATATTGGTTGTAGGCTAAGCAACAGGGTCTAATGGTATAAGGGTTTGGCTAGAAGTAGCTATTCTCGTAGCCTGTTGATCAATTGTGGAAGGAGTTTCTTCCAATCTTTCTAGAATTGGGCTTACAGGGTCTACTTCTGTAATGATTGGCAATATGTTTGCCTCTGTTGAAGGGGGCATAGCAGGCCCTACGGGTGAGTCCAAAGCAGGGTCATACAGACTGACTTGGTTTGCAACCGGGGTTCTTAATTCGGTTATTCCTTCGGATATCAGAGAGCTGATCTCTGCTCTCTTTTAAGGTGGAGGGGAAGTAATCACCCCTTTTTCTAAATCTACTTCTTCTTGCCCCACGAATTCTATTGTATGTGCTATATCAGTCTCCTCTCTTTCCTCATGAATTTGAGGGAATTGTAGTATAGAGGGGGTACTTTTGGTGGGATGAGATAATGAGATTCTCTTCTTATTTTCAGCACCTAAAGTTCTCCTATAGGCTAAAACTGTTAAGCCTTCCTATGATCTTGGTAAAGTTTTTTCTTTGGGGTCTATACTATACCCCACATTCATCAACAGGTTCGTAATAAGTCCTCCAAATGGTAGGGTCAACTTTTTCTTTTGGTATTTTTCTTGACTCAACTTCTCCCTCATGGCAGTGATTACCTCAAAAAGCTAACAGGGGACATTGAACCAATAGTGATTTTCCATTAAGTATAATGCCTTGGCAAATAATGCTCTTCTCTGTGCTCCATGTCCTGTGGGATGAATAGTTTTATAGATAAGTACATCAAAAAAGTAGAGTGATAAACTCCTTGCTTCTAGATCCTTTCTAAGGAAAAAGGACCTGTCCCGTGGGGTTTTTCTAATAATTCTGTTACTATTTGGGAGAAATTGGGGAGGGTATCTGATGGCATCCTCAAAAGGTTGGCCTCTGGGTTATCCTGAGACAATTATGGTATCTCTAGGGGTGCATTCATAACCCTGGCGACCATTTCCTTCAAAATTTCGATCGAAAGTCCATCAATACTGGTGGAGAGGGTGGGGGGTAGTCTTTGGCTGCCTTTGGTCATATTTTTATAAAATAGTCTCACCAATCTAGGATAGACTAGTGTGACTCCTGGCTCCAAGAAATAGGTCAGCCTAGCATCTTTGAAATATTTAATAACTTCTCTACCAATTTCTAATTTTTCTAAGGATTTAACATCCATTGTAATTTCAGCACACAATATGATGTTTCATTAAAGTAGGGACTTTATCTACTGGCATAGTAGAGGATGCTGATTTTTTTCCTTTATCTAATTCTAACCCCTTTTTAGGGATGGACATAGACTCTGTCCCAGTTATATCTTTAGAGGTTTCACTGATAACTATCTCGCAAGACTTGAGTTTCTTCTTAGGTGGGTCTGCTATTTTTTATTTGTCCTTAGGGGCAGCAGACCGTACGATATGGTAAATGATTGGGGTATTATCAAAATCATTACCTTCTTCTTCTTCCACTTCTTTCCTTTATCGTTTGCCTGTTTCGTTCGTCATACTTCCACTCGTTTTTCTGCAAAGATTAATATCAACACCATTAATTAAACTTAAATTCCATGTATTGAATAAAATCTCTTGCAGAAACCCTTCCTTTTTACAATTAAAATCCCCACCTTACCTTTTTAAAGATTAAAACCCTAATTTGTAATTATAGAATAAAATGTATGTAGGATTCTTCAGAATCAAACAGAGAAAGTAAGGGGTTTTTAAGAAAATAAACGGTTAGATTGAGTGGAAGAACGGTTAAGATTACAGACGATTTGAAAAAGAGAGGGAAGGTAGGAGGAGAAAACTTGGAAAGTGGAAAATGGGATAGACATATCCTTTTTACAAATATGTAGGTCCCATCTTCAGCAATGACTTGCTAAGCCGATCATTACTGAGTTTTAACTTAGAATCGTACGTTGATTCTAGCCTTCAGTGAATAAAAATTGCAATCACTGCATTTCTAGACAAATATAACTACGAGCAATCATAAATCCATACGATTGTCCATTTATAATATACAGTAGGTACGAATTACGATCTATCATTTTTTTAACGAAATGGGTTGTCTTATGATACCTACATTAACTAAGAAAAGAAATAGTTTATATAATTTATACTTGGTGCTACGGATGAGTCAGTAGCTCGACAATCCAAGAGGTTTTTTTTAAATTGGGTTTTGGGGAGCTGATGTCTCCCCCTGGAATGCTTGTCCTCTTCGGTTATTGATCGGTTGTGTCGGCAACTGTCCACTCTCTTTCCTTACCACTTGTGAGGTTAGCTAGCCAATCTGACTTTCTAGCTTCGTAATGGACTGTGTATGTGAATGGAGTGTCTAAGAGAATTGAGCAAGCTGGTGCATATCCTTAGAATGCTGATGTGACTATTGCTGTAAATCCTCAAGGATTTGAAAAATTGTGGCATCAGGTGCACTACTCTGTTGGACAAATTGGGGTTGCACGGCCGTTGGTTAAGGTCTTTGGCGGAAAGCTTGAGTCTGGGGAAATATGGGCTGCACAGCTGTTGGTGCTAGCTGCGCTCCAGTGGTGGAACCATAGTTAAATCCCGGGTGGTTCCTCCATACTGGGTTGTATGTGTTCCCATAATCTCCCCTCTGAAAGACCATTATTTGTTCGATTTCCACCACCTCTTTGTATGATGGCGTAACAGGGATCTCGGTTCCTATGATATTTTGGCAATTAGAACAGTTTGCCAAGGGTCTCTCCACAATGCTTGGTCTGGCAGTCATTAAGATCGTAATTTGTTGCTCAAGAGCCGCAACCTTTGCACTCATGCTATCCTCCTTCTTTACTTTATCCTTACTGATATAGTAAAGTCCACCCCTCACGAGTGGGGTGTGGTGGTTAACATCAGGGTCAGATCTTAACAAAGCTTATTTTTACTTTGAATTATCGGCCAATTTTTCAAATAAGTTCTAGGACTGCTGACCATTTTGAGCCATAAAGGCTCCTTCGCTTATGGCGTCAACTATAGCCTGATTAGTTTCAGTCAACCCTTGGTAGAAACTTTGTGCAATGGACCAATTCGACATGTCATGATGAGGGCATTTTCTTAACAAGTCCTTTCCATTCCCAACTCGCATGGAATAATTCTCTCGGCTTTTTGCCAAAATCTTGGATATCTTGGCGAATTTGATTTGTCCTACCAATTGGGAAGTATTCATTTAAGAACTTGGACTGGAGTCCTTCCCAAGTGGTAATACTTCTTGCAGCCAATGAAATTAGCCATGCATTCGCCCAATCCTTGAGAGAGAAAGGGAACAATCGCAGCTTAAGTGCGTTATTGTTGGTGTTGGGTGCTTGGAACATGGTGCAAATTTCTATAAAATCCCTAAGGGTCTTCGCTGTCAAGCCCATGAAAGGTTGGTAGCGACTGGAGTACGTGGGACTTGACTTCGGCATTCTGTCCTGCCGCTACCTCTAGTATCACTACCCAAGAGGGCTTAGTGAAGGCAACCGGGCTGACGTGTGCTTGAATTGAACGGTCGTCAGCCACGGTTGGGAACTCTCTTCCGAAAGTTCGATTTTGTGCAAGATTACGCAGGAGAGTTTGTTCGATTTCTGGGTCACACTCAAAGAAGTCTAAGCTTTGGGATCGAGTATGGTGCATGCACCCAAAATGAAAATAGTTTGTGATTTTTAACTTTTTCTGACTTTTTTTTTTGGAAAGTAGGGAAAGAAAACAAATATGGGCTTCTATAGTCCGTGGCCGGCAAAAGTTGGAAACTTTTAATTTACTACTCCGAATAATCCTGTGAAAGATTAAGAAGTGATCAAAGAAAGTTAAAAATATAAAGAAATATAAAAATGTGAAAGATAAATATTTATTTTTTAAAACGAAAATATATAAAAAAGATAAAGACTTCCTCGACAACGGCACCAAAAACTTGATCGGCTTACTATGTATGTCTAATTAAGTTTTAACCTATTGCAAGCACACAATGGAAATTGTAGAGCTAGTATAGGATCGTTTCCACGAAAAAGTTTTATCCTCTATATATATACTTCTATTTTAAAGTTTATATTTATCTTTTAAGGTTTTAAACAACCTAAGAAATATGAATAAAAAAATGGCTCCTTAATCTAAAGGGCAAAAAATAAATCCTAATCCTCCTTCAAAATGAGGTCGTCAATCCCAATCTTCAGCCATTGGATATTTATAGAAATAAACAGTACCATTATACTGTATTACAGTCTTCTAGAATTTGGGCGTCAATCAAAAACTAAAATTTCTCAACACAGATTTAATCTAATCAACAATTTCCTAAAATCTGGGTGTCAATCAAACTCTAGAAAATTGAAGATGAAAAAGTAAAAACCGTTACACTAATTTGCAAATTCCAACCTGAGTCGTCAATTCAAATTAAAATTTGAAGATGTTTATAAAGCATGTAAATAAAGCAAATAAAATCTAAACTAAAAAATAAATAAATATATCTTTCACCCCTCAGCCGCAGTCGTCAATTGCTTCTGAGAAACTAAGATATCTACACTAATCTTCAACACCCAATAGTAGTCATCAATTGCTCTTGAGAAACCTCTGATATCTAATCTACTCTATCTATTTTACACTACTGATCGGAAGAAAATCCAACCTTAGTTATCAATTGATGCTTAAATTCTTCGATGCTTATTCCTCCACCGGGCTCTCTTATTTTATAGATCATAAGGAATCGGTTTACAAAGACTTCTAATTCTAATAAAAGAAACTAATAAAAGATTCCTAATATAACTCTAATTCCTAATTTTATTTTTCCTTGCTTTCAATGGTTGATGTGCTTCTAGATTGTTCTCCTTTATCTCCGCACCCGAGATTTCCTAAGAGCTTATCTTCATCAATCTTCTCTGATCCGTGACTCACTAAACTTCTAATTTTAGATATCTTCTAATTCTATTCTTGGCGGTGATAATCTTCATTCACGTGATCAGCAGCAGCAATAATAGTAGGAAAGCTTCTTTTCTGGATAATCGCAAATCACGATTTTCTATCTTTCATAGTTTCCTATTCGGACGATTCTCTGGATTATAATTTTTTGTTTTTCTCTTTCTGTCTCTTTTACAGAATCGTAAATTATGACTTTCTGGCTTTTAGTAGGCAAGAAATCATCTTTTTCACTCAATCGTCTTTCTTACTGCTTTTTTAGTTCATTTTAACAAATATTAACACTTTGGCTCTCTTTTACTATTTTTTCTTAATATCTGCACATCGTTAACTTATTAGTATCAAACTAAGTCCTAGCATCACTAAGTTAAGGGTAATAAAATAGTAAATTATGTGACTGATCAAGCAGGCCCACCATTTAAAGAATTGGAGTAGCTAAAGGAACAACTGGACAAGATTTAAAAGCAATTGATGAAGATGGGTGGAGCCGAGATCCATGCCATGAACTTTTCCAATTTATGCCTGTTCTCCGAAGTTCCCTTACCCCCAAAATTCAAAGTGTCGGTCTTCGACAAGTACAATGGCACGAACAATCCCATTACACACCTCAAGTTCTACTGCGGGGACATGTGCCAGTACGGAAGGGATGAGCGTTTGCTCATAAAGGTCTTCCAGAAGAGCCTTACAGGCCCAGCCTTAAGGTGGTTCACCTCGTTGGAACCTTCCATGATCAAAACTTGGACGGATTTGACCCACCTTTTCCAAGAACAATATGTCTACAACATCGACATTGAACCCAGGAAATCAGACCTAGCCCGGCTGAAGTAGAAGCCCGATGAAGCATTCAGTGATTATCTTGGGCGGTGGAAGGCACTGGCATCTCAACTAAGAAACAGGATACCCGATGATGAGCAAATCGAGATGATCTCGAAAAACACCCTACCAGTCATCTCAAATTTCCTAGTATACCAACAGCTGTCTAGCTTTACTGATTTGGTAAGAAATGTCAATCATTGCGAGGACGTGATCAGAGAAGGGCATCTGAGCAAGAATATGTCCGATGGGGCCAGTGGGGTTCGAAGGTTCACTTAACAAAGGAACGATAGAAGAACTGGGGCAAATGTACAGACGGTCGTGAATACGTGACCTAATACCAGCATAACCCCATTCCAATTTAAGGTAGCACAGCCAGCTCCAGTTAGAAGCGAGCCGATACAAAGAACCGAAAATGGGCAAAGGGCCCAAATGACCCTAGAGTAGAGAAGGGCCCGTTTCGATTGAATCTTCACACCTTTAGGGCAATCTTTGAATACCTTATTGCCATTACTAATTGAGAAGGGTTTGGTTACTACACTCCAACCGCAACCTCCATCGAATCCTATTCCAAGGAATTACGACCCAAATACCCATTGTAATTTCCATCAAGGACCAGGCCACCCAACTAATCGATGCTTCCCTTTAAAGCATGCAATATAAGACTTAATAGAGGCCGACAAGATCATCCCTCCAGCACTTCCCCAGGCCAACCGGGATGCCAACATACACCAAGTACCATTACTGCCATATCTGTTTAGTGGAGCAGGCCCAAGGCCAACCGTCAGGATGATAGAGGAGGTTGATGAGGAGTTTGACCCGTCAGATTACATCCGCACCTAGGAAGAGTTTGTAACACCAAGGCAGAGTGATCGAGTGGATAGAAGCATCGGAGTGATTAAGCCCCTGAGTCTAGCTGATTACTTCCCTAATCCTCCACCACCAACAGAACCCTTAGATCTAAGGGTATATTTTCCATCACTAGCTCCCGTCAGTTATGTCCAAAGCAACCAGTATTAACCATATATAGCAGCAGCCTCCACCAGTTACCAGATGTCTGATTTTACCCTATGCCCCTCTCTGACACCGATTAACTATCAATGGCCTACCCCCATCACACCACCCCTGGTACATCCATTCACGTTCCCCACTAACTCCACATGGCCCACTTTCGCCACTCCCTCAATTTATCCCATAGAGTCAACCAAGTGCTATCCACCCATCCCAATCTGCTGACTCAAGCACCTTTGGGGCCAGCATCCACTCCATTTAAAATATCGAGGTTAACCTACAATCCCCATCAAGTTCCCCTCAGTTACGAATAGACAAATGACAATGTAGGCAGTAGAAAAGAGGGGTTAGTGGATTTTGTCACCCGATCAGGAAAAGTCTCCAGGTAATTAGAAATACAGGCACCG
This sequence comes from Chloranthus sessilifolius, assembly GCA_021018995.1. Classification (NCBI taxonomy): domain Eukaryota; kingdom Viridiplantae; phylum Streptophyta; class Magnoliopsida; order Chloranthales; family Chloranthaceae; genus Chloranthus; species Chloranthus sessilifolius. The sequence continues at coordinate 116,269,578 of CM037584.1, forward strand.
GCCCATACGAAAGAGAAGAAGGAAGCTACCCCAATGAACCCATTCGAGAAAATGAGCCAAGAACGCATATTGGAAACTCAACTGAAGAGAATGCCGGCCCATATCATAGTATGGGATCTGTTGATGGCATCCCCTCTTCATTTTCAAGCTTTAATGGGAGCATTAAAAAATACACACGTATCTATCCAAGTAAGCCCGGACGAAGTGGAACAGATAATTGGGCAGGCGTTGGCTCCCAATGCCATTTCTTTTTTAGTTGCTGACCTGTCAAAAGAAGGAAAAAATCATTCCAAACCCCTCAACATCGCTGTAGAAACTGAAAATTTGGTGATCCCCTTGGTATTGATTGACAATGGATCTGTCTTAAACATATGCCCCTTGAGAACTGCTACCAAAATAGGGGTGGACCCTTCCATGTTAAGGCCAACAAGGACAATCAATAGAGGATTTGACAATACGAGAAGAGAAATAATTGAGGAAGTTGATCTTGAGCTCATAATTTGGTCAATGAACTTTTCCATACCATTTAAGGTAATGGACATCAAATCCACATTTAATCTGCTTTTAGGGCACCCATGGCTATATGAGGTCGGGGCAATACCTTCAACATTGCACCAAAAACTTTGATTTGTGTCAGAGCAAACAATCATCATCATTACGGGCGAAGGGCGGGAAGAAAGAGAGAAAGCTACCCACAGTATTAAGAAACCCAAAGTATTAGATGTGCCACACACGATTGAAGACACAAAACTCCATAGCTTTGAGTATGATGTATCGGCAGTGATCCTAGAGCCTCTCGAGAGGATTACTATGAAGACCGGTGGCGGATCGGTCGCAGCCATGGCCATGCTTAAAAAATGTGGCTATCAGAAAGGTAAGGGTTTGGGACTACAGTTGCAAGGACGGAAGGACCCAGTCAGAGCCAAAGGCGGACAATAGGTCAGATTCGGCCTAGGTACAAGCCTTCTAAGGAAGAGGTCCAGGAGGCCAAGGAACAGGCCCGAACCATTGCCGCTGTAAAAACCCTGGGAATGGACTTGGAGGATGAACCTCGCCCTGGACCACACATCCGAGATACCTTTGTGAATGTAGGAGTTATAAAGATCGATCAAAATCGGGCAACAGAGTTAACCCCGCACAAATCGACGGCCCCGATCCACCCTACCAATCCCCAAATCATCCCTCCCACTTTTGAAGTAGACATGGCCTCCCTATCCCTTTTTGAGGAGTTTCCCATACCTGCACAGTCTCTCCTATAATAAACCACCACTGAACGAGGCTATTGTTCGAGGATGGGCCCCCGTAAAAGCCCAGAATAAACATGATGGAGGTTGACTCCCAAAAGTCATCTCAATCAGCCTCCTCCATCCGAACAGGTAAAGGGGCGGCATCACAGGTAAGGAATTGGGTATCAATACCCCTAACTCTGGAAGTATCGCGTGGGTGTAAGTACGACACCTGCTTTCTAAAAAAAATAACCTATAAAAAGTGAGATTAGCCCTTGGCCGGCAATACTATGTATGTACAAAGACTCGCGCTGCTAGGGACCAATTTTCAGAGAAAAGAAAATTGCTCAAAAAATAGAAAAGATATAAAATCCAAAAAAATTGTCTTTCAAAATTCCCAATAAAATTAAGAAAAAAGATGTCTTAATTGAGAAACCCGTCCCATGTGAAATCGACTCCTTTCCTATAGAAATACAAGAAGAGGTAGAAGTCACGAGTCTGGATGAGGAAATCCCAACCGAAGAGCTCCCCAATGAGCTCCTTGACCGGTTTACCAATTTTGAGCATGGCCCTACATCGATTGTTGAAGAAACAGAGGACGTCAATCTGGGGACCAATGAAGTTCCTAAAATCACCAAGATCGAAACGTCGCTATCTCCCGAGGAAAGAAACAACATGATTGATTTCCTTCGATCATACCAAGACATCTTCGCATGGTCATATGAGGATATGCCTAGTTTGGATACCAATTTGGTTGAGCATAAGCTGCCACTATATCCAGATGTTAAACCGGTCAAGCAGAAGTTGAGACGCCTCTGACCCGAGTGGATGCTGAAAGTAAAAGATGAGGTCATCTAGCAGTACGATGCAGGGTTTCTCATGGTCTCCAAATACCCATAGTGGTTAGCTAACATCGTCCCTATACCGAAGAAAGATGGAAAGGTCCGCATGTGCATTGACTTCAAAAATCTAAATAAGGCAAGCCCAAAAGACGACTTCCCATTACCGCACATCGACATATTGGTCGATAACACTGCAAGGCATGGAATGCTCTCTTTTATTGATGGATTCTTTGAATACAATTAGATTAAGATGGAAGAGGCAGACCGAGAGAAGACATCGTTTATCACCCCGTGGGGAACCTTTTGTTACCGAGTCCTGCCATTTGGGTTGAAGAATGCGAGAGCGACATACCAACGAGTGATGACAGCACTCTTCCATGACATGATGCATCGAGAAATTGAGGTGTACATTGACGGTATGATCGCCAAATCACTGAAAAGAGGTGACCATCTGTTGAACCTCCATAAGTTGTTTAAAAGATTGAGGAAATATAGGCTCCGTCTGAACCCTCAGAAGTGTGCATTTGGTGCCATGTCAGGAAAACTACTGGGCTTCATTGTCATCAGAAGAGGCATCGAGGTTGACCCAATCAATATAAAAGCCATCATCGAAATGTCACCGCCATCTACCGAGAAAGAAGTCAGAGGCTTCTTGGGCCAGAATATAGTACATCAATCGATTCATTGCACAACTCACTCTTAGCTGCACGCTAATCTTCAAGCTACTAAGAAAAGATTCACCCGTTGAATGGAATGACGACTGTCAAGTAGCATTTGATAAAATCAAGAGTTACCTTCTCAATCCTCTAATTTTGGTACCACCGGTACCAAGGAAACCACTCTTAATGTATCTCTCTACAACGGAAGTTTTGATGGGATGTGTCCTAGAACAACATGATGAAACATGAAGAAGAGATCATGCCATCTACTATCTCAGCAAGAAGTTTACTGACTACGAGACGCATTATTCTCATCTGGAGAAAGCATGCCTAGCTCTCATATGGGTTACACAATGACTCCATTACTACTTGTTGTCTCAGGTCGTTCTCCTTCTGGCACGGATGGATCCATTGAAGTACTTATTCTAGAAGCTGGCTCTCACTGGATGAACTGCATGCTGGCAGCTCCTTCTATCATAATTCGACATCACGTATGTCACCTAGAAGTCGATCAAGGGGCAAGCACTCATCGATCATCTTGCTGAGAATCCCTTACCTAATTACAAGCCTTTGAGGACTGAATTCTCAGATGAGGACATCTTGTTCATGATAGAGGATGATACAATGGAGACAGAGGAGTCCTGGGTAATGCACTTCGACGGAGCAGCAAATGCCGAAGGTCAAGGCATCGTCGCTATTCTAATTTTGCCAAAAGGATCTCACGTACCAGTTTCCATCAAACTCAATTTCCCCTACATAAACAACATAGCCGAATATGAAGCCTATGCAGCCGGCTTACGGGCAGCACTTGATCTAAACCTAACTCATCTCAGGGTGTTTGGCGATTCAAAACTGATAATATGTTAGACTAATGGATATTAGAAGACAAAGGATGAAAAGTTAATCCCATATCACGAGCACCTCGAAGATTTGATAGCATGCTTCGATGATGTTACCTTCTCTTATGTCCGATGAACGAGAAATTGCTTTGCCGATGCACTGGTGACACTGGCATCAATGGTCAAAATTCCATATGGTGTCGAGATGAAGCCGATCATGATTGAGCAGAGGAATGAGCATGCCTTCTGCCTCCAGATTGAGGAACTCACAAAGTTAGATGATGAGCCTCCATGGTTCTCAGATATCAAGAATTTCTTCAAGACTCGGACTTTCGCTAAGGATACATCCAAGACAGACAAGAGGACCATCCAACATTTAGCGGCCAATTACATCATCTGCGGTGAGTGCCTCTACAAGTAGTCATACAATAACATCTTGGTCTGATGTCTAACTGAAAGCGAGACTGACAACATCACGAAAGAAATCCATGAAGGAGTATGCGGGGCCCATGTCAGTAGACACTTGCTCTCCAAGAATATCATACGACAAGGATATTTTTGAACCACCATGGAAACTAACTGTTGCAAGCACGTGCAAAAGTGCTACAAATACCAAGAGCACTCCAATCTAATACCTACTCTTGCCATTGATCTACACAGCATGACCACTCCTTGGTCATTTGCTACATGGGGCCTCGACGTCATCGGAAAGCTCAACCCAAAAGCTTCAAATGGGCATCAGTTCATCCTCGTCCCCATTGAATACTTCACCAAATGGATAGAGGCAGCATCATATACAAACATCACGGTCGGTCATATCGAGAAATTCATTAAGAATAATATTATTTGTCGATTCGGTGTACCCAAGGACATCATCACGGACAACGGCACCAACTTCATGAATAGGCACATCAGGGCCTTCTGCGAGTAATATAAAATCAAACATCATCGCTCATGCCATATAGGCCGCAAATCAATGGTATCGTAGAAGCAGTTAACAAAATAGTCATCCGCATTCTTGAGAAGATGGTCATCACATATCGAGATTGGAGCAAAATGTTTCCATTCTCACTATGGGCTTATCGAACGTCGATCCGTACCGCTACAGGGGCAACACTATTCTCCCTTGTGTATGGAACTGAGGTCGTACTACCATTTGAGGTTGAGGTACCGTCACTCCGCATTCTCATGGAATCTAGTCTATCGAAAGTCGAAAGAGAGAAGTCCCACTTTGAGCAGCTGAACCTGATAGATGAGAAGTGTGTCACAGCTAGGCTTACTAGAGAAGGATTGCACGTGCTTACAACAAGCGTGTTCGCACCTGAGATTTGAAGGTGGGGACACCGTGCTCAAGAAAACCTTCCCTTCCCTCCATGATGATCCGAGAGGGAAGTTCAAACCCAACTGAGAAGGACCCTTTGTCATCCAAGCAGGATTCCCTGGATATGTGATCCGCCTCTCCACCATGGACAGAGATCACTTTTCTGAGCCAATCAACGCTGGATACGTCCGACGATTCTATTCCTAAGTCTCCCACAGCAAGGTAGGTACTGATAAAAATGGATACGTGACTTCTTAAGAATCCCATAAAAGAGGCCATCATTTCAAAGCCAAGTGGCCAAAAAGTGTCCCTGAATGATCATACCCTTTGCTACACCCGTTGAGCCATCGACCTTTCTTTCATAAATCCCTCACCAGAAAAGAAGACGGAAAAAGTGTATATACCCCAAACAAAAGAAAGAAGAATAAGAGTAACCATCCTAAAAAAATCAAAAAAGTAAAATCCTAAAAAGAGGATGTCTGAAAAAAAAAGAGAGAAAAAGCAAAAAGAAAAAAATATATATAAGAAAAAGTGGGGCATGTACAGTCAAAATTTCCCAAGGAAGAAGTGTATTATGGCAACTTGAACCCTATCGAGGAAACCTTTTTAACCCAAGAATACCTTCAAAATTCCTAACCTATCCCATGGCCAAGATACATCCTGAGAAAAAGCCCTCTTTAAGGTCCACAAGCAGTCACAGTATCCGTTGAGTCAGCACAAGCCAAACTGGGAGACAACATAAAGAACTTCATCCAGCCGGCTATGACGGAATCGACATCCATGTCGTGGCCTTTGAGAAAAAAAGAAGAAGAAAAAAAAATACAAGCTCAAAATAAAAAGGACGCGGTGAAAACCCGAAAGGGCGCCATGGGTAAAAACAGCGAACTTGTACGAACCAGGTGAAAACCCGAAAAGGCGTCTGGGGTAAAAATGCATACCCATGGACATAGTGAAAACCTGAAAGGGCACTACAGGTTAAAAAGAGGGCAACAACGGGCAAAAACCCATCTTGAGCGCTGAGTAAAAAGGGTTTAAAAAAAAAAAAAATTATTCAGTGACTCCTTTGATTGTATTTTCTATTATCTGGTCACCAATTGGGCTACTCATGTTTGCTCAAATCAGGTCCTGATCAAGTATATCTTCAAACTATACCATCAAATGTATGACCCGAGGTAAGGAGAAAAGGTTAATTTGATCCAAAGGAATGGATGTTCCGACCTTGGTAAAAGTTTCGAACCTCACTTAGGTCCGACCCTATGAACTAGTTCGACTTTACCCAAAATGGGACCCGTTACTGCACGTCATTGTTAAGGCATTAGACAAAAAAAAAAGAAGAAAAGAAAGAGAAAAACAAAAAAAATTAGAAATTCAGAAAAATCCAAAAAATATATACTCCTTCCATGTAATATTTATAGCATCGTACTTCCATCTCAAAAATGAAGAAAAAGAAGAAAAAAATCTTTGAAAATAAAAATTCGAAAATATATAAATCTTAAAAATTGATAATGTGTAGGTAAAGGTTTGCTCCTCCTTCTGTTAATTAGGATGTATATTGTTACCTATATAAACAAAAAAGGGACTGACATTTTCTCAAGAATGTGCAGGAACATCAAATGGTCCAAAGCCTTGAAGCAAGCAATCTCTCAGCGATGGACAAATCAAATGAAGCATCTCATCACTGACTTCCAGTCTATAACAGGAGAAATAAAAAAGAGTGAAGAAATTCATTTTGAAAAAGAAAAAAGATAGCTATATCTTCGTGGTACTTTCGTCATGCACAGCTACCCACATGTATGCTTCATTGCAGTAAAATGTCAATATTTTATAGGCAACGTAGTTGTGCTAAATTAATGTCCTAAGTCTAAGGTTTGCGTTGGACCTTTGGATCCTACTTTAAAGTAAGAGCAATGGTGTTAATCCCGATCAAGCAGTCAATATTTCGATCAGGTTGATTCCACTACTAAATCTTCGAGCTAAGCGCTCCGTCTTTGGATTCATGTGAACTTTAGTGTTTTAAGCTTCAAATTTTATAGAAAAAGGTCAATCGTTGGTTAAGACCAGCCTGTCAAAAAGAAATTACCTATCGAATCACTATGTTCAAATATGCATTTAGAAGGGCTCATTCTGGGGTGAAGGCTTAAAACCTGCATTTATACGGTCCCTTAGATAGGTGTCATGCGTCTGGGTATCCGTGGATGGTTGTTGTTCCTATAAATGGTCCCCGAATGAGTTCTGAGTCAAGACTTCCATCTCCTTTAGTAGGCACCCAATTTTGGCCATATATGTTTAGTATTATTTGAAGTTAGGTACTCTGAGTCATGTTGATTTAGGACATACTATCAAAAATGACACGCACTCCCAAAAAGCATTGCGACATCAATATTCTCTCCTCTCGGGTAGTTGTGCTAAATTATCTTCGGGATTAATGGGTTTGTCCAAAAATCTTGAACCCTACCTCACGTAGGGGCACCTGTGGTCAATCAAATTGGGCAATCAATGCCTCATGTGATTGGGCACAAACTGTTGGATCTTTGCGTCATTGCTTTACGCCAATCTTTAAGTATGGGTCGATCACCCTCCCGCTCGTGGGGCAATCTTGTTCGAAATGAATCTCAAACATCATGTATTTTGAAATTATACCATCTCGGTTATGCCCAGAAATGTCGCTAAGCGCTTGGGGACCTATAGCCTTGAGGAACAAAAGTTTTCCCTAAATGTTGGGGCTTCCGCTACTCTCGAGCGACGCACGTTTTCCCTGATGTTGGGCTTACGTCAGTCTCCATTTAGTTATTTTACTTTTTGATATTGGAGGTTCGTTTTGAGCATAGTGTACCCGTTAGAGTGCCTTGGGCCTCTTCAAATGTCTCTTTCTTTGGCATACGATCGTTACTAATCGGATACCAAAGAAGGGCATCTATAGACACTCAAATTTAGCCCAAGGCCCGATCAACACATACTTCGAGAAAGGCGCACCCTCGAGCTTCTGAAAACATTTCTCAAATCTTTAGGAATCATCCCAAAACCTTAGGAACCTTCCCAAACCCTTAGAAACTTGCCTAAACCCTTAGGAATTACCCCCAACCTCTCCGAACCCTTAGTTAACCTTCTCGGGGAATGGTTAGAGAGAGGTGCGCCAAAACTTGCAAGGACCACTACTAAAATTGAATCTTATACCATTGAAAAGTAGAGATTCTCAACTTTCCAACAAGCCGAGAACCACCTAGATCCGAGTCCTACACCGAAAGTTATGGTAATCCAAAGTTTCGGGCCTAAAATGCATTTGAGTGAACCTCTTGAGGCTTTGGATATGCTTGGCGTGTATAATACACACGCTAAGCCATTTCTGAGAGAAATGTTGCCTAGCGTGTATATTATACACGCTAGGCTATTTTTCCACAGATTTGGCTTAGCGTGTATAAAATACATTAAGCTTGGATGGGCCCCCTAGTGGGCTCTGAACTTCTCAGGCACTGTATATATGCCTGGCGTGTGTAATACACACGGATTACACACGCCAGGCTTAGCTATAGTAAATCTTGGTTTCTGCCCGAAATTGACTTTTGGGGTTTGACTTGTTAACCATTCCAATGTTTAGGGTGGGTTTCATTAGGATTGTTGCACCGTCATTTACCCTATTTGTAACCCTCTAGTCATTTGAACCCCCACCCTATCATCTACCATTGAACCCTTTTCTCCTATATCTAAGTTCCTAAAACCCTAGGAATCCTTAGATATTAAGATTACCTAATTGCTAATCCCATTAGCATTTAAGTACCCCTTAACCCTCTCTTTTTCTATAAATATAGAGGCACCCCCTTGGAAATGGCTTGAAAAAAAATTCCAAGAGAGAGAAAGAGATTAAGAGATCCCCTCCCCCCCTTTGGTGCACAAAACCCATATAAATTCCAGAATTCAAAATCATCCTTTAGGTCCTTTCTTCCATAAAAAATCCTTAGGCTTAGGTGAGAGTGATCCCTTAGCCTTCTTTCCCTTACCCTTAGCTACTAAGCCTTAGAGGTTAGAACCCATCTTCCAATGTCTTAAGCCATCGGAAGTTCATTGAAGTGCACTCACGCGAAGGTCCATGACGGTGGTACAAGGGCCTGAGAACTCCGGCTCGCCCGTCTATTCCTCTACCTTCTTTGCTTTTCCTTTATCCTTGAATTTGCGTCGTTACACCGTCAAAATCTCAGTGATTGCAGGGGGCATAAATAGGATCGGAATGCCTTCGGACAAGAGGAAGTGCTATTTTATTTTTTCTCATGGCCATAAGTAGAGACCACATTTGAGCGGGTTGATCGGGTGTCTAACACCTTCCCGATCGATAACCGAAGCTCCTACCCAAGAGCCTTCGGCATGAATCGGTAAATATTGATTGGAGGTTTCCCGGGACTCCAAAAGCTTCGGGTGGCGCCTCTAAATTTATAGTGAAGAGTGCGCATCGTCGCGACGGACTCACGAGAGCCCACGGTTGCATAGTAACATTTCTAAGTTTATTCTTTTCTGTAAATTATTCTTCAATTAAATTACACATACTGTCATTTACCATTATCGCATTTATTCTATTGTATATTCAATTTAGTTGTAATTGTCTCTAAAATCTTTATACAGAGAAGCTGAAATAGACGTCTATTTTTCATTGTGGAATGCGTGGACATTGGATTAAAGATTGTCCGCAAAAGAAGATTGTTGATGAAAAGGATGCACCCCTATGTAACTGTAAAAAACTAGCAGTGCTTCGGGTTTTAAACTCTAACAAGAATCCCGACCGTAAATATTATAAGTGTTACCATTGTGGGTTCTTCAGATGGGAGGATGAATGTTCGTCATTCGTAAATCGGAATGTCGGGAGCGATGAAGTTCACTTGGACGATGCTCGTCCTCTTTGCTACTGTCAGAAGCAATCAACGCTGTGAGTTTTAAACTCTCTCATGAATCCTAGGCATAAGTACTTTACATGTTATCAATGTCGGTACTTTAGGTGGTTGGACAAAAGTTCTTAAACCCTGCTATCGAAGTTGGAGAACATTGAAAGGGACGACTTAAAAGTAAAAGTGACGATGGAGATAGAAGAGCTCGCTAAAAAATTTGAGGTGACTACGTCAATAAGTAGTAAAGAAAAAAGAAGCCTTTTTTTATTTAGGGTTATCTAAATATTTTAGTTAGCTTTATCTCTGATTGTTTAATAATTTTGTCCTGTTACAAGCGAAGCACCGAAGTATTTTTAAATTTTTGAATGCTATTTGTAGAAGTAAATGTCAAATTATTTTAAAGGTGAGTATAACTCCACAATTTGTCAATTTCTATTTGACTGCTTCAGATATAGATGCAACGAATGTGACAGATGAGATGAGTGTGCTTATCTAAATAGTTTGGTTAGCTTTATCTATGATTGTCTAAAAAGATTGTGTTGTTACAAGCGAAGCACCGAAGTATTTTTAATTTTTTAAATGTTATTTCTAGAAGTAAATGTGGTTTACTCCAAAATTGTTGCTAAGGTGCGAACTACTAAAAATATTTTTAGTTTTTGTTTAACTACTTTGGATATACATGCAACGAATGTGACAGATGATGACTAAAAGTATTTATAATTATTGATGGGTCTCAATGGCAATCGAAAAGTATGCATGGGGAGCGACTGCTCTTGCGTATATTTTTTGATGGTTGAGCATAGCTTTAAGGAAAAAGTGAAGCAAATTTCTGGTCTACTAACAAAAGCTGAGGTATATTATCATGCATATATATGTATGTCTATGAACCAAGGAGTGTTCTTACAATTTGGTTATATGCAATCCATTCCTCAAAGGCCTATTGGACTCCCATGAGTCTTTGCAGACTTATAGGAGTCAATAAATGAATCTTGTGTGACAATCATGAATAATCCTCATTGGTACATTTAGTTATCAGGCTCTAATATAAATATAATGTCAGTGACTATCAAATTTGGAGGCTTCTGGACTGACATGAGTCTTTGTTGGACTTATAAGAGTAAAAAATTGACTCATATGTGACCCAGACTTACATAATCCTTATTTCTTATTCAATTATCAAATTATAAAATGAATATAATACCAGTGACTATTGAATTTGGAGGCTTCTGGACTGGCATGAGTCTTTGTAGGACTTATAAGAGTCAATAAATGACCCCTTATGTGACCCAGTCATGCATAAGCCTCATTGGTACATGACTCTAGTGAGTATAACATGACTCTAACGTGTGTGCCAATTGAATTTGGACTTATAAGGACTGATATGATTCTTTGTTGAACTTACAAGAGTCAATAAATGACTCTTATGTGGCCCAGTCATGCATATGCCTCATTGGTACATGACTCTGGTGAGTATAACATGACTCTAATGTGGGTGCCAATCGAATTTGGACTTATAAGGACTGACATGAGTCTTTGTTGGACTTATAAGAGTCAATAATTGACACATATGTGACTGATACTTAAATAATCCTCATTTGTTATTCAATTATCAGGCTCTAACATGAATATTATGCTAGTGACTATCGAATTTGGAAGCTTCTGGACTGACATGAGTCTTTGTAGGACTTATAAGAGTCAATAAATGACCCTTATGTGACCCAGTCATACATAAGCCTCATTGGTACATGACTCTGGTGAGAATAACATGACTCATGTGAGTGCCAATCGAATTTGGACTTATAAGGAGTGACATGAGTCTTCATTGGACTTATACGAGTCAACAATTGACTCATATGTGACCCAGACTTACACAATCCTTATTTGTTATTCAATTATTAGACTCTAACATGAATATAATGCCAGTGCCTATCGAATTTGGAGGCTTCTGGACTGACATGAGTCTTTGCAGGACTTATAAGAGTCAATAAATGACCCTTATGTGACCCAGTCATGCATAAGACTCATTGGTAGATGACTCTGGTGAGTATAACATGACTCTAATGTAGTGTCAATCGAATTTGGACTTATAAGGACTAACATGAGTCTTTGTTGGACTTATAAGAGTCAGTAAATGACTTATGTGACCCAGTCATGCATAATCCTCATTTGTTATTCAATTATCAAACTCTAACATGAAATAATGTCAGTGTCTATCAAATTTGGAGGCTTTTGGACTGACATGAGTCTTTATAGGACTTATACGAGTCAATAAATGACCCTTATGTGACCCAGTCATGTATAAGCCTCATTGGTACATGACTTTGGTGAGTATAACATAACTCTAATGTCGGTGCCAATCGAATTTGGACTTATAAGGACTGACATGAGTCTTTGTTGGACTTATAAGAGTCAAGAATTGACTCATATGTGAATACCTACATTATAATTTTGATGAGAATACTTGCATTATCAATTTCATAAATACACGTATTATACAGGCAGTACAACATCTAAGACATTCAATATCCATTGGACTCACATTAGTCGCACTCCGGCTATTAAAAGTCAGAAAATGACTCTTATAAGTCCTAGTCAAGCATATTCCTCATTTGTCAGTGACTGTTAAGCACTGAAAAATACTATTTTTCACCTCTTAACCTAGCCTTTATTGTACCTTGGAGCCATTTAATAATTGTATTTTGAGTGTGTTTTGTAGTTAATAACAAAATTGCAGCTTAGTGCAACTGTCATGCTTTGGAGGCCAAGAAGAGAGAGATTTAAAGCCAAGGATACACCATGGTGGTACACGCCATAGTGACCATTTTGGTTGCTGAAGTGGGCCCTAGAAGTCAAACAGATGAGAGAAAGATGGGCCAAGCAAAGAACACTGCAGCAGTAGCATGTGCATTGTAGTAGAGGAGAAAAATGTCAAGCCTCACGCAGCTCTCGAGTGACTCTCGGAAGACTCTAATTCACCAGAAGCAAGTCTCATGAGGATTTTGCGAAGCTCAAGCCCGCAACATTTAGAAGCTCGCACAGATCTCGCTCGGTACACTACAACAAACTTATAGCTTGCATACATCTCGCGTAGCTCAAGAGGAGAGAGAGCCCCAAAAAATATCCTTGCACAGCTCTCGCACAAATCTCGCGTGCTTCAAAGACAAAGCCAATCATACGAGAAGTGCATGTCATTCTGACGATCATCCGCGCGAAGCTCAAAGTCTATCGTCACGAGAACCTGGCGAGCTGTAATTCAGCCTAGCGACATCCTCGCGACTTGAGCCACCTAGAGCACCATCTACGTGAGCTGCAATATTCATATCAAGCGATCCTCGCGAGGCTCCTTTAACTGTAATACCAATCACGCGACAACCTCGTGAGAGGCCAATATGCAGCACTCATCCTCGTGAAGCTTGGGCTCCTGCCTTCTCAATCCATACACAAGGACATTTTGGAGATTTCTCCACTTCTAGGGCACACACCTCGAGGCTCTAATCTGTTTCCCACATCCCGAGACATCCAAGGGCTGCAAAGGAGCCACGATAGCAGTGGAAAATGGGGCATTTCTCCTTCTCCTCTCCTATTGGCCAGGGCAAGATATTTCTTTGGGCAATGTGTATATAAGCTATAATTTTTGTGTGAAATAACATCTTCCCCTTAACCTAATTTGGCTGGGAGCTCGAGAGTGCTTAGGTCATTTAGGGTTAAGGTTAGGTCATCCTTTTCCTTTTCTTCTTCTTTAGCTCAGCATTTGCTGGCTAAGATCTTTTGTAAGTAGATAGTTTAGTTCAGTTTGCAATGGGTTTTGTATAAACTTTGGGAGTTGAGTTGGGCTTTTGCATTGGTTGTTGCCTTGAGGGCAAACATTATAAGTTTTATTTTAAATCAATGCAATACCATGTTTATAGTTTAGTTGAATCTGCATTTCCTTGTATTTCTCACATAGGATTTTATAGGTTTGATGCACCCATGGCTGCTTGAGCTTGTAGCCCTGCAACCATGGTGGCAGCATCAGTTTTCTTGTTCTATTTCATCATCTGTGAGGAAGATAACCTCTGGGATAGCCTGTGACCATTTAAGTGGACATACTATAGCCCTAAGGCTGGTCTCAATCACAGATATGAGATGAATTCTTCTTCTTTGCACTTGAGCTTGTAGCCAAGTGAGAGATAGTTGTAGAACCAAACTCTCCCTTATGCTGCAATGCCATCATCAATTCTTAGATCTGAATGCTATAAATATTGCAGACTTGTGAGATGGGTCATTGCAGGCCTTTTGTAGCAATGACCAACTAAGTCTAAGTCCCCATTCAACCTCTGATTATCTGTGGTTTCCACTAGATTTTTAAGGGCTAGTTGCTCCTATGGATGCATGAGCTTGTGGCCTTACAAACATAGTGTCTGCAATGGTGTTCATGTTCTGATTTGATCTATTGAATGGAGGAAATCCCTAGGATAGTTTGTGACCATTGAAGTGGACAGGCTATAGCCTTAAGATCAATCCATTCTCTTAGGTTAGGTGAGATTTTTCTACCTAGCATATGTGCTTGTAGCCATCTGAAGGATTGTTGCAGAGTCATTTCTAGATCTGAGTTGCATTACTAAGTTACCCTCAGCTGCTTACTTCTCATCATTTTATCTTTATTTCAACTAACCACCATCACCCTTCTTTTATCCCTTTCTTTAACTGTAGTTTCATTTTATGTTTTAGTTTTAGTTCAGTGACAACCCAAAACTCCCTTTCTTTAGGATTGCCAGATCTGTACTCAGATCTGGAGATCTACTAAGACAACCCTTGTGGTCCTAGATCAATTATCCCTGTGGGACAAACCCTTTCTTATCAAAACATGCTACAACATGCCCTAGATCTCGCAGGACTGTGTATATTTTAGATTGTTGTTTTCATCCATTTCACTCCACCTTTGAATTTCTTTTTGCCACCATATTTTTACCATACATTTCTTACAATAATCAAGCATCATCTAAAATTAACCAATAAGTTTTTGGTACTGCTATCGGGGATATTGATCTAGTTAGTAAATCTGAGTTTTAAATTTTGTGCTTACAAATTCTTTATACCAATGCCTATTTTTGAATAAAAGTACTATTGATTTTTTTTATTGGATCTTGCAGATCTAGAATAGCAGAAAAGGGGAGAAGCTAGAGCGGCAATTGGAGCCTTGCTGGCCTTAGTTTGCATTTCTTTCCTCCCCCTATTTCAGTTCTATTTCTATTAAAATGTACTCTCAGTAGTATAGTTAGCTGTAATTTCTTTTCTTATTATTCTCATTCTTTAAGTGTGTTGTAAAGGTCTGTATTACTTGCTGTTTGTGTGTGTGCATGCTGGGTAGGAGGTCCCTTAACCCTGACTTAGAACCTTCAAATCCTGAGATAGAGAGGGCCCTTAGACCCAGGCTGACCACACAAACCCCTACTGATAATACTGAGTCAGCTGAGATGGGTGAACAACAAAGAACATTGAAGGAATTCAATGCATCAGGCGTATATACATCCCCTTTCTGCATTCAATTCTCTGCTGTTCAAGAAAATTATGAGATCAAGTCATCAATCATTCAAATGTTGTCTTCATTTCATGGGGTAAGTAAAGAGGACCCATATAAGCATATCGATGAGTTCCTTGCCTTATGCACCACATTCAATATTGCTAGCATGGGAGAAGAAGCCACCAAATTGAGGCTCTTTCCTTTTTCACTAAAGGATAGAGCCAGAACTTGGCTCTCCATGCTCCTAGCCAACAGTATACAATCATGGAATGATCTCTAATGCTAGTTTTTAGCTAAAATTTTTCCTATGTCTAAAACCAGCCAGTTGAGGAAGAATATAATTTCCTTTGCTCAATCCCCAACTGAGGATTTCCATCAAGCATGGGAGAGGTTTAAAGAGCTATTAAAGTAATGTTCCCACCACCAAATTCCTGAGTGGCAGCTTGTCCAAAGCTTCTATCAAGGAATTGATTCCAAGAGCAGGGATATGGTGGATGCCTCATGTGGAGGCACTTACCTCCACAAGACAGCTGATGAGGCCTGAGAGCTTTTTGATATTATCAATGAGAATTCCATACAGCAAGGGTCCCTGTCCCAAAATGATATTGAGATTCCTGCTAAAATGGGGAAAGAAGTCACTTCAAGAGGAAGGATGTATGAAGTCAGTGTGCCCAATGACCTGGAAAGAAAGGTGGACAGCCTGAGCCTGAAATTTGATAAATTCATGAATGTGATGCAACCTAGACTGCCTGCACAAGTGAAAGAAGCATGTCTGATATGCCAGTCTCCCACACATTCACTTGAGGAATGTCCATCATCCAGTCGTACCCTGAATTGGTCATGGAATATGTCCTTGCTGCCCAATCATTTGGACAACAACCTGCTGGGTATCAATAGAGAAACCACCCCAATTTGAGGTGGAGACATGACACATATCAACAACTCCAGCAGCAGCAGTTGGCATTACCATATAAACCACAACAACAATATAACTAGGGCTATGCACCTAGACAAGCCTTCCAGCAGTCAGCCCCACAGCAAAACCAATTGGCTTTTCTCCACCACAGCCTAGAGCCCCATCTTTTGAGGAACAGGTTTTATCGTCATTGCAAAACCTTGGCTCCTTATCTCAAACTATGAACTCTCACAGTCAAAGCATAAAGAAAATTGAAGACCAGCTTGGTAAAATCTCTAATGCTTTGACTAAAAGAGAGGACAGTAGACTACCTAGATAGACTATAAACAATCCAAAGGGTCAATATATGATTGGTGAGGGCTCCTCAACTCATGAAGAAGCTAAGGCAATCACTACCCTTAGAAGTGGCAGGGTGGTTGATAACCAGGTGGGCAAGGAGGAAAAGGAGGAAAATATGAGTGAAAAGGAGAGGAATAACTCACTCCTTGCTGGAGACCAGTAGAAACAAAATAAGGGGGCTGGTGTTGAGCCCCAACAAAAAGGAAAAAATGAACAAAGAAAAAAATAAAAAATTACTGATGATGTGGTTAGGCATGCAGCTGAGGTACCAGCAGTACCACAGCTTCCATTTTCTCATGCACTTAAAGGTCCTTCCCTTGTTGATAAGGGGAATGCCAACTTGGAGGAAATGATGGAGACTTTCAAGTAAGTTAAAATCAATTTACCTCTGCTTGATGCCATAAAACAAGTCCCTGCCTATGCCAAGTTCCTTAAAGACATGTGGACACAAAAGAGGAAAGCAAGGGTCCATCTTTCCAAGAAGGTCTTTACAGCTGAAAGTGTGAAATATGTGTTGTCTATTATCACACCAACAAAATTGCAAGACCCAGGGGTACCTACTATCCCTTATGTTATTGGAGACCACACCATAGGCAAGGCACTCTTGGACTTGGGGGCAAGTGTAAACCTGCTGCCATATTCAGATATGAGCAGCTGGGTTTGGGGGAGTTGAAACCAACTCCTATTGTGCTCCAGCTAGCTGACAGGTCTGAGAAGAGGCCTATGAGTGTGGTTGAGGATGTGCTGGTGGGGGTGGACAAGTTGTTTTATCCATCTGATTTTCTGGTCTTAGATATGGAACCTTCAAAGAGTAGCACCCTAATTCCTGTGATTTTAGGCAGGTCATTTTTGGCCACTGCCAATGCCTGCATTCAATGCAGGTCTGAGGTGATGGAGGTTACATTTGAGAACATGACAGTAAAATTAAATGTGTAGAATGCTACAAAGCAACCTCAGCTGGATAATGAGGACTGCTTTACAGTGGGTGTACTAGAGGACCTAGTTGAGAAGAATTTATCCAATCTGCTGGATTGGGATAAAGTTTTTGATGATTTTGAAAGTGTGTGAACTGAGGTTCAAGAGGAGACCCAAAATTGCAGTAATGAAGATAGAAACATAATAGAGTCTTCAATGGGCCTAGTGCAGCATTTCATCTGAAAACCCATATTGCTGCCCCTACCTCAAACCTCCAAGGCACCTTTTTTGCCTTCTATTGAGAGTCCACCTGATCTGGAGCTTAAATAGCTACCAAACACATTAAAATATGCCTTTTTGGGACAGGACAACAAACTTCCTGTGATCATCTCTTTCTCTCTTATTAGTGAGCAGGAAGAGAAATTATTGTGGGTACTCAGGAGACACAAGAAAGCAATAGGTTAGACAATAGCAGATTTAGGGGGGATTGATCCATCAGTTTGCATGCATAAGATACATCTAGAAGAGGGTTCTAAACCCTCAAGGTAAATGCAGAGGAAACCGAATCCTCATATGCAAGAGGTGGTCTTAAAGGAGGTGGTGAAACTGTTAGATGCTGGGGTCATATACCCCATTTCAGATTTAAAATGGGTATCACCTATCCAGGTGGTCCCCAAAAAGTCTGGTATAATAGTTGTCACATCTGATTATGGGAATTTGATGCCAACCAGGGAGACCACTGTTTGGAGAGTTTGCATTGATTATAGGAAGCTCAACTCCAAAACCAGAAAAGACCATTTCCCCTTGACCTTCATAGACCAGATTTTGGATAAATTGACTGGGAAAGCATACTAATGTTTTCTTGATGGATACTCAGGTTATAATCAGATACCTGTGTATCCTCAGGCCTAGGAAAAGACTATATTTACCTGTCTATTTGGCACTTTTACTTATAGAAGAATGTCATTTGGACTGTGCAATGCCCCAGCCACATTCCAAAGGTACATGTATGCTATTTTCTCGAACATGATTGACAAGTTTTTGGAAATCTTTATGGGTGATTTCTCAGTGTTTGGAGATAGTTTTAGTCAGTGTTTGCATCCCCTTAGCCTGGTTCATTAAAGATGTGAGGAGACCAACCTGGTCTTGAGCTAGGAAAAGAGTCATTTTATGGTAACATAAGGCATTGTGTTGAGCCATGTGGTGTCCCTATAGAGGCATTGAGGTTGATAGAGCCAAAGTTGACTTAATCTCACACTTGCCTCCACCAAAAACTATCAAATAGATCAAGTCTTTCTTGGGTCATGCAGGATTCTATAGGAGGTTCATCAAGGACTTCAGCAAAATTGCTAAACCTTTGTGCCACTTGTTCTGTCAAGATGTGCAATTTAATTTGACTGCTGAGTGCCTTGAAGCATTTGAGGTCTTAAAAAATTGCTTAACCTCTGCCCCTGTGATCCAAGCCCCAGACTACTCTCTCCCATTTGAACTTATGTGTGATGCATCAGACCTAACTGTATGTGTTGTCCTAGGACAAAGAAAGGATAAGCTGCCATGTGTGGTATATTATGCCAGCAAGACATTGACAGATGCTCAACTTAATTACACCACAACTGAGAAAGAGCTTCTAGCAATTGTCTTTGCTGTGGACAAATTTAGACCTTACCTACTTGGGTCTAAAATTATTGTATTTACAGACTACTCTGCCCTCAAGTATCTTTTAGCCAAGAAAGATGCCAAACCTAGGTTGATTAGATGGATCCTCCTGCTGCAGGAGTTTGATCTTGAAATCAAAGACAAGAAGGGAGTAGAAAATGTGGTGGTTGATCACCTATCTAGGATTGTATTGGATGAATGTGCTGCTACACCTGTTAGAGATGTTTTCCCTGATGAGCAATTGTTTGTCATTCAGATTGTTGTCCCATGGTTTGCCAACATAGTCAATTATCTTGCTGTAGGCATGATCCCTTCCCATTGGTCCAAGATGGACAAAGACTTGTTCTTCTCATAAGTCAAGTACTTTTTCTGAGAGGATCCATGCCTATACAAATATTATGCAGACCAGATCATCATAAAGTGTGTCTCTGATTGTGATTTCCCTATTATTCTTAGCATGTGTCATGAAAATGCCTGTGGGGATCACTTTAGTGAAAAAAAGACAGCAACTAAGGTGTTGCAGTGTGGATTTTATTGGCCTTCCTTGTTCAAGGATGCCCATATACACTATCAGGCATGTGTCAGATGTCAAAGGATGGGTGGCATTTCCAAGAGAAATTCAATGCCATTGCAGCCTATCTTTGTTGTGGAGTTATTTGACATTTGGAGAATAGACTTTATGGGACCCTTTCCTCCTTCCAATGATTATAATTTCATCCTCGTGACTGTGGATTATGTTTCCAAATGGGTAGAAGCAGCTGCCACAAGGACCAATGACTATAAAGTAGTCCTGAAATTTATAAAGAAATATATTTTCTCTAGATTTGGCACCCCTAGAGCCATCATCAGTGATGGGGGCAGACACTTTTGTAATAGAAACTTTGAAAGCTTACTCAAGAAGTATGTTGTTACCCATAGGATTGCAACTCCATATCACCCACATACCAGTGGGCAAGTGGAGATTTCCAATAGGGAAATCAAGCACATCTTGGAGAAGACAGTGAGGACTGAAAGGAAGGATTGGGTTGTGAAACTGACTGATGCATTGTGGGCCTATAGGACTGCCTATAAGACCCCAATTGGAATGTCCACTTTTCAAATAGTCTATGGCAAAGCTTATCATCTGCCAGTAGAGTTAGAGCACAAGTCCTTTTAGGTCATTAGGTGTTTAAACATGGATCTAACATTTACTGGTGTACACAGGAAGCTGTAGTTATCTGAGCTGAGATTAGATGCTTATGCCAACTCAAGGATCTATAAGGAGAAAGCTAAGGTATTCTTTGACAAGAGCCTTTGAGAAAAGACTTTGAGAATGGTGTTAAGGTATGGCTGTTCAACTCTAGGTTAAAAAAATTCCCATAAAAGTTAAGAACCATATGGGATGGTCCTTTTACTGTTCTTCATGTATTCCCATCTGGGACTATGGAGATAATGGACCCCACTTCTGGGAGGATCATGAAGGTGAATGGTCAAAGACTCAAATTATGTATAGAAAATTCCATGGAGTCCTCTGCAGTCATGTATCTTCAAGAACCTCCCACTCATGAGTGATCCATAGCCATGTATACTTTGTAAAATAATTGTTTTGTGTGATGTTAAACTTCTGTCATGTACTATTTTATTATGCTTTTGTGTGCTTTGAAAATTATGTCAGTTACAATTTTTAGATGTTATGTGTTGTTTAATTATGTCATTAGCTGTGTTTTGAGTGTTGTGAATTCTTGAGTGTCTAGAGAGTCTGAATCTAGCTTTATGAGTCTACTTTTACTGAGGTTTATGCATATACTACATGTATTGGGTGCGTTGTGCATATTAGTTTCTATGCATTATGATAAATCTGTTATGTGCCATTAAGCCTGTACTTTGGGATAAATTGATGTTATAACTACTGATCTGCTGCTGTGATGTACTTGGATCATTTGTGTGTCATTAATCATAAAGGGGCATGTGCCTAAATTGATGTGGAAAGCAAAGGGGGCTGATGGAACACAACAAGGGGCCTGCAATTAAAGCTAGGAGAGAGCCTCGCGAGCCCTTCTAGTTCGCCAAAATAGCAAGTCGCGTAGTTCAAATTAAACTCCGCAAGTGTAATTTCAATTAGGTGTGAGCTCGCAAGAATCATTTTCATTCGATTTACCTTCGCGAGATCCTCGCGAGATTCTAGTGAGAGCTTCGCGAAGCTCGGGTTTCATTATTTTAAAGCTTCGCGACTGCTTATTCCTCGTTTTCATTCTCAGCCCTAGCTCTCAAGCTCACTCCTGTTACAAATTTTCCATCTCTCGTCTCCATTGCCTATTTTGCTCCATCAGTCACATCCTTCACTCTTGCACTTTACTCAGCATCACAAGCCATATAATTTGCATCTGGTAAAGTGCAGATTGATCCACTGAAGCTGCAAATTCAAAACCCTGGCTTTTGGGGGTAAGTTCTTAATCCTTTTCAACAGCTTCTTTGTTAGTCAATCATCCTAGGTAGCAGTTGAATTTTTGGGAAGAATTTCTGTTGAAGAAACCTCAGTTGAGATATCACTACCTAGGGTTTTAGTTTCTAGAGCTATATTCTAGGTGTTTGGATAAATGGCTGATAAATCCCCATTTATGGAAGACCTAGATGCCCTATTAAACCCTCCACCTACTGCCTTTCCAACTGCCACTAGGAAATCTATGAGGATTGTTGAATCCTCTGCTATGGAGGACTCTGATACCCCAGTTCCCCCATCTGAAAACTCTAAAAAGAAGAATTCACCAAAGAAGAGGGCTAGGACTATTACCTAGATCCCTAAGAAGTTAAAAAAAGCAAAAGAAGGGTAAGGAGGTTGTCCCTGAAGTTAATCCCTTGACAACTCCTAGTAATTTTCTGGATGCCATCAAATTGGAGGCAGAGACTGCTTTAACAAGGCATTCTTTGAAAAGGAGGCATTGACTCCTCCATCCATAGAATTCCTGACAAAGTCCTCCTTAGAGCCCCTGCTTAAGCCCTTGTTGGAGCTGATGTACCCTAGATTAGTTCATCTATTTTATCGAAAAATTCGGGTGAAGAAGGATAATGATGGACACCTTGTGTTCCTGATACTGATTGATGATTTTGAGATGTTAGTGGATCCATCAGTAATAGCACAAGTCTTAGGCATACCAACTGCCTATAACCCAGAATGTAACTTGGGGACACCTTTAACTGCCCCTATTGCTGTGATTGCTGAGAAGATAACACAAGGGAAGAAGGCTTCAAGAGACTCCATTAGGAGGAGAGATTTGGAGCTCAGTCAGCTTTTCATGGATCATGTTCTGAGAAAGAACATCTATGTGATTGGCCACCAACATGAGAGAAGGGAACCCATAGCTGATGCCATCTACTCCTTCTCTCAGGGGCATTGCTTCAATCCAGCCCAGTTGGTTTTTGAGGGAATGAAGGATATTCATGAGAAGGTGTAGAAGAAATAAAAGCCCCATGCACTACCATACAACAAGTTGATCACAGCTCTGCTAAAGAAGGGGGCTTATCAATTCCAAGTGGGAGAAGTAACTGAGACCTTGGCCCCTGTGGAATTTGGAAGGAGACTATGGAAAATCAGTATGTCCTGAATGAAGAAGAAGAAGGATAAGGAGTCTGAGGCAGCACCTACCATTTAAGTGGTTGCAGTTGTAGCAGTTACATCAGTAGCTACCACCTCAGCCTCACCCCTCATTCCATCACCATCTACCACCACTCCACCTTCCATTACTATCCCTGCTACCAGCTTAGCTCAGCAACCTCCACTGTCTGTACCTGCCCCCATACCCATCATTTCATCTTTACCACCTCCCACATTCCCCATCCCTACTAGCTCAGATCAACCCACATTTCCTTTTAACCTATCCACCCCACCCATCCAAAGAAAATACCAAAAGAGAGCCTCTAAACCATCCAAAGCACCCATTGAACCTACCATAGCCATTACCTTACCAGCACCTATACCAAGCCCTGTACCCATTCCATTACCCCAGCCTATACCAGACATTGAGCCAACTGATATCCCTAGCCCATGTTAGGACCCACCATCCCCAATCATATACAATGACAGTGAGCCTATGGCCACTGACATTGAACCACCCACCACCTCTGGAACCATAGAACCTGACACCTTTGACCCCCTTGACCATTCCATTCTTTTTTTCCCACCCATGACCAAGAACCATTCACCATTGAGGGATACTCAGCCATGATGGACTCCATTATTGGAAACATCAGGTATGAGTTCTTACCTCTCCCTGACTCCCCACAGCCCACCCACTTTAACCATGCTCCAACTTTCCCCTTTCAGCCAATCCTAACCACCTCTTCCACAGTCCCTATCATATCAGACCATATACCCCAAATTCTTACCCTCCTTGCCTTCCTACAAACCCAACTCATGGCCAATACCCAAAACTAGGCTACCATGAAAACCTGCCTCCAAGTAATCTAAACCAATCTTCAAACCTCCACCCCACCAATCCAACCACCTACCCCTGTGCCCCTACCTACACCTACCCCACTCCCTTCACACCAACCTTTCCAACCAGTGGCAACAACAGCTGCTACCACACAGACAGACTGTGATCCTATGGAGCTGATGCTGATCCAACCAACCCTGGCCTCTACCTCCACACAGAATAATCATGAGGTAGAGGAGCTGCCCCTCCCACCATTAACCTTCACCTCTACCTCTACCCAAACTTATTTTAAGGAGGAAGAGCTACCCATTTTACCAATTTTCACCTCTAGTTCCACTCAAACAGACCCTAAACCAGAAGTTCATCTCCCTATCCGACCTTCCACTACCTATTTCTCCACCCAAACTGATCCTGAGGTAGAGGAGCTATTACCCATCTTCACCTCCACCTACACTCAAACTAACCCAGTGATGAGGAGCTGGAAACTACCATTCCATCTCCATCATCTATCCCATCATCCTCATCCACTCCCTACCCTACATTTGAGGATCCTACTGAAAGGGTCATTGTTCCTACTTCCTCTAATCCCATGCCACCATTTTCCACCCTCACCCGAGCTATGAGAGCAAACCCCTATATCATGAGAGATGTAAAGAGAGGGGTAGCTGAGCTCAACACCAAGATAAAGCAACCATTACTAGCTGAGATTTCCCAGCTGCAGCTGGAGCATAGAGTTGAAAAGAAAAGGTTGGAGCTAGTGGTGATGCAATCGCTAAATTTATATCAAGTGTACAAGCAGAAATCAGAGCAGTTGGCAAAACTTGTAGACACCCTCCAATCAACCATCTCAGTAATGAAGCCACCCTCATTAGCAGGAGTGTCCATCAAGGAGCCTTCTCAACAAAAGAGCAGCACCAAGCCCAAGAATCCAGCAGCAAAAAGAATCAAGGCTGGCGCTGCTAGTGCTGACACAGTGAAGAAAGAGAAGAACAAATATGCAAAAAAATATAACTAAAAACCTGATTTTGTTTTGAGCTCAGACTCAGATTCAGAGTAGGAGTCAGTTTAGTAAGCTTGTACTTAGGCTTTATACACTTGTTTCTTGTTTGTTAAATTGTAGTGTCTTGTATCTATTTCATATGAATGCAATTTTTTTTTGTCCCTTCCTTACATTAGTTTTACTTTTCTTCTTTTCTGCATATAATTTTGATGTTTTGTGTGCTATGTTTTATGATTGTACCCTGCTGCCCCTGATGGCTTACTCTTTACAACAGTGAGTATATTGTTCCTCTCAGGTTTGGGGGTATGGCTATTAATCAGTGAAAAATATTATTTTTCACCTCCTAACCTGACCTTTGATGAACCTTTGAGTGACTAATAATGTGTCTTAAGTGTATTTTGTAGTTAAGCAATAAATTACAGTTATAGTGTAGACATCCATCTAAAAATGTTAAAGAAGAAACCTGCTGTCTCAACATGTGCTCATGCAACCCAAAAGGCCAGTCAATCAAGCAGTTCACAGAGCCTCAGAGGTCTATGGGAATGGCATGTGTCCAACTAGGCACACATGGGAGCAAGAGCAGCTGCATTGGATGAAGATTGAACCCCTCAAGAGGCTACTATGTGCTGGACAGATGAAGGATAGCACCCCAAAGATGTGTGCCAGACATGGAAGCAAAGAGCAGAAGAGCTCGAGAGGTTATTTCATCCATTCGACAGGTCTGGATGTTTGAATATGAAGAGATTGATAGGTTCCCAGAACCTGTCGAGGAGTTGAAACTAAATGAACCAACCTATCGAGAGGATCTGGAACTGAATTATAACCCATCGACAGGTTTTGAGGAAAAAAAATCAAGCTGTCAAGAGGTTGACAGAACCTGTTGAAAGGTTTAAGCTGCAGCAGAAGAACATTTCGATTAGTGTGTTGCAACCTGTCGACAGGTCACCTGAAGATGCAGTGGATCTCGTGAGGTTCCACTTATATATCGAGAGGTTCTCCTAAACCTATCGAGCAGTCAAAGCCAACCTAGTGAGGATTTACCTGAAGTTGCATTCATTTTTACAAGATTGAGTCAACCTGTCGAGAACAACTTTCAACCTGTCGAACAACAGAACAAAACCTATCGAAAGCTTGATCCAACCTGTTGAATGGAGCATAAATAAGTCTCAGAACCTGTCGAGAGGTTCCCTGAACCTCTCAAAGCACAATCTGGGAACTTCTCAATTCCAGTCACATCACCAGCTCACTCCAGTACTCTGTGCACACATGTCCCAAGGCTGTTTGGCCAGTTTGAGGGTATTTTTGGAATGCATATGGGCACAAATGGGAACCCTTAACAACCTCACATGTACTTATCCAGTTTGGGTCAATTAGTGGAGAGTTTTTAGAAGTAAAATCAGCCACATCAGTAGCTCAGAATAACAGAATTATTCCCTAGAGCTCTGATTGGCTAAAATATATCTAAGGATAGAGGGGAAGACTATAAATGAAAGATAAATTGCACTGAAGATTGATCCAGAAATTGAGAGAGCTCAGGCCAAATTTGAAATTCCCCTTTCCCTCTAAAATTTCATCCCTCTTCCTTCTTCCCCATTCTCTCTTTAGTCCAACCATGGTTGGCTAAACACTTTTAGTAGCTAGGTGAGGTTGAGAGCTGTAAATTGAGGGGTTCAAGACTTTGTATGGGATTAGATGTTGCACAGATTACAGATCTGAGAACAATGTACTGTAAGTTTATATTGAATCAGTAATTATTGGTTGTAAAGTTAAATTTGATCTATAGATCTCTTATTGCCATTTGATTTTCCTAGATTGAATATCCCTGTGGATACCTGAGCTTTTAGCCTTGCATCCACAACATCTGCAATGATTTAATTATTCTGATCAACACCCTTGAATTGGAGGAAATCCCTAGGATGATCTGTGATCATTAAAGTGGACAGATCATAGCCTTAAGATCAATCCAATTCTCTGGTCTAGGTTGGATTTTTATACCTTGCATCTGAGCCTATCGCCAGATGAAGGAGAGTTGTAAATCAATCTCTTTCATTGCCTCTGAACCAACCAATTTTCAGTGAAGACCAAAATCTCCAGCTGTTATTCTTCCCCTTTTGATTTTAATCTTTTTCTTCATCTTTTTAAATTTGTGTTTTAATCAGTTTTGGATCATTTGCATCTTACATTATGTTTCTGTAGTTTTTAGTAAAGTGACAATCCCTAAAACCTCTCCTCTTTTCTCTCTTGCCTTAGTTTATATTAGGATAGGATAGAGTGCCAGATTTGTTCAAGATATGGAGATTTACCACATTTTGAACCACATTTCCCTGTGGACATACCCTTACTTACCCCTTTAAAGCTTGCTGCAACAGCCCTGGTTCTTGCAGGTCTAGTTGTCTTACCTTTGGTTCCATTTTACTGTAATTTTTCCTCTAGTTAGTTTGTTGTTTTTAACCCTTCAATAATTGCAAGGTAAGCAATACAACAAGTTTTTGGCGCCGCTGCCGAGGACTTGTGTTTTTAGAATTGGTAGATCTAAGTTTTTCTTATTTTAGATTTAGATTTATACTTGTCTATTTTGTGTTTGATTAAGTGCTGCTGTAGTTTTTTTTGTTGTAATTTTGTGTTGTAGATCTGGATCTATAGTTCTGAGAAGAGCATTGTGCTAATTGGAGGAGCATTGTGCTAATTAGAGGAGCAAGTTGTGCTTGAGTTTGCATTTCCTAACTCGTTTAAATTTTTAGATCTGTAAATTGTTAGATCTGTAGTAATAGTTGTGTGTTTTTCTAATTGTTTTGCTGAAATATGTGCTATAATTTGTGTCCTATACTTTGTTTCTGTTGTGTGTATGCTCGGTAGAAGATCTCTCAATCCTGAGATTTGTCCTTTAGATCTTGAAGTTGAGAGACTTCTCAGACCTAAGCAGTCCCTACACACAGCTGTGGTTAATTGTGATATTCCTACAATGGGTGAGCAATCTACGGCATTGAAAGAATTCAATGCACCAGGGGTATACAATTCCTCCTTCTGCATTCAATTCTCTATTGTCCAAGGAAACTATGAGATTAAATCTTCCATCATACAGATGTTGCCCTCATATCATGGCCTGAGTAAGGAAGACCCATACAAGCACATTGATGAATTCTTAGGCCTGTGTACTACTTTCAACATTACTGGTTTGAGGGGGGGAAGCAACCAATCTAAGGCTCTTTCCTTTTTAATTAAAGGACAGAGCCAAAACTTGGTTGTCTATGCTCCCAACCAACAATATTCAGTCATGGAATGACCTTCAATGTCAATTTCTGGTAAAAATTTTCTCCATATCCAAAACAAGTCAGCTCAGGAAGAGCATAATTATATTTGCCCAGTCCCCAATTGAAGACTTTCACAAGCATGGGAGAGATTTAAGGAGCTCTTGAAGCAATGTCCCCATCACCAAATTCCTGAATGGCAACTTGTTCAAAGATTCATTAAGGAATTGATCCCAAGAGCAGGGACATGGTTGATGCCTCATGTGGAGGTACTTACCTCCACAAGACAGCTGATGAGGCATGAGAATTGTTTGATATAATTAGTGAAAACTCTATGCAAAGGGAGACTTTGTCTAGGGACATTGAGACTCCTGTTAGATTGGTGAGAGAGAACACTACAAGAGGGAAAATGTATGAGGTCAGTAGATGCAATGATTTGGAAAGGAAAGTAGATAGCCTGACTTAGAAATTTGATAAACTCATGAGAGCAATGCAGTCTCTAATGGCTGCCAAAGTGGAAGAGGCATGTGTGATATGCCAATCTCCCACTCACTCCCTTGAAGAATGTCCCTTTGCTGCCCAATTCCCAGATCTGATTATGGAGCATGTGAATGTTGCTCAGTCCTTTGGACAATAGCCAGTTGTTGGTTATCATTGAAGAAACCACCCCAACTTAAGGTGGAGGCAAGATAATTTTCCAAACCAGCAACAACAACAGTACATGCCCTATAGAAATGCTCAGCCCTACGAGTAGAATTGCTTCCCAAGGCCCCAATAGCACCAGCCTATGGCCCAACCTATGCTTCAAAGTGCACCAGCCCCAGCACCCTCTAGATCCCTCACATTTGAAGAGCAAGTTCTGGTTTCATTGCAGAATTTGAGCTCTTTGTCTCAAACAGTTAACTCCCAAAGCTAAAGTATTAAAAAAATAGAGGACCGCCTTGGTTAGCTATCTAATACTTTGATTAGGAGAGAAGAGGGAAGATTGCCTGGTCAGCCTATGAAAAACCCAAAAGGGCAGTATATGGTGGGTGAGACTTCTTCACATGAAGAAGCTAAATCTGTCATAACTTTGAGAAGTGGAAGGTTGGTTGATAACAAGGTTGGTGTTGAGTGTAAGAAGAGTGCAGAAAATGAAAGAACAACCTATGATGATATGCAGCATGAGCAGCACATGAGAAATAAGGGGGGTGTTGATAAACCCCAATAGAAAAATGAAAATAAAAATAAGAAAAAAACTAATGAGATTACTAAGAAAGCAAATGGGAGATCAGTCCCTCATTTGCCATTTCCCAATGCACTTCAAGCACTTTTTCCTTTTGACAAGAGGAATGCTAAAATTGAGAAAATGATGGAAACATTTAAACAAGTGAAGATCAACTTGCCTTTATTTGATGCAATCAAGCAAGTGCCAACCTATGCAATATTTTTGAAAGATTTGTGCACACACAAAAGACAATCTAGGATACACCTATCCAAGAAGATCTTTGTGCTGAGAAAGTGAACCAAGTACTATCCATTGCAACTCTAACAAAGCTCCAAAACCCTGGAGTTCTCACAATCCCTTGCGTCATTGGAGATCACACCATTGAAAAAGCCTTATTAGATCTGGGAACTAGTGTGAATCTACTTCCATATTCAGCTTATGAGAAGTTAGGTTTAGGAGATTTGAAGCCCACACATGTGGTATTACAGCTGGTTGACAGATCTGAAAGGAGGCCAGTGGGAATGATAGAAGATGTGTTAGTTAGGATTGAAAAGTTTTTCTATCCAGTAGATTTTTTGATTCTTGACATGGAACCAAGAAAGTGCACTACCTCCATTCCTGTAAGTTTAGGCAGGCCTTTCTTGGCCACTGCCAATGCTTATATACAATGTAGATCAGGTGTAATGGAGGTATCTTTTGACAATATGAAAATAAAATTGAATGTTTACAATACAGCAAGTCTGCCTCACTTGGATCGTGAGGATTGCTTTTTGATTGATGTGTTGGATGAGCTTGTGGAAGAAACTTTGCCCAAGCTGTAGCATTTGATAACTTGTGTGATGTTTTTGAAAATGTGTGGAGTGCAATTATAGAAGAAAAGGCTCCCACACCTATGATTCAAGAGGTGAAAACTTTAAATTCTAAAGTGGGGCCAGCAACAAGGTATCTTCCTTAGAAACCAGCTGTGTTGCCTCTTCCACCACCTTCTAAGGCACCTTTATTGCCTTCACTCATAAGTCTACCTAATATGGAGTTAAAATAGCTATCCAAGTCTTTGAAATATGCATTTTTGAAAGCTAATTAGAAGTTGTCTGTGATAATTTCTTCTTCCCTCACTAATGAGTAAGAAGAAGAGCGGTTGTGTGTGTTGAAAAAGTATAAGAGAGCAATAGGTTGGACTATTATTGATCGTGGAGGAATCAGTCCTACTGTTTGCATGCATAAGATCTACTTGGAAGAGGGTTCCTAACCCTCTAGAGAGATGCAGAGAAAGTTAAGCCCCCACATGCAAGAGGTAGAGAAGAAGGAGGTGGTCAAATTGTTAGATGTAGGAGTCATCTATCCCATTTCAGATTCTGAATGGATGGCACCTACTCAGGTGGTACCTAAGAATTCTGAATTCACTATGGTTAAATCATATTCTGGTGAGCTAATTCCAACTAGGGAAACCACTAGTTGGAGGGTGTGTATTAATTATCGAAAGCTCAATTTAAAAACCAGAAAAGACCACTTTCCCTTGCCCTTCATAGACCAGATGTTGGATAAGTTGGTAAGCAAAGCTTTTTATTGCTTTCTTGATGGATATTCTAGGTATAACCAAATCCCTGTGTATCCATAAGACCAAGAGAAAACTACTTTCACATGTCCATTTGGCACCTTTGCTTATAGAAGGATGCCATTTTGATTGTGCAATGCCCCTACCACTTTCTAAAGGTGTATGTATGTCATCTTCTCTTATATGATTGATCAGTATTTAGAGATATTCATGGATAATTTTTCTGTCTTTGGGGATAGTTTTAGCTAGTGTCTACATCATCTCAGCCTAGTGCTGTAGAGATGTGTGGAGACCAACTTGGTTTTGAGTTGGAAAAAGAGTCATTTTGTGGCCAATCAAGGCATTGTCCTTGGTCATGTTGTTTCCCACAGAGGCATAGAAGTAGACCAGGCTAAAATTGATTTGATTGCACATTTGCCCCCACCTAAAACTGTCAAACAGGTCAGATCCTTTTTGGGGCATGCTGGTTTTTATAGGAGATTCATCAAAGATTTCAGTAAAATCTCAAAACCTCTTTGTCACCTATTGTGTCAAGAGGTCCCTTTTGAATTTAATGATGAATGTCTCACTGCTTTTGAGTTTTTGAAAGGATGTTTGATCTCTGCACCTGTCCTTCAAGCACCTAATTATTCTTTGCCATTTAAGTTGATGTGTGATGCATCAAATTTTACTATTGGTGCAGTTTTGGGGCAAAGGAAGGACAACTTACCTTGTGTGATTACTTATGCAAGCAAGACAATGATTGATGCTCAGTTAAACTACACCACAACTAAAGAGGAATTGTTGGCCATTGTCTATACTTTGGAAAAATTTAGGTCTTCTGTGTTATGATCTAGGATTGTGGTGTTCACAGGCTACTCAGCCCTTAAGTACCTTTTATCTAAAAAGGATGCCAAGCCAAGATTAATTAGATGGATCCTCCTATTACAGGAGTTTGATCTTAAGATTAATGATAAAAAAGGGGTTGAAAATATGGTTGCAAACCACCTATCAAGGATCCTAGTTGCTAAGTTTGATAGGCTGCCTATCAATGACTCATTTCCCGATGAACAACTGTTTACTATCAGCATGACTGCACCTTAGTTTTTAAACATAGTGAATTACTTGGCAGTGGGTAGGATTTCCCCACATTGGAACAAAATGGATAAGGAGTTGTTCTTTTTTCAGATCAAATAATACATGTGGGAGGATCCATACCTTTTCAAGCACTGTGCAGACCAAGTTGTGAGGAGGTGTGTCCCTCAGAATGAATTCCACAACATACTAACCATGTGTCATGAACAGGTTTGTGGAGGCCATTTTAGTGGAAACAAAACTGCTGTAAAGATACTCCAAAGTGGATTTTATTAGCCCACTATCTTCAAAGATGCATGGTAGCATTGCAGGGCTTGTGAAAGATGCCAGAAAATGGGAAGTATTTCCAAAAGAAATTACAAGCCTTTACAGCCTATACTTGTTGAATTATTTGATATTTGGGGGATTGACTTCATGGGTCCCTTCCCTCCTTATGGATACAATTTCATTCTAGTGGCTATGGACTATGTGTCCAAGTGGGTTGAGGCCAGAGCCACAAGAACCAATGACCACAGGGTTGTCCTCAATTTCTTGAAAGATAATATTTTCTCTAGGTTTGGTACCCTCAGAGTTATCATTAGTGATGGGGGAAGCCATTTCTGCAATAAATAGTTTGATAACCTACTAAGAAAGTACTATGTGACACAGAGTTGCCACCCCATACCACCCACAGACCAGTGGGCAGGTGGAAATTTCTAATAGAGAGATCAAACGCATTTTAGAGAAAACTGTGAGAGGGGATAGGAAGGATTGGTACCTGAAGTTGACTGATGCCCTTTGGGCTTATAAAACAGCCTATACGACCCCAATAAGGACGTCTCCCTTTAGGTTGGTGTATGGCAAGGCATGCCATTTACCAGTGGAGTTAGAACACAAATCCTATTAGGCTATTAAGTCATTGAATGTGGATCTAACTTCTGCTGGTAAGCACAGGAGGCTACAGCTGTTAGAGCTGAAAGAGCTGAGATTGGAAGCCTACCCCAATGTAAGGATCTACAAAGAAAAAGTCAAAGCTTTTTATGATAAGCACTTGCTGAGAAAGGAGTTTGTTGCAGACAACAAGGTATGGCTGTTCAATTCCAAATTAAAAATTTTCCCAGACAAGTTGAGATTTAGATGGGAAGGACCTTACATTGTAATGCATATATCCCCATCTAAGGCTGTTGAAATCATGGATCCAAAGGATGGTAGGATCATAAAAGTTAATGGTCAAAGACTCCAACTCTTTGTGGAAAATACAGTAGAGCTTGTGGTGACCATTCACCTTCAAGAACCTCCAAAGTGTGACTGATTTTCAACATTGCATAGTATAATCATAACTGTCAATTTTTTCTATTTTCAAATCTGCCTGACATTGTATATATGTTGCCAATTTTACTTAGTTTTCTTTCATTTAGAATAATGAGTCAACTATGTTAATGGTAGGAAGGCCCTCAATGCATGAGAAATAGATGAGAACAGAGGAGGATTGATGAGTTTGGTGAGAATGGAGACTGCGAACTGCTGAGAAATAAGTTTGGAATGAAGAACAAACCTGTCAAGAGGTGCTAGGAGGATTTCAACAGGTACTGAAGGTGTACAAATGAATTTCGACAGGATCTGTGTACCTATCGAGAGGATGTGAGATGTTTTCGAGAGGTACTGAAGGTGTTGGCTACAATTTTCGACGGGTTCTAAGTACCTGTCAAGAGGTTCTCGGAGCTTTTAATTCTAAAAATTTTAATCCTGTCAAGAGGTTGCATGAACCTTTCGAATTGCAATTTTCTGAAGATTTGTACCTGTCGAGAGGTATGATGAGAAACTCTCAAAACCTTCAGCCTAAGAACTCTACATCTCCATATGGTTTTAACTGTTCGACAGGTTGCTTCAACCTGCCAAAATCTTCTCTCCAATCCTGTCGAAATAGCATTTTACCTGTGTTAAACCTATCTACAGGTTAGTCCATCTATTCGACACCTTGCGTCCAAAGCTCTGTTCCTCCTCGGCCCGACTTCCCATTTTCTTCTTTCTGTTCCATCTCACTAGTTCCAACTCCAATCACCCTGCCATTGTTCCAATTGCATTAATTTTACAAGGGCGACATTTTACACCTGGTCTGTGCTGGTTTGGTGACATGTACAGCAAGTTCTGAGTAACCCTAGGTTCTGTGGGAAAGTTCTTCAACCTCCACTTTATGATTTTTCTAGCTTTGTACTTCCCTGTTTCTGTGTGTGTGGTTAATTTGATTGAGAAAGGAAAATTATTGTGGGCTATTGGGAGTTGATTGTGTGGATTGTGTGACCCATGGCTGACCGTGAGGATACCCTGGCTGATCTGTTCAAATGCCCTTCCAAATCTGCCACAAAATCCATAGGAAAATCTAGTAGGCTAGTCACACAGCCCAAAGATGACCCACTTGCTAAGAGGAAGCTCATTATGGCAAAACCTGAGAAAGCTAAGAAAGCCAAAATAATTGAAGAGGTTGTTGAGGATGTCCCTATGCCTGAACCTCAACCTGAGGCTGAAACTAAGATACCTAAGAACCTGACAACCCCCAATGAGTTTGTGGATTCCTTAGATTTGATTCCTGAGACAATTTTTGACCTACCTTATTTTTCTAAGGTATAGGAGTGTAAGGAGACCATGGATTACTTGGTGAAGGCATCTCTGACACCTTTGTTGACCCATACTATGAAAGACAGCATTTTCTCTAGGTTTGGTACCCCCAGAGTTATCATTAGTGATGGGGGAAGCCATTTATGCAATAAACAGTTTGATAACCTGCTTAGACAGTACTCTGTGACACATAGAGTTGCCACCCCATACCACCCACAGACCAGTGGGCAGGTGGAAATTTCTAATAGAGAGATCAAACACATTTTAGAAAAATTTATGAGAGGAGATAGGAAGGATTGGTACCTGAAGTTGACTGATGCACTTTGGGCTTATAGAACTGCCTATAAGAACCCAATAGGGATGTCTCCCTTTATGTTAGTGTATGGCAAGGCATGCCATTTACCAATGGAGTTAGAATACAAAGCCTATTGGGCTATGAAGTCATTGAATGTGGATCTAACTTCTGCTGGTATGCACAAGAGTCTGCAGCTGTCAGAGCTGAAAGAGCTGAGATTGGAAGCCTACTCCAATGCAAGGATCTATAAAGAAAAAGCCAAAGCTTTTTATGATAAGCACTTACTGAGAAAGGAGTTTGTTGCAGGCAATAAGGTATGACTGTTCAATTCCAAATTAAAAATTTTCCCAGGCAAGTTGAGATATAGATGGGAGGGATCTTACATTATAATGCATATATACCCATCTGGAGCTGTTGAAATCATGGATAAATGAATTTCGACAGGATCTGTGTACCTGTCGAGAGGATGTGAGATGTTTTCGAGAGGTACTGAAGGTGTTGGCTACAATTTTTGATAGGTTCTAAGTACCTGTTGAGAGGTTCTTGGAGCTTTTAATTCTAAAAATTTTAATCCTGCCGAGAGGTTGCATGAACCTCTCAAATTGCAATTTTCTGAAGCTTTGTACCTGTCGAGAGGTTTGAAAGAACCTCTCGAAACCTTCAGCCTGAGAAGTCTACATTTCTGTATGGTTTTAATTGTTCGATAGGTTGCTTTAACCTGTCAAAATCTTCTCTCCAATCCTATTGAAATAGCATTTTACCTGTGTTAAACCTATCGACAGGTTAGTCCATCCATTCGACACCTTGCGTTCAGAGCACTATTCCTCCTCGACCCGATTTCCGATTTTCTTCTTTCTCTTCCATCTCACTGGTTCCAACTCCAATCACCCTGCCATTATTCCAATTGCATTAATTTTACAAGGGCGACATTTTGCACCTGGTCTGTGCCGGTTTGGTGACGTGTACAGCAAGTTATGAGAAACCCTAGGTTTTGTGGGTAAGTTCTTCTTCAACCTCCACTCTGTGATTTTTTCAGCTTTGTACTTCCCTGTTTCTGTGTGTGTGGTTAATTTGATTGAGAAAGGAAAATTGTTGTGGGTTGTTGGGAGTTGATTGTGTGGATTGTGTCCATGGCTGACTGTGAGGATACCCTGGTTGATCTGTTCAAAACCCCTTCAAAATTTGCCACAAAATCCACTAGGAAAGCCAGTAGGCTAGCCACACAGCACAAAGATGACCCACCTGCTAAGAGGCAGCTCATTATGGAAAAACTTGAGAAAGCTAAGAAAGCCAAGAATGCTAAGAAAGCCAAGAATGCTAAGAAAGCCAAAATAACTGAAGAGGTTGTTGAGGATGTCCCTGTGCCTGAACCTCAACCTGAGGCTGAAACTGAGATACCTGAGAACCTGACAACCCCCAATGACTTTTTGGATGCCTTAGATTTGATTCCTGAGATAATTTTCGACTTACCTTATTTTTCTAAGTAGAGGAGTGTAAGGAGACCTTGGATTACTTGGTGAAGGCATCTCTGACACCTTTGTTGACCCCATTACAAGAGAAGGTCCCCTAGACTAGTCAAATTGTGGTATCAAAACATCAGAAAAAAGATGAAGCTAGGGTCAACTGATCCTACCCTTGTGATTTTGATTGACAATTGGGAGTTGGATGTGGACTACAGTGATATTGGGTTGGCATTAGGGATCCCATCCATTTTTTATTCAGCTTGTGGCCTAGGAGCACCTGATTTTGTGTCCTTCCGAGCAATGGCTAGACATCTGACTTAAGGCATTGTAGGCTCTGGGGAGTCATTGATGAGGAGAGATTTAGACCCTAACCTATTTTTCATATATTCAATCTTGAGGAAGAATATTTATGTCAGTGGATATCAACAGGAGAGAAGAACCCCTTTAGTGGATGCCCTTTACTTTTTCTCCAAGGGCCAGTTTTGAATGCCTCTCAGCTAATATTTGAGGCCGTGATAAATGTGAATGAGAAGATAAAAAGAGGACAGATGTTGCCAGGGTTACCCTACAGCAGACTCATCACCGCTCTGCTAAGAAAAGGGAAATATGTTATACAAAAGGAAGAGTCAATGGATAAATTGAGTCCAAAAGTGTTTGGGAGAATGGCTTGGTCAACAAGCATGACCTAGATTGGGAAAAGCAAGAAGAAAATAGTGGAGAGTCCTGAAAAAGAAGCCCCTCAGGTGACCAGCTAGGCAGCTGCACCTGTGATACCCACAACCCCATCAGCCAGCTCAGTGCTTGTACCTGAGATCTCTATAGTAGCCAGCTTAGAGCCTCTGCCTACATCTGCTACTACTAACTCAGTACCTCCACCTGTGACCTCTGCATTCATACTCCTCCCTTTCACTATTGTGACCTTGCCTATTGTCACCTCTGCTTTTGTCAGCATCCCCATTCCATCACCTTCCATTCTATCGATTTCAGTCTCAATACTTTCCAGCAGCTCAACCACCCCTTCCACCATCACCCCTGTGTCAGCTCCTCCCACCACAGACCCAATTGTCACCTTACCTTCACTTTCCATCACAACCACCTCCCAGAGAGAATCCAAATCAGCCACAACTCCTCTAGCTAGCCCATCCAGCCCATCTATTAAACCCTTAAGCCCTGCACCAGCAGCTCCTTCTACATCATATGGCCCAGTCTCCTCTCCACTTTCCATACCTTTTGAGATTGACCCCACTACCTCCATGTCACCTACCTAGGATGTGGAACACTTGACCACTGAGGGC
Source organism: Chloranthus sessilifolius (assembly GCA_021018995.1). Lineage (NCBI taxonomy): Eukaryota > Viridiplantae > Streptophyta > Magnoliopsida > Chloranthales > Chloranthaceae > Chloranthus > Chloranthus sessilifolius. The sequence goes on from CM037584.1 coordinate 116,306,809, forward strand.
TATTCATCCCTAATTGACTCCATTGTGGAGGACATTGGGCATGAGTACTCCCCTTTACTTGACTCTCCACACCCTATCCCTTTCCACCATGCTTCCACACCCCCTTTCCAGCTCATTATATCCACTCAACCTGTTACCCAAGATCCTACCTTACCTGATGCCTCTGCTTAGATCCTTTCCCTTCTCACCTCCATCCTAGCCCAGCTGCAAACCAACATAGCTAACCAACCTGTGATGGCCACCTGCTTACATGCCATTCAAGCCACCCTACTTCCATCTACCTCAACCATTCAACCTCTTCCAACTCCCACACCTACCCCTGTACCCACTCCTCCTCCTTCCCCTCAACTACCCCGTAGTGGTGTCTTCCATTGCTGAGGTGGAAGAACCAATGCCTGCCCCTTCTACCCAAGACTCCTCTACTCAAACTGACTTTGAGGAAGCGGCTGTGTCCATCCCTGTTGCACCCCCAACTGACCCCTTGGAGGCTGACCTACCCTTTTTACCTTTTACCTACCCTCCACCCCACCTGAGTCAATTGCTATGCAAGAGGAGCTGCCACTGACCTTTATTTTATCATCACCACCACTTCCTGGGCTGCCCATCACCCCCTCCTCCATGGATGACCCTAACCATTGGGCTATTGTCCCATATGGCACCAACACCTTTTCACCTCTGCCATCCCTCACCAAAGCCATTGAGACCAACCCATATGTCAGGGAGGATGTCAGATTCCTAATGGATGTTGTCATAGTTTTGCTTCAGCAAGCCCATGAGGAGGATATTGACCCTATGGAGGCCTATAGGAAAGAGGAATGAAAATTATGGAAGATGGTCCTCAATTCCCTCGATCTTTACAAGATGTACAAACAGAAATCTAAAATGCTAGGTTAGTAAAAACCCTCTCCCTTTACTCAGCCTTGGGTCCTTCAAAATCCAAAGGCATTTCCATCAACGAGCCTGGAACAAAGCCCAAGAAGAAGGAGAAGCCTGCTACAATCAAATCCACCCCTGATGCTTCCAGTACAGAGCCAGTGAAGAAGGATAAAAATCGTTATGAAGAAAAATATGCCTAGGACCCTCCTTTTGTTTTAAGTCCAGATGCGGACTCTGATTTGGTGTAGAGTAGTTTGTGTTTAGCTTCTGTAGTCCTAGCTAGTTTTATATAGTTTTCATTTTGCATTTTGTCATCTGTGTACTCCTTTTGTATATTGTCCATTATAATGAAATGTTCCTTTTCTGTGCAAATTGTATATATCTGTGTTTCTCATGTGTCTCTTTGTATAGTTTCATTTTACTTTTACCCTGCTGTTGCCTTTTATTATACTTCCAAAGCAATGAGGACACTGTTCCTCATAGGTTTGGGGGTACAGCGGGGTAATTTTGAAAATATATATATATATATATATATATATATATATATATATATATATATAAAATTTGTATGAGATAATTAAGCCAAGTGCAATGGTATGAATAAGATCAAAACAAATTTAGCAGAATTTCAAACTGAGCAATTTTGAAAAAGGAAGATTTTAAAATGTATGGTAGACAGTTTAAATTTTTGAATCTTTTTGAAAAGTCATCATTTCCATGAAAGAGATCATCAAGAAATTTTTGTCATAATCAGTGTGTAGTGAACCATTAAAGAGAAAAAAAGTAAGAACATGTCTTGAGAGTCCTAAGGAAGACCAGACCCAATGAGAGTTGGGCCTATGAAAATTTATTTTGAAGTGTATTTTGGCGAAATCTTTCTGCTCTAAGGACTGTTTGAACCTACTTTCTTTCACTAGAAGTTATGTACTCCAAGTTGAGACAAATTGACAGAACTCATGACATTAAAGACATGAGGTAAGGCCATCTCTTGGACAGTTTGAGCTGAAAATCCATACCCTTTGAACTGCCTTTGTATACACCATTTGAACCTGAAAAATTCCATTATTCTTTGACAAAAACCTAAATATCTTGGACCTCTTGACCTGTTTCAATTCACCCTCAATCTGAGAATTCAAGAAGTAAAGGGAGAAGTGAGGTTATTGTTGGCCACTTACCTTGTGTTCAAAAGGGGGTTTTAAATCACACAATTAAAGGATCTATTGGTTGCACACACCAAGGCAAGCAGACATACAGACCTGCAAGTATTCAGGGCCTGTTGTAGCAAGTTTTAAAGGGTAAGTAAGGGTATGTCCACAGGGAAATGTGAGCTAAAAATTAAGTAAATCTCCAGATCTAAGGCAGATCTGGCACCCTGCCTAATACTAAAATAGCAAAAGAGAGAGGAGAGGTTTTAAGGGGTTGTAACTTTAATCTAAACTATATAAACACAATTAAATACAGAAATGAATTGAGATTAAATTCAGAGTTCAGATCTTACAAGTGAGGGGAATTTTCGGTGAAATTAAAAACAAAAAATGGAGAGAAACAGCCTGGAGTTTGGTCTTGCTGCAATTGGATTGAGCTGACAGTGTCACAAAGAATTCAGAATGCATCAATCCCTCATCTGGCTATAAGCACAGCTGCAAGGTAAAAGGATCTGATCTAAGCCAGAGATTTGGATTGATCTTAAGGCTATGATCTATCTACTTCAATGGTCACAGATCATCCAATAGATTCACTCCATTCTCAAGCTTCCATCAGAACAGTATAATCACTACAAATGCTGCAACTGTCAGGCCACAGACACAGGCAATTGCAGGAACATCAAATCTAGGGAGATCAAATGGTATCCAAGAGGTCTACCAGTTAAGTGGGTGAGCTATTCCCATCTACATAAATCGGATCGAGCACCAAATGAAACCAAATGAAATATGGATCTAATTACAATAATTAAACCAATATTACATTGAAATAAAATCGCTATACAATGAAATGCTCTCAGATTTGTAATATGTGCATCATCTTACCCTTAATAACATTCTCAATTCTCCCAAATTACAGATCCAACCTCACTCCTTGCTTCAAAGAAATTAGCCAACCATAGTTGGGCTAAAAGGAAGATTAGAGAATTTCGATGCAAGCTCCGATCTCCAGAATCGATCCCCCTTTTTCTGGCGGCTTTCCTTCCTTTTATAGCTTTCCTCCTCTGCCTCAGATCCATTTTTCCCGCCAATTATAGCTTCCAAAATATTTCTATTATTCCCTCCTTTATTCCCCTTCTAGAAGGCTCTTTCAGTTAGTTAGAGTTGGGGGAGAGCACGTGGGTGGTCGGTTAGGGTTTCCCAGGGCACTTCTAGAGACTTCGTGCCGGTCACCAAAGTATCTCAGATTACATGCAGCAGGTCACCAACTTGTAGCGTGTGCACAGCAGCTTTTCTGAGAAGTCCTTTAGTCAATTTCAATAGGTTCATGAGGCTTTTGACAGGTTCCAAACAGGCCTTCTATTCCTTTCGCTAGGATTCATGATCCTTTTGATAGGTTTCGATAGGTTGGGCTGAGAATAAAGCTCCAGCATCCACAGCCTTCATTTGGTGTGTTCGACAGGTTGGGGACTCCGTTCAATAGGTTGTTCTTTGCACACTACATTTTGATAGGTTTTCTTCTAGCTCCTGTCGATAGGTTCTCGATAGGTGTCCTTAGTGCGACAGGTTTTAGAATCCTATTGATAGGTTCTCTTCAAGCTTAGGCAACCAGTCGATAGGATGCTCCCTTCTTGTTTTCGACTATGCGATAGGTTCCAGGATCCTATCGAATTCCCCCATCCTCACGACTTCTTCCTTCTCTTAGCCTTCAAATCCTATTGACAGGTTCCAGTAACCTCTCGATAGGTTGTTAGCCTATTTTCACTCCTTCAACACTGCTTTGCTATTGCTGCATGCTCCAAGTGGGCCACTGTTGGGTCTGAACTGCATTGAGAGATGGATTTCTGCACTATGACTGCTTTTTACTGTTATCTATAAGACATACTCAACAAGCATTTATTAGTCCACTCATAGGTCTATCAAAGCTCATGTTAAGGGGTGAAAACTAGTACTTTTTAGAGATTAACAATTATAAGAGCAAGATTTGATATTTGGTGGAAGAAAAAGGGAGAAAATCTAAGAAAAATAGTGTTTAGTTGTGGAGTTGTGGCATTCCAGCCCATAAATAAATAAATAAATAATGAGAAAAATGAAAAAGAAAAGCATACAAAAAAAAAATAGAAAAAACAAAATAAAAAGAGAAAGAGAAGTCACTTCATTGAAGAATTGAAAAGAAGAATAGAAACTGATCACTTCAAATATGAAAATTCAAAGAAGATGAAGATTGTGCTGAGATGAAGAAAGTGTTGTCAAGACCACCTCCTTACCTTTACTAATTTCTCAATTTTGAATCTCTCTTCACCCCTTTGTCCTTATAAACCTCACCCATAAGCCACATTACAACCCAATAAATAGACCTTGCTGATCTGAAATTGATTGAGCTATCATGTGAAGATGAGGAGTTCTGTAATCTATGGAAAGAAAGTTAGAAGATTTTAAGAATTAGAGCACTGCCTATGCTCATGCTTACAATCCTATTTGAGGGTTGTAACTGCTATTGAGCTGTGTGAAATGATACACCTTTGAAATCATTTGTGAGAGTATGCCTATGAGATAATTGGGTCTGAGATTGGATTTATTTAGGCATTCTTTGAACCTAATTCTTAAATTAATGGTGAAATATATACTGTTATGCACATAGCATTCCCTTGATGATTTCAGATTAGTTTTGATGAGTTTGAAAAAGGATTTAGGTATTAAATTTGTTTACATTTACTGTTTTGAAACTTCTAAAATCAAAAGGGTAAGTTATGGAATAAAGCTGAAATTGTTGGGACCTAACTTGTAACTGTTTGCATTTGGTTTAATCATGTTCATATGAAAATTTGTGGGTAACTTCATTGAAAACCCTCAGGAGACTTCACTCCTCCACTAGGGACCACCTAAGGGTTTAAACGGCTTGATGCATATGCTAAATGCATCTATGCTCCCTATAAAAGTGGCATTTTCTATTTTTAATAATTATTTTCAAATTCTCCTTTGCTCAGGGACTAGCAAATCTTAGGTTTGGGGGTGTGTTAATCAATGAAAAATACCATTTTTCATCTCCTAACCTGACCTTTGATGGACCTTTGAGTGACTAATAATGTGTCTTGAGTGTATTTTATAGTTAAGCAATAAATTACAGTCATAGTGCAGACATCCATCTAAAAATGCCAAAGAAGAAACTTGTTGCCTCAACATGTGCTCATGCAGCCCAAAAGGCCAGCCAATCAAGTAGTTCACAGAGCCTCAGAGGTCTGTGAACTGGCATGTGTCCAACTGGGCACACATGGGAGTAAGAGTAGCTGCATTGGATGAAGATTGAACCCCTTAAGAGGCTACTGTGTGCTGGACAGATGAAGGACAGCACCCCAAAGATGTGTGCTAAACATGGAAGGAAAGAGTAGAAGAGCTCGAGAGGTTATTTCATCCATTCGACGGGTCTGGATGTTTGAATATGAAGAGATTGACAGGTTCCCAGAACTTGTCAAGGAGTTGAAACTGAATGAAGCAACCTGTCAAGAGGATCTGGAACTAAATTATAACCCATCGACAAGTTCTAAGGAAGAAAAATGAATCTGTCAAGAGGTTGACAGAACTTGTCGAAAGGTTTAAGCTGCAGCAAAAGAACCTGTCGATTAGTGTGTTGCAACCTATCGACAAGTCATCTGGAGATGCAATGGATCTCGTGAGGTTCCACCAACATGTCGAGAGGTTCTCCTGAACCTATCGAGCAGTCAAAGCCAACCTAGGGAGAACTTACCTGAAGCTACATTCATTTTCGCGAGGTTGAGTCAACCTGTCGAGAACAACTTTCAACCTGTCGAATAGCAGAACAGAACCTGTCAAGAGCTTGATCCAACCTATCGAATGGACCACAAATAAGTCTCAGAACCTATCGAGAGGTTCCCTGAACCTCTCAAAGCATGATCTGGGAACTTCCCAGTTCCAGCCACATCAGTAGCTCACTCCAGTACTCTGTGCACACGTGTCCCATGGTTGTTTGGCCAGTTTGAGGGTATTTTTTGAATGCATATGGGCACGAATAGGAACCCTCTAACCACCTCACATGTACTTGTCCAATTTGGACCAATTAGTGGAGAGTTTCTAAAAGCAAAATCAGGCACATCACCAGCTCAGAATAATAAATTATTCCCTGAAACTCAGATTGGATGAAACGGATCTGAGGGCAGAGGGGAAGACTATAAATGGAGGAGAAATTGCATAGAAGATCAATCCATAAATTGAGAGAGCTTAGACCAAATTCAAAATTCTCCTTTCCCTCCAAAATTTCATCCCTCTTCCTTCTTCCCCATTCTCTCTTTACTCCAACCATGGTTGGCTAAACACTTTTAGTAGCTAGGGTGAGGTTGAGAGCTATAAATTGAGATGTTCAAGGCTTTGTATGGGATTAGATGTTGCACAGATTGCAGATCTGAGAACAATGTATTGTAAGTTTGTATTAAATCAGTAATTGTTGGTTTTAAAGTTAAATTTGATCTATAGATCTCTTAATTGCCATTTGATTTCCCTAGATTGAATATCCCTGTGGATGCCTGAGCTTGTAGCCTTGCATCCACAGCATCTACAATGATTTAACTGTTTTGATCAACACCCTTGAATTGGAGGAAATCCCTAGGATGATCTGTGACCATTAAAGTGGACAGATCATAGCTTTAAGATCAATCTAATTCTCTGGTCTAGGTTTGATTCTTATACCTTGCATCTGAGCCTGTAGCTAGATGAAGGAGAGTTATAAATCAATCTCTTGCATTGCCTCTGAACCAACCAATTTTCAGTGAAGACCAAAATCCCCAGCTGCTATTCTTCCCCTTTTGATTTTAATCCTTTTCTCCATCTTTTTAAATCTATGTTTAATCAGTTCTGGATCATTTGCATCTTACACTGTGTTTCTGTAGTTTGTAGTAAAGTGACAATCCCTAAAGCCTCTCCTCTTTCCTCTCTTGCCTTAGTTTAAATTAGGATAGGATAGAGTGCCAGATGTATTTTAGATTTGAAGATTTGCCACATTTTGAACCACATTTTCCTGTGGACATACCCTTACTTACCCCTTTAAAGCTTGTTGCAACAACCATAGTTCTTGCGGGTCTGATTGCCTTACCTTTGGTTTTATTTTTCTGTAATATTTCCTCTAGTTAGTTTGTTTTTTTTTAACCCTTTAATAATTACAAGATAAGCAATACAACAATGGCAGAGTCGGCCAATGAAGTAGTTAACCTAAGTGCAGCAGTTTTGATTAAGTGTGTAATAAATAGAGTGGAATCCACCTAAGCAATGTTGAAAATAAGAAAAATTTAAAACTAATGCAGACTATTTAACATTGAAATCCATTGAAAAAATTAAATACTTCCATGGGGTGAGCATCAAGAGAAACCTTTCACAATCAGTGCTTAGTGAACCAGTAATGAGAGAAAAAGGTGAGAACATACCCATGAGTTTAATTGAAGACCATACCCAGTGAGCTTTGAGCCTGTAAAATTTATTTTTAGGAGTGTCTTTAGCAACTTTTTCTGCTCTAAGGACTAACTGAGTCGAGACCTTTTCACTGGAAGTTAGACCCTACTGGTTTATTTCCCTAGACTACTGAAGTTATTTAAAATGATGAGATGAAAAATATCTGAATACAAAGGTGGAGTGAAATAGCTATAAAATCAGCAACCTAAAGTTCACACAGCCTGCAAGATACAGGGCTATTGTAGCAAGTTTTGATAAGTAAGAGTTTGTCCCACAGGGAAATTGATCTAGAACCCAAAATGGACTACAATAGTAGGCCTCCAGATCTGGCTACAGATCTGACAATCCTAAAGAAAGGGAGTTGGGTGTCACAACTACACTAAATTACCTACTAAAAAGAAAAGAAATAAAGTACAGTCCTATCCTAAGAAAGGGTTATGAAGAAGGTGGTGATGGTGTGTTAAAATAAAGATAAAAGCATGGGAAGTAAGCAGTTTCGGCTAAGGTTCATTCAGTTATGTAACTCAGATTTAGGGTTGTCTCTGCAGTAAATCCTTACTGAAGTGCTATCAAAAACCTCAGCAAGGTAGAAGAATCCAATTTAACCCATTCCATTTAGACTGCTCTTAAGGCTATAACTTGTCCACTCAAATGGTCACAAACTATCCAATAGAGTCTGTCAAATCCCATTGGTTAAATCAGAAGAGCTAACCTAATCCAAAGGAGTAGACTAATCTTAAGGCTATAATCTGACCACTTAAAATGGTCACAGACTATCCAATAGATTTTCTCCAACCTATGAAGTAAATCAGGTCATGAATACCATTGTAGATACTATGTTTGTCAGGCTACAAGCTCCCCATATCTGCTTACAGATCTGACAGACATTCATAGGAGTTTTAACCCATAAAATCCTATGTGTGTGTCAAAGGCCATCAGCACAATGCTTGGACACATAGGAAAAGCAACAGATTGAATAGGGACATAAACACAACTGGTCATTGCTAAGAAAGGGCTACAATGACCCAGCCACAAGTCTACAATCACTACAGAGAAGTCGGAACTAACATCTGATAGTGGTCAAATAAAACAAAGGGGAGCATGTTCCTACACAACCTCTCACTAGGCTATAAGCTTAAGTGCAGAGGAGAAGAATCCTTCTCAGATCTATGACCAAGATTTACGCTAGGGCTATAGTCTATCCACTCAAATGGTCACAGGCTATCCACAGAGGCTCCCTTACCCACAGATGATGAGGTGGAACATGTAAACTGCTGCTGCCACCATGATCCCAGGACTACAAGCTCAAGCTTCCATGGGCCTTTCAATAAGCTCAAATCCTAAATGCATGCTATAGCCTGAATAAAACTATGGGCAAATAGGAAAATAACAGATTAAATAAATATTTAAAGCCCAAATTCCATTGATCTAAAGTACCAATAATGAAATTTCTCAAGGCAGCAGCCTTGTGCATAATAGCTCTTCACAATAAAATCCCAATGTTTAAATGACCTATTACAAAACTAAATAAAATTACAGCTAATTGCTTACCAAAGATTTAGCCAACAAGTGCTGGGCTAAGAGAGAAGAAAAAAATGGAAAAAGAGGTGATCAAACCCTAACCCTAACCCAAATCTGCTTGAGCTCTCAGCCAACAGAGGTTGAAGGAAAGAGTTATTGATAAAGTCTAAGTTATAAGCACAGCTTATATACTCAGTCCTACTGCCTTGGCTAAGAGAAGAATAAACCCTAATTATTCTTATAGATGTGGCACTATTACAACCCTTAGATTTCTTGGGAGGTATGCCTCGAGATGTGTGCCCTAGACATGGGGAAATCCCCAAAAGGTCTTTGAGTTAAGATTGAGAAGTGGAGAGCCCGAGCTTCACGAGGCTGCTTTCTATATATTACTTCTGTTGCATAGTTGTTTTATGCTTTTTGGTTCCTTCACGCAGCTTGCAGAGTCCTCGCGAGGTAGAATTTGGCTTTGAATGTTCCTGTCTCGCGCAGAAGGACTTTGGGTGATCGCGCAGCTGATGTGGCTTTGAATGCACTCGCGTAGAAGGACTTGCAGTGCTTAGCTTGCTCGCATAGTAGAGCTTTAGAAACTCCTGTCGCAAGTTACTCGCACAGATGCTTTTACATCTTGCTCAGTACAGGGTTAGATGTTTAGGCGCGCGAGAGCTACACAAGAGAACATCTGGGCGTCTCTCTCTTCCAGAGCCACGCGAGAACTTTACGAGATTGTGGCTGCTGTTCACGCTATTTGGTCTCGTGAGGTAATGCGCGTGGCTGCTTTGAAGCTTGATCCTCGCGAGAGCTTCGCGAGCTGTATTTCTGAAGGTTTTAATGTGCGACTACTTCGTGAGTTCTTTAACATGTTGTTGGTAGCTGTAGTGCACGACTGCTATGCAAGAGGCTTCTTTGTAATACTTCCTTCACTGAGCTGTGTGACTTCTTCACGAGCTCTATTATGCTGCATGTCTTAGCTGCGCAAGGTAGCACCTCAACTGTGTGAGATAGATCATTTGTTCCTCTGCTGCTATGCACATGCTTCTGTTGCAGCTTCCTCCACTCCCATCCATGCTTGGTTCATCTGCTAGACTTTCTTGGTCCATCATGACATGTAAAATAGTCACCCTAGTGTGTACCACCATGGTGTTCCATCAACCTCTGGCTCAGCTGTCATCTTTTGCTTGAATTCTCTCTTCTTGGCACCAAAGACATGGACTTTGTGTTAAGCTGCATAATTTATTACTAACTACAAAACACACTTAAACAATAGTTATTAGTCAGCTTCAAGATCTAGCAAGGGATAGGTTAAGAGGTGAAAAGTGGTACTTTTCAGTGAATAACACAACCCCAAACCTAACCTTTGCTAGTCCTTGAGCAAATCAAAATTTAAACAGCTACTCTAAGAATGTAAATGCCACTTTCGTAGGGAGCATGGATGCATTTAGCATATGCATCAAGCCTTTTAAACCCCTAGGTGATCCCTAGTGGAGGAGTGAAGTCTCTTGAGGGTTTTCAGTGAAGGTACCCACAAACTTCTCAATGAAACAGTTAATAAAAATTCAACACAGTGGTTAATCAGTTTGAAATAAATATAGTCCCTTCCACCCTTGCTTTGTCAAAATTAAAGGAGTTCCAAAGTATTTATGCAAATAATCTAACACCTCAGTCATGCATGCATGCTCATCACATCCAATCAGCTGACGCCAGGAAAACAATATGTGCAAATCAATACTAAGCTTACCAGTACATCAAAATTCAGGTTCAAACAATGCCCCAATGATTTCAATCTCAGACCCAATGCTTACCAGGGTTGTTTCTTACAAATGAATTTAAGGGTGTGCCATTTCACATAAGCTCAAGAGCAATTACATACCCCAAATGGGTTTGCAAGCATGAGCATGGGCACTGCTTCTAATTTCTGACATCATAAAGTACTCTCACCATAGATTAAAATTCTCTCATCTTCACATGACAGTTCATTTGACTTTGGATCAACAAGGGCTTTTCATGGGTTGTAATGTGGCTTATTAGTGTGGGTAGTAAAGAATACAAGGGGTAAAAAGGGATTCACAATTGAGAAATCAACACAGGTAGGAGACGATTCATAACTTCACCTTCTTCATTTCAGCACAACTCCATCTTCTTTTGAGATTTCAGAGCTAAAGTGGTCAACTTCTTCTCTTCTTTTCGACTTTTCCAATGAAATTCTTCTATTGACTTCTCTTTCTTTTCTCTTCCCTTTTTTTGTTTCTTGTATTTATATATAATTTATTTTTATTTTTATTTTTATGATGGTTGCCACACATCTACAACTACTACACTGTTATTTACATATCTCCTCCTCTCTTCTCCTTTCACCAAATGTTAAACTTTGCTCACCTATCTTCAACATCCTCTCCTTTACCTTCTGAATTCTCAGAGTGAAGGTAGGGCTGAATCAGGTTAAGAGGTTCAGGTTCAAGTACTTTGATGTTTGTTGAAAAAAAATGGGGCTTTAAGGCTCAAAAAGTGTATGCCCAAGGGTAGTTTCACAGGTTTGATCTTTTAGGCTCAAATTGTTCAAATGAAGGCCTTGATCCTTTCCTTAGTGTCATGATTCCTGTCAAACAGCTTCAACTTGGGGTGTCTGACTTCTAGTGAAAAGGGCTCGACTCAGTTAGTCCTTAGAATAGAAAAAATTGCCCAAGACACTCCTAAAAAAAATTTTACAAGCTCAAAGCTCACTTCTTCAATTGAACTCAAAGGAGTATGCTTTTACCTGTTTCTCTCCTTACTAGTTTAATAACTACTGTTTATAAAAAAATTCCTGTTGTTCACCTCATAGAAGTATTGATTTTTAAATGACTTTAGTATTAAAAAGGTTTGTATAGTGTTTAAGTTTCCTCACTTTAAACATTGCTTAGGTGAAGTTCATTATATTTATTCCTCATTGATTAAGACTGATGCACTTAGGTTAACTATATTATTGGCAATCCTTGCCACACCCCTAAATCTATGAGGAGCAGTGTCCTCACTAATTCAAAGATAAAAAGGGGATGTGCAGCAGGGGTCATACACAAAAGTTGATAGAAAATAAAGGAAGTGAAAGCATGAAAGAAAGCACACACAAACAACTAAAACAAACAGACTAGATATGAAGAAAAAAGTAAAGCAATCAAAACATAACAAAAAGGAATTTCATTTAAGCAGCAAAATTTGTACAATGTAAGCCAAAAGAACTATACATAAATAATGCAAAGATATCCTAACTAACTACAGGTGCAAATCTAATCATCTGAATCCTCTTCTACAGCAGGTTATTCTTGAATTCCCTTGCCCTTTGCTTGCCTCAAAGCAGCAGCAACAGACTATGACCTTTTGGAAGTAGTGCTTCTTGGCTTGGAGGAACTTTTCCTTTTGGGAGTGAGCTTTGGCTTTGAAGTAGGTTCCTGAATTTTGATTCCAGATCTAACTTAGGTAGGCTCCTTGGGTTTAGGGGTTGTTTCCATGTGAGATACATCAGGGTTTAATTATTTGGAAACAGTTTCTGCTAACTCCCGATCACTAGTTTCAGTTAAGGTCTTCTGCAATGCTACAATAGTCACACCATAATCATAGGCATTGTCCTCAGCTACTCGCAAGTCTATCTGCAATTTCTTTATTACATCCTCCATCCCCTCAGCCCTAGTCTTTTCTTCATTGTATTATATCATTATCTCTTACCAACCATGTTTGATTTTCTTCTTCTCTAACTTGTGGGCTAGCAGCACTGATCGGAGTTTATCAAGAAGGGGTTGTCTCACTGATGCTCAGAGGTCAACCATTCCTCTTACTACACCCCTCTTGATGTAAGCATTTTTCTTCATTGCTCGAAGGAGTGTGCAGTATGGAAGTCGAAGGTTGAAAGAGGCTGGTACTATGGATTGGACATCATTAAAGGAAGGGCCAGGCAGCAATGGTGGAGGGATGGGTGGTGGCATGGTTGGGGTGAGAGTAGAGGGTAGTGTAAGTTCTATCACCTCAGGGTCAGTTTGGGTGGAGGCATTTTTAAGGGAAATGGGGAGGCAGGGGAACAGGTTCCAGTGGGGCAGCAACAGCAGGTGTTGCTGCTATGGTAAAGGGAGGGATAGATTGGGGTGGGGTAGGCAAATGGGAAGGTAAGGGGACAAATTGTTGTTAGGAAGGATGGGTTAAAAGTGACAGTGTGGATTGAATGGCTGGTAAGCTGGTTTGAATGGAGGCTTAGTTTTGGAGGGTGGAGTTCATGGATTGCAGATTGGCTGTAATTGATGATTGGATTTGGGTATCGTCCAACACTTGGGCTTGGATGGAAAGTAATAGGTTAAAGATATGGGATGGGAAATCAGGTGTGGGGGTGGAATTGGTTGAAATGGGGGAGTGGGTGCATAAGTGAAGGTGGTGGCCTGTGGTGACTGTGGAGGAGGGGTGAAATGTGGAGGGGGAGGTGAGTCTGGGAGAGGTATAAACTCATAGTTAATGTCCTCTATGATAGAGGGCATCATGGTTGAGTATCCCTCTTCTGAAAGAGGGATTTGGTTGTGGGTAGGTGGAACTAGAATGGATTGGTCTAAGGATTCAAGAAACTTAGGTGGAAAAGATGTGGAGGTTTCAATGGGCTAGGGGGTGTAGTGGGGTACTATGTGGGATTTCAAGGGTGAAAGGATCAGGCTTTAAGGCTTAGGCTGTTGAGGTTGGTGGTAGGCCAATGGTTGGGTCTGGTATGGTTGTGGTTTCAGGAATAGGGATGGTTTGGGATATATAGGTGGGTTGGGGCTCTGTGTGGCCTTTTGATAATTTTCTTTTCTTTGTTTAGGTGGCCTTCACAGGTGGGCTGGGGTGAGCTAGGTAAGTTGGCAAGGGTGTAGGTATAGTAATAGTAGGTATGGGGGATAATGAAGGTTGTGAGGTTTGGGTTGACGGGGTAGTGGTTATCATGGAAGGTGAAGGTGTAGCTGATGAGGTAATGGCTATAGGTGTGGAGGTGGTGCTGGCTAACACACATGAATGGGCTGCCAGAGATATGGCAGTAGAGGGTGGAACCACAGAGGCAGCAACAGTAGCAACATCAAAGGTTGCTAGTACCTTTGGCTTCTTCTTCTTCTTCTCAATGAGAGTACCACTGATCCCCCATTATTTCTTCTCACAATTTTTTGGATTCAGGGTAATGGTTTCTTCATTCATTTCAAATGGGTATCTGCCCAGCTTCAGCAAGGCAGTAATAAGCCTACAGTATGGAAGGGAATGGGGCTTCTTCTTGATCTTCACCTTCTCAGCAATGTTTGTCATCCCTTCAAAAATTAGTTTGACAGCATCCAAGTAATAGTTCTTGTGGAAGGAGAATAGTGCATCAGCAATAGGAGACCTCCTCTCCTGCTCATGTTCAGAGCAATATACATTTTTTCTCAGCACCCCATCCATAAATCTGAGGTGGGGGTGCATATCTCTCTTCCTGATTGATGCCCTTGATGCAGTGACCCCTCCAGTCAGCTCCTTAGCAATCTCTAGGATGGTGGCTGTCAATGGGGGACCCAAACCACACAAAGGGTTGTACTGGGTAGGTATCCTAAGGATCCTAGCAATGGCAGCCTGATTGAATAGCATCTCAAATTTGTCTATTAGCACCAACAATGCTGGGTTCCCATCACCCCCAATCTTGACACTGATATTTTGGTAGAACAATTGCACTAGTCAAGGGAAGACTAGTTACATTGGGGGCCTCAGTAGGGGAAGTAGATTGGCATTGGCCAGGTACTCCATGGAGGCAGCTGTTTTAGGTAGCTCCTCAAAGAAGGCTTTATCAAAAATTGTCTCAGCCTCCAGCTTAATTGTTGTAACAAATTTAGAGGGGACCCTGAGGTATTCATTATCTTCTTCCTCTTCATCCTCAGGGACCTCAGGGGCTACTTCCTTGCCCTTTTTTTATTTCTTCTCTGATTTCTCAGGGCTTTTGGTAGGTGGGTGCTCTCTGACCCTCTTCTTAGGAGCAAATTTCTTTTTGGGACCTTGGACATCAGAGGGCACACCCTTTCTTTTCTTCCCAATGTGCTCAATTTGGGGCTCCTCAGTGGGTGCAGTTACCACAGCGGTCTCTACATTGGAGGCCTCTATAATTCTTATTGATTTTCTAGTGGCCACAGGGCTCCCAGCAGGTGGTGGGATTACCAAAGCAAATAAAGTGTCTGTGAATTTTAAACCTGTGGCCATAGCTTGTCAATTCCTTCAAATTAGGGCTTCAAAATCCCAGCAAATGTAATGTACACTTTCAGCAATAAAACAGACCCCAAATTGCTCTCTACTTACTCTAAAGTAATGTCCAATTAAATCAACTGAGAGAGTGAGAAATCTTACCAAATGACAGCTAAGGTTTCACTTCACACGTTGCACAGATGTTCAAATCCCCCCAAACCTAGCTCAAAGTGACCAAGAGGTGATGGGGAGTAAAAATGTATGAAGACACTAGCTGAGGTTGAGTGGAAATGGTTGTATAGGAGAAAGAAGAAAAGAGGGAGCTTGAAAATGCATAGTGAAAGTTAGGGCAAAAAGATAGAATGAAGAAAATGGAGAGATTCACAGCTTCGCGCAGCTATCGCCAGGATCTCACGGAGTAAATTTTTCACGTAATACGGAGCCAACCTCGCGAGAAATGCTATCACGGAGAAGGATGGAGCCTCATGAGATCAGATATAAAAACTTTATGTGCCTCACGAGATACTTTGCAGTGTTAACTTTGGGCCTAAGCGCGCGAAGCAGTTTTTCATTTCTTGTGCAGCTCAGTTTTTTATCCTCGTGAGGAGCATCCATTTGGAGTATCAGGGACCTCGCGAGGCAATTGATGGTGTGGCCTTCAGAATGTTAACTCGCGAGGCTCTCACACAGTACAAAAAATGTGAAATCTGTTTTCGCGCAGTTCCCTATTGTTGACAGGATAGAGCCTCGCAAGACTCAATGTTAGGCTCTAGCATGTGCCTGTTGCTCGCGAAGCTCTCGCACGGTACAAAATATCCATCAGAACTCCATGAGAAAGCTTTAGGTGGCTCGCGAGCTTGAAATTTAGGTCATTTAGCCTTGTGACAAGGCAACACTTAACATTTTCTCTCAGCTTTTGCCCTGGCCAGTGCATGTATAATATCATGCTCCAATTTAGTGTGCATCAGCACCAACTCCTTGACATGGACTCCATTTCATCATGACAATTAAGTTACCCTTTATCAACATTGAAACATCACAAGTTTAGAATTCTAAAGATAATCTTTCAGATCAAATTCATGACATATATTGTGAGAGCAACTCAACCATCACTAACAGACTTGAACATTAAATTCAGACGACAGATATGCACATGTAATTAGAACAGAATAAGACAAAAGAAAATCATAAACACATAAGCAAATCATTATCCTAAAAGCAGTAAATGAAAATTTTCTAAGCCACATAAAACAAAACAAAGCATTCAATACATATGGTACACATGTTACAAAGCTGTGGATCACTGAGCAGTGGGAGGGTCATGTAGGTGAATGGTCTGAGGAGGCTCCACTAAATTTTCTACACAAATTTTTAGCCTTTGCCCATTCACTTTCATGATCTTCCCTGACATAGGATCCAAGATCTCCACAGCACCAGATGGGGAGGCATGAATGACAGTGTAAGGCCCATCCCATCTGGATTTTAACTTCCCTGGAAAAAATCTTACTTTGGAGTTGAAAAGCCAAACCTTAGTACGAGCATTGAAGTCCCTTCTCATTAGCTGACAAGAATGCCTTTGATTTCTCCTTGTATATTATGGCATTTGAATAGGCTTCCAGCCTCAGCTCATCAAGCTCTGCCAGCTGCAATTTCCTGTGAGAACTAACAGAAGTTAGATTAAAATTCAGTGATTTGATAGCACAATAGGCTATGTGCTCTAACTCCACTAGTAGGTGGCAGGTCTTGCCATAAACCAGCCTAAATGGGGACATGCCAATAGGGGTCTTATAGGTTATCCTATAAGCCCACAAAGCATCATTCAGCTTTTGTGCCCAATCCTTCCTATTAGTCCTCACAATCTTCTCCAAGATATGCTTGATCTCCCTATTGAAAATTTCAACTTGCTCATTGGTTTGTGGGTGGTAGAGAGTTTCAATTTTGTGGGTAACAGAATACTTTTTGAGGAGGTTCTCAAAAGGTCTGTTACAGAAATGACTCATCTCATCACTCATGATAGCTCTGGGGGTGCCAAATCTTGAGAAGATATTGTTCTTCAAAAATTTAAAGACTACTGTGTGGTCATTGGTCCTTGTGGCAATGACTTCCACCCATTTGGACACATAGTCCACTACCACAAGTATGAAATTAAAACCCATAGATGGAGGAAACGGGCCTATAAAATCAATGCCCCAGATGTCAAAAAGTTCTACCACAAGGATGGGCTAAAATGGCATAGAATATTTCTTGGAAATGCCCCCCAACCTTTGTCATCTCTCATGGGCTTTGCAATGTACAACTGCATCTCTGAACAAAGAAGGCCAATAAAAATCACATTGCAACACTTTTACTGCAGTCTTATTGCCACTGAAGTGAACTCCACAGGCTTACTCATGGCACATGAAAAGAATATTGTGGAACTCACTTTCAGGTACACATCTCCTAACCACCTGGTCTGCACAATGCTTATATAGGTATGGATCCTCCCACAGAAAATGTTTGACCTGAGAGAAAAATAGGTCTTTGTCCATCTTGGACCAGTGAGGGGGAATCCTACCAACAGTAAGAAAATTGACAATGTGTGCAAACTAGGGCACACTAAACTGCATAGCAAATAGCTGCTCATCAGGGAATAACTCATTAGTAGGTGTTGTTGCACATTCTTCCAGAATAATTCTAGAGAGGTGGTCAGCCACCACATTCTGAACTCTCTTTTTATCTTTGATCTCAAGATCAAACTCCTGTAACAGGAAGATCCATCTAATCAACATTGGCTTGACATCCTTCTTAGCCAATAGGTATTTCAGGGCTGAGTGATCAGTGAAAATAACAATTTTAGACCAAGCAAGTAAGGTCTAAACTTGTCCACAGCTAGCAACTCCTTCTCAGTAGTAGTGTAGTTGAGCTAAGCTTCAGCTAGTGATTTGCTAGCATAATAGATCACTGTAGGCAACTTATCTTTCCTCAGTCCTAAGACAGCACCTATGTCCAAGTTTGATGCATCACACATCAGCTCAAAGGGGAGTGAGTAATCTGGGGCCTGGATTATAGGAGCAGTGGTAAGACACTTTTTCAACACCTCAAAGGCCTCAAGGCACTCAGCAGAGAAGTCAAATGGCACATCCTGACAAAGCAGGTGGCACAATGGCTTTAAAATTTTACTTAAGTCCTTAATGAACCTCCTGTAAAATCCAGCACGTCCTAAAAATGATCTGATTTATTTGACAGTCCTGGGTGGGGGCAGGTGTGAAATCAAGTCCACTTTAGTTTTGTCAACCTCTATTCCTTTGTGAGAAACCATATGGCTTAATACAATTCCTTGTGTTACCGTAAAGTGACTCTTTTTCCCGCTTAGGACCAAATTGGTCTCCTCACATCTTTGTAAAACCAGCTCAAGGTGACTCAAGCACTAGCTAAAGCTGTCCCCATAAACTGAGAAATCACCCATGAAGATTTTCAGGAATTTGTTAATCATATCAGAAAAGATTGCATACATGCACCTCTGAAATGTGGCTGGGGCATTGCACAGTCCAAAAGGCATTCTTCTGTAAGCAAATGTGCCAAAGGGATATGTGAAAGTAGTTTTCTCTTGATCTTGAGGATCAACAAGGATTTGGTTATACCCTGAGTATCCATCAAGAAAGCAATAAGATACCTTCCCAGCCAGCTTATCTAGAATTTGGTCACTGAAAGGGAGGGGGAAGTGGTCTTTTCTGGTTTTGGAGTTGAATTTCCTATAATCAATACAAACTCTCCAACCAGTGGTCTCCCTGGCTGGCATCAACTCTCCAAAATCAGTAGTGATAACTTTTATGCCTGACTTTTTAGGTACCACCTGCATAGGTGACACCCATTCTGAATCTGAAATGGGTTAAATTACCCCTGCATCCAACAGTTTCACTATCTCCTTGAGGACCACCTCCTGCATGTGAGGATTAAGCTTCCCCTGCATCTCCCTTGAGGGTTTTGCACCCTCATCCAGGTGAATTCTATGCATACAAACTGAGGCATCAATGCCTCCCAGATCAGCTATTGTCCACCCTATTGCCTTTTTATGTTTCTTGAGAATATTCAATAATGCCTCCTCCTGCTCACTAGTTAGAGAGGAGATAATCACTGGAAGCTTATTGTTCTGCCCCAAGAAAGCATATTTTAATATGGCTGGGAGCTATTTCAGCTCCAGCTCAGGGGGACTTTCAATTGAAGCAACAAAGGTGCCTTAGTGGTTTGAGGAAGGGGCAGCAATGTAGGTTTCCAGCTGGAATGCTGCACTAGGCCCACAAAAGACTCTATTTTTGTATTGTCTTCTGTCATGAAAACTTGAGCCTCCTTCTCAACAATACTCTAAATATTTTCCAAGTCATCAGCAACATTATCCCAATCCAGCAGATTGGATAACTCCTCTTCCACTAGGCCATCTAATACATTTATTACACAGCTGTCCTTAATGTCCATCTGAGGATGCTTAGCAGCATGGTACACATTTAATTAGGCCTTCATATTCCCAAAGGTTACCTCCATCACCCCTGACCTGCATTGTATGCAAGCATTTGCAGTGGCCAAGAATGGCCTCCCAAGGATGACAGGAATTGGGGCTTTACTTTTGCAAGGGTCCATGTCCAAAATAAGAAAATCGACAGGATAGTAAAACTTGTCCACTCCTACCAAAACATCCTCCACCACACCTACAGGTCTCCTCTCAGACCTATCAGCCAGTTGGAGTACAACTGATGTGGATTTCAGCTCCCCCAAACCTAGCTCCTCATATACAGAGTATGGGAGCAGGTTCACACTGGCCCCTAAGTCCAAGAGGGTTTTACCAATGTGTGGTTTCCAATTATGCAAGGGATAGTAGGTACCCCTAGATCCTATAATTTCTCAGGTGTGGCAATGGACAAAACTGACTCAACATGCTCAACAGTAAAAGCTTTTTTGAACAACTACACCCTTGCTTTCCTATTCTGTGTGCAGAGGTCCTTCAAGAACTTGGCATAGGCAGGGACCTATTTTATGGCATCAACTAAGGGCAAATTGATCTTGACCTGCTTGAAGGCCTCCATCATCTCCTCCATCTGAGCATTTCCCTTATCAAAAGGAGAAGGGCCAGCTAAAGTACGAGGAAATGGCAGCTATGGGACTACTGGTGCCACAGCTACATGCCTCACCACATCATAGTCAACTTTTTGTTTTTTTCTTTTTTCTTCACTTATTGGTTGCTGTTGGGGCTCAACATCAGCCCCTTTATTATGCCCTTGCTAATCCACAGTAGGGGATGACTTCTTTGGTTCTTCACCACTCTCATCTCTTTATTTTTCACTCTCCATGACCTCCCCAGTTGCTCTGCCCATTAAATTATCAACCACCCTACCACTCCTCAGGGTAGTGATTGCATTGGCATCCTCATAGGTAGAGGATGCTTCTCCAATCATGTACTGCCCTTTAGGGTTGGCTAAGTGTTGACTAGGCAGTCTACCCTCCTCTCTCCTATTCAAAGCATTGCAGATCTGACCCAGCTGGTCCTCTATTTTCTTAATGCTTTGCCCATGAGAGTTCACAGTTTGGACTAGGTTCCCCAAATTCTGTATGGATGCCAGCATTTACTCTTTAAAAGAAGAGGATCTGGGTTGTTGTGGGGGCAAGGCCAACTAGTTGGGTTGTGGGGCAGGCAACTAAAAATTCTGTCTAGGTGGGTATCCCTGGTTAAACTGGTGTTGGGGCCTGTATGGAGCTACCAACTGCTGCTGTTAGGGTTGAGGGTAATTATCTTATCTCCACCTCAAATTTGGGTGGTTTCTCCATGAGTACCTAGCAGGTTGTTGCCCAAATATTTGGGTAGCATTGGCTTGCTCCATAACAAAAGTAGGGAATTGGGTGGCTCATGGACAATCTTGGAGTAAATGTGTGAGAGATTGGCATATCAAACATGCCTCCTCCACTTATGCAACTATTCTAGGCTACATCACATTCATCAATTTATCAAACTTCAAGCTTAGGTTGTCCACCTTCCTCTCCAACTCACTTTGCACATTAACTTCATACATTCCACCTCTAGGGGTGGATTCTTTCACCAACTTAGCTGGGGTCTGGCTATCATTGCAAGACAGTGACTCATGCTGCACAGAATTTTCTCCTATAATGTCAAACAACTCTCAAGCCTCATCAGCTATCTTGTGGAGGTAACTACCACCACATGAGGCTTCCACCATATCCCTGCTCTTGGGATTAATTCCTTGGTAGAATACTTGCACTAGTTGCCACTGTGGAATTTGGTGATGGGAGCATTATTTTAACATCTCCTGAAATATCTCCCATACTTCATAAAAATCTTCAGTTGAGGACTAAGTAAATGATAAAATACTTGTCCTTATCTGGCTGGTCTTGTTCATAGGAAAGAATTTAGCCAGGAATTGGCTTTGGAGGTCACTCCATGTTTGAATGTTGTTGGCTGGGAGCTTAGAGAGTCATTGTTGGCTTTGTCCTTTAGGAAAAAAGGAAAAAGCCTCAGTTTGGTGACTTCAGGTCCCAAGCCAGCAATATTGAAAGTGGTGTAAAGTGCCAAAAATTGGTTAATGTGCTTGTAAGGATCTTCCTTACTAAGCCCATGAAAAGATGGCAACATGTTGATGGTAGAGGACTTGATTTCATAGTTTCCTTCCACTGAAGGGAATTTTATGCAAAATGGAGATGTGTAATCCCTAGGTGCATTGTACTCTTTCAGGGTCCTTTGCCTCTCAGCCATGACAGCTGATTTAGTTTCAATAGTAGGGCTTTGTGTGGTGTTTCTTGGTCTAAGAACTCTTTCAACCTCAGGATTTTGAGGTTCCAACTCAAGGTTAAGAGACCTTCTCCCAAGCATACACACACAAACTTAGCAAGTAAGGAAAATGCTTACGGCACACAAAAAATTTTCAAACTAAATTTACAAATAAAAAGAGTTACACTAAACTAATTATAGGGAATCTAACATTAAAGGACTAAGTTTTAGGGTAAAAGAAGTGAAAACAGAGCTAGCTAAACTCCAGCTGTAGCTCTAGCTTTTCCCTTTTGCAGTTGTCCAATTCTGCAAAAATCCTAAAAAAAATTAGTAGTACTTTTATTCTATATATGGCACAGCTACAAAGAATTTTCTAAACTACAATATAATATAACTCAGGTTTACTAAAAAGATCAATATCCCCAGGAGCGGTGCCAAAAACTTGTTGATTTATTTTCCTAGATTGCTGAAGTTATTTAAAATGATGAGATGAAAAATATCATAATACAAAGGTGGAGTGAAATAGCTATGAAATCAGCAACCTAAAGTACACACAGCCTAGAAGATACTGGGCTATTGTAGCAAGTTTTGATAAGAGTTTGTCCCACAGAGAAATTGATCTAGAACCCAAAATGGGCTATAATAGTAGGCCTCCAGATCTGGCTACAGATCGAACAATCCTAAAGAAAGGGAGTTAGGTGTCACAGCTACACTAAATTACCCACTAAAAAGAAAAGAAATAAAGTGCAGACCTATCCTAAGAAAGGGTTATGAAGAAGGTGGTGATGGTGTGTTAAAATAAAGATAAAAGGATGGGAAGTAAACAGTTTAGGCTAAGGTTCATTCAGTTATGTAACTCAGATTTAGAGTTGTCTTTGCAACAAATGCTTACTGAAGTGCTATCAAAAACCTCAGCAAGGTAGAAGAATCCAATTTAATCCATGCCATTTAGATTACTCTTAAGGCTATAACCTATCCACTCAACTAGTCACAGACTATCCAATAGAGTCTGTAAAATCCCATTGGTTAAATCAAAAGAGCTAACCTAATCCAAAGGAGTGGACTGATCTTAAGGCTATAATCTGACCACTTAAATGGTCACAGACTATCCAATAGATTTTCTCCAACCTATGAAGTAAATCAGGTCATGAATACCATTGCAGACACTATGTTTGCCAGGCTACAAGCTCCCCATATCTGCTTACAGATCTGACAGACATTCATAGGAGTTTCAACCCATAAAATCCTATGTGTGTGTTAAAGGCCATCAGCACAATGCTTGGACACATAGGAAAAGCAATAGATTGAATAGGGACATAAACACAACTGGTCATTGCTAAGAAAGGGCTACAATGACCCAGCCACAAGTCTACAATCACTACGGAGAAGTCGGAACTAACATCTGATAGTGGTCAAATAAAACAAAGGGGAGCATGTTCCTACACAACCTCTCACTAGGCTATAAGCTCAAGTGCAAAGGAGAAAAATCCTTCTCAGATCTGTGACCAAGACTTGCCCTAGGGCTATAGTCTATCCACTCAAATGGTCACAGGCTATCAACAGAGGCTCCCTCCATAGATGATGAGATGGAACATGTAAACTGCTGCTGCCACCATGGTCCCAGGGCTACAAGCTCAAGCTTCCATGAGCCTTTCAATAACCTCAAATCCTAAATGCATGCTATAGCCTGAACAGATTAAATAAATATTTAAAGCCCAAATTCCATTGCTCTAAAGTACCAACAATGAAATTTCTCAAGGCAGTAGCCTTGTGCACAATAGCTCTTCACAATAAAATCTCAATGTTTAAATGACCTATTACAAAACTAAATGAAATTACAGCTAATTGCTTACCAAAGGTTTAGCCAGCAAGTGTTGGACTAAGAGAGAAGAAAAAAATAGAAAAAGAGGTGATCAGCCCTAACCCTAACCCAAATCTACTTGAGCTCTCAGCCGACAGAGGTTGAAGGAAAGAGTTATTGATAAAGTCTACGTTATAAGCACAGCTTATATACTCAGTCCTACTGCCTTGGCTAAGAGAATAATAAACCCTATTTTTTTTAGTAGATGTGGCACTGTTACAACCCTTGGATTTCTTAGGAGGTGTGCCTCGAGATGTGTGCCCTAGACCTAGGGAAATCCCTAATAGGTCCTTGAGTTAAGATTGAGAAGTGGAGAGCCCGAGCTTCGTGAGGCTGCTTTCTACATATTACTTCTGTCGTGCAGTTGTTTTATGCTTTTTGGTTCCTTCGTGCAACTTGCAAAGTCCTCGCGAGGTAGAATTTGGCTTTGAATGCACTCGCACAGCTGATGTGGCTTTGAATGCACTCGCGCAGAAGGACTTACAGTGCTTGGCTTGCTCATGCAGTAGAGCTTCAGAAACTCCTATCGCGAGGTACTCGCACAAATGCTTTCACATCTCGCTCAATATAGGTTCAGACTTTTAGGCGTGCGAGAGCTACGCAAGAAAACTTTTGGGCGTCTCTCTATTCGAGAGCTACATGAGAACTTCGCGAGGTTGTGGCTGTTGTTCATGCAATTTGGTCTCGCGAGGTAATGCGCACGGCTGCTTTGAAGCTTGATCCTCGCGAGAGCTTCACGAGCTGTATTTCTGAAGGTTTTAGTGCACGACTACTTCGCGAGTTCTTTTACATGTTGATGGCAGCTATAGTGCGAGACTGCTGCGCCAGAGGCTTCTTTGTAATACTTCCTTCACTGAGTTGTGCGACTTCTTCACAACCTCTATTATGCTGCATGTCTTAGTTGCGCGAGGCAGCACCTCAACTATGCGAGATAGATCATTTGTTCCTCTGCTGCTATGCACATGCTTCTATTGGAGCTTCCTCTACTCTCATCTATTCTTGGTTCATCTGCAAGACTTTCTTGGTCCATCATAATATGCAAAATAGTCACCCTGGTGTGTACCACCATGGCGTTCCATCAATCTCTGGCTCAGTTGTCAACTTTTGCTTGAATTCTCTCTTCTTGGCACCAAAGATATGGACTTTGTGTTAAGTTGTACAATTTATTACTAACTACAAAACACACTTAAATAACAGTTATTAGTCAGCTTCAAGGTCTAGTAAGAGCTAGGTTAAGAGGTGAAAAGTGGTATTTTTCAGTGAACAACAGACCCCCCAAGTTGAAACTATTTGACAACACTCATGACACTAAGGAGATGATCTAAGGCCTTCATTTGGTCAGTTTGCACCTAAAGTATTAACCCATTGAAACTGCCCTTTTGCATACACTCTTTGAGCCTTAAATCCCAATTTTTCTTCAATAAACACCAAAGTACTTGAACCTAAACTTGTAGACCTTATTCAATCCTATCCTCACTCTTAGAATTCAGAAGGTAAAGGAGAAGGATTTGAAGATAAGCAAGTTGGGTGCAACATTCGGTGGATGAAAAGGAGAGAAGCAAACCATAAACAGAAGTGTAGCAGTGATACAGTTGTGGCATTTCATAAAAATAAAAATAAAAGGAAAAGAGAAGTCAAGAGGATAACTTCATTTGAAAATTGAAAACAAGAAGAGAAGTTGGCCACTTTGAATCTGAAAAATGTCAATGAAGATGAAGTATGCTGAATTCAAGAAGGTGAACTCATGAATCACCTCCTACACCTGCTGATTTCTCAGTTTTGAATCCCCTTTATCCCTTCCATTTTTCATAAACCTCAACCATATGCCACATTACAACCCATCAAAAAGACCTTGTTGATCCAAAGTCAATTGAACTATCCTGTGGAGATAAAGGAATGTCTAACCTATGGTGAGAATGCTTGATGATGTCAGAAATTGGGAGCAAATGTCCATGCTCATGCTTGCAGACCCATTTAGGGTTTGTAACTGCTCTTAAGCTTGTGTGAAATGGTACACCCTTAAATTCATTTGTGAGAGACAGCCCTGGTAAGCATTAGGTCTAAGATTGAAATCATTGGGGCATTATTTGAACCTGAATTTTGATTTACTGGTAAGCTTAGTACTATTTAGCACATATTATTTTCTTGGTGTCAGCTGATTGAATGTGATGGGCATGCATACATGACTGAGGTGTTAAATTGTTTGCATACACTATTTTGGAACTCCTTTAATTTTGATAGAGCAAGGGTGGAATAAAAATTTATTAATTAAAAACTGATTAGCCACTGTTTGCACTTTGTTTAACTCTGTTCATTGAGAAGTTTGTGAGTATCTTCACTGAAAACCCTTAGGAGACTTCACTCCACCACTTGAGATCACCTAGGGATTTAAAAGGCTTGATGCATAAGCTAAATGCATCCGTGCTCCCTACGAAAGGGGCATTTAAATTTTTTATAGTTGTTTGATTTTACCTTTGCTCGAGGACTAACAAAGAGTAGGTTTGGGAGTGTGTTAAGCATTGAAAAATACTATTTTTCACCTCTTAACCTAGCCTTTACTGCACCTTGGAGTCATTTAATAATCATATTTTGAGTGTGTTTTGTAGTTAATAACAAAATTATAGCTTAGTGCAACTGTCATGCTTTGGAGGCCAAGAAGAGAGAGATTTAAAGCCAAGGAGGGTAGTTGAGTTAAGAGCAGAGGATACACCATGGTGGTACACACCATAGTGACCATTTTGGTTGTTGAAGTGGGCCCTAGAAGTCAGACAAATGAGAGAAAGATGGGCCAAGCAGAGAACACTGCTGCAGCAGCATGTGCACTGCAGCAGAGGAGAAAAATGTCAAGCCTCGTGCAGCTCTCGAGTGACTCTCGCAAGTCTCGTGAGGATCTCACAAAGCTCAAGCCCGCAGCATTTAGAAGCTCGCGTAGATCTCACTCGGTGCACTGCAGCAGACTTATAGTTCGCATACATCTCGCGTAACTCAAGAGGAGAGAGAGCCCCAGAAATATCCTCGCGTAGATCCCGCACGCTTCAAAGACAAAGCCAACCATGTGAGAAGCGCATGTCATTCTCGTGATCATCGTGCGAAGCTCAAAGTCTATCCTCGCAAGAACTTGATGAGCTGTAATTTAGCCTAGCGACATCCTCACGACTTGAGCCACCTAGAGTACCGTCTGCGCAAGCTGCAATATTCATATCAAGCGATCCTCGCAAGGCTCCTTTAACTACAATACCAACCACGTGACAACCTCGTGAGAGGCCAATATGCAGCACTCATCCTCGCGAAGCTCGGGCTCCTGCCTTCTCAGTCGATACACAAGGACATTTTTGAGATTTCCCTACCTCTAGAGCACACCCCAAGGCTCAAATCTATTTCCCACATTTCGAGGCATCCAAAGGCTACGAAGGAGCCACAACAATAGTGGAAAATGGGGCATTTCCCCTCTTCCTCTCCTATTGGCCAGGGCAAGATATTCCTTTGGGCAATGTGTATATAAGCTGTAATTTTTATGTAAAATAACGTCATCCCCTTAACCTAATTTGGCTGGGAGCTCGAGAGTGCTTAGGTCATTTAGGGTTAGGGTTAGGCCATCCTTTTCCTTTTCTTCTTCCTTAGCTCAACATTTGTTGGCTAAGATCTTTTGTAAGTAGATAGTTTACTTCAGTTTACAGTGAGTTTTGTATAAATTTTGGGAGCTGAGTTGGGCTTTTGCACTGGCTGTTGCCTTGAGGGAAAACATTGTAAGTTTTATTTTCAATCAATGCAATGCCATGTTTATAGTTCAGTTGAATCTGTGCTTCCTTATGTTTCTCACATAGGGTTTTATAGGTTTGACGCACCCATGGCTGCTTGAGCTTGTAGCCCTGCAACCATGGTGGTAGCAGCAGTTTTCTTATTCTATTTTATCATCTATGAGGAAGATAACCTCTGGGATAGCTTGTGACCATTTAAGTGGACAGACTATAGCCCTAAGGCTGGTCTCAATCACAGATCTTAGATGGATTCTTCTTCTCTACACTTGAGCTTGTAGCCAAGTGAGAGATAGTTGCAGAACCAAACTCTCCCTTATGTTGTACTGCCATCATCAGTTCTTAGATCTGGTATTCTATAGAGATTGCAGACTTGTGAGTTGGGTCATTGCAGACCTTTTGTAGCAATAACCAGCTGAGTCTAAGTTCCCATTCAGCCTCTGATTGTCTGTGATTTCCACTAGATTTTTAAGGGCTGATTGCTCCTATGGATGCATGAGTTTGTGGCCTTGCAAACATAATGTCTGCAATGGTGTTCATGTTCTGATTTGATCCATTGAATGGAGGAAATCCCTAAGATAGTTTGTGACCATTGAAGTGGACAAGCTATAGCCTTAAGATCAATCCATTCCCTTGGGTTAGGTGACATTTTTCTACCTAGCAGATATGCTTGTAGCCATCTGAAGGACTGTTGCAGAGTCATTTCTAGATCTGAGTTGTATTACTGAGTTACTCTCAGCTGCTTACTTCTCATCATTTTATCTTTATTTTAGATTGTTGTTTTCATCCATTTCACTCCACCTTTGGATTTATTTTTGTCACCATATTTTTACCATACATTTCTTACAATAATCAAGCATCATCTAAAATTAACCAATAGTGACTCTGGTGAGTATAACATGACTCTCACGGGACTGACAACCCAATCTGGAGCCTACAGGACTCACATGAGTCCTCATTGGACTTACAAGAGTCAATAAATGACTCTTATGTGACCTAGTCATGTATAAACCTCATTACTGAGTGATTGTTATCAGTCTAACCCGACTGTAATGTCAGTGACAATATTCAATTCCTACAGTATACAACCAATACATTCAATATCTACCGAAATTACCTGCATCATCAAATTCATTAATTACCAATGATCCTACTGGGCTGCATTATGAATTTGATGAAAATATCTGTGGAATCAATATCACAACTACCTGCATTATACAGGCAGTAAATCATATAAGACATTCAATATCCATTCATATATACCTGCATTAATCAAATTAACACATCTATTTTAAGCAATACAACTCATAACAGACAAATTCATGATACAAATTTGGAAATTCACAAACCACTGCCATCCACAAATTTAAAAATTCATCATACAAATTCACAAACCACTACCACCACAAATTCATCATACAAATCAATCCTAAACCTGTAATGAGAGTCTAAAAATGACTCTATGTTTCCTCCATTTAAAGAATTTCTAGGCTACTTAGTTTTGTTTACCTTTTCAGACTCAAATTGTTTAAAACTCCACAACATTACTCACATGATCAACCCTCATACCTAAGAATATCTAACACACATTGCTTCAGGAAAGCAAGTATCTGTCCAAACTCGAACTCTACTTCCGAACATACCATAATCTTTTCTACGTATTTTAAGACAAATAATGCACAGTCCACCGATCCTTTAGCCTGTGTTGGGAGGCCTTTAGTGAAGAACACACACTACAGAAGAGGCTTGTCCAGTGTGTTTCCCTGGCCATTCAAGTACAAAAGCCACGAGAGATGGAAAGCCTAAAATAAATCGAATACATAAACATAGAGTACAGAACCTATAAATGGGAAATAATTTAATATATTAAATTACCTACTTATTTTCTTACCAAGGCATGTACGTGAGCTTTCTACATGTTGAATTGTGGATTGGTCGATGGGTCGAGTAGATAAATTTATTTCTCGTGAAGGTCGACACGGGTTAATGCATAGTGAGCTCCAGAGTCACTATGCAAAGGGATTAAAACCTATAGATGTAATGTGTAAGGCGTGATTAGTGAAGGCTCACTCCGGGCCAAAATACAAATTAAACAATATTGTTTGAGTCACATAGCGGATACACTTACCGTTGCACAATGGGCTACTACCTACTTGGAATAGCCTTTGCTAAGGAATGGGATGCAAGAATGATGAAACCTTTCATCCACCTCCCAAACTGCTATTTGTTGTCCCTCTACCTCAATTGTACGGTATATAGAGTCACTATTTTGGGCCTCCTAGAATTTATGGACTTCCTCCTTCAACAATTCCTACATGAAGATGCACGCAATTAACGATTGCCAGTCAGAACTTGTAGCACCCAAGGAAATTAGTGTGCGATAGAAGTGCTCACTGTAAGCAAAACCGGTAGAAGGTACACTGTATGCAAACTATATTTCCGGTAGAAGCCTATCATCATTACATTCAACACGTCGTCCTCTACCTCCGTCTTGGGCCTGAGACTCTAATCAGCTTAAGACTTATCTAAAACTCTTCAACCTTAGACATCATCAATCTGTAAATGACACACGCTATGCGATTTGTGAGTGGTTCATAAATAGATAATTGGTAAAATAAATCAAGACTACATTATATAAGGAATATTACCTATCAACAGCATCTGGCAAACCCCAAAAAAAGGGGCAAACTCATTTACTTCATCTTCCGCAATAGATTGACTTCTTCTCACATCATCAATTTTTCCTTTAATAACTGGGGTTAGCTGGGCTTCATCTAATGAGGCATAGGGGTTCATCAATGTACGCTTTATTTTCGCAGCAAGTACAGCAACTTTCGTAACCCCCTTCACAGTTTCTTTTCTCCCTTATCATCGACTATTTTTTATCCCCTTGTTTTTGTCGTCTACTCCTTAGCCTTTCAGCTGACTAGGTCATCATGCCAACTTGTGTCTTAGGCTTTTTATCCCTTACAGGCCACTGCTGAGCAAGGATGACCTCAACTGGAAGTGGCCTTTTCATAGAAACCTACAGTTATACAAACCACACATTACTGAAATTATAAATAGGCCTTAACAGTCTTGCACGATGTCGACCCAAATAGAAGTGAGTCACATAATACTACTCATAATGGATACTGACAATGTCGCGTAAAAGTAGATATTTAATTCAAAAAAACTGAATAGGCAACTATATTTAATTCAAAAAAATACATGCTCTTCCAAATCGGGTTTTCCAGTCATATCTCCTCTCTCTTCCACATCGGTTGTAGAAGTCACATCTCTCCTCTCTCCCATTTCAGATTTCTCTTCCACTATCTTAGGATGGATCTCCTCTTCTGTCTCAACGTCTCTCCCGCCTTCCCTCTCCCCTTCCATCCTACCTCTCTCAGATTCTCTCTCTTGTTGCCCCTCCCTCTCATTCTCTCTATCTCCTCCCCTCTCATCTACTTCTTTGCACTCTCCTGACTTTGATTACTCGTCTGTTTCAAGTTCGTTCTCAAGGCTCTCAACACAGGCCAATAGTAGTTTATTGTGTTGCTTGAGGATGGCTATCAAATGTCGTTGCCGCTCAATGACCGCGACAAGGGGCCGAAGCACCCTCACCTCAACTTCTAATGCATCAACTATAGCAAGGAGATCAATAAGTCCCTTCGTATCTCCAGAGCTGGCACCAACCGGTGACAATCTCGGCCGCACTCTATACTCATCGACATCCTTGTCATCTTCTTCTTCCTCTTCCTCATTATCATCTCCCTCTCAACACTCACCATCTCCTTGTTCTACTATTTCTCTTTTCGCTTGTATATCTTTTGGGTTGCGTAGTCTGAGAAGTCTAGGTCTCTTTGGTGGCTCTAGCTTCCCAGCAACAACCAACAATAATAGACAGATGTATATCAATCAAAATGGGTCTGTTACATAGCATCATACTATCCTATAAATGACCCTTATGAGTCTTGGTCAGATCTATATCAGTCCAACTCAATCATGTATAAAGCTAACTTATATGATCTGAAATGACACTTAAGAGTCCTAACAAGGCAGATATAATACATAGTATGTCTATTATAAGACTGCACATTCCTAACCCAGTAATTGATTAAGCTGTGAAGAATAGTACGTCAAACTTCTTAAACTTTCGCCAATAGAAGTTCGAGTGCAAAATCTTTAATGGCAGATACTTCAATAGCAGCGGCCACTCGTCAGATGCGTTCTTCATGAAACCCGACGATAATTGAGGAACATGCTCGAATGTCCATACATGTAAGAAAATGGTGCAGCCTAGCACATAATACTTTGCCCCGCCAAGAGAACACGTGGCTGCATGTATGGAATCGATCAAGTAAGAGTAAACCATATCCCCCAATTGTGTCCATCGAACGTACGAAGATCATTTGCGAGATCAATGTACTCCCAATCGATCGTATGGCAAGCGTCGAGGAGGAGAAAGTTCACTAACATATACAAGTTGCCAAGCCGGATGAAGTCAACATCGTCTACGCTAGGTGTTGTGAGGGCTAACTCAATCTGATCCCTCGTGACCAGCTGCCCAACTGCCACTTCGCCAAATAGCCGCTCTCTGAAAGTGGTTACACCTTGAGGATCTACCAACTCTGAAGGTTCAGCCAAAATGGAAGGGGAACCAATTTTCAAATCCAAAATCTTTCTCACATCGGTCGGGATGAATGGAATAACATACTCTCCAATCGTGAATGTCTCATTCTCATAATCGAACCCTCTAACAATGGCGTGGATAAGTTGACCGGATTGTGTGAGGAATTCGCTAATCAACTATAAATATTTGAAACAACTTTCGCGAAGGCGTAGCTCCTTTCTCTCACTGCCCAATACACTACCATCGGCTCAATTTTTGACAGTTCATGGCTCCTTTGATGGCTTGGCGGTCATCCTCATTGACTTTCCATTTCCCTTTCCTCAAGCATTTTGCCATTTTTTAATTTACTTTAAATAAGAGTTGAATATCTGAAATAACTAGTTTGTAAGATGTTAGAGGACTAACATGAGATCGATAGAAGACATTATACTACATAAAAGGACTGATGTAAGAATAATTAAGGGCTGATATGAAACAATAAATTCTGATGTGAGACAGAATAAGACTGATATGAGCTAATAAAAAGCCTTAAAGTACATTGTGACCTGCATCAGTAAAGTTCAACAACTATAAAGTATTATATTCACTATGTTAAGTACTGATATGAGACAATAAAGTTCTGATGTGAGACCAAATAGGACTAACATTAGACAATATATTAAGCTTTAAAGTACATTGTCACCTACGTGACTAAAGTTCAAAAGCTATAAAGTACTAATGTGAGAACAATTAAGGACTGATGAGAGACAATAAAGTGCTGATGTGATATAAAATAGGACTGATATAAGACTCATATTTAGCTTGAAACAACATTGTCACATGCATGAGTCATTAAAGGACTGATGTGAGACATATAAACTAATTTACATGAGACATAAATGAGCTAATAAAAGATATTATGTATATATATAAGATGTAAACTTTCCAACGAGATCCACATATATTACACATCGAAGAAAAAAGAACAGTGGATTATCCATATAAATAATAAGGTACGATGGTCGTACAATTAAGGACTGATACAAGACTTAGAGAAGCTGTACACTGTCTATAGATGTACTTATTACAATATTTTATACATTCATCACCACTGTTCTCATTCAGTACTATACTTGTTACAACAAATTTGTCATTTAGTGAATCTCATAATTTCTTTTTGTTTTTTTTTATCGTGGTCTTTGTCAAGTTCAACGATTATGTCCCTCATCAACTTCCCATTTGCCTTTCCTCAGGCGTTTCGCCAGTCTAAATTTACTTTAAACAAGGCCTAGATATATAAAATAAGATCCACTGTCAAACACTAAAGGACTAATATGAGATAAATATAACACATTAAAGAACTGATATGAGACAGTAATAGCAGATAGACCTGATGACATATTAAGAACTAATATGAGACAATAAAGTACTATTGTCGGACAATAAATGACTGATATGAGACTTAAAATAAAACTTTAAACTTCATTGTGGCCTGCATGAGTAAAGTTCAAGAACTATATATGACATTAAATAACCGAAGTGAGACATTAAGCAATTTACATGAGACATAAGAGAACCTATTACAAACATTATAGACTAATATAAGTTGTAAACATTCCATCAAATGACACATTGACAGGCTTATAGTATGTATATATTTAAATTAAAATCAAACCTTAACCTATTGCAAGTGCACAATAGAAATTATAGCGTAGCGATAAGATCAATCCCACGAAGAAGTGATTATCTTCTTATAGATTTTTATGTTCCTATTTTAAAAACTATCTTTATCTTTTAAGTCCTAAACTATTGGAGAAATATGAATAAAAGAATGGGTTCCTTAATCTAATTGCATAAAAATAAATCCTAATCCTCATTCTTCAGATTGAGGTCGTCAATGTCAACCTTCAACTATCGGATGTTTACAAATTTACAATACCATTACACCGTATTGTAGCCTTCCAGAATTTGGTCGTCAATCAAAAATTAAAATTCTTCAATACGGATTTAATCTAATCAACAATCTCCTAAAATCTGGGCGTCAATCAAATTCGAGAAAATTGAAGATGAAAAAGTAAAACCATTACACTAATCTGCAAACTTTAACCTGAGTCGTCAATTCAAATCAAAATTCGAAGATGTTTACAACGCATATAAAATCTAAAATAAAAATAAATATAATCTAAACTAAAAAGAAAAAGTAGAATGATCCAAAGGGTTGATCTTTCAACTTCCTCAGCCTTGGTTGTCAGGTAAAAAACTTAGAGAACTGTGAACGATGTTACTTTGTAAATCCTAAACTTCTTTAATCGGGATAAAACACAGGTCTCAGTTGTCAATTGATGCTGTGAAATTCTTTGATGATTATTCCTATATTGAGCCCTCTTATTTATAGATCATAAGGGTTGGTTTATAGTGATCTAATTCTAATAAAAGAAACTACTAAAATCAAATATTCCTATTATAACTCTAATTCTAATTTTATTCCTCCTTGCTTCTGAATGTTTGATGTGTTTCAAATTTCTTTCCTTAATAGCAGTAGCATAGTCTTTTTAAGATTCTTCTTCATCAATCTCTCAGATCTATGATTAGCCAAACTTCTAATTAAAGAGTTCTTCTAATTATATTCTTGATGGTGGAAATTCTCATATGATCAGCAGCAATAAGAAAGCTTCTATAATCGTAATCGTAATTAACGATTATCCTTTTTTTTCTTTTCTTTCTTAGAAAATCGTAAATCATGATTTTCTATCTTTCACAACTTCCTCAGTAGACGATTCTCTAAATTATAATTCTTCGCCTTTCTTCTATACTCTTTCTCTGAAGAATCGCACATTACGATTTTCTATGGATCTTCATTAGTAACGCTCTATCGTCTGTAAAATTATAAAATACTATTTTTCTATCCTTACATAAGTGGTAAATTGTCTTTTATGCTTAATCATCTTTTTATTGATCTTTTGGATTCACTTTGACAAAGATTAACATTATGGCTCTTTTTTACTACTTTTCTTTAATATCTATACATCATTAGCTTGTTAGTAGAAAACTAAGTCCTAGCATCACTAAGTTAAGAGTGATAAAATGGTATATTATGTGACTGATCACACCCCAAAACTTAAGCTTTGCTAGTCCGTAGCAAATAAGGAAATATAAACTAAGAAATTAAATGCCACTTTCGTAGGGAGCACGATTGCATTTAGCGGATGCAACAAGCTTATAAACCCCTAGGTGATCCCTAGTGGAGGAGTTGTAGTCTCCTGAAGGTTTTTGGTCAAGTTACCTAAAAATTTTAAATTTTTTTTTTTTTTTTTTTTA
Source organism: Chloranthus sessilifolius (assembly GCA_021018995.1). Classification (NCBI taxonomy): domain Eukaryota; kingdom Viridiplantae; phylum Streptophyta; class Magnoliopsida; order Chloranthales; family Chloranthaceae; genus Chloranthus; species Chloranthus sessilifolius. The sequence goes on from CM037584.1 coordinate 116,342,261, forward strand.
TAAATATATTTTTTTTCTTTAAAAATAAAAAGTAAATAAAAAATATCTAACTAATCTACTTGATTGGTCAGTACATAGTCTATTATGATTTTCTAAAATTACCAGTCCTTTATCCCTATTTTCCATTACAACAGTTATCCTTGATTAGAACTCTAACAATTTCAATTCACAATATGCACAGAGTGTATATGCACTAGTGATCAGTTTATTCTTCATAAATATTTCTAAACTGCAGATTTAGAAAATATTTTCATTCAAAAACTCACTATTGACATACTCTCAAAAGATAGCGAAACTTTTGGGTTTTCTCAGTATATTTTTCAAAAAAATTCAGTCAAAGATAATTACAAAAATGAATCGCATAGAAAAGATAATCCTATCCTATTATTATGATTCCCTGTACAATTCATAATATCTATTATCCTTATCTCTACTAGGCTTATGTCTTTGAAAATCATAAATCAGAAAGGTCTTTCTTTCAGCTTGTAATGGGGTTTTGGATTTCAGAAGGCATCAAGAAAAGGTAGAAAAGGATTTAAAGTTTTTCTGAGAATTTAGCTCTTCTTTTTTTCATCTTCTTCTACTATTCTACTTCAGTATCCATGATTGGAAAACTTCTTCCCATTTATTTATATATATATATATATATATATATATATATATATATATATATATATATATCCCAATTCTTCAGCTATAAAATCATCTTTTACAATTTTTCTCTTCTTTATAGCTTTTTGCTATATCGTAATCATCTTTTACAATTTTTCTTTCTTTTCTCATATTTTCTTTCTTTGTACCTCTTCTAGCTTTCCCTTTATCTATTCTTCTTTTACTCCTTTCACTCCCTCTTCTTCCTTTCTAAACTCTCAGAAATTGTAAGGGTTAAAGGTAGAAAGCTTTGGGTAGTACATATGGTTAAAGGTTTATAAAATTTTGGTACAAAGAAATTTCTTTTTAAGCTTCTAATATGGGTTCAAAGGATAAAATGTCCTGAAATTTTGGCTTTTTAGCTCTGATTTAAATAAAGGATAGCCTTAAATCATGTTTAAGATTTACTAGCATAGATGCCTTATTACTTTGATATTTCTAATAGATAGTTCTAGACAAACAATTAATTCATCATATTCATAGAATAATTCGATTCTAAATTCAACAATATGAGATTTCATATCAGTATAGAAGTTCAAAGAAATTTTTTTGCGATTTGAATAGAAACCGTCTCTCAGAATAAAAGAGGAAATATGGCTCAAAATCTCACTGGTTTATAATTTCTTAACCTATAGACTAAATTTTTACAGTTTAGATCAATCTATTGTTTCAAACATTCATTCTAATACAGTGTTTCAATGAGCTAAGCATGAATTGTAACTGTTCTAAATTCTAATTATTAAACTTCTATTATAATGAATCGTAAGTTTTTGGGATTTGTAATTTCTTCTATCATAATTTCTATGCACTGATCATAAAAAAAAATTAATAATTACTAAAATAAAACTACTATACACAGAAATTATGTATCCCTTCAAACTTAAATCAGACAATGCCCTCATTGGCATAAAAAATAGGGGATATAAAATAGTTAAAAACAAAATTATTGATGCACTAATTATTTACCAAAAAAAAATATGTTACCAGATATATACTCTCCCCCAAACTTGAGAGAAAATATCTGTGACTTATTCTCGGAGTATCAATAACAAAAATGTTAGTAAGAAGAAAAAAAATATATTAGCGATGTTAGTAGCACACACTGTTAGTAAGAAAAATGATAGTTAGTAAAAGGAAAATTTTATATATAAGTGAATATTTACAATGAACAGCAACAAAGAAAAAATATTTACATAAAAGAGTGTAAACCTAGGAAAAATCTAGACACATACTAAGGTTGACATGACACTGACAGCAACATCCGAAAAGAAATCTTCAATAAAAATCGATCCTCGGTTTTTAATAACCTTCAATCAAAGTCTCTCATTCCTTCCTACCAAAGGAGTATCCACACCTTGGCAGGGCCACTCCTCCAAAAACTGCTGAACAATTCTCTATGCCCTTCCTTATCTTGCATCCCCTCTGACTCATCAACTGCACCCTTAGCGTAGTTGATTAAAGAAGTTGACATGGAAGTGGACACCTCTCCCGCCTCCCACAAAAAGGGCACCTCACATTCCTTCTGTGGAAGAAATACAATCCCTTTGTAGAGGTCCTTTGAAGAGTGGGAAGTGAGAAGTGAACACATCTCCAGATCACCCTTTACCCATACTGCTCCCTTGCGAAGACTATGTTAAGAGAATGTAGCGTAAGTGAAGGGAGACAATAAGCAATGGAGAGGGGTGGCGAGGGACATCTCAACCCACTATCATCATATAGGAGCTCGCATTCGAGGTGGGTTATGATGGTGTAAAGTTTAGGAAATGGGGGAAGATGGATTCTTGGTATATGGTTTTGAATTTGGGTTAGTCTTAGGGTAAAGGGTAGTTTCAGTGGACGATTCACCATCTCGAGTAAGTCGCTGGCACTTCAGATCTTCTACTTTTTGTTCTGAAGCCAGGAGCTTAGCTCTATATATTTCGAGAATTCTATCTAGTTGTTTACTAAAATCAGCCTGGTTATGCTCTTCTATCATGGGGTTTTAGGTATGAAAGATGGAAGACGAAAGAGATGAGTTTTTTAGGAAGGTAAGGGTCTGATTTAATAGGGAAGGAAAAAAGGTTCACGTGTCAAGGTATAGACTTATAGGCTTGGGTAGTTGGCAAGTGGAAAATTGAATGCGATGCGTGTCCTCTTCCTCTATGAATTAAATGGGTTTGAATTCCAACATAACTGATAAGATCGATCACTGGAACTGCCTGTTCCCTAGAATTGTCATTTGCAATTCTATAGAACGAAAGTGAGACTCATTGACGCTTCAAATCATACTCACTACGATTAGACTCTATGAATCACCCACAATTATAAATCCATATGCTTTAAGTGATTGTAACATAACAAAAGAGACTGTTATGATTGACTGGACTTTTATATACCGTTAATCGTAGAATACTCTTTTTCTAATATTATATACATATATTACAAGTGTTTGCTATGGGTGAGTCGATAGCTCGACAAGTTCTAGAGGGAATTAATTAAAACCAGAGAGAGTTGATGTGACTCCCATAAATATACGTCCTCTAGACGTACCAACTACATGTAAAGGTAGTGCGTTACTTTCTCTATCGAAAGGTAATAGCTGCTCAAACTGAGTTTCCAATCTTTCGACAGATTGCCCAAGGTGGTTAAGTAACTGTGTCTGGATACGACTCTATTGCATCCAGCTATAAGCCATTTGCAACAAAGTGTCCTCTATTGCAGTGTGGTATTGGGCCTCTGTGTGGTAAGAAGGAATAGAAGGAAGTCGGGAGACTGATTGAGTTGGGTCATAGTTAGGACCACAGGCTTCTCCTTGTTGAGATGTTGGGTACGATTTTATACCCACCAGAGGTTGAACTTTTATTCTCCAAAACTTCAGTCTCAAAAAACCTTTCATCATTGACTTTAATTTGTAAAGTCTTCCTTGCTTAGGAAGTGTACTTGTTGAAGTATCCGAGTCAACCTCACCCGGTGCGTGGTGTTGCACCGGTTCCTCACTAAGGATCTCAAAGAGTTCCCAGGCTTCTTCTTATATTAAGTTACGAAACATTCCACCACAGGCCACATCAATCATATGCCGGGTTGCATCTCCAAGGCCTTCACAGAAAATGAGTACTAGTTGCCAATGCACAATCCCATGGTGAGGGCACTTGTGCAGAAGATCCTTAAGATGGATCCAACATTCCTGAAGAGGTTCATTCAAAAAATATAGAAATGTCTTGATAAGGTGCCAAATTTTATTCGTTCTGCTAATTGGAAAGAATTTCATAAGAAACATGCATTCCAATCCTTCCCAATTAGCGATCGAATTATAAGGCAAAGAGTTTATCCACTGCTTTGCTTCATCTCAAAGGGAATATGCAAACAGCCTTAATCAAGTGGATTATTCCGTTAAGTTCTTAATTTGAATGATAGTACATGCTTTCATGATTTTATTTAAATACAAATAGGGGTCTTCATCCATTAACCCATGAAAAGTCAGAAGTATTTGAAGTGTATTGGGCATAATTTCGAAGGTCCTATTATCAGTTGCAGGGTATATTTGAATACATGGGGGCTGTGTATGAGGTGTCAATGCATAGTATTCCCCCATGGTTTTAGCCATATATTGGTTTCTTCCTGCCATGCAGAGATCACAGCAGGGTGGCCAAAAATAGTTATTATAAATATCTATTTGAATTTTAATTTTATCTAATTTTTATTCTAGAAAGCAGGGAGAGAGAGAGAGAGAGAGCAAATCTAAGCCTCAAGCTTCGCTGATCAAGGGAAGTTGAGACTCTGAGTCGTCACTCTGAATAAACCTGTGAAAGATTAAGAAGTGATTTAAAGAAAGGTAAAAATATAAATAAGTATAAAAAGAGAAAGATAAATATTTATTTTTAAAATAAAAATATTAAAAAAATAAAAGATAAAGCGCTTCTCTGGCAGCGACGCCAAAAACTTGACCGGCTTATAGTATGTATATATTTAAATTAAAATCAAGCCTTAACCTATTGCAAGCGCACAATGGAAATTATAGTGTAGCGATAGGATCGATCCCCTGAAGAAGTGATTATCTTCTTATAGATTTTTATATTCCTGTTTTAAAAACTATCTTTATCTTTTAAGTTCTAAACTACTGGAGAAATATGAATAAAAGAATGGGTTCCTTAATCTAATTGCATAAAAATAAATCATAATCCTCCTTCAGATTGAGGTCGTCAATCTCAACCTTCAGCTATCAGATGCTTACAAATTTAAAATACCGTTATACCGTACTGTAGCCTTCCAGAATTTGGTTGTTAATCAAAAACTAAAATTCTTCAACACAGATTTAATCTAATCAACAATCTCCTAAAATCTGGGCGTCAATCAAATTCTAAAAAATTGAAGATGGAAAAGTAAAACCGTTACACTAATCTACAAACTTTAACCTGAGTCGTCAATTCAAATCAAAATTCGAAGATGTTTACAATGCATATAAAATCTAAACTAAAAATAAAATAAAATCTAAACTAGAAAGCAAAAATAGAACCATCCAAAGGGTTGATCTTTCAGCTTCCTCAGCCTTGGTTGTCAGGCAAAACTTCATAGAACTGTTACTTTGTAAATCCTAAACTATTTTGATCAAAAGAAAACACAGGCCTTAGTTGTCAATTGATGCTGTGAAATTCTTCGATGATTATTCCTATGTCGAGTCCTCTTATTTATAGAGCATAAGGGTCGGTTTATAGAGATCTAATTCTAATAAAAGAAACTACTAAAATAAAAGATTTCTAGTATAACTCTAATTCTAATTTTTTTCTTCCTTGCTTCTGGATGTTAGATGTGTTCTGAATTTCTTTCCTTAATAGCAGCGGTAAAGTCCTTTTAAGATTCTTTTTCATCAATCTCCCAGATCTGTGATTAGCCAAACTGCTAATTAAAGAGTTCTTCTAATTTTGTTCTTGGCAGTGGAAATACTCACATAATCAGCAGCAATAGGAAAGCTTCTATAATCATAATCGTAATTCACGATTATCCTTTTTTTTCTTTTCTTTCTTAGAAAATTAAAAATCATGATTTTCTATCTTTCATAGCTTTCTCAGTAGGCGATTCTCTAAATTACAATTCTTCGCCTTTCTTCTATACTCTTTCTCTGAAGAATCGCACATTACGATTTTCTATGGATCTTCATTAATAACGCTCTACCGTCTGTAAAATCGTAAAACACGATTTTTCTATCCTTCGGTAAGCGGCGAATTATTTTTTATACTTAATTATGTTTTTATTGCTCTTTTGGGTTCACTTTGACAAAGATTAACATTATGGCTTTCTTTTATTATTTTTCTTTAATAACTGCATATCATCAATGTGTTAATAACAAATTAAGTCCTAGCATCACTAAGTTAAGGGTGATAAAATGATATATTCTATGACTGATCATACATATATTAGACATCGGAAAAAAATAAAAATAGTGGATCATCCATATAAATAACTAAGTACAATGGAGGTCCAATTAGTGATACGAGACTAAGTGAAGTTGTACATTGTCTAACCATGTACTTATTACAATGTTTTTAACATTCCTCACCATTGTTCAAAATGAGTACTCTATTTATTACAAGAACTATCTCACTTAGCAAAATTCATTATTTCGTTGGTATTTTTTTTACTGTGGTTCTTAACAAGTTGAATGATTGTGCCCCTCCTACTTACAGGTTGTACAATACATTCTCTGTTTCTTTTCAAGTATAGATTTCAACCTTCTCTTTCATGGTCGACTTGGGGGGTTCCAGCAGTGAGGCGGGAGAACAATAAGACTAATATGCTTGACGTGTCATTGAGATTCATCTAGAGTCGGTTCGATTACCTTATTATATGTCTTACAATACCGTGCAGATGTATACTATTCCTCATAATATATCGACGGATTTACATTACTCCAACGAATGGCAGCCATGACATGGATACAAGGGAGGCCTAGAACGTCAAAATAACGACAAGAACAAGACCTCTTATCTAAATGTACTTTGTACTTAAATGTCAATGTTGATACCTCAAAAACATTGGGTGATGATGGTAGAACTTGACAAAACCTAGCTACTTCATCAGTCTCTTCTAAGATATCAGATGCATATGAGGTGTGACAGCCCGACTTTTTCCCTTATCGTTTATGGGAAAGGTAGCGTCATCAGATCACCTAACATGATCCTGTCATACAAGTACATCATGTCGTGTACAAAATATTGCATATGCGAAATCAATTTAATAACTCTGACATGAAATAATATGGCAAAAACTGATATTTACTCATCTATTAAATAGTAAATTAGCAAGAGATATAAACAAGAACTAACTAATGCAATGTATAGCTTTCCACCGATGACGGCCACCCATCATTTAAACAATGGAAAGAAGACCTATATATGAAATATCAAAATATCTCAAAAACATAATACTGTTGGTTTATACAAGTGTTTCAAAAAAAAATATCTCTCTCTTTCTCAAGCCTATTTAAGAAAAAATTTCTCAATGAATTCTTCCTCGTCCCCCTCGTTCTCCTCTTCTTCCTCTCCCTCCTCTCACTGATACGTGGGTCACTCTCGTGCTCCACATCAATATCTGTAGCTAATACATGGAGTCGTAGAATGAGTTATCATCGAAGCTCAGTAGGAAAATTTACAGTGTTAACTTATATGTTAGAATGTCAATTCACTTCTTGATGCGTAAATTATAAATCTAAGTACATTATATCTTATCTTGTATTTATTTTAGCAACATATAGCATGAACAAGTCATTATCATGCAAATAATTTATCATGCTGACATGCTGAACAATCATGCTAACTAAATATAAGGAAATCAAGCTGAACAAGGGATCATACTGAAGAGATACAATGAATCATGCTTAAACAAGCTTAGCTTAAACAAGCTATCATATATAAAACATACATGTACAAGAATAAGAGAATCAAGCTCCCGAGTTAGCCGAATTACTTCTCAAGCTCCTGAGTTAGTGGGATCACTTGAACCAAGACATCAAGCTCCCGAGTTGGCGGGATCACTTATGTTCAAGAATTACACAGTCAAGCTCTTGAGTTAGCGGGATCACTTGGCTCAAGACAAAGCAAAAATGTGTACATGACATCAAGAATAACAGGACATGAACAATGCACGGTATCAGATATGCAAGAACATCATGAACAAATTTCATATATGAGAACAGACTAGTATAATGGAAACTCGCATATTCAATATAAAGTGAAATTAGCATCATCATGCATAGTCATATATCGAAACTGAGCTAACTATTCATCAAAACTGAACTAGCATGTCCATACAAAATCAAACGTCGAATCTAAACTTGCATCATGATTCATAAACATTCATCATATGTCGAATCTAATTTTATCATTATCATACCTCAAAATTAACATGAGCATAGCCACGCAAAAACACACATCGAAACTAATATCTATCATCATCATTATACTTAACCATCCATCAAAACTAAACTGGCATATTCATTCATAAACGGAAACTAGCACGTTCATCTTTAACCATACATTGAACTGCAACTGATAGCAGAACTACATATCGGACTGAATTAACATAGTATCATCATATAACTAAGCATTAAACTGAAACTAGCATATATCTAACCATTCATCGAACTGAAATTATCATGATCATACGTATCCTTACCTCAAAACTAATATGCAATTATACACATATATTATATTAACTTGCTAACCAAAGGTGAATGAGAAAACAAAACATAAACTAGCAAGGTCAACTCCCTACCTTAATTCAAGCTTATACTTTACTTGCTACATGTGCACGCATGCATCCAAACTAAACTCATCGTATGAGCTCTTCATGCACATCAATCACTTATGATACATGTTTATGTTTTCAGCGTATACCCTGGGTTAATAGGTCACCATAGACCTTACATATTGATTACTAAACCTACTAGTCAATACACAACACATACATAGGCCAAAGATACCTCAAAATAGACACACAAGCCCATACACATGCTTGCCTCGGCAAGCAACAGGGTTACCGTGGCAAGCTGCTCAGTTGTGCACCTTGCCGCGGCAACCTTGTGAGGTTGCCACGGCAAGCCTGATGCACAAGCTTGTCGTGGTGCCTTCTCTTGCCTTTCTTGACCTCTGGTTCTCTTAGCTGGCTGAGCCTTCTACATTGTATAAATACTATAGTTTCTTTTATATATTGTACCTCGAACCTATTTTATTTCTTAAATACGATATAAAAGTTTCGGAGTGAAATCAATGGAGGTTTTTACTCTGCAACCTTCACACAAGACTATCCTTGAGCTGTCGATCCGATCGTATGGAATCGGCACCAACAACCCATAGTTAATTTAAATGAATTATCGAAACGAACCTAGTCTATTACGTGGTTTGTTTACGACGTATCTTTTGGTGTACTCGTAGTTACGATGACACCGAACAAGTGTTGGTATCGAGTTCGCCGTGCTCGTGAAATTTTTGTCGAAACTAGGACCGTAAGGATTGTTCGGGACTAAGCGGTCGTCTTTGTAATCCTTTCAACCAAAGTGCAGGTCACCTTCTGATCCTTGGTTCTGAAGCTTAGGGTTTGAAAGGTTTTAAATGGGAGATGGGTTTGAGAATCTAGCAGGATGAGAAGTGGGTTTCATTTACTAGAAGCTTTTACTATTTTTACAAGGTCTGTTTGCTATGGAAAATTTGGATTTCTTCAAAACTCAAAGCAGGAAGAAGGAAGGAGATGGGGACGAGTTCTTTTAGTGGGTTTTTCCCACTTTGCATGCATGGGAGTCATTAGTGACTCATGCATGCGTGGAGAACTGCTGGCGAGATTAGTATTATAAGCTCATAAGGGTTAGAATCCCCTATTGTGCCCACACTCTTTTGCATTGTATATCCATATAAGACAACTTAGGTTTGGCTTCATTACAAGGCTAACATATTATTCATATGTATAAGCCAGATGAAATTTGGCTTTAGTGTAAAGCACTTACACTTCTAGTATATAGGATGGTATTTTGTATTCCGTGTATTAGCTAATACACCATTTGGTATATTGAAGGTCATAATTTCAAGTGTATTTTTAATACACTATCTTTAAGTGTATCAATGACCAGGTTTTACTAAGAAGTTTTACTGGGCCACTAAGGGCCTCACATTCTTATCAGTTTTGAACACTAAAATAAATCTTGTGTCCCGTGTTAGGCACACGCCTGACCTGACCCGTGTCCCTACCCGATAGTGGTTGAAAATATGGCAGTTGTTACACCCTCCCCTCCTTAAGGGATTTTCATCCTCGAAAATAAACGAAGGCGGGAAAGTGAGACCAGGTCATGGTGTATACACTGCTATCATACTTTTAAAGTTGACGCAATATGACTAATTGAAAGCGTATAACATTACAAGTCAAAATCAATAGGAAATCAGTTTGATGTTACTTGTGTCACATTATAAAGCAAAGGAAACACATACAGAGGTATAAAAATATGATGATAGAGTAAACAAAAGCAGGTGCAGGAATCATACAACAGCTTATAATTATGTCATTGTATATGAACATACAAAAAACTATATAAAAGTGAGTGTGATACTCACCAGCTTGTGAGCTATGCTGACGCTGACCGGCTGAGGATGGTCCTACATCCTTCTGAGCAACTTCTGGCACTAAAGTGGCTATGTTTCGGGTGTACGTAGACTCATAATTTCATGCTCGACCAATGTAAGGGGTTGAGGCGGTCTTGAAGGTGTGTTCCATCAAAAGAGTGGTGGCCTCTTCAATGTAGTTGACACGTCGATGAAACATATAATTATTCTGGTAGAGGTTGTTGAATTATTGGAGGGTTTGTTCATGATTTTCTCTCATTTGTTGAGCAAGGTTGGCAATTATAAAAGTCTCGTCACTAGAGGGGGTTGGTTCGGTGTGAGAGGGAATTGGGGCTTCTTGAGTTGGTGCCGATGGTATGGCTTGGGACTATTGTGGGGTAGGATGTGCTTGTCTTGCTTGTCGGGTTTGTACTTGAGATCGTTCGTAAGTATTTTTCCACTTTGCGGGAGTAAACACCTGAATATGATCGATGCGTTGCTCCTCCCCAGGGGGTACTTGATAGGGTTCCATATTATGGGCGTCTTGATGTCCCTCTAGGAGTCGAGAAATCAGACATGGATAGGGGCATGCGGGCATGGGCCTGGTTACATTACTAAGAAGGTGGATGTTGGCATATTTAATGCCCTCCCAAACAACTTTTGGGGCATTAACCCAGCGATTATCATGAACAGCAAACAAGGCTTGCAACAGAGCGTCACGTCACTCTCGCTCGTGTTGCATGGGGTACAAATTGCTTCTAAAAACAATATCTAGAAACCACTTATTTTATGATAATTGGTTGTGCCGAATAGAGAGACCGAGAGCGGTCTGTCTTCCAGTCATCTTGGCAGTGATGTGATGAAATTTTACATCCTTCAGGCGAGGGCCTCGTAGACCTCGGCTCTTATCATATAAAGCACTACAATCCATAGCCTTGGCTATGTCTTGAAAATTAAAATGAAATTTACAGCCATCAATTTCGGTATCTAATTGGCCGAAGAACTCAACAAGTTTTAAATTCTGATAAAATAAACAGACAAGGCGGGGATAATAGTGTGTATGTACTGGCTGGAATAGGGCATCTAGACCCACTTATTTAAGGTATCGTAATGACCATGCGGTCAGGTCGTTCGATACAAGCAGGGATTCCTCAATTAACCAATCAGGTTCCATGGCTTTTGTGTTCCACCATGGAACGGGTTAGTCACGATCCATGGGTGGATCGGCTTGTTCTTGGGACGTAGATGGGACTTTGCCCTTCTCTTTTTTCGTCGCCTTTGGGCATACGGGAGTGATTTTGGAAGCCATGGCCTTCTTTGGAGGCATGGTATTTCAAAGATTTGAAGAAAAAAAAAAACGGGAAGAAATGAGGGTTTTACCTCAAAATGTGCCTAAATGTGGAACAAAATGCTAGAATTAGAGATGGAGAAGCTAGGCCACACTTGATTCTCCAACATGCAACAATTTCAGGGCGAAATCGGTAAGTTTTTTAAACTAAAATAGAGTGTATATATATGGCTTGGGAAGGAACACTCTGAGACCCCACCACAAAACAGAACCAGAAAATGAAATTTGGGGTTTCTTGAACCCACTTAAATCTGTGGTGGTTGTCGTGGAAACCCAACTGTAGACACCCAAATTTGGCCCAAGGCCCGATCGAAACACATTTCGAGAGAGGCGCGTCACCAAGCTTTTGATGGCATGTATGGAACCCTTAGAAATCCTTCCAAAACCGTAGGAACCCTTCCAAACCCTTAGAAATCACCCTAGATCCCTTAGGAACCTTCTCGAATCCTTAGAAACCAATCTCGACCCTTAGAACCCGTTCCGAACCTAGTTTTCCCAAGCCATAGATGAAGAGTGGTGCATCGGGACTAGCTATAACCTTCTACTATGATCAAATCTCATACTGAAAAGTAGAAGTCCTCAGCTTTCCAACGGTCCAAGAATCACCCCAATAAAAGCTGTGTACGCAAAGATATGGCGGTCCAAACTCGAGGGGCAAGATAGTAATTTCATGAAAACCCCCTTAGGGATTCGGCGCAACTAATAGTTACGCCAATTATAGATAAGGTTGGCACAACTATTAGTTGCGCCAAGCCATCTCTCCCCAGAAATGACCTGGTGCAACTAATAGTTGCGCGAGCATTAAGGTGGACCCCACCTCGTGGAGCCAACTTCCAGGCATTATGCATGCACTGTTTTACTGTGCATATGCCTGGCGCAACTATTTAGGCATATGAACAATAACCCCTAGTTTTTACCTCAAAAATTGAGATAGGGGTTTGACTTGACCATCTTGACCTTTGGGGTGTGTTTTCCTAGTTCTATTAGACCCATTTAATACCTATGTGCAACCCCTTAAGTGGTTTAAAGCCTCATCCAATCATCCACCATTAGAGCACCTCTTCACATATTTCAAGGCTCTAAAAATCTTAGGAAACCTTAGATTCTAGATTACCTAATTTTTAATCTTGCTTAGCCTCTAAGTAGCCTCCTAACCCACCCTTTTCCTATAAATAGAACCCCCTCCCCTTGGATTAGAGGTTGAGAAAATTACCTAAGAGAGAAAGAGCTTAAAGTGAGAAGATCTTAAAGTGAGAAAATTACCTAAGAGAGAAAGAGCTTAAAGTGAGAAGATCTTTCTCCCTTTAGTGCACCATTGCTCATACAAATTTCAGAATTGATAAACCTCCTTCCAAGCCTTACCTTTCATAACAAGTCTCTAGGTTAGGTGTGTGCTATCCATTTGCCTTCCCTCTCTACCTCTTAGCTAGCAAGCCTTAGAGGTTAGAACCCCTTTTTCCATCATACAAGCCTTTAATAGCTCATCAAAGCAAGCCAACGCAAGTCTCCCCAACGGTGCAACAAGGGCCCGAGAGCTCCGGCTCTCCCCTCTACTCCTCTACCTTCTCGGTCAATCCTCCATCCTCCCATTTGTGTCGTTACACCGTCAAATTTTTGGTAGGAACGGAGGGGCACAAATAGGATTTTAAGCCCCTTTGGGCAAGAGGAAGCCTTTTTCTTTTCTTTTATATTGTTTTTATTTTGGTCATAAGTAGAGATCGCATTAAGCGTGTTGATTTGGTGCCTAACACCTTCCCAATCGATAACTGAAGCCCCTACCTAAGAACCTTTGGTGTGGACCGGATTTAGAGTCGTATTTGTGGCACTTTGGTGCTTATAAAAATGATCTAGGTTTCCCGAGATACCAAAAGCTCCGGGTGATGACTCTATGTTTTTGTTAGCGAGCGCATCGCCGCGATGGGATCATCAAAAATCCTATGATTGCACACCAACATGCTTGCCGCGGCCACCATGCCACTTGCCGCGGCAAGACCATCAGGTCTTGACTGGCACAATTTTCTATGCCATATTGAGTCTTGGGTTAAAGCTTTGATATTTCTCTGTGTCAAAGACCACTAAGTATTATCTAAAATTATGTGATGATCATTTTGATGTGTATAAGTGCTTCAATTATTTTATTTTCTACAAAAAGATAAACCAAGTTGTTTAACTAATTCATTAGTTAACATTGAAGCATAAATTTGGGTATAATGTGACTGTTTTAAGTTACACTGTTTAATTTATATTTCTTATTAGTTCATATCTAATGCATGCAAAATTATGTTCCATCCAATTCTCGACTTGTAAGACTTACTTTATATACATATAACGACAATGCACACGAAACATTTTTTTTTATATTATATGCAGTAATTTAGTCTAACAAATGTAATAAACAACTTACCTTAGGTAAATAAGTGGTGATACTAAGTGCGAATATCAGCTTCGTATTCTCAGGTAGCCTCATTAGAACCGTGATTCTTCCATTAGACCAATACGAGTGGAATATACTTCGTTCTCAAAATTTGATCTCTGCTGTCCAATATCTGAACTGGTTCTTCGATTACCGTCAAATCCTCCTGAATATCAAGTGACTGATAATCCAACACATGCATTGGATCGCTGACATACTTCCTCAACATAGACACATGGAATGCGTCATGTACGCTGGATAAATGCGGAGGTAACGGGACTCGATATGCTACCTCACCGACTCTACACAAAACTAGGAATGGTCCAACGTAGCGAGGACTTAACTTGCCTCGTTTCCCAAATTGCACCACGCCCTTTGTCAGGGATATTTTGATAAAGGCGTGATCACCTATCTGTATGGCATATGTTAGAAATCTGATACACCTAATTTAATTCATGTAACAAATATACTTATAGTTGTTTAGTTACCTGAAAATCAGCGCTGGTTCACTTGAGATCGGCATAACTCTTCTGTCGACTCTGAGCACTCTTCAGTCTCTCCTGAATAACGTGAAAAACTATATTGGTACTTTCTATCAAGTCAGGGCCCATAATAAGGCATTCGCCAGCTTCTTCCCAATTGATCGGAGATTTATATCGGCATCCATACAGTGCTTCGAATGGTGCCATGCTGATGCTCGATTGGAAGCTGTTATTGTATGCGAATTAAATTAGGGGTAAGTGCTTATCCCATGATCCTTGGAAATCCAACATATAGGCTCATAATATATCTTCTATCACCTAATTCACCCTTTCCATCTGTCCGTCGGTTTGAGGATGAAACGTAGAACTTAATTCCAACTTGGAACCCATTCCTTCTTGAAAACTCTTCCAGAATCGTGAGGTATATGAAGGATCGCGATCTGACACAATACTCACGGGTATCCCATGTAGTCGGATTATCTCTCTCAGATAAACTTCTGCCAGTTTCGATGTTGTATATCGTGTACTGTAGGGTAAGAAATGTGCTGATTTGGTGAAACGATCAACTATCACCGAAATTACATTATAACCCTTCTGCGTATGGGGCAAGCCAAGGATAAAATCCATGGAAATGTTCTCCCATTTCCACTCTGGGATGGGCAGTGGCTGTAACAATCTAGCAGGATGCTAGTGTTCAACTATCACTTGCTAGCAGGTCAAACATTTTATAACATGTTCCGCCACTTCTCGCCTCAATCCATTCCACCAAAACGTCTTCTTCAAATCCTGATACATTTTCATGCTACCAGGATGAATGATATAGGCTAACTTGTGAGCTTCTTCGAGAATCTCGTGACGTAAGGCACTATCATTCGGTACGCATACTCGGCCTCGAAATAATAAGGACCCATCATCCTTAATAGAAAAGTCTGGCTGGAGCCCACTGAGTAATCCCTGTCTAATGGCAATAAGTTATGCATCATCCATCTGGAGTTCTCTGATCCTATCGAAAAGTGTGGATCGGATCATCACTGTCGCAAGCAAACCTCCAATTGATGTTACCCTAAGAGTGGCACTGGATAACACTATGTCATTGAGTAATTTCCATCTTTGTAGCCGTGTCATAAGATGGGATAGCTGAGCGGACGATTTCCAACTTAGCGCATCAGCCACTACATTGGCTTTGCCGAGATGGTACTGAATAGAACAGTCATAGTCCTTTAAGAACTCCATCCATCTTCTCTGCCTCAAATTCAGCTCTTTCTAGGTAAAGAGATACTTGAGACTTCTATGATCGGTGAAAATCTCGAAGGTTTCACCATATAGGTAGTACTTCCAGATTTTCAATACAAAAATGACCGCTACTAGTTCCAGGTCATGAGTGTGGTAGTTCTTATCATGATCTTTCAACTACCAGGAACCATACACAATCACACGTTCCCTCTAATTCAATAAACAACCTAACTCACTATACAGGGGCGGAGGTAGGTCTCCTTTTCAACTCCTAGAAAATCTGCTCACACGCCTCAGTCCATTCGAATTTGACATTCTTATGCATGAGCTGCGTAAGTGGTCCAGCAAGCTTCAAAAACTCTTCTACAAAATGTCGATAATACCCTGCGTGACATAGAAAGCTTCGGATCTCGGTTACAGTTTATGGCTGCTTCCATTGCACCATAGCCTCTATCTTTGCAGGATCTACGATAATACCAGCTTTAGAGATAATATGGCCCAGAAAACTGACTTGATTCAATCAGAAGTCACATTTACTGAACATGGCATACAACTATAAATCTCTTAATGTCTGCAAAGCAAGACGTAGATGATCTTTGTGCTCTGCTCTCGTCTTTGAGTAGATGAGTATATCGTTGATGAATACTATAATACATTGATCTAAATAAGGCTTGAAGACTCGGTTCATCAAGTCCATAAATGCTGCAGGTGCATTGGTCAACCCGAAGGGCATGACGAGAAACTCATAGTGACCATATTGTGTCCGAAAGGCTGTCTTCGGAATATCTTCAGTTTTCACCTTCATCTGGTGATATCCCAATAGTAAATCAATCTTTAAAAAACATTGTGCTCCTTGTAACTAATCAAAGAGATCGTTGATTATAGGGAGCGGATAACGATTCTTGATCGTCAGCTTATTTAATTGACAGTAGTCAATGCAAAGGCTCATCAAACCGTCCTTCTTCACCAATAATACTGGTGCTCCCCACGGAGACATACTCGGTCTGATAAAGACTTTATCAAGAAGCTCATGCAGCTGCTCCTTGAGTTCTTTCAACTCTGATGGTGCCATTTGATACGGCACCTTTGATAATGGCTTAGTGCCTGGGGCTAAATCAATAGCGAACTCCACTTCCCTATCTGGCGGTAATCCTGGCAACTCATCAGGAAAAACGTCAAGGAATTCACAGGCAATCGACACATCTGAAAGTGTGACTTTCTTTTCTTCCTGATCTTGACTTTGTATAAAAGCGAGATACCCTTGAGCACCATCATCGAGTAATCGTCGTGCTCAGATCGCTGAAATGAAAGGGAGTACAGTGGACTGTATACCAAAAAATTTAGCTGATTTCCTCTCTTGGGGATGGAAAGTGATAATTTTCTTTCGACAATTGACCTTTGCATGGTGATTGAACAACCAATCCATGCCAAGGATTACGTTGAATCCTTGCATATCAAGCAATATCAATTCGGCTACTACTTCATATTCCCAGTAATCTTTGATCAGAACAACAATGGATTGATACACCATGTCAGTAGTGACAGATTGTCCGATCGAGACTGGCACTTCTAAAATAAAGTTGAGAGGTTCTGTAGTGGCTCCCAACCTTCCCATCTTATCAGCAAATTCAGGTGTGACAAACGAGTGTGTAGATCCAGGATCTATCAAAACTCGTGTTTCATAACTCAAGTAAGCACCCTCCGAATACAGTAGTAATGTACCTATTACACATGTATTATATAATTAGCTCGAACTAATAGAATTATAAACTATCAAATCTAAACGATAAGATTTTAAGACTAGTGGAAAATAATGTAATGAACAAAGTGTCTATATATCTGAATTTTAACCTGATGCATCTACTTCATCTAAAATATCATTAATCAACTTATGATAAAATACTACTCATACCTTGAATGATATCATTGTTGGTTTAGGCGCCTTGTGCCGACATAACATAAGCTCGGCCTTATACCGTAGGCCTTGCAGATCATAAAGTTGGTCCCGTCTTTGATGTCGTTCCCGCCATCTCTGGACAATCCTTGATCCGATGTCCCATCTTTCCACAATGAAAGCATGCACCAGACACTTTACGGCATTCGTCTGTCTTGTGTGCCTTCTCATATTTCCCACATATATTGGTTGAAGCTACCGATGAAATTGTATAAGATCCCGTGCGGGAAACTGCCAGTCGTTCCTGTGAAACGTGAGATATAGACTGGGCAGGCTGGTGCAAAACATGTGGAATGCAGGTGGTAATGGTGGTCGACTTGTGAGATTGTAAGGCCGTGTGTAGGCTACTGCAGTAGGTTGGAATGTTGGCTGCATGAGATATCGCAGTCTCTTACTTGCTTAACCAAAACTAAAAGCCTGAGCATGAGCTTTTCTGCCTTTATTTTATTCCTCTCTCCGCTTGAACATATTCTCGACATCGGTTTCTGCTATAAGGGCGAACTTCATCACATATGCATATGTCATTGCTTGAAACAATGAAATCCTTTCCTTGATCAGGGGCTTCAAACCGCGCTCAAACTTCTGTGTCTTCATGAGCTCGGTGGCTATGAGTAATGGCACAAATTGAGAAAAGTGAGTGAATTATTCCTCACATTCTCTAACCGTCATCTGACCCTATACCAGGGTTGCAAACTGGACCTCCATCCGATATCTCTTGGGTGCTAGAAAATACTTCTCATTGAAAGCTTCAGTGAAAGCAGCCCAAGTCCAAGGTACTCCGAGTACTCTCGCCCTTTCCAAAGACTGCCACCAGGGCTCTGCTTCACCTTCCAATTATATGCCGCCCAACTGACTTTCTCAACCTTAGTGCATGTAACCCTCTGAAGCACCTTCCTGATCTGTGTTAGCCATTCTTCATCCTCCATTGGGTCGTGCTGACCATAGAAACTCGGCGATCAGAGGCGTATAAACTCTGCAAAGCCCTCTGGGGGTCGTCACTCTGCTAGCAAGGCCATAGTGTGGACCATGGTCTCCATCAGCTGCAAATTCTGTCCCACATTCTACTCGACTCCCGGAGCAGGCCCTATCTGATGATCATCTGCTCTAGGAGGAGTATGTGTAGCAACAATCTCCATCATAGTTCGGCTCTCTGCCATATGCACATTTTCTCCGCTTCCTAAGGCAGTATCGTGCTCATAGCCCGCCACTGGAATAGAATTTGGCCCAGTGTAATGGGGTAATGGTGGTATACCCCTTCCTCTCCCTCGTCATGGAGCCATCGCAACTTATTATGATCAGGCAACAACTTGATCAGATAAATCAGAGACTCAACCTAAATCCTAACACTGAACAAACATCAGAAACTTTGCCATATGTGTACATCAGAGTTAGGTCTCCATAAGACTTAACACCAGGGTGCTCTGATACCACCTGTGATGGCCCGACTTTTCCCCTTATCGTATATGGGAAAGGTCGGGTCATCGGATCACCTAATATGATCCTGTCATACAAGTGCATCGTGTTGTGTACAAAGTATTACATATGCGAAAGCAATTTAATAACTCTGACATGAAATAATATGGCAAAAATTGATATTTACTCATCTATTAAATAGTAAACTAACAAGAGATATAAACAAGAACTAACTGATGAAATGCATAGCTTTCCACAGATGATGGCCACCTGTCATCTAAACAATGGAAAGAAGACCTAAACATCAAGAATAATAGGACATGAACAATGCACTATATCAGGTATGCAAGAACATCATGAATAGATTTCATATATCAGAACAGACTAGTATAATGGAAACTTGCATATTCAACGTAAACTGAAATTAGTATCATCATGCATAGTCATATATCGAAACTGACTATGCATGTCCATACAAAATCAAACGTCGAATCTGAACTTGCATCATGATTCATAAACATTCATCATATGTTGAATCAGATTTTATCATTATCATACCTCAAAATTTACATAAGCATAGCCACGCAAAAACACACATCAAAACTGATATCTATCATCATCATTATACTCAACCACCCATCAAAATTGAACTGGCATATTCATTCATAACCGAAAACTAGCATGTTCATCTTTAACCATACATTGAACTGCAACTCATAGCAAAACTACATATCGGACTGAACTAGCATAGTATATCATATAACTAAGCGTTAAACTGAAACTAGCATATATCTAACCATTCATCGAACTGAAATTATTATGATCATACATATCCTTACCTCAAAACTGATATGAAATTATATAAATATATTATATTAACTTGCTAACCAGAGGTGACTGAGAAAACAAAACATAAACTAGCAAAGTTAACTCCCTACCTTAATTCAAGCTTACACTTTACTTGCTACATGTGCATGCACGCATCCAAGCTAAACTCATCTTACGAGATCTTCATGCACATCAATCACCTATGATACATGTTTATGTTTTCAGTGTATACCTTGGGTCACTAGGTCACCATAGACCTTACATATTGATTACTAAACCTACTAGTCAATACACAACACATACATAGGCCAAAGATACCTCAAAATAGACACACAAGCCCGATATACAGTCTTGCCTCAGCAAGCAACAGGGTTTCCGCGGCAAGCTGCTCAGCTGTGCACCTTGTCGGGGCAACCTTGTGAGGTTGTCGCGGCAAGCCTGATGCACAAACTTGTCGTGGTGCCTTCTCTTGCCTTTCTTGACCTCTGGTTCTCTTAGCTGGCTAAGCCTTCTACACTATATAAATACTATAGTTTCTATTATATATTGTACCTCGAACCTATTTTATTTCTTAAATACAGTATAAAAGTTCTGGAGTGAAATCAATGGAGGTTTTGACTCCACAACCTTCACATAAGACTATATCCTTGAGCTGTCGATCCGATCGTATGGAATCGGCACCAACAACCCATAGTTAATTTAAATGAATTATCGAAACAAACCTAGTCTATTACGTGGTTTGTTTATGGCGTACCTTTTGGTGTACTCATAGTTACGATGACGCCGAACAAGTGTTGGTATCGAGTTCGCCGAGCTCGTGAAATTTTTGTCGCAGCTAGGGCTACAAGGACTCTTCAGGACTAACTGGTCGTCTTCATAATCCTTTTGACTGAAGCGCAGGTCACCTTGTGATCCTCGGTTCTGAAGCTAAGGGTTTGAAAGGTTTAAAAAGGGAGATGGGTTTGAGAATCTAGCAGGATGAGAAGTGGGTTTCATTTACTAGAAGCTTTTACTGATTTTTACAAGGTCTGTTTGCTATGAAAAATTTGAATTTCTTCAAGACTCAAAGCAGGAAGAAGGAAGGAGATGGGGATGAGTTCTTGTAGTGGGCTTTTCCCACTTCGCGTGCATGGGAGTCAGTAGTGACTCATGCATGCGTGGAGAACTGCTAGCGAGATCAGTATTATAAGCTCATAAGGGTTAGAATCCCAAATTGTGCCCACACTCTTTGGCATTGTATATCCATAAGACAACTTAGATTTGGCTTCATTACAAGGCTAACATATTATTCATATGTATAAGCCAGCTGAAATTTAGCTTTAATGTAAAGAACTTACACTTATAGTATATAGGAAGGCATTTTGTATTCCGTATATTAGCTAATACACCACTTGGTATATTGAAGGTCATAATTTCAAGTGTATTTTAAATACACTATCTTTAAGTGTATGAATGACTGGGTTTTACTAAAAAGTTTTACTGGGCCACTAAGGGCCTCACATTCTTATCAGTTTTGAACACTAACTTAAATAAATCTTTTGTGTCTTGTGTTAGGCACACGCCTAAGCTAACCCATGTCCATACCCGATAGTGGTTGAAAATATGGCAGTTGTTACATGAGGTTAAACCCTTCAACATCGTTTGACCTTAATAGCTCTCTCATGAAAAAAGTTCGGCAACTTTCTTTCTCATTGCTTCAATATGGGTTATTATTGGTAGACCTCTAGTATAAACTATGATTTTGTTCGAACACTTAAACATGTTTGTAGTCAGAAGATCGTATTTACGATCTGGGAAGAGTGCTCTAGACCACCTCCATGGTTCACTCTGCCCAAGATATTTTGCACCAGCAGAGCTAACACCCTCAAGTTTCGTCATTAACTCATCATGTTCTTTTACGATATATGCCTGAGCAATAGGCCATAGTTGACTCCACAAAGCCGGATTCCTAATAGCATCTGCACGGTTTGAAATTATGACAATTGCTCTATAATTATCCATGATTGCTTCTCAAAGACATCGAATAAATCATTCCCAAGCATCTTCTGTTTCACCATCAATTATAGCAAAAGCAATAGGGAACAAACCATTGTCGCCATCGACACCTGTCGCAATTAGCATCAGGCAGAAAAATTTACCTTTTGAGTATGTTCCATCAATAGAAATTAGGGGCCTCAACATTCTTCTATATTCATCGATAGAGGGACTGAATGCCCAAAAAAAATCTAAGGAATGAGTCATCATACAAACATTATAGTTTCATGAAGGCATCCGGATCAGATCTACGTAATTCTGTAATATATGAAGGGAGATTAGCATAAGATGACTCCCAACCACCCCTGATGTTGGCCAACACTATCTCTTTCGCGTTCCACATGTTACAATAGCTTTGGATTTTAGAGATAATTTTGGCAGACGTAAAATCAGTAGCGTCCTTCAATATATTTATTATTTTAGAAGCTACCCAATCACTTGAGGCTTGTCGATAGGGTTGTCAATGGGCCGGACAAGGCCGGGTTCGGGCTGGATTTTTTAATAGGCCCATTTTTTTTTAAAATATAATGGAGGCCTGAACCCGACTCGATACCTATCTAGGCCGGGCTCAGCCCGATTTTTTAATTTTGTAGCTCGAACCCGACCCGAAAAAACTCGGCCCATTATAATCAGGTCAAAACCCTGGGTTCGGGCCCATATTTGGGCCGAGTTTCTAATAAAAATTTTAAGCTTTTTTCGAGAGCTTTTTTCACTAACTTTTTTTTCAACAGTTTTTTTTAGGCTATAATTATTATAAAAATAAAATATTTAACATTCTTAGAAATAGAAAATAGAATATCTCATGCCATCATGGGCCTATGGCTATGTTCTTAAAATTTAGAAATTATAAAATTATAAAAATTACAAATTACAATTATGAAATTATAATCTACATAAAAACCTCCAATCACTTCTATGCATCTCCTTACCAATCATTTTCCATGAAAATCAATAACCTGCAAAACAAAACAATATACAAGCATTAGAATTTTAAAACTAATATATTATATAAAAATTACACAAAACAATAAAGGTATCCGACCCATCACATCACATGCCACCTTTAGGCCATGGGCCTATAGCTATGTTCTTAGAATTTAGAAATTATACAATCATAAAAATTACAAATTACAATAATGAAATTATAAACTCCATAAAAATCTCCAATAGCTTCCATGCATCTCCTTTCCAATCATTTTTCATGAAAATTGCCATGTTCAATAACCTGCAAAACATAAAATATACAAGCATTAGAAGTTTAGAACTTATACATTATATAAATTATAAACATAACTTATACTGTTATATTCAAATAAAATCAATCTAAAAAAAAAACTCATAATCCTTCATTCTCATCTACATTAACAACACCACCTCAATCATGACGTTTCATATCTTGACCACAAATTAGTATTTCTACCGTCTCCGGATATAAGGAACTTCTAGTTTGATCAAGCACCCTTCCTCCCGTACTAAAAACGGATTCCGAAGCAACCGTTGAAAGGGGAATAGCTAATACATCTTGCACAATTCGAGAAAGAATTGGATATGTAGTTGAGTTAATTTTCCACCATGCTAAAATATCAAAAAAATTTGTTTGAGGCTCTTGTGGGCTCTCTAAATACAAGTCTAATTCAGACTTTATTCCTAAAGTAGCCGACCCTCTACGCTTACTCTTATTTTTAAATTGTTGCCACAATGAAAAAACTTAAGGACCACCCTCATTGATTGGAATACTCAGAGGCAATTCACAGTTATTCCCATCATCATTGAAACCAAATTTAATATTATACTCATCAAACATGATTGTCAAATCACCGAGTACATTCTTCATATGTGTATCACCATTCTCTCATACAAAATACCAAAAATGTAATATCTCGAAAATTCAAACTCAAAAGAGACTAATTTTGGTAGGTGTGCCCGACACGGAAATCGACAATCATTTGAAAATTTTGGTATTATACTAGTTGTGTTGAGTGTTATGAGTGTTTAGACAAACACCCAATTTAGGTGTATGTGAGTTGTAATTGAGCCAACCCAAGTTAGCTAACACTTATGTTGAATGTGTGTGCTTAACGGGGAAGCACAACCTTTGTTAGAAAAAGAGGGTTGAAAACAACTATATAATCATTTGCATTTACTTCTTTAGGGTTTAGAGAGAGAAAGAGGGAAGTGTGAATTCGGTTGTAACCATTTTAGTTAATCTGGAAGAAGGTGGGTGTACGTAAGAATGGAGCATGATCAAAAGCTATGAGTCGGTTTCTTCTTGGTTGCCGAAGGATCGGCGAGTTCGTTTGAAACCCTCATCGACAAATTACTTCAAACGTTATGATTGATCACGATGAGGTAAGATGTGAATGATTGTGTTAGCTCTGTAGGATCATAGTTGGGTTTAGAAAATAAGATAAAGATTTGGGAGAAATTTTGGTTGGGAATGATAAAAACCAAGTGATTGAAGGAATTTGTCAAATTCGACCGATCGGATTCAATTTTGATCGATCGATTTTGACTGGAGAAGGTGAAATACAATTTCTAGGGAAATTCGATCAATCGAGATGCAATCCGATCAAATGAAATGTGTTTTGATTGATCAAGTTGGACACTCGTTCAATCGAAAGGTATATAACAGGAAATGTTCAAAGATTTCTGACGAAATTCGACCGATCAAAATATATTTTGATCAATCCAATTTGGAAATCCAATCGATCGAATTAGAAATCAATCGATTGAATTTGTAGTGCCAGAAGTTTAGTTTTTGATATAATCAATCGATCGAAATTCATTCGATCTATCAAATTTGAAAATTGATCGATCAATTTTTGGAATCGATCGATCGAATTAAGCAGATTCAGGAATTTGTTGTGTTTTGTTGAAGGGCTTTGGAGAGATCTTACATCTTTCCAATTCGCGTCAATTCTATGAATTGGGGATTGATATGCTTAGGTTGAGCTTATGCATGCGTGAGGGAGAGGCTAGCTCGGTTTGAAGGACTTCGCTTATGACGCCGTGTTTGAGATAGGGAACACTCTATACCATGTGCATTTGATATGTTTAGCATGTGCTTTATGAGATGAGATGTTTGTTTTGAATACAATGAGTTTATGAATGTGTTAGCATGTGTTTGTATTTCAAAAACTATGATAAGTAGAATGTGTCATCTGTGTGGGAGTCTGTCAAGATTCATTTCGTTATTGTGATAAGTATGTGGAATCTTTCAAGATTCATTTGAAATGTGAAACAAGTGTGTGAGTTCATATGATTTAAGTAGTTATAATTACCACATCACGCAGTGATAAACTATATGTTATGCACGATAATTTGAGGTTCATATGTGAATACCCGGCCGACATGGTAATATATCCATAACCGACGCGGCGAGATATCCGCGACTGGTATGGTGGGATATCCGTACAACCCTTGTGAATTTGTGAATCCTACCGGCCAACGGTAAATTATGTTCAGCACAACCGTCCATCATTTTTGGGACCTTTCGCACCATATGTAAATGGTTCATGTAAACGACGATGGTGGGTATTCCATTGGGGGCTCGATACTATATACGCTCGAGGGACTATTTAAGTGAAGCACCTTAAGTTTTCCTTTTTGTGTTATGTGAATCAATATAAGAGCATGTGACAATCTTTCCAAATTAAGAAAAAGGTGTTTTGTGCGTGTAGTTGCATTTGAAATTGTGCATCCTCATGAGAAAATTGTGCTTTCATTCATGTCATGAGAAGTATGCTTTTATTGAGAGACACATGCTATTGGTTTTTCCCTACTGAGCTTAGATGTAGCTCATTCCTCGACTATGCATCATAGGTATAGGCGAAGATACAGGTGCAGAGGATCAGGATAAGGAGGACTCCAAGTGCGTGCCTCTAGAGGAGGACTCTGAGCCTCATCCTTAAGATTGCTTTCTTTGTGCAAAGCACAGGTAGGTCCGGCTTTGTAGGATGATTAAAGCATGGGTTTTGGATATATTTTAGCAATGTAAGGATTGTGGATATACTTTGGGATGGGGGTATTATTCTTTTGCAAACCATGTTTCGGTGATGGTCGGCCATCACCGGTGGTTCTTCTCGGTTCTACTTCCAATGAGTTTTTATATGGGACTAGAACCTTTATTTTGAGCTTTTGAGAATATAGAATTGGAGATTTATTTTTGTCTATGATGGCTATATCTCTTTAGTTATCGTTTCCGTTTTGTTTTTGTTTTGCGTGTGGATGTGCCAAGTGTTCCATTCAGGGATCGGCCTTAGCGGATGATCCGGCGGTCCGGGTTTCACGGTTAAGAAATTCAGGCTGTCACAGTTGGTATCAGAGTCTAGGCTTTAGAAATTTCTGATAAATCTTAGATTTGACTAGACATTTAAGATTTTGTTGATGTATAGGGCCTTCTATTAATGGATCTTTTATTTCATTGTAACATATTAAGATGGAATCGAGAGGTAGAGGACGCCCTAGAGGCGATCGTCCTAGAAATTTAAGGAGTATAGATGATATCCCCTCAGGTTCGAGTAGTGATCGGAGACACCCTCCTGGTGAGAGAGATCAGAGGGATGAGGCAGCAGTTTGGATGGCGCAAGCCATGGAGGCAGTGGCCACTGCCATGGCCCAACAGACTCAACAAATTGCATTGTTGGCTGAGCAGACGGCACTATTGGCTGCCAATAATATGAACCATCAGTAGCCACCACCACCAACTCCACCAACACTATTGCCTTCATCTTTTATCAACTTTAGGAGATTGAGACCTCCTATTTTTTATGGGCAGACCAATTCATTAGAGGCGAAAAAATGGTTAAACCAAATGGAAAAACTTCTACAAAGACTCTAGAGTACAAAGGATGAGAAAGTTAGTTGGGCTTCCTTCCAACTTGAGGGTGATCCGACCCATGATGGAAATCGGTATTGAGAAAGAGAGAGGTCGAAAATCTTCAGGACCTATGAACTTGGGCAGAGTTTGTTGCAGTGTTCAACAAAGATTATTTCCCCAAGTAAGTGAGGAATCAGTTAAAGAAATATTTTTTGAATTTGGAGCAAGGGAGCATGACCGTACGGGAGTATGGTAATGAATTTATAAGGTTATCTAGGTTCACATCAGAATTAGTGGCCACTGAAGAAATGAAGGCCAATAAATTTGAAGAAGGCCTGAGACCAAATATATGAGATCGGGTTTCAGTATTTGAACTTGAGACCTATGCGGAAGTAGTGGAAAAGGCCATTGTGGCTGAAAGAGATATAAATAACATGTACAAGAGATGGGATCAGCAAAATAAGAACAAGGCGGGTCAAGGGAGAGTAAGTGACTACGACTCGGGGAACAAAAAGTCAAGATTTGCAGTACCAACCCCAATTTCAAGACAACCTGCCTATACAAGTTATCCCAGGCCCACCGTATCTACTCCTGTGAGACATTTCTGTATCGAGGGCCCTGCTCAGACTCAAACTTCGAGAGCAGCAGTTACACAAGGATTCTCGAGAGCAGCATCATCAATGCCCTAGGTTATATGTGCCTGTTGTGGCAAGTCTCATAAGACTTCGGATTACAGACAAGACACAGGGGATGTTTCAAATACAGAAAGATGGGTCATATGATCCGAGATTGCTCAGAAATGAGGAAAGAAGGTGCGGTTTCATCGGCTACAACACAGAGGCCTATGCGATCTATGAGACCTACTATACAAGGTCGTGCGTTTGCACTGACTGTCGAAGATGCACGGGCAAGCAATGACGTCATTCAGGGTATGATTGTTGTTGGTTCATTCAGGTTGTTGTTTGTTATTGGTGAGAAAATAGTGATGAAGAAAAAATAAATCAAAAAGTGAAGAGATGGAACTTGGTTAAAACAGCAAGTCTAAAATATACAGCCTGCAAGATACAGGGCTGTTGTAGCAAGTTTTGAGTAAGAGTTTATCCCACAGAAAAATTGATCTAGAACCCAAAATGGGTTATAATAATAGGCCTCCAGATCTGGCTATTGATCTAACAATCCTAAAGACAGGGAGTTGGGTGTCACAACTATACTAAACTAACACTAAAAGAAAAGAAAGAAAGTGCAGTCCTATCTAGAGAAAGGGTTTATGAAGAAGGTGATGATGGTGTGTGTCAAACTAAAGATAAAAATGATGGGAAGTAGGCAATTAAGCTAAGGTTATTTTAGTTATGTACTCAGATTTATGGTTGTCTCTGCAGCAATCCTTTAGATGGCTACAAGCGTATCTGTAAGGTGAAAGAATCTAACTCAACTCTTATGGTTTGACCTGGTCTCTTAAGGCTATAACCTATCCACTTCAATGGTCACAGGCTATCCAATAGAGAGGGTCAAAACACATGAATTAAATCAGAAAACCAATCTGTTCCAAGGGAATGGATTGATCTTAAGACTATAACCTGTCCACTTAAATGGTCATAGATTATCCAATAAATTTCCTCTAACCAATGGATCAAATCAAAACATAATGATTATTGCAGACACTGTTTTCCAGGCTACAAGCTCAGGCATCCATAGGAGCAAACAACTCTTGAAAAACCAGTGGAAACCACAGTTGTTCAAAGGTATTTGGAGACTTAAATGCAACTGGTCATTGCTACAAATGGCTTGCAATGACTTAGCTCATAAGTCTGCAATCTCTACAAAGAAATCAGATCTAACATCTGATGATGGTCATGTAAAACAGAGGGGAGCTTGTTCCTGCTACAACCTCTCACAAGGCTATAAGCTCAAGTTCAGAGGATAAGAATCCCTCTCAGATCTGTGGCTTGGAATCACCCTAGGGCTATAGTCTATCCACTCCAATAGTCACAGGCTATCCAAACCATAGATGACTGAGATGGAACATGAAAATTATTGCTACCACCATAGTTACAGGGCTACAAGCACAAGCTTCCATAGGGTTTTCAAATAAGTAAAATCCTAAGTGTATGGCATAAATCAAATAATACTATGGACAAATAGGAAAATAGCATATTGAATAAGCATTAAAATAGATATTTCAGTGATTAAACAAACACTTACAATGAGATGTCCTCAAGGCAGCAGCCTTGTGCAGAACAGCCCTCAAAAGATCCTAATGTGCACAAAACCCATTACAAAAACTGAATTAACTATGCCTAATTGCTTACAAAGATCATAGCCAGCAAGTGTTGGGCTAAGCATGAAGAAAAATTGAAAAAGATGGTGATCAAACCCTAACCCTAATCTGTTAGAGCTCCCAGCTGACTAAGGTTGAAGGAAAGATAAGTTTCCAAGTTTAAATTACAACTTAAATACTCAGTCATTGATGCCTTTGCCAATAGGGAAAGAAGCCCTAATTTTCTTGCATGCGTGGCTCCTTTGCAGCCCTTAGATGCCTCGGGATGTGTGCACATAGATCAGGGCCTCGGGGAGTGTGCCCTAGACTTAGGAAAATCTCCAAAGTATCCTTGAGTATGAAAAGAGAAGTGGAGAACCCGAGCTTCATGGGGCTGGATTTGATTGTGCAATGCAGTCGCGCAGTTTGAAGAGTGCTCGCGAGGTGAGATTTAGCATGGAAATATATCACTCGCGCAGAAGGCTCTGGCTTGTCGCACAACTTCTTGGCTCTAGAATGCACTCGCGAGGAAGAATTTGCAATGATTTTTCTTAGCTCATGCAGTAGAGCTTCAGTTGATTCCCGTCGCGAGAGTCTCGTGTAGAAGAGTTTAGATCTCACCAGGCTCCTTGTGTAGTGAGTAGCACAGCTCACGTGGTGGGGGTTTAGGCAATTACGCGAGTGAGAGCTGCACAAGAGATTTTCTTGAGCTCTCTCTCCTCTTCAGCTACACGAGAGCTTCGCGAGTTTGTTGGAGTCTTTTGCATAAATTGGTCTCGCGAGACTACGCACGTGGCTATTTTGAGACTTGATCCCCGTGAGAGCTTCACGAGCTAGATTTCTGAAGGTTCTAGTGCGTGAGTGATTCACGAGAAGTTGGAGTGTTGAGAGAAAATGAAGCACACGACTACTACACGAAGTAGTTCTCTAAAGCCAATCTTTCACTGAGTTGCGCGAGTTCTTCGCGAGTTCACTTTGTGCTGTAGGTATTGACTTCGCGAGGTGGCTACTGCAGATTTAAACAGCGTGAGGCAACACTACTGCTCCTCTGCTGTAGTGCAGATGTTGTTGTTTCAGCTTTCTCCACTCATATCTACTCTTCTCTCATCTGCTGGACTCACTGAGTCCACCTTGGCATGCAAAATAGTCACCATGGTGTGTACCACCATAGTGTTTCATCTGTCCTTGGCTCAGCAGTCATCCTTGGCTTGAATTCTCTCTTTTTGGCTTCAAAAGCATGGACTTTGTAGTAAGTTGCAATTGTTATTACTAACTACAAAACATACTAAACAAAGGATTAATGATAGCTCTAAGGTGTAGTAAAGGATAGGTTAAGAGGTGAAAATGGTACTTTTCAGTGAATAGCACACCTTAAACTTAATCTTTGCTAGTCCTTGAGCAAAGCAAAATTTAAACAACTACTCTAGGAATGTAAATGCCACTTTCGTAGGGAACATGGATGCATTTAGCTTATGCATCAACCCCTAGGTGATCCCTAGTAGAGGAGTGAAGTTTCCTAAGGGTTTTCAGTGAAGGTACCCACAAACTTCTCAATAGAATAGTTAATAAAAGTGCAGACATCATTAAATCAGTTTTCAGCAAAGAGAGCATCAGTCCACCCTTGATTATTTTCAAAATGCGAGGAGTTTAACATATGAAATGTACAGACCATTTAAACATGAAAAACTATTACATGCATGCACATCATTTCCAATCAACTTACAATAAGAAAAATAGTAGGTGCATGTCAGTACTAAGCTTACCATTGATTCAATAATTAAGTTTAAACAATGCTCAATACATTCAATGTTAGACCCAATGCTTAATAGGGCAATCTCTCATAATTAAATTGGAGGGTTTTCATTTTCACACAAGCATAAGAGCAATTACAGTCCCCAAATGGGTCTGCAAGCATGAGCATAGGCAAGGCTTCTAAATTTTGGCATCATTAACCATTTCTCACCATAGGTTAAGCAACTCTTCATCTCCACATGACAGCTTATTCTAATTAGAATCACAAGGTCTTATGACTGGGTGGTAATGTTGCTTATGGGTGAAGGTTAAAAGAATGGAAGGGTGAAAAGGTTGCAAATTTGAGAAATCAGCAGGTGAAGGAGGTGATTCATGGCTTCACCTTCTGGAATTCAGCATATTTCATCTTCTTGAATATTTTTCAGACTTGAAGTTGCCAGCTTCTCCCCTTATTTTCACTTTTTCCAATGAAATTTCCTCTTGACTCCTCTTTCTTCCTTTTCATTATTTTTTTTGTTTTTCTTTTGGATACAATTTTCTTTTCTTTTTGGTTTTTATTTTTCTGAAATGCCACCTCCTCCCAGCTGCTACACTGTTGTCCTTTTGTGTTTCTTCTCCATTCACCAAATGTTGGCCTTATCCTGTCCATCTTCAACTTCTTCTCCTTTACCTTCTGAATTCTCAGAGTGGGGGTAGGGTTGAATCAGGTCTATAGGTTTAGGTGCAAATACTCTGATGTATTTTGAAGAAAACTGGAAATTAAAGCTCAAGAGGTATATGCACAAGGAAAGTTTACTAGGTTTGGTAACTTTAAGCTCAAACTGTCCAAGAGAAGGCCTTGATCCTTTCCTAAATGTCATGAATACTGTCAGTTGTTTCAACTTGGAGATGCCTAACTTCTAGTGAGAAAATGAACTCAGCCAGTCCTTAGAGCAAGAAGAATTGCAAAAGACACTCCTCAAAGAGAAAAAAAAAGTTGTAGGCCCGAATCTCAGTAGGTATGGTATTCCATTGAACTCATGGGCATGTCCTCACCTTTTTCTCTCTTTAATGGTTCACTAAGTACTGACACAACTGAGTTTTCTTGGTGTTTACCTCATAGAAATATTAAATTTTAAAGATTTTAATGCCAAAAGGTCTGCAAAATTTTAAATTTACTCATTTTTAAAGTTTCTTAGGTAAACTTAGCTCTATTTCTATCTTACTCACTTGATTCTGCTGCAATTAGGTTAACTACATCATTGGCATACCCTACCACACCCCCAAACCTATGAGGAACAGTGTCCTCACTGATTCAAAGATAAGGAAAATATACAACAGGGTATATTAATAAAAATAACACACAAAACAAGGCAAGTAAAATAGAGAAATAGCATAAATAATCACAACCAAATAAAACTCAAACAAAAGATACCAAAAATAACTTTGATTCATAAAACAGTAATATGAACAATGCAAGTAAAAATAAATACAAAATATTCTAGAAATCAAAGACAACCTAACTAACTACATGTACACAATTTAATCATCTAAATCTACATCTACTTGTTATTGAACAGATTTCCCTTTTTCTTTCTTGAGAGCAGCAGCAGTGGGCTTGGATCTCTTAGTAGTAGTCTATCTGTGCTCTGTGTTGCTGCTTTTCTTGGGAGTGGGTGTAGGCTTTTAAGATGGTTCTTTTATCTTGACTCTAGGGGTTGATTTTCTCTTGGGACCAGGGGCAGTTGCAGGGGGAGGAGCTATTGTAGTGTAGAGTTTCGTAGCTACTGCTGCTATGTCTTTGTCTGCCAATTCAGATAGGGTTTATTGCAATGCTGCAGCAGTCCTGGCATAATCATTAGCCCTATCTTCCACCAATCGAAGGGACGCCTACATATTCTTCACAACCTCTTCAAGGCCATCAGCTCTATACTTCTCATCCTTGTACAGCTACAGGGTATGCAGAAAAGCCTTCTTAATCTGCTTTTTCTCTATCTTGTGATCCAGCTTGATCTGCTTTATCTGATTGAGAAGGAGCAGCTTCACTGCAGTTCTGATGTCAGCCATGCCCCTTATGACATCCCTCTTTATGTAGGAATCTTCTTTCATAGCTCTAAGGAGGGTGGAGAATGGAGGCATGGGATTTGATGAGGCAGGTAGGATTGTATTAGGAGCAGGGGGAGAAGGGCCAATCAGTAAATGGGGTGGTGTGGATGAAGATGAAGGGATGGATGATGGAATGGGTCAGGTGGAGGTAGGGGGTATAGGCTGGGGGACTTCAGGTTTAGGTTGTGGAAGGCCCACTACCTCAGGATCTGTTTGGGAGGCAATTGAGGAAGTGGGGAGCAAGTCATCCACATTTGTGGCAGCATCAACTTTTGCTACTGCAGGTGGGGGACAGGGGGCAGGATTTATAGTTCCTCTATTGCAAGTTGGGGTTGTGGGTAGGTGAGTGCCAGAGATGGTTCAATAAGGGGTGGCTCTATAGGGTTAGGTTCAGGGTCAGTTTGGGTTGGCATCTCTGCTGTAACTATGGAAGGCTCAGGTAAGGGTGAAATTGGAGGGGTAGGCTGGCAAAATGGAGCTGGCAGCAACAGATATGGCAGGTGTGATAGCTGCAGAGGTTGAGGTAGTGGTTGCTGAGGTAATGGGTAAGGTAGCAGCAGCAGAGCCAGCAATGGTGACTGCAGCAAAGGTGGCAGCTGCAGGGATATCAACAGAGGCAGTAGCAGCTCCCTCTTGGATAGTGGGGGCTGCTTGAGCTAGCTGCTCTTCCTTCTTCTTCTTCTTCTCAATCAGTGTGTGGCTGATCCCCCACTACTTCTTCCCACATCTACTAGGGGCCAAGTTGACAGTCTCTTCATTCATGTGGAAATGGTAGCCCCCCAGCTTCAGCAGAGCTGTGATGAGCCTACAATAGGGTAGGGCGTGAGGCTTCATCTACCTCTTCACCTTCTCATGGATGTTTTACAACCCTTCAAATATAAGTTTGGCAGCATCAAAGTAATGGTTTAAGGAGGAGTAGAGGGCATCAGTTATTGGGGACCTTCTCTCTCGCTGGTGCCCAGAGTAGTACACATTTTTTCTCAATACTCCATCCATAAATCTCAGGCTTGGAGGCAGGTCACTCTTTTTAATGGACACCCCAAATGTTGTCATTCATCTAGTGATCTCTTTAGCAATCTCAGGGATGGTTGCAGTCAAAGGTGCACCTAAGCCACACTCAGGGTAGTGTGTGGCTGGTATCCTAAGGATTTTTGCAATTGCAGACTGGTTGAACAACATTTCAAACTCATCAATTAACACCAGCAGAGCAGGGCTTCCATCATCCCCTGTCTTGACCCTGATGTTCTGGTAAAACAACTACACTAACCTAGGGAAAACTAGCTATAGTGGGGGCTATAGCAGGGGTAATAGGGAGGCCTTGGTGAGGAACTCAATGGATACAGCAGTTTTTGGCTCTTTCTCAAAGAATGCCTTATCAAAGGCAGTCTCAGCCTCCAATTTGATGGTAGCCACAAACTCAGAAGGAGTTGTGAGTGAGACATCCTCTTGGTCTTTGCTAAGACCTGAAAAGTACCACTTTTCACCCCTTAACTTAATCTCTATTAAACCCTTAATCATTTAATAAAAGTGTTTTAAGTCTATTCTATAGGTAATAAGCAGCAACTGCAAATAAACCCCTAACCATGCCAAGAAGCCTACTGCTGACCCAAAAGCCCCTCAGAAGTGTGAAGGTTAAACCCAGACAGAGAATTGGCTGCAGCAGAGGCACAGCAAAGTAGAAACAAATTAAGGAGAATGTCTCGCACAAATGTCGTAGGGCTCAATCAAATCAGAAAGAATACATCGCGCAGTTGTCACGAATTTCTGAAGGGAGCACCCCAACCGGTCGCGCAGTCTTCGCGTCGTTCGCGCGCAGATGGATGTCAGCAAGGAGTAAAAAATACACTTTGCAAGGTTCTCGCGAGGCTCAGTCTTAAGCGCTCGCGAAGTACTCGCGCAGCTCAAGAGATGAGTCTTCAACCTTCGCGCGATTCACTGAATGGAGAGAGTTCCAGGCATTCCAGCGCGCAGCTGTCGCATAGTGGCTGTGTGACACATACTTTCAAGGAACTGCTCGCGCAATCTAGAAGCCTATGTACATTATTCTCTTCACAGGGATCACCGCAGGATTCATCAGGGATCGAACTGCATGCGCAATTCCCGCGCTATTCAAATGGAAAGACCAATCCCGCAACGACCAAACCATCCCCGCAATGACCCAAGTACCAACCTCGCGACTGCAAGAGCTTCAAGTCAAAGCAACCCCGTGACACCAATTCTACCACGTGGCAAGACCTGCAAACCTTTTCTACCCAGCGAGGATCGGGTTCTAAACTTCTCTCCACTTCTGCAAGGGCAATCTAGGAATCTCCAGCGATTAGGGCACACACTCCAATGCTCCAATCTCTGTGCACATGCCCCGAGGCATCCAAGGGACAAGAATGGGCCGCAATTGCATTAATGAAATTAGGGTTTTCCTAACCCTAATTCAGAGAGAACCGACTGCTATATAAGCCTAAGCCCAGCTTAGGTTTAAAGGACTTTTATCGACTTTGGTTCTTGACTTCTATGCTTCTTCTTGAAACCGACTGTAGAAATTACAGTAGGCTAAGGTTAGGGTTTAGGACTTTTCTTTTTCCTTTTTCCTTCTCTCCATAGTCCAGCACTTGCTAGCTATGCCTTTTGTATGATTATTTGGTATAGATTTTAATGGAGTTTTTGTAATAGGATCTGTTGCATGTATGGGATAGTGTTTTTGTTGTGAGTTGTGCTGTACAAGACTGCTGCCTTGAGATCCTCCATTGCTGAGTTGTTTTGTAAGCAATGGAGGATTGCTTTTAAGGTTTTATTTAGATCCAAGTGACCTGTGTGTCCAGGTTAGGTACATTACAGGCCTTCCCCCACCACAAGATCCACTAAATCTGAATTCCCATGGGAGCTTGCGTTAGTAGCCCTGTGAACATGGTGGCGGCAGCAATGTTCTTGTTCTGTCTTAGACCTCTGTGAGGAGGATAGCCTCTGTGGATAGTATGTGACCATTCAAGTGGATAGATTATAGCCCTAGGGTGAAGCCGATTCACAGAACTAAGACAGATTCTTCTTCTCTGCACTTGTGCTTGTAGCCTTATGAGAGATTGTGCAGAGACAGACTCCCCTATATTTGTATAGACCCACCATCAGATTGCAGATCTGATTTGGCTATAGAGATTGTAGGCTTGTGACTGGATCACTGTTGTCTTTCTAAAACAGTGAACAACCAAGCTTAAAAGCTAGTACTCAAACTCTTGCTGGTCCTGTGTGTCCAGGCTCGTTCACTTTGTAGGCCTAGCCCCACACACAGAACTTTAAAGGTTGAGGTTCCTATGGATTCTTGAGCTTGTAGCCTGGATGAAGTAGTGCCTACAATGATAATCTTGTTCTAACCCACCTCTTGATTGTGGTTCCCCTATTAGATAGTTTGTGACCATTTAAGTGGACAGGTTATAGCCATAAGGGATTGGATCATGGCACAGGGGTGAGTTGGATCCTTTCTCCTCTTTGGTGATAATGTAGTAATTGGACAGGACTTCTATAGCAGCAGGTCTGAGTCTGAGTTATAAGAACCATCAGATCTATACCTAATAACATACTTCTCACCCTTTTATATTTATTTTCTCACAATCCGCCCTCTTTCTTAACCCTTTCTATAGTTTAGACATTAAGTTACCTTAAGATTTAGATTATAGTGACCTTAAATCCCCTTCCATTTAGGATTGCCAGATCTAGAGAGCCTACTAAAGAAAGCTCCCTTGGAGCTTTAGATCAACCTTCCCTGTGGGACAAACTCTTACTTATCAAAACTTGCTACAACAGGCTCTATATCTTACAGGACTGTATATTTTAGGCTTGCTGCTCCGTAGTTTTCACTCCACCTTTTATTTATTTTCATTCACCCCATTCTTATCACTGTCTCCAATAAAGTTAGTAGCAAGCACTTAAAATATCCTAACAGTCTTCCTCTAGGGCAACCTTAGGGACCACTTCCTTGCCCTTCTTTTGCTTTTTCTTAGACTTCTCAGGGCTCTTGGCAGCAGGGGGGTGGTCTCTAGCCCTCTTTTTAAGTGCTGATTTTTTCTTGGGAGTAGGGGCATCATAGGCAACAGATTTAGCCCTCTTCACAGGAGCAGCTCTCTTTTTAATATTTTCCACTTGGGGCTCAACCTGTTGTGTGGGTATATCAGAGGTCTCCACGGTGGAAGCCTCTGCAATCCTTACAGACTTCCTTGTGGCCACAGGACTGCCAGTAGGTTGAGGGTTCAGCATGGAAGCCAGAGTATCAATGAGCTCGGAACTTGTGGCCATGGTTACAAAAATTCCTAAAAATTAGGTCGTGAAAATAACTCCAAGGTACGTCACACAATCCACTAATGGTACTCCAAATAGATCCCTCTAAAGACAATAATCAAAGTAAATGAACTGCTAAAGAAATTCACAGCTTTGGGAAATAGAGTTCTTACCCTTACAAGCTAGGGTTTCACTTTAAATGCTGCACCGTGGATCAAATTTTGCCACTCCAAGTGCAAAATGGTCGGAAGTTGGTTTGGAGAAAAGTGGTAAGAGCAAGGTGCACGTGCTTGAGTAGGATGAGCACTGAGGGGGGAAAATAGGAAAGGAAAGCTCGGAGGGCATAGTGGAAGCTAGGGCACAGAGAAGAAGAATGAAGAAATGAAAAAAATTATGGGGTATAAGTGGGTGAATTTCGTGCCTCGTGCGGTTCTCTCCAGGTAATCACGGAGCTGAAGTTGAGTCTGAGCGTGCGAGAGGTATATTTGCAGACCTCGCGCAGCTGAGGTTTTAATCTCGTGAGAAGCATATATTCAAAGAACCAAGGTCCTCACAAGGTAGGTGACAGTATTAGCTTCAAAAATTTTGCTCGCGAGGTTCTTGCGGAGATGCAAAATTCATATCAGAGCCTCGCGAGCACACTATATTTATATGATTTATGGCTCGCAGGGCTCAGTAAGTCACGCGAGAAAGCCAAAAATAGCCCGCGAGTGTGAACTGCAGGCCATTGAGCCTCGCGATAAAGCTAAATCCACTCCTTCTTAGTGCCTGCACACTGGCATGTGCATCTACACTATCGTGCACCCTGCCATTGTGCATCAACACCAAATCTCCTCACATTTCATCTATTTCACCTCTAATAACTTCATGCCCATTGCACACATATGCACAGACTAAAAATTCTAGAATTCAAATGATTTTAAATTACAGCAGGTTCATGCACATTTAAATGACAGCAGGTCCATGCACATTTCAATCACAACAGGAAACATACTCATTAGATTGGATTCAGATGTTTTAAATACTAACACAATCAAACAGAATATTTCAGCACATCAACAACAAAACAAGGACAACACATGGCAGATTTTAAAAGACAACATAAAAAATCAACAAGTATGGTACACAGTTTACAGAGCTATGGATCACTAAGCAGTGGGAGGTTCATGGAGGTGTATGGTCTGAGGAGGCTCCACAGAGTTTTCTACATAAATCTTTAGCCTTTGACCATTCACTTTCATGCTTTTCTCAGAAATGGGATCCAAAATCTCCACAGCACCAAATTGGGAGGCATAGATGACAATATAAGGTCTTATGACTGGGTTGTAATGTTACTTATGGGTGAAGGATAAAAAGAATGGAAGGGTGAAAAGGTTGCAAAATTGAGAAATTAGTAGGTGAAGGAGGTGATTCATGACTTCACCTTCTTGAATTCAGCATATTTCATCTTCTTGGATATTTTTAAGACTTGAAGTGGCCAGCTTCTCTTATTTTCACTTTTCCCAATGAAATTTCCTCTTGACTCCTCTCTCTTCATTTTCATTATTTTTTCTATTTTTCTTTTAGATACATTTTTCTTTTCTTTTTCATTTTTTTATTTTTCTGAAATGCCACCCCTCCACCCAGCTGCTACACTGTTGTCCTCCTTTTGTGTTTCTTCTCCATTCACCAAATGTTGACCTTAGCTTATCTATCTTCAACTTTTTCTCCTTTACCTTATGAATTCTCAGAGTGGGGGTAGGGTTGAATCGGGTCTAAGGGTTAGGTGCAAATACTCTAGTGTATTTTAAAGAAAATTAGAAATTAAAGCTCAAAAGGTATATGCACAACGGCAGTTTACTAGGTTTGGTATCTTTAAGCTCAAGCTATCCAAGAGAATGCCTTGATCCTTTCCTAAATGTCATGGGTACTGCCAGCTCTTTTAAATTGGAGATACCTAACTTCTAGTGAGAAATGAACTTAGCCAGTCCTTAGAGCAAGAAGAATTGCCAAAGAAACTCCTCAAAGAGAAAAAAAAAATAAAAAAATTGTAGGCCCAGATCTCACTAGGTATGGTCTTCCATTGAACTCATGGGCATGTCCTCACCTTTTTCTCTCTTTAATGGTTCACTAAGTGCATCTATCTATGTTTATATTAGTTAATGGCATTTTAGATGAAGAAGGCGCATAGATAAGGATGATCTACTAGGGTTTTTCTTTATGAGTGTTTAATTTGGCCATGCATGTTTAATTATCGAGTATATGTATTAAATAGGTACCTTACAACTATATCAAGAAAACGACGGCGATCGTTGTGATGCACAAATTCTGATAGACCCAAGGTCTACCCACTCGTTTGTAACTCTAGAGTTTGCGGGAAGATTGAAGGTCATTCCCAAAGTGTTGGAGTTCATTTTGGACATGTTAGTTCCTATGGGAAGCTCAGTGACTACAGACACATGTTGTCGATCTATTATCGTACGAGTTGAAGATCACGAGACAATGATGGATCTCATTTTGTTGAACATGGATGTACTCCTTGGCATGAATTGGTTATCCGCTTATCATGCGAGCGTTGATTGCCTATGAAAAGTAGTTACATTTCGCCCACCGAAGCAGAAATCTTTCTGATTTATCGGTGACAAGGGTAAGATTGTGCCAATCATCTCCGTGGTACGAGCTGAGTGGATGATGAGGAATG
Source organism: Chloranthus sessilifolius (assembly GCA_021018995.1). Classification (NCBI taxonomy): domain Eukaryota; kingdom Viridiplantae; phylum Streptophyta; class Magnoliopsida; order Chloranthales; family Chloranthaceae; genus Chloranthus; species Chloranthus sessilifolius. The sequence goes on from CM037584.1 coordinate 116,382,033, forward strand.
GATGCGGTGGTTACCTACATTCCTCAAGAGCAACGGGAAGTAAAGAACGTCATCACCGATATTTTAATTGTTTGTGAGTTTGTGGACGTGTTTCCTGATGACTTACTAGGGTTACCACCGGATCGAGAGATTGAATTTGCAATCGACTTAGCTCTAGGCACAGAGTCAATATCTAAAGCACCTTACTGAATGGCTCCTACTGAGTTGAAAGAGTTGAAGGAGTATTTAAAAGAGTTATTGGACAAAGGCTTCATAAGACCTAGTGTGTCTCCTTGGGGAGCACCGATCTTGTTTGTCAAGAAGGACTTGTCGATGAGACTCTGCATCGACTACCATCAATTGAACAAATTAACGATAAAGAACAAATACCCCTTACTCAGGATCGATGATCTCTTTGATCAGTTACAAGGGGCAAAACTCTTTATGAAGATTGACTTGAGATCAGGGTATCATCGGCTGAAGGTGAAGATCGAAGATATTCAGAAGACACCATTCAGAACTAGATAGGGGTCACTACGAGTTTCTAGTGATGCCTTTCGGCCTGACGAATGCACCAGCTTTGTTTATGGATCTTATAAATAGGGTGTTTAAACCACATCTTGATACGTGTGTAGTTGTGTTCATGGACGACATTCTCATTTATTCAAAATCTAAGGGAGAACAAGAGAAACACTTATGCATTGCACTACAGACGTTACGTGAGCATCAGTTATACGTTAAACTCAATAAGTGTGAGTTCTAGTTAGAGCAAGTGAGCTTTCTAAGCCATGTAGTTTCAGAAGTAGGTGTGACGGTTGATCCAACGAAGATTGAGGCAGTGGTAGATTGGGAACAACCGAAGACGGTGACGGAGATTAGTAGTTTCCTCAGTCTGGCTGGGTATTATCGAAGATTTGTAAAGGGATTCTCTAAGATTTCAGGACCACTCATGCGACTTATAAGAAAAGATGTTAAATTTGAATGGACCAGTGAATGTGAAGAGAGTTTTTAAGAACTTAAGAAATGGCTTACCTCTGCACCAGTGTTAGCTATTCCATCAGGCAGTGGGGGATTTGCTACTTATAGTGATGCTTCGTATAGTGGGCTGGGCTATGTACTCAATCAGAACAAGAAGGTCATTGCTTACGGATCAAGATAGTTGAAAGATCATAAGAAGAACTATCCGATGCATGATCTAGAGTTAGCCGCGATGATCTTTGCATTAAAGATATGGAGACACTATTTGTACGGTAAAACCTTTAAGATCTTCACAGACCACAAAAGCCTTAAGTACTTGTTTACGCAGAAAGATTTGAATATGAGGCAACGAAGATGGATTGAATTTCTCAAAGACTACGATTGCTCTATTAAGTATCACCCAGGTAAAGCAAATATCGTGGCAGATGCTTTGAGTCAAAAGAACCCAGCTTAGTTAGCTAGTCTTATTATGGGACTTCGACCTTTCCTTATATGATAAGAATATTGAGGTCAAAGTTTCAGGTGCATTGTTGGCTAATATCACAATCAGACCAATATTTTTTTACCGTATCTATGAACTTCAGATGAAAGATGCGGAGCTCATGAAGATAAGGCAAGGTATCACAAATGGCACTACGGAGACTTTTCTATTAAAGAAGATGGATCGTTACTATTTAGAGGACGTCTATGCATACCGATTGATGCCGATCTGCGATAAACTATATTGGACGAAGCTCATAAGTCCAGGTATGCTATACATCCTAGCGGTACCAAGATGTACCAGGATTTGAGAAAGAGCTATTGATGGAGAGGATTGAAGAAGGATATCCCCGAGTATGTCTCTAAATGCTTAGTGTGTCAGCAAGTAAAAGTAGATCATAGACACCCAGCAAGCCTATTGCAGCCTCTACCAATACCTGAGTAGAAATGAGAATCAATCTTCATGGATTTCATTATAGGATTACCAAGGACGGCGAAGTGTCATAATGCTATTTGGGTGATCGTTAATCGCCTAACCAAATCAGCACATTTCCTACCCTACAACACAACATACACGGAAAGCAAATTGGCAGACTTGTATATGAAAGATTGTCCGATTACATAGTATTCCAACGAGTATTGTTTTGGATTGTGACTCATTATATACCTCAATATTTTGGCAAAGATTCCAAGAAGGTATGGGCACGAAGTTAGATTTCAATTCGGCGTTCCATCCGCAGACCAATAGTCAGACCGAGAGAGTCAATCAAATCATTGAAGATATGCTTAGAGCCTATATGATCGATTTTTTGGGATCATGAGATCAGAATTTACCATTAATTGAGTTCGCGTATAATAATAGTTTTCAGTAGAGCATTGGGATGGCTCCATATGAAGCGTTATATTGACGGAGATGTAGATCTCTGATCAATTGGGAGGAATCTGGTGAAAACTTCATATTGGGTCCAGAAGTGATAAAGAGAAATGCAAAAACCGTTCGTATCATTCGACAAAGGATTAAGGCAACTCAAAGTCGGCAGAAGAGTTATGACGATATCAAGAGAACAAGCGTAGACTTTCAGGTTGGAGATCATGTATTTATAAAGATTTCACCGATGAAGCGTGTGATGTGCTTCGGAAAGTGTGGAAAGCTAAGTCCTCGCTACATTGGACCTTTTGAAGTATTGGGAAGAGTCGGGGAAGTTGCATATAGGGTCGCTTTACCCCCGCAACTTGATAGAGTACACGACGTATTTCATGTTTCCATGCTATGAAAGTACGTGAGGGATCCGACCCATATACTCAACGTGCCACCGATTAAAGTCTACAAGGATTTGACAGTTGTGGAGGAATCGATGCAAATTTTAGAATGAACTGAACAGGTGTTGCGTACGAAACATATTTCCTTAGTACTAGTCAAATGGAAGAACCATTCTAAAGAGGAAGATACTTGAGAGCGCGAAGCCGAGATTCACAACCAATACCCTTTGTTGTTTCAATGAACACAGAGAAACAATGAATTGTAAAAGTTCGATTGCGACTCTTTTTACATGTAAAATAGCGCTATTAGTTAATGAAAATAAAACCATTGGAAAGGAAATTGAAATTTACAATTTTTTAGTGTTTCTGACAAATTTGACCAATCGAAATTAAATTCGATCGATCGAATTATAAATCGACCGATCGAAGTGAAAATTGATCGATCGAAGTGAAAATCGATCGATCGAAACCAACAAGCAGGGGAGTATTTTCACACTAAAGCAAAGCATACAAAATTCGACCGGTCGAAATGAAATTCGTTCGATTGAATTTGCAATTCGATCGATTGATTTGTAAATCGATCGATCGAAAATATTAAGTACCACAGTTCGTCTAAGAAATTCGATTGATCGAAAATGAACTCGTTCGATCGAATTGGAAATTCGACCGATCAAAATAAAATTTGATCGATCGAAATCGTGGATTGGATCAGTTTATGTCAATTTTGATCGATCAAAATTGAATTCGATCGATCGAATCGCGCAGTATATAGGTAAATTGACCATTTAAAAATCAAAAAAAAAAAAAAAAAAAAAAATTGTGGGGCTTTTCTTGTGGGTTTCGTGTGCTTCTTCCTAAAGATCACAGGACCGACCATTCAAGCTTGGATTCTCCTAGGAATTGCATCCAAACTTCAACCAAAAGGTAAAGCCCTAAATTTTTTATAATCTTGCATTCAAATTCAAGTATTTTGGTTTGGATTGTGGAAACCCTGGAGTCTAGTTACAAACCTATGGCTCCTAAGACGAGACAAGCGTCTAAGGTTCCGACTTCGAAGAAACCCAGGTCCCAAGCGGGTTCTTTGCAACCACTACCAACTTCTTTGTAACTGCCACCACCTACTTAACAACCACCACCATTTGAATGACCTAAGGAATGGTGGGCTGCCAAAGGGTTTGCTTACGAGTATAAGATCGATCCAACCCTTTTTGAAATGCCCAACGTACCAGGTATAGACAGCTAGGCACTCGATTACTTGGGGAAGGCCGGATTGGATAACCTATTAAAACCCCTTCATAGATACTATTACCCTCGCCTTGTGTGATTGTTTTACCAAAATATGTACAACGTAAGAATCCTAATACCATTTGTACTAAGATCGATGGAAGAGACTATGTTTTGACCCATGACCTCACAAGTAAGTCCTTAGAGTGCTACAACAGCTATGGCCCCGGTATCGACTTGTTACCCTCAAACCCTGAACCAATACCTCGTCTAGTGATAGTTGAGCAAATGACTCGCGGTCAACTTGGATCTGGTCGAGCAATTAACCGAGCTGATTTTCCTAGCTACATGTGGATGCTTGACACAATTTTTAAGTGCAACTTATACCCTTTACATCACAAAAGATGCAAGCCTTGTATTCCGCTTTTAAGGGGCAGTGATTTAACGCCACAAAAGTGGTCTTTGAGGGCATGAAACATGCTAGGGGAAAGATGTTGGAGGGCACAAACAAGCCGGAAGAGTACATACCGTACAGAAGACTCATATCTTGCTTGCTTAAGTAGTATCTGGGAGGCGTTGTATATAAGATTTCCACTCGTGAGCCCAAATCATATGATAACGTAAAGCTATACACTTTTAAGCATTGGAAGAAGACCTACAATTGGTTAAAGCCGCACCTCCAACCGAGTGAACAAGCACCACCTGCTCCAATTGCTCCCCAAGCCCAAGAACATCCTGCTCAGGAAGTCCCAGAACAAGAACAACCAGCCCATGATGAGCCTTTTGAAGAACAGCCAAAAATCATACCTCCTACTCCACAATATGCTCACATTCCCATGCCTCCCCCACATCAGTAAGTAGCCGACATGACCAATGAGGAGCTAGCAGCACTCATTACAGAGAGCAACCGTCAGCTGAATCGCCTCGATTACCACGAGTTAATATTGGAGGATACCATGTATTACATGTATCGCATTCGACGCTTCTACTTTGTGAGTAGATGTCGAGGACCTACAAGCTGATGGGACGGACAAAGCTGATGGAGCAGATGACCCTACTAGAGCTGAGGGAGCAGCTGACTATTGAAGTAGTTGTTTGGATGAAATTTTGCATTTCGGAAATTCTTTTTGAAGGATAGTATTCACTTTTTGGGGATAACTGTATAACTTTCTAACTATTGTGGCATGGTTGCCACGTTTGTTTATGTTGTTTTGTTTCATGGATGTGTATATAACATATGGTTTTATGATGAGGAATGGCTTTATACTGCTATGTTTTTGCAAGGTGTAGATAGCATGTTGTATGATCTTTAGATGTGTAGAAATTAGTTAAGTAACTTATTTGTTTAGCCATGTGTGGTACCTTTCGAGGTAACATTGTTGGGGTCTCACTAACCGTTTGCTAGACCTATTTTCAAGGACGAAAATTCCTAAGGAGGGGAGAATGTAATATCTCGAAAATTTGAACCCAAAAGAGACCAATTTCAATAGGCGTGCCCGACACGAAAACTGACGGCCATTTAAAAATTTTGGTACTATACTAGTTGTGTTGAGTGTTATGAGTGTTTAGACAAATAATCAATTTAGGTGTGTGTGAGTTGTAAGTGAGTCAACCCAAGTTAGCTAACTCTTGTGTTGAATGTGTGTGCTTAACGGGGGAGCACAACCTTTGTTACAAAAAGAGGATTAAAAACAACCGTATAATCATTTGCATTTACTCCTCATTTGCATTTACTTCTTTAGGGTTTAGAGAGAGAAAGAGGGAAGTGTGAATTCGGTTGTAACCGTTTCAGTTAATCTGGAAGAAGGTGGGTGTACGTAAGAACGAAGCGTGATCGAAAGCTACGAGTCGATTTCTTCTTGGTTGTCGAAGGATCGGCGAGTTTGTTTGAAACCCTCTTCGACAAATTACTTCAAACATTGTGATCAATCTCGATAAGGTAAGATGTGAATGATTGTGTTAGCTCTATAGGATTATGGTTGGGTTTAGAAAATAAGATAAAGAGTTGGGAGAAATTTTGGTTGAGAATGATAAAAACCAAGTGATTGAAGGAATCTGTCAAATTCGACCGATCGAATTCAATTTCAATCGATCTAATTCAATTTCGATCGATCGATTTTGACTGGAGAAGGTGAAATATGATTTTTGGGGAAATTCGATCGATCGATATGCAATCCGATCGAATGAAATGTGTTTCGATCGATCAAGTTGGACACTCATTCGATCGAAAGGTATATAACAGGGAATGTTCAAAGATTTCTGACGAAATTCGACCGATCAAAATATATTTCGACCGATCCAATTTGGAAATCTGATCGATCGAATTAGAACTCGATCGATCAAAGTTGTGCCAAAAGTTTAGTTTCTGATAGAATCGATCGATCAAATCTGAAAATCGATCGATCAATTTTGGGAATCGATCGATCGAATTGAGCAGATTCAGGATTTTGTTGTGTTTTGTTGAAGAGAGATCTTACATCTTTCTAATTCGCGTCAATTCTGACGTATGAATTGGGAATTTATGTGCTTAGGTTGAGCTTATGCGTGTGTGAGGGAGAGGCTAGCTCGGTTTGAAGGACTTCGCTTGTGACTTCGTGTTGGAGGTAGGGAACAATCTATACCATGTGCATTTGATATGTTTAGCATGTGTTTTATGAGTTGAGATGTTTGTTTTGAATACGATGAGTTTATGAATGTGTCAACATGTGTGTGTATTTCGAAAACCATGATAAGTAGAATGTGACATCTATGTGAGTCTTTCAAGATTCATTTCGTTAATTTGATAAGTATGTGGAATCTTTCAAGATTCATTTGAAATATGAAACAAGTGTGTGAGTTCAAGTGATTTAAGTAGTTATAATTACCACTTCACACGATGATAAACTATATGTTATGTACAATGATTTGACATTCATATGTGAATACCTATTATTCACTGAAAAGTACTACTTTTCATCTCTTAACTTAGCCTTTGCTAGACCTTGAAGCAGACTAATAACCATTTATTATGTGTGTTTTATAGTTAGCAATAAAATATGCAGCTTAATACAAACTCCTTGCTTTTTGGCCCAAAAGAGAGAGAATACACTCAAAGATGACAGCTGAGACAAAGCCTAATGGAACACCTTGAGAGTGCTCACCATGGTGACTCATTATTGCTAATCACTATTGACTAAAGTCTAGCAGACGAATGAGGTTAGCTAAGAAGGTAGGAGACTACGACAACAGTAAGTGCAATGCACCAGAGCAGCAAAAGATAGACCTCACAGAGTTGAGGAGCTTCCTCGCAAAGCTAAAGTTACGAAGGAAGAGGCCCTCGCGCAGATATACCATGCAGTCAGAAGGACAGCTGAAATGACCTTGCGAAGATCTCGCAGGTTAAAGTCCCCAGAATCTTTGGTCGCGAAGCTCTCGCGGAGATCAAGCCTCAAAGCAGCCCGCACGAAGAACACATCGAGTCCATATGTACACTGAACAAAATGTCACTTCGTGGAGTTCTCACATAGCCCTGAAAGAGAGAGACGCCCTGAATTCTCTTCGCGTAGATCTCGCGCACTCTGAAGCCTTACCATTGACTATGCTAGCACAGGAGCATAACTGCATGAGTACTTAGCGAGAGAGAGCTTCTAAAGCTCAACTGAGCGAGAAATCCTAGCGCTTCAGATCATCTCCGTGACAGCAAGATAGCGCAAAGGAACTACGCGACGAACTGAAGAGTGACTACACGAGTAAGCACTTCTCACCAGCCAAAGGTAACTCTGCAAAGGCAAAGTAGCTGCACGAATGAGCTAAAAGCAGATACCAGCCCCGCGAAGCTCTGGCTCTCCACTTCTCATTTTTAACTCAAGGACCTTTTGAAAATTTCCCAAGGATAGGGCACACTTCTCGAGGCACATATTTTGATGTGCATATCTCCAGGCATCCAAGGGTGAAAAAGTGCCACGTCTGCTGGAAAAATTAGGATTAATCTCCTTAAAGCCAAAGCCATTTTGACAGAGTATATAAGCTTACTTAGAGTTTATTATTTTTATTTTTCCTTCATCCTCTATCGGCTGAGAACTCCAGCAGGCTAGGGTTAGGATTTGATCATCTCTTTTTCTTATTTTTCTTCTCTCTTAGCCGAGCACTTGCTGGCTAACCCCCTGTAAGCAGCTAGGTTTAGTTTTATTTTCAGTTTGTAGTAGGGTTTTGGTATACATAGGATTCATGTATTTGGGACTAGCCCATTCAATTTCTAGTAGGTCTATTATTTACCATCTGATTTCCATTGGTTTCATAGTCTCATGGAAAGCAATGTTGGATCTGTAGCGAGATCCAGGGAGCTCGGAGGCCTGTAGACCATGGTGGTTGCAGTAGTTTCCATGTTCTTTCTCAGGCCTTTGTGGGATGGACAGACCAATGGGATACCCTGTGACCATTCAAGTAGACAGAGTATAGCCCTAAGGTTGTGCTTATTTACATGTTTGAGAAGGATTCTTCTCCCCTGCACATGAGCTTCTAGAGCCTTGTGAGGAGGTTTATATAAGAACTGGCTCCCCTCTGTTTTACCTAGCCGACATCAGATGTTAGATCCGATCTCTTTGTAGTAATTGCAGCTTGAGGCTGAGTCATTGCAGGCCGTTTGTAGCAATGACTAGCTGAATCTAAAGTCTTATTCAACCTGTTGCATAGCCCTTTTATGGGCACTAGTAAGCAGTTAGCCTTAGCAAAGCACTTAGGATCTTATGGGTTGGAATACCTATGGATGTTAGCCAGGTCTGTGAGCAGATCTGGGGAGCTTGTAGCACTGGTATTACATAGTGTTGCAATAGCATTCATGGTTGGATCTGGCCCAATGGCTGGGGGAATGATCAGCCCACTCCCCTGGGTTAGATTGACAATGTCTATTTTAACCAATGAGATTTGAAAAACTCTATCGGATACCCTGTGACCATTAGAGTGGACAGAGTATAGCCCTAAGAGCGCCCCAAATGGCATGGGTTATAATCGGATATTTTTACCTTGTTGAGGCTTTTAATAGCGTCTCAGCAAGAAACACTATAGAGACAGACTAAATGTAAGTTACATCACTGCTTTAACTCTAGTTTGACTTGCTTACTTCTCATAATTTTTTTATTTTATTTTGGCACACACTACCACCATCTTCCTCTTAACCTCTTCTTTAGGATAGGGCTATATTTTATTTCTCTATTTTAGGATTAATTTAGTGTAGTCATGACACCCAACTCCCTTTCTTTAGGGTTGTCAGATCTATAGCCAAATCTGGAGGTCTACTATTATAGCCCATTTTGGGTTCTTGATCAATTTCTCTGTAGGACAAACACTTACTTATTAAAACTTGCTACAATGGACCCTGTATCTTGCAGGACTGTGTGTGTTTTAGACTTGCTGTAATGACCCATCACCACATCTCCACTCTGGATTTATTCTCTCCACTGTTCTTAATAAAATAGCAGCAGTCTGCAATCCGACCAACAATACCCAGCCGACACGGCGGTATATTCGTGATCGATACATCAGGATATCTGCGACCAGTACGGTGGGATATCTGTTGAGAACTGGAAAATATCATTTTTCACCCCTTAATCTGGGCCTTGATAGACCCTTGAGAGAACTAAATAAGTATTTTAAGTGTTTATTTTACAGCTAACAATAAAGGCAGGCTTAACCTTGAAAGTAGCTCAAAAGTGCCAAAAAGATGACATTCCATGTCAATCCAAAGGAAGAAGAAGAAGAAACAACCTCACTAGCTGTTGAAAGGTCCGAATTGACGAGGCAAAGACGTGGTCTCAGCCCATAAAAGAAGTATGGAGCAATTCGAACAGAAAAATGCACTACAGAGTACTTTTCGCAAAGAACACAGGAATCGTTCAAGAAGAACACAAACTCTGCGAAAAGAACAAAAACTCCAGGCTTAGCTTTCGAGGAGCATCTGAACTCTTCGAAGAGATGATTTACCTTTTCGAAAAGAAGAAAACTCAATTCGAACAGAACCAGAACCTTGCGAAAAGAGCTTCAGGAGTTACAACACCTTGCGAAAAGCCCCCTAAACTTTGCGAAAAGGTATTCTGGAGGTTCTCAATTTTTGCAAGGGCAATTCAGTAATCTATTTCACGCATCCCAATGCATTTAAAAACCTAGGGACATTCCAGAGGATTCTAAGCATAAAGCGAAGGCATATTCCACCCCACGTGAGCACCCAGAGATGAAATAACTTGGCGGGAACTTCTAGAAACTCTAACAGATTGCATAACAGAATTGATGCCTTTTTCACCTGATTGGCTAAACCAGATCGAGGAATTCTGATTGGCCAGAACAGATCTGAATCCTCATGCTCGACCACCATTGGTCAATACAGATCTGAGCACCTCTGATTGGTTGATACACATCTGAGCTGGACTTGGGGAAAACTATAAATAGACGAACCATTTGCCCAATTGGGGCATCCAGATTTTGAGTTTCATTCCTTTTCCCCCATTTCCAAACCAGATAGTCTGTCTGAAATCCCTATAATAGCTTCACTTTGACTTGAAATTGGGAGCTGTGAGACATTTCTGTAATTCAAAAGAGAGTTGTATTTAAGACTACAAATCGAGAGGCAGAATTGTAATGGTGGATTTGAAAAGGTTGCTGTAAACCGTATATTCTCAATTGAACTCATGTTAAGGGTTCCCTCTGATCTCCTTATTGCATTAGACTCCTTTAGATTTACTGTTTTTCATGTAACTTCCCTTGATTCATTAATCCTGTGAGAATTAGTGTTGGTAACCTAATCTCTCGCGGCATTTGTAGTGATGCTTCTTGTTCTAAACTAAGGCTTTGGATTAAAGACTATTGGATGGTTTGTGGCCATTAAAGTGGACAGACCATAGCCATAAGCTTAAACCTAATCCTTAAATTAGATTTATTTCTCTTACATCTATGCTTGTAGCCAGATGAAGATTGGATCATCTCTCAGTTGAGCTGCAGTCGTTCTCATTAATTTTCAAGGGCCAAATCAAAGTTAGATATTACTTCTCCATTTTTTATATAAGTTTACCACAAACGTTTCCCCAACTCGGATCTAGATCACTTAGTTTTAATTTTTACTTTTATCATTTAGCTAATGTGACAAATTCAACCTCCCATCTTATGTGCTTTCTAGATAGGATAAGAGGTCAGATCTGGTAGCTCAGATCTGGAGGTTTATCTTGCATTTTAGACAAATTCTCTGTGGACGATCTTTCACTCACTTACATTTAAAACTTGCTACAATTGGCCCTGATCTTGCAGGCTAATTCACTTCTACCTGTGCTGATATTTCTTCACTCTTTTTAATATTCTAGATTCAGTATAATTTAGCAGTTACAAACCTGTTTTCAAAACACACATAAATCAAGCACACTAAGAAGCAACAACAAGTTTTTGGCGCCGTTGCCAGGGAATTTGTTCTAAAATAGGTAGACCTATGTTTTTACTTTTATTTTTATATCATTATTAAACTATTCTATTGTTTATACCTGTGCAGTTATTCATGTCCAATTTTTGAAGAAGGGAAACTACTTAAAAAGAAATTCTGAAGGTTTGCTGTGAATAATCAGATTTTTTGTTCTGAGTTATATGTTTGGTAGGAGGACTCTCAGCCCTGAGATTGTCCCACTGAATTTAGAAGTTGAAAGGCTACTACGAACCAAACAAACAACACAGAATTCTGCTACTATGGGTGAAGAACCTCGACTTTTGAGGGACTACTTTGCACCTTATAATTCTCCCTTTTGCATTCAATTTCCTACTGTAGAAGGAAATTATGAGATCAAATCATCAATTATCCAAATGCTTCCTTCCTTCCATGGGTTGAGTAAGGAAGATCCATACTAACATGTGGATGAATTCTTGGCTCTTTGCACCACATTCAACATAGCTGGACTTGGTCCAGAAGCAACCAAGCTTAGGCTCTTTCCTTTTTCATTAAAGGATAAAGCTAGAGCATGGTTATCTATGTTAACACCAAATAGTATCACTTCTTGGAATGATTTGCAATGTCAATTTTTAGCCAAATATTTCCCAATGTCTAAAACAAGCCAATTGAGACAAAGTATCATTTCCTTCTCACAAAACTCAACTGAAACTTTCCATGAAGCATGGGAATGATTTAAGGAACTTTTAAGGCAATGTCCTCATCATCAAATTCCCAGATGGCAGCTGGTTCAAAGCTTCTATCAAGGAATTGATCAAAGGCAAAAATATGGTGGATGCCTCCTGTGGAGGCACTTACTTGCAAAAAATAGTTGAGGAGGTTTGGGACTTGTTTGAAGTAATTGGTGAAAACTCAACTCAACAGGAATCTCTGTCAAGAAATATTGAAAATCCTGCTAGGTTGAACAATCACCAACCCACCAAAGGGAAGATTTATGAGGTGAATGAGTTGGAAAGAAAGATGGACAATTTAACCACAAAGTTTGATAGATTGATGGACTCACTTAAAAATCCAAATGTTGCAAGAGTAGAGGAGGCATGTCTGATATGCCAGTCCCTCACTCATTCAATTAACCAATGTCCTGCTGCACCACAGTTCCCAGATTTAATGGTGGAACAAGCTCATGCTGCTCAATCATTTGGACAGATGCAGTCAAATGAATATCCATGGAGAGGACACCCCAATTTGAGGTGGAACCAGAATTATCAATCCCAATGACAACAACAAAAGAACCAAATGCCTTTCAAAACGCACACCTTATATGACAGAATTTTATGCCAAACCAAATTTTCAATTGACCCATTCCACAACAACTTTGTGCAACAATGCACAATGATTCAAACCCCTTCGGGTCCTTCTTTTGAAGATCAAGTCCTAAATTCACTCCAGAATTTAGGATCTTTAACTCAGACTGTGAATTTTCACAGCCAAAGCATAAAGAAGATTGAAGAAATATTGGGACAGCTTTCAAATACTTTGGCAAAAAGAGAGGAAGGAAAGTTACCCAGCCAACCTTTGAACAATCCCAAAGGACAGTTCATGGTTGGAGAAGCTTCTAATTCACATGAAGAAGTAAAAACTGTTACCACTTTGAGAAGTGGAAGAATCATAAATAACAAAGTGGGTACTGAAGAAGAAAAAAATGAGGAAAATGATAAAGATATGCAGCAAGAGCAGCATAGTGATAGCAGTGGGGGTGCTGATGGACCTCAGAAAAATCAAAAAAATGAAAAACAAAAAATCCAAAAAGTTTCTGAAAATGCTTCCAAATCTGTAGATGGACTAGTTCCTCATTTACCATTTCCTCATGCAATGAAATCCGTATCCCCTTTTGATAAAGGGAACACAAAAATAGATGAAATGATGGAGACTTTCAAGCAAGTCAAGATAAATCTACCTTTGCTTGAGGCAATCAAACAAATTCCAGCATATGCAAAATTTTTGAAAGATGTTTGCACTCACAAAAGACAGTCTAGGATACAGTTATCCAAGAAGGTCTTTGCTGTGGAAAGAATTAATCAGGTGTTATCCATTGCCACACCTCCTAAACTTCAAGATCCTGGAATCCCCACAATCCCTTGCATTATTGGGGAACATACCATTGAAAAGGCTTTATTAGATCTGGGTGCTAGTGTCAACCTACTTCCATATTCTGTATATGAGAAACTAAGTTTGGGAGAATTAAAGCCCACTCATGTGGTGTTACAACTAGCAGACAGATCTGAAAGGAAGTCAGTTAGAATGATTGAAGATGTATTGGTAGGAGTAGATAAATTTTTCTATCCTGCTGATTTTCTAGTTTTGGACATGGAACCAACCAAAAGCAAAACTTTCATCCCTGTCATTTTGGGAAGACCATTCCTGGCTACAGCAAATGCTTGCATCCAATGCAGGTCTGGAATTATGGAAGTCTCTTTTGGAAACATGAAGGTAAAATTAAATGTTTATAATGCAGTCACACAACCTCAATTCAGTTCTGAAGAATGTTTTCGTGTTGATCTATTGGATGAACTTGTAGAAGGGACTTTACAACGGTTTCTGCAGTGTGAAGATTTCACCACAGATGTTAAAAATGCTTGGGGAAATTCTGAAGAAGAAACAGTTTGTATCTCAAGTTCTGAGGAAATAAATGTTGTGCAAGAAACGCATAATCAATCAGCAAGTTTTTCTTCTTGGAAACCTGCTACTCTTCCCCTTCCATAAACAGCTAAGGTACCTTTGTTACCTTCTTTTCTCAGCCCACCCGATTTAGAACTAAAACAGCTACCAGAAAATTTGAAATATGTGTTTTTAGGAAATCATAAATCATTGCCTGCAATTATTTCTTCCTCCCTCACAAAGGAGCAAGAGGAAGAGCTGTTGGTTGTTTTGAAAGAACATAGAAGGGCAATTGGCTGGACTATTGCTGATTTGGGAGGAATCAATCCAGCTGTTTGCATGCACAAAATCCGTTTGGCAGAAGAGCAAAGCCTTCTAGGGAAATGCAAAGGAGGCTGAACCCTCACATGCAAGAAGTGGTCATGAAAGAGGTTGTTAAGTTGTTGGATGCAGGGGTCATTTACCCCATTTCAGATTCAGCTTGGGTGGCACTTACACAGGTGGTACCTAAGAAATATAGGATCAAGCTGAGCCACTCAGTGAGTGATGTCAACCGACAAATAAGCGGGTGGAGAGTCTGTATTGATTACAGAAAATTAAATGCAATGACCAGAAAAGACCATTTCCCCCTCCCATTCATTGATCAGATTGTAGATAAGCTAGCAGGAAAAGCTTATTACTGTTTTCTTGATGGTTACTCTGGGTACAACCAGATTCCTGTGTACCCACAAGATCAGGAAAAGACCACATTCACTTGCCCTTTTGGCACTTTTGCCTATAGGAGAATGCCTTTTGGTCATTGTAATGCTCCTGCTACCTTTCAAAGATGCATGTATTCCATTTTTTCAGATATGATTGACCAATTTATGGAGATTTTTATGGATGATTTTTCAATCTATGGAGATAGTTTTTCCCAGTGTTTACATCATCTCAAATTGGTATTACAGAGATGTGAAGAAACCAATCTAGTTCTGAGCTGGGAAAAGAGCCATTTCATGGTCACCCAAGGCATTGTCCTTGGCCATGTTGTTTCTCACAAGGGCATTAAGGTGGACAGAGCAAAAATTGATTTAATTGTACATTTACCACCTCCCAAAACTGTTAAACAAATCAGAAGTTTTCTAGGACATGCTGGATTTTACAGAAGGTTCATCAAGGACTTCAGTAAAATAACCAAACCTCTTTGTCAATTACTGTGTCAAGATGTCCCTTTTGTTTTCAATAATGAATGCATGAAGGCTTTTGAATTCCTAAAAAACTGTTTGATTTCAGCTCCAATATTGCAGTCTCCAGATTATTCATTACCTTTTGAACTGATGTGTGATGCATCAGATTATGCTTTGGGAGCTGTCCTTGGACAGAGAAAAGAAAAGTTGCCTCATGTCATAGCTTATGCCAGTAGATCAATGATTGATGCACAACTCAATTACACAACAACTGAGAAGGAGCTGCTGGCAATTGTTTTTGCTTTAGAAAAATTCAGGTCATATGTCTTGGGTTCACAAATAGTGGTGTTCACTGACCACTCTGCTTTGAAATACCTTCGCCTAAGAAGGACTCCAAACCAAGATTAATCGTGGATTCTCCTATTACAGAATTTGATTTAGATCAAAGAAAAATGGTGGAGAATGTGGTGGTGATCACAATTTCAGAATTTTAACTAATCGAGATTGATAGGTCGCCTATCAATGAATCTTTCCCGATGAGCAACTTTTGCCATTAGTGTACACACTCCTTGGTTTGCAAACATAGTCAACTTTTGACTCGGAAGAATTCCTCAACATTGGAATAAAATGGATAAAGATCTTTCTTCGCAAGGTTAAACATTTCATGCAGGAAGATCCTCATACATTTAAGAGTCATGCGGACCAAATAATAAGAAAATGTGTTCTGACCAAGAATTTCATAGAATACTTTTTATGTGTCATGAAACAGCTTGTGGAGGTCATTTAGTGGAAACAAAAGCTTGCAAAGGTTTTGCGGTCAGGATTTTATTGGCCTACACTTTTCAAAGATGCTCTCGACATTGTAAGTCTTTCCAAAAGCTGAAATTGGGCAAGATTTCCAAAGAAAATCAATGCCTTTACTGACCTATTTTGGTAGTTGAGTTGTTTGATGTTTGGGGATAGACTTCATGGGTCCTTTTCCTCCTTCCAATGGGAATAATTTCATTTTAGTAGCTGTGGATTATGTATCCAAATGGATTGAAGCCACAGCCACTAAAACAAATGATCACAAAGTGGTTCTTAAATTTCTTAAGGATCACATTTTTTCCAGGTTTGGTTTTCCCAGAGCAATTATAAGTGATGGGGGAAGCCATTTTTGTAATAAATATTTTGAAACTTTATTGAAAAAATACTCTGTGACTCATAGAGTAGCCACCCCATATCATCCACAAACCAGTGGACAAGTGGAGATTTCTAATAGAGAAATCAAACATATTTTGGAAAAGACTGTGAAGAAGGACAGAAAGGATTGGTCCTTTAAGCTGAACGATGCATTATGGGCATACAGGACAGCTTATAAAACTCCAATTGGTATGTCCCCATTCAGGTTGGTCTATGGCAAAGCATGCCATTTACCAGTAGAGTTAGAATATAAAGCTTTTTGGGCCATTAAAACATTGAACATGGATCTAACTACTACTGGTAATGACAGGAAACTGCAACTTGCTGAGTTGGAGGAGCTGAGAATGGATGCGTACACAAATTCAAGATTGTACAAAGAGAAAGTCAAAACTTTCCATGATAAAAATTTATTGAGAAAAGAGTTCACAGCTGGCTCTAAGGTATGGTTATTTAACTCAAAACTCAAGTTTTTCCGGGAAAGCCGAGATCCGGATGGGAAGGGCCATACATCATTCGAACAACCCCTTGAGGAGTGATGACATCCTTGATCCAAGTAATGGAAGAATCCTGAAAGTAAATGGTCAGAGGCTCAAACCATGCATTGAAAATACTCAGGAGCCTGTGCTGCCCATCTGTCATCACGAACCTCCAAAAATCGATGGTGGATAAGCATACATTATGTTTTTATTTCATAGTTTTTGCTTAGTTTCTTTGTTTCTATTTTTATTCATGATTTGTCTCTTTTCGGATGGTTTAAATATGCTCCAAGTTAAGTCGCAAAGTAATAATTCTCTTTTCGCAAAGTTCAATTTACTTTTCGCATAGACTCTGGATTTGTAACGAACTGTTCGAAAGCAAGGAGTTGCTTTTCGAATAGTTGGTTCTGAAGCTATTTTCTTTTCGAAAAGATGTTTCTGAAGCTATTAACTTTTCGAATGGTACTGATGCCATTCGCAGTTGTCAAAAGGTCTATTTTGTAACTTTTCAAAAACTTATAAAGAACTTTGTGAAATTAACTCTGAGTATATTTAAACCCTTTCGAAGTAGGGGTTTCATATTCGAAGGCTTTCTGAAGAGCGACCTGTTCCACGGAAACCCTACTTCGTTCTTTCCTTGCGCAATTTGAGAAGCTTGCTACATTTTTTCTTCACCTTTGTTCGATCATTTGGGTTTTCAGAGAAGGATTTTAGCTTCTAGTCTGGGGGATTTCTGTAAGTAAACAACTCGTTCAATTAAAAACCCTAGATATCGGTATTTCTCTACACATTCTCTCTGTTTATCATTTGAAAATCTTCAATTTGTGTCAGCATCTGTTGTGGGCATTTTCATACATCAATTTCGAATGGGAAAGCAGAAATCGATGTTCCATGTTCCCACATTCCTCTGCTAAGAAAGTTAGCAAACCTACCCCAAAGGGAAAAGCCAAAACTTCAGCCAAAAGAAAACTATCTATGGATAAAGCGGATAGGGTGGAGAAAGGGAAGAAAGTGAGACATGAGGAACCCATCTCTGCTGCTGCTAGTCCTGAGCCTGAGCTTCCTCCTCTGCCTATACATTTGGTATTGCCAAATCCATTCATTGAAGCTCAGAAGTTAATTCCTGAGCTGATTGTGGACGAAACTTTTTTCGTCAACAAACCAGAGTGCTTGTTATCTTTAAGATACATAAGGGAAGCCGCACTAAGCAATATCCTTACCCCTTTGCCAGAGAAAATTTACCCATGAATGGTGAAGTTATGGTACCAAAACCTAATCAAGGTCACTGAAAGAGATGCTAATGTCCCTACCCTGGTTATCTTTATTGATGATTGCGATCTTACGGTCACATTTGAAGACATAGGGAATGCTTTGGGGATACCCTTCCAATTTGATCCTGCTGGGCCATTGGTCGCTCCGAGAAATGCCTCCTTTAGAGAAATGGCTGCACATTTGACCCAAGGAATTGTGGGCACTGGACAGTCCATCATGAGGAGAGACCTAGCCCCCCAATTTCTATTGATGGACTCCATTTTGAGGGGAAGTTTTTATGTTACCGGGCACAGCCAAGAGAGGAGAACACCAATTTTGGAGGCGCTCTTTCACTTTTCTAAGGGCGTTTTCAATGCCCTATGTTAATTTTTTGAAGCCATATGATATTAGTGCCAAGTTGAAAAGGAGCGTAAATTATGGCCTCCCATTTGGTAGATTGATCACAGCCCTCCTCAGAGCCAAGTTTGACATTGATAATGAGGAACCATTTGAAGTCATTGCTCCTCACACTTTTGGGAAAAAGGCATGGACTACAAGCCAAGCCATGCTGAGAAGGATGAGAGAGGAAGGTGAACCTGCACCTGCACCTGCAGCTGTGAATGAACCTGCACCTGAACCTGCCCCTGCAGTTCCCTTAGAACCAGCTCTGCCAGACCCTGTGGTGACCAGCTCTTTAGCTGCACCCATTGTTGAAGAAACTTTCCTTCCCATGGTGACCAGCTCTTCAGCTGCACCAATTTTTCAGGAAGTTGGCCTTTCACCCCCCTCCCCTATTCCAGCCCCTGCCACTTCACCTATCCCAGCTGTCCCTTCCCCCATACCCTCCATTATTCCAATTATAGATTCCCCCTCTACACCAACCACTCCAACCATACTCACCCCACCAATTTCTCCCACCAATGCCCATGATTTAGCTCGAGACTTTATTGCCCCATCTCCCCGTACTCCTCTGCTCCAAAGCCCCTCACATTCACCTGCTCATTCAGCCCACACACCTAAAGTATCCCATACACCTGACCCTGAGCCTTTCACTACAGAGGCATATTCTTCCTTAATGGGATCTATTTTTGAAACCATGGGGCTTGAACCTATCCCTATACCTGACCCTCATCATTTCACTCACTTACCTACCTCTCCCTTTACAACCATTGCTCCCCCACCCTCCACTTCAGTTATACCAATCCCTGCTATGCCCACCTCTCCCCCACTGCCTCTAGTACCCAAATACTTGCTTACCTCCAATCCATCCAAGCCCAACTCCAAATCAACACAGAAAACTAGTCTGTGACCAATGACCTGCTCCAAACCTTAGCCTCCACATCACACACAACCACCATTACCCCTTTACCCTGATTCCCATGCTACCCAAATCAACCAGAGGTAGTATTGCTTGATCCGCCCACCCCACCACTACTACCCATGCAACCCAAACTGAACCTGAAGTCCCTCTGGTTGCATCCCCTTCACCACTCCCCACTTTCTCTGAGCAATCCACTCATCAACTCAAGTCCTCCTTTTGGACACTTCTTCCCTCCCACAAATACCTTTGGTCCCCTACCATTCCATTCCCCTTCCCCAATTTGCCTCCCTCAGACGAGCCATGGAAGAAAATCCCTATATCTGAAGAGATATTCTAAAAGGGTTAGCTGATTTACAAGCCTACATTCGAACCCCTTATGAAAACCAGATTCGGAAGTTGGAGTTATTTATGAAATTTGAGAGAGAGAAAATGAAGGACTTGCTGGGTCAAACCTTTCAGATGGTTAGGAGTGAGCAGCACAAGGTGACCATGTTACAAGCACAGCTAGACCAGGAAAAACTAAAGACCATTAGACTTGGCAAGTACATTGGCCTCACCAAAAAGATAAAATCAGAAGAATACACTGAGCTGCAAAACACTATCCAGGAGAAAGCTCAATCAAGTTCGGACTCCAATACTGATTCCAGTTCTGATTCTGACAGTGACTCAAGTTCTGAGCCAATTGAACCAACTTATGATACAGATTTTGACCCCAGTTATTAGATCACATTGTACTTTTCTGTGTTATGAGTTTGTAATATAACATTCTGTTTCTTCTTGTGTAATTTCTGTGCATTTCTGTCTGTCTTCTTGGCATCATAATGTTTTGTTTTTCTTTCTTGCTTCTATCATTTCTCTACTGTGGACCAGTGTGGACCCTGCTCTCCTTTGGTTTGGGGGTATGGCAGGTATGCCAATAAAATAAGTAAGTTAATGCTTGGTGCAGCTTATGATCAGTAGAACTTTTGAAAATGAAGTCATTTCACACCTGTTGTTTTGAAAAATGAGGAAGTTAAAACTTTTTAAAATTAATTTCTACTGTAATTCTAATACTTTCATGAAATGAATGTCAGAAACTTTCCAAAAGAAAATTGATGTTTCAGTAAACCTAAAAAGAGAGAAAACAGTGATGATATACCTCAGGAATTTGATAGAAAATCACACCCAGTGAGATTTGGACCGGAAATGTATTCTTTGGAGGTATGAATTGGCAATTTTTTCTGCTCTAGGGACTGTTTAAACCTGCTTGTTATCACTGGAAGTTACATATATCCAAGTTAAAATTGTTTGACAGCAATCATGATATTAAAGACATGATGTAGGGCCTTCTTTTGGACAGTTTGAACTTCAAAAAGCCCCACCTTTTAAAAACTGCCCTTGATACACACCATTTGAGCTTTATAAATCAAAGATTCCTTTGAAACCTCATCAACCTCATTTAGCCTAACCCTCACTCTGAGAATTCAGAAGGTAAAGGAAAGAAAGCTGAAGAAAGGTGATTTGGGTAATAGTTTGGTAAAAGCAAAAAGAAAAAAAATTAATTGAAGGCAACGATGTATCAGCAGAAGAAATGGGGCATTCCAGTCAATGTTGATTTGAGAAAATTGGGAGAAGTCATTTCATTGGAAGTTTGAAAAAGAAAGAGAAAAAGATGGCCACTTTGGCTCTGAAAATTCAAAGAAGAAGATGAAATTGTGTTGAAATAAAGAAGGTGTCCATACCACCTCCTTACCTTGACTGACTTCTAATATTTTGAACTCCATTCCAACCCTTTTATTCTTGATAAATTTCACCCATAAGCCACATTACAACCCAAGTTAAAGTCCTTACTGATCAAAGATGGATTGAGCTGTCACATGGAGATAAGGATTTGTGTAATCTATGGTGAAAAGAGCAGTGAATTCAGAACTAAAAAGCAATCCCTATGCTCTTGCATACAGTCCTATTTGAGGGTCAGAATCTGTGTGAAATAGTACAACCTCCTACCATGTTGAGTGAAAACCACGTGAGAGTTGGGTTTGAAATCAACTTATTTGGGGTAACATCAAAACTGAATTCTCAAATAGAAGGCAAGCTTTTCATTAATTTTTCTTGTAAAAACTTTTTGACACCAACTGAGTGAATGATAAAGGAATTACAGCAGAATTTTAGTTTTAAACTGATGTTTTCTTGAAAATCTTCTTACAGCCTGACTGATGCAGGTGTGAAAAATCTAATTGGATGAAAGTTTGCTTTAACAGAACTGCAGTGATCTTAACTGATTTATTGAAGAAGTTTGTGGGTACCTTCACTGAAAACCCTCAGGAGACTTCACTCCTCCACTAGGGATCACCTAGGGGTTTAAAAGGCTTGTTGCATATACTAAATGCAACTGTGCTCCCTACAAAAATGGCTTTTTATTCTATTTTTAAATTTTGTCTTTGCTCAGGGACTAGCAAAGTTTTGGTTTGGGGGTGTGTTGAGAACTGGAAAATACCATTTTTCACCCCTTAATCTGGGCCTTGATAGACCCTTGAGAGAACTAAATAAGTGTTTTAACTATTTGTTTTACAGCTAACAATAAAGGCAGGCTTCACCTTGAAAGTAGCTCAAAAGTGCCAAAAAGATGACATTCCATGTCAATCCAAAGGAAGAAGAAGAAGAAACAACCTCACTAGTTGTTGAAAGGTCCGAATTGAAGAGGCAAAGACGTGGTCTCAACCCAGAAAAGGAGTATGGAGCAATTCAATGTAAAAAATGCACTACATGAGTACTTTTTCAAAGAACTCTGCTCAAAGAACCTGAAACTCTGCGAAAAGAACAAAAACTCCAGGCTTAGCTTTCGAAGAGCATCTGAACTCTTCAAAGAGATGATTTACCTTTTCGAAAAGAAGAAAACTCAATTCGAACAGAACCAGAACCTTGCGAAAAGAGCTTCAGGAGTTACAACACCTTGCGAAAAGCCCCCTAAACTTTGCGAAAAGGTATTCTGGAGGTTCTCAGTTTTTGCAAGGGCAATTCAGTAATCTGTTTCATGCGTCCCAATGCATTTAAAAACCTAGGGACATTCCAGAGGATTCTAAGCATAAAGCGAAGGCATATTCCACCCCACGTGAGCACCCAGAGATGAAATAACTTGGCGGGAACTTCTAGAAACTCTAACAGATTGCATAACAGAATTGATGCCTTTTTCACCTGATTGGCTGAACCAGATCGAGGAATTCTGATTGGTTAGAACAGATCTGAATCCTCGTGCTCGACCACCATTGGTCAATCTGAATCTGAGCACCTCGATTGGTTGATACACATCGAAATGGACTTGGGAAAACTATAAATAGAGATTTAACCATTTGCCCAATTGGGGCATCCAGATTTTGAGTTTCATTCCTTTTCCCCATTTCCAAACCGGATAGTCCGTCTGAAATCCACATAATAGCTTCACTTTGACTTGAAATTGGGAGTCATGAGACATTTCGTAATTCAAAAGAGAGTTGTATTCAAGACTACAACTGAGAGCTTAAGTCAGAATTGTAATGGTGGATTTGAAAAGGTTGATGTAAACCGTATATTCTCAATTGGACTCATGTTAAGGGTTCCCTCTGATCTCCTTATTGCATTAGACTCCTTTAGATTTACTGTTTTTCATGCAACTTCCCTTGATTCATTAATCCTGTGAGAATTAGTGTTGGTAACCTAATCTCTCACGGCATTTGTAGTGATGCTTCTTGTTCTAAACTAAGGCTTTGAATTAAAGACTATTGGATGGTTTGTGGCCATTAAAGTGGACAGACCATAACCATAAGCTTAAACCTAATCCTTAAATTAGATTTATTTCTCTTACATCTGTACTTGTAGCCAGATGAAGATTGGATCATCTCTCAGTTGAGCTGCAGTCGTTCTCATTAGTTTTCAAGGACCAAATCAAAGTTAGATATTACTTCTCCATTTTTTATATAAGTTTACCACAAACGTTTTCCCAACTCGGATCTGGATCACTTAGTTTTAATTTTTACTTTTATCATTTAGTTAATGTGACAAATTCAACCTCGCATCTTATGTGCTTTCTAGATAGGATAAGAGGCCAGATCTGGTAGCTCAGATCTGGAGGTTTATCTTGCATTTTAGACAAATTCTCTGTGGATGATCTTTCACTCACTTACATTTAAAACTTGCTACAATTGGCCCTGATCTTGCAGGCTAATTCACTTCTACCTGTGCTGATATTTCTTTACTCTTTTTAATATTCTAGATTCAGTATAATTTAGCAGTTACAAACCTGTTTTCAAAACACACATAAATCAAGCACACTAAGAAGAAACAACAATATCCTTACAACCCTTGTGAATTTGTGAATCCTACCGGCCAACGGTAAATTGTGTTCAGCATAAGCGTCCATCATTTTTGGGACCTTGCGCACCATATGTAAATGGTTCATGTGAAAGACGATGGTGGGTATTTCATCGGGGGCTTGATGCTATATACGCTTGAGGGACTATTTAAGCGAAGCACGTTAAGTTTTCCTTTTTATGTTATGTGAAAAAGTATAAGAGCATGTGACAATCTTTCCAAATTAAGAAAAAGGTGTTTTGTACATGTAGTTATTTTTGAAATTGTGCATCCTTATGAGAAAATTGTGCTTTCATTCATGTCATGAGATATATGCTTTTGTTGAGATACACATGCTATTGGTTTTTCCCTATTGAGCTTAGATGTAGCTCATTCCTTGACTATACGTCATAGGTACAGGCGAAGATACAAGTGTAGAGGACCAGGATAAGGAGGACTTCGAGTACGTGCCTCTAGAGGAGGACTTCGAGCATCATCCTGAAGATTGTTTTCTTTGTGCAAAGCACGGGTAGGTCCGACATTGTAGGATGATTAAAGCATGGGTTTTGAATATATTTTAGCAATGTAAGGATTATGGATATACTTTGGGTTGGGTTTATTATTCTTTTGCTAACCATGTTTCGATGATGGTTGGCCATCACCGGCGGTTCTTCTCTGTTCTTCTTCCCATGAGTTTTTATATGGGACTAGAACCGTTATTTTGAGCTTTTGAGAATATAGAATTGGAGATTTATTTTTATCTATGATGATTATATCTTTTTAGTTATGATTTCCGCTTTATTTCTGTTTTGTGTGTGGATGTGCCAAGTGTTCCGTTCGCGGATCGGCCTTAGCAGATGATACGAAGATCCGGGTTTCACGATTAGGAAATCTGGGCTATCACAAAAAATAAAGGCCAAATATTCCAATTTAAATTGAAAATTTAAAGCCACCGCAATTGAGAGGAGTAAAGAATATTTTTTCCAATATTTATCAAATTTAGCTAGCATTAGCTTAGCCTTATTATGAGCCCACGTAACCTTTTCATCCGTCCTTTGTTTTTTAAGTTGTACATAAATCTTAATTACTTGATGAAAAAACAAATGAATGGTCAGATAATTGGTACCGGAAAAATTATTTGTAGCTTCAAAAAAAAATTTCAAATAACCAAAAAGGGCTTCGACATTAACCCAATCTTCAACCGATGGAGCCCATTGATAGTTTGAATCGCTCTCTTTTAACCAAGCGAACCCATCTCTAAATGGAAATGCATATTTAACCATTAGATATGTGGAGTTCCATCGAGTTGGGACATCTAGAGATAATCCTCCAGAAATGTGCCCAGTATTCGCTTTTACCCAAATATTAAAATTTTGTTGACGGGATTGTGATGATTTAATATACTTAACGCTCTCCCTAATATTAAAAATGGTATCTTTAATGGCTTTCAACCCATCTTGCACAATCAAATTGAGAATATGGGTGGGAAATCGAACATGAAATAACTTACCACCCATTGGAAGTAATTTCCTTCTAGTAAGATGCTCTCTTAAAAATTTCCATATTTTTATTATAAGATGCATTATCTAATGTTATAGTAGAAATTTTATGCTCTAATTTTCATTCAATAATACATGATAATATATGATAAAAAAGAGCTTGACCCGTGTAAGGACAAGGGTTCAAAGGGAAGTTAATCACATGGTTTTGCAAATTCCAACTCTCATCAATGAAATGGGCAGTTAGACACATATACCCAAGTGTTTGATTTGAAGTCCAAATATCTGAAGTAAAGCTTACCCTTCCTGGTATTTTTTGAAATAAGTTACACAATTTTACTTTCTCTTTTTTAAAGACTTCAAAACAATCCTTTTTAATTGTGTTATGAGAGACCGTTTTATATTTGGGTTGTAGACCTTTACATACGTCAATAAACCCTACGTGACTAATAAAATTAAATGGTAATTCATGCAAAATTATCATCCGAGCAATTAGCTCACGAATTTTACTTTACTCAAACTTATAGTTACCAACTCCTTTTCTATAACAGCCCAAATTTTCACACCCGAAAACCCACACCGTCGGATTAGCCATTAAGGCCGATCCCCTTATACGAATGGAACACTTGGTACATTTACACACAAAGCGGAACAAAGCATAAACATAAACGAAGCTGATAGAGTCATCCCAAGAAATAATCTCCATTTCTATATAATGACATAACCAAACATAACAAAAGATGGTTCTGATCCCATGCAACTCACATGGCGAAACGTATAGCACCGAACCAGCAATGACCCACAATAGTAACTACACATGGTTCGCAAGAAGCATGTACCGTATGACATATCCATGACTTCTCACAAAAACTAATCTGGCTGGACATACGAAGCCCTACAAATAAGCTCTGAAAATACACTAGCGCAGCACAATCCGCTAGAAGAACTCCTCAGGAGGGGGCTTAGTCTCCTCCTCCGAAAAGTACTCGGGGTCCTCATGATCTACATCCTCAGTACCCGCCGCAACCTCTGTACCTATGACGTATAGTCGAAGGGTGAGCAACATTTAAGATCAATAGAAAAACATAAGTAACATGCATATTACGATGTCAAACATATATTTTATGGCATAATCGGAAACATGTTTGTCTTACGATATTTCACAATTTAAAAGCATTTAAATTGACAAAACACTTATCTAATACAAAGCTTCAAAACATACTTATCATGATTACTCAAATTGTTCTCTCAACGCACACACACTTAAATAATCTCTCAAGCAAATATAGCATCGAGAGCCATATATAAAATCGATGGAATATCTCAAACATCATCGTTCAATGAACCATTTATACAAAGTTACCCAAACTTCTTCGAATTAGGAGACTTGTGCCGAATGGAGTATTTTCATAGATTGAAAATCAAAGAACGGATATCCCGTTGTATCGGAGCACAAGTACGGATATCCCGCTATACCGGTCATGGTTATACCACTACGTCGATAGGGTATTCTACACATGAACCTTAAATCAAAGTGTGAGATCTACATATAGTTATTTACCGTGTATTGTGATAATTTATACTAGTTCTATTTTCAAAGTTCACACACACACATCATATTTGCTAATGTCATACACACGTACATCTGCTTCTTACCGATGTCACATGCTTACTGATCATATTTCATACACACACATATGATTTCTCCTTGGTGCACTTACACACACACTTATCTTATTGAAATACATGAAAGAAATTCATGCCTAATGATTGACAAAACCACACATTCTTACACATCTCTATCATATCATAAAATCATGCTAAGCGAAATCGAAGGCACATGTCACGAAGTTTTCCCTACCTCATGTCATGCGTAAATCATTTCATTCATAGATCTTACGAGTCCATGCGTATGCTCTACGCACTAATCCTACATTCAAAATATCCAAACGTCCCTTAAGAATATTTAAAAGAAAATGTAAGGTATACATTTCTAAAGAATTCAGACCAAAAGAAACAAAATAAATTTTACTCTGTTTCTCGTGCGAGCGAGCTCTGGAGCTCGGGCACGCGAGCCCAAAACACCACTTTTCTCCTGTGACTGACTGGAATTTGGCCTGCTGCAGATGGTTGCACGAGGCCTCGCGCGAGTGAGTCACGAGCTTACTTATACCTTTTGAAGGTCTTCTAGCAAGAGCGAGCTCTAGAGCTCGAGCGCGCGAGAACCAGAAATGTTTTAGATCCGAGTTTTTTCTTAACTCGATCTTTATCAAATCTCCTCCATACATCGTACTCATTACATTTAAACCTTAAATAACTAACTTTAACCCTTTAAGGTATTGCTTTTTCACCTTTATCTCGACAATTCACTCGTAGATCGGATCGTCTTCCGTGTTGCTAGAAAAGAGGTTTCTGATCGTTGCTTATGATGTATATTATTATTATAAATTCAAGTCTTAACCTATTACAAGCGCACAATGGAAATTATAGCACTAGCATAGGATCATTCCCATGAGGAAGTTTATTTATCTAATTACTTCTTATTTATATCTTCTACTTAAATCTTTATCTTATAAACTTTTATTTATCTTTAAGATCTAATCTACTGGAGAAATATGAATAAAAGAATAGTTTATTAATCTAAAATACATAAAATAAATCTAAATCCTCCTTCTGATTGAGGTCGTCAATCTCAACCTTCAGCTATCAGATATTTATGAATTTAAACAGTACCGTTACACTATATCTCTAATTTCTTAGCATTAGTCGTCAATCAAGTCTAAGATCCTATCAATACAGATTTAATCTAATCAACAACTTCTTAAAATCTGGGTGTCAATCAAACCTTAGAAAATCGGAGATGAAAAATTAAAACCGATACACTAATCTACAAATTCTAACCTGAGTCATCAATTCAAATTAAAACTTGGAGATATTTACAAAGCTGTAAATAAAAGAAATAAAATCTAATCTAGAAAGCAAATAAATATATCTTTCACCCCTCAGCCGCTATCATCAATTGCTTCTGAGAAACTAGGATATCTACACTAATCTTCAGCACCCAATTGCAGTCATCAATTACTCTTGAGAAACCTCTAATATCTAATTTACTCTAACTATTTTACACTACTTTGATCGGAAGAAAATCCAATCTCAGGCGTCAATTGATGTTGAAATTCTTCGATGCTTATTCCTATACCAAGCTCTCATATTTATAGATCATAAGGAGTCATTTTACAGACTTCTAATTCTAATAAAAGAAACTATTAAAAATAATAAATTCCTAATATAACTCAAGTTTATCTTTCCTTGTTTTAGACGGTAGATGTGCTTCTGGATTACTCTCTTTTATTTAAGCAACAGAGTCCTTCGGAGTAGATCTTCATCAATCTTCTCAAAATCGTGATTTACCAAACTTCTAGATATCTTCTAATTTGCTTTATGGCGGTGATAATCTTTTACTCACGTGATCAGCAGCAGCAGTGAATTAAGCTTTCTGTAAAATCATTGATATTGATTATTTGTCTCTCTTCTTTGGTGGAAAATTGTAAATTACAATTCTCTGCTTTCAGTATGGTTTATAGAGGGAAAATCGTAAAAGATGATTCTTCAGTTTTATCGTTTTGTTGCAAAATCGTAAATAATGATTTTATATCTTCATATTACTCACACTTATGACTTAGCAGACTTGACGGACGATTATCTGGAAAATACAATTATTGACTTTTCTCCTTTGAGTGGCTTCTTTTGGAGAATCGTAAATTACGATTCTTTGGCTTTCAGTCTTTCACTCTTGGAAAATCATAAAATAGCGATTTTTCATTCAGTTCGGTATGTAGGGCTTCGTCTTTCAGTTCTGTTGTCATTCTTTACTGCTTTTTGAGTTCATTTTGATGAATATTAACACTTATGCTCTATTTTACTATTTATCTCTAATATCTGCACATCAGTAAGTTATTAGTAGCAAACTAAAATTTAGCATCACTAAGTTGAGGGTAATAAAATGGTAAATTATGTGACTGATCACACCCCCAAACTTAAGTTTTGCTAGTCCCTAGCAAACAAGGAAACATGAAATATCTAAGCTATGAAATTAAAATGCCACTTTCGTAGGAGCTGCATTTAACGGATGCAACAAACCTTTAAACCCCTAGGTGATCTCTAGTGGAGGATTTGTAGTCTCCTAAAGGTTTTCAATAAAGCTACCTACAAACTTTCAAATATATTTTTGGGTTTTTCAAAACTAAAAATTCAAAATATCGATTTTTATATACTAATTACTCAGTCATTCATTATATCTTCTTCATTTTTCAAAAAATTTCAAATCTTTTATCCTTAGCTTTCCATTATCGCTATCATCCTCTATCAGAACTCAATAATTTCAATTCGGTATAACGTGGAGTGTGAGCATATCAGTGAAAAGTTTATTTATCATAGATTTTTTTAAACTGCTATTTTAAGAAAATATTTTCATCCAAACTCTCACTTATTGGCATACCCTAAAAAATAATCAAAAATTTTCGGGTTCTCACAATATTATATATATATATATATATATATGCAAATCTCATCGGACAATCAACTAAGAAGATAAATCTTATGGAAAGGATAATCAGTTTTATTCATATAACTTCATTTATTCATAGTATCTATTTTATATATCTCTACTAGACTCATATTCCTGTAAATCATAAATCTCAAAAGTCTTTCCTTCAGCTTATAATAGGGCTTTTGGGCAAAAGGTTTCAAAGAAAAAGGTAAAGAGGATTCAAAATTATTTCTGAGAATTTAGCTCTTCCTTCTCTTCATCTTCTATATTTTTCAGCTTCAATAAGCATCCTTATTTTGGATAACTTCTTCCCATTTCTTGTCTTATTATAAATCCTATTTTCTTTTCAGTTGGAAGCTTTTTGCTTCTCTTTTTCATA
This sequence comes from Chloranthus sessilifolius, assembly GCA_021018995.1. NCBI lineage: Eukaryota > Viridiplantae > Streptophyta > Magnoliopsida > Chloranthales > Chloranthaceae > Chloranthus > Chloranthus sessilifolius. The sequence goes on from CM037584.1 coordinate 116,412,136, forward strand.
AAATCATCTTTTTATGATTTCTTCTTTTATTTTTTATTTTTTTTCTCATAATTTCATACGATTGTATTTCTTTTTACTTGTACCCTTTTTCAGCAGATCCTTTATCTGTTACATGCATACTCCTTTCACTCAGAAATTATAAGGGTCAAGGATAGAAAGCTTTGGGCAGTACATATGGTTAAAGGTTTATAAAATTTTGGTACAAAGAAATTTGGTTTTAGGCTTTTAATATGGGTTCAAAAGATAAAAATATTCTACGATTTTAGCTTTTTGGCTCTGGTTTAACAAAAGATGGCCTTTGGTCATTTTCACAATTTACTAATATAGATGTCTTATTGCTTTGATATATTCATTAGACAGTTCTAAACAAATAAATCATCATATTTACAGAATATCTTAATTCTAAGTTCAGCATTATGAGATTTTAAATAGTAGAGAAGTTCAAGGAAATTTAGCATGAATAAAAACAGTCTCTCTTTCTCAGAATAAAAGAAGAAATAGGCTCTATAGCTCACTGATTATATGATTTTGAAACTATAATATAAAATATTTACAGTTCAGAATTGTATAGTTTCAAACATTCTCCTGATAAAGTGTTCTAGAGATGCTTTACTTTGAATTGCACCTATTTTTATTTAGATTTTTGAACTATTACTATAATGGATTGCTAAGAATTTCGGATTTTCATATTTTTTTGTTATAATTCTCATATAATGATTAACTAACTAAAAAAAACTTTAAAGAAAAAGACTATATTAATATATTATATTTTTTAAAATTAATTTTTTTTTTTTTCAAAATTGATATATATCCCCCCCCCCCACCCCCAAACTTAAATAGGACAATGTCCTCACTGTGCAAAACAGGGGACACACAGAAAAAATATTACCTTGCTTTACTACTATGTTAGGAATCGGGTTTATGATCTGCAAAAAGAATCAAAATTCTTCCCCCAAACTTAGGAGAAAAATATTATCGATTTTATATAAAAAAATTGTTAGATGTTAGTAGCACTGTTAGTTAAAAAAACTTTATATATGAACTAAATATTTACAATAATATTGCAAAATTGTTAAAATCTTCCTAAATGTAAGGCTTTAATGATCTAGATTTTTGTTTTTTTTTTTACTCAGTTGAGGATGATGGGTAAGGTACAATTGATATGCTTCGTCGAGCTGATTCTGGTAAGGACAGTATTGGAGAATGACTGCTAGGAAATTCTTCATCAGAGTCTGTCATTACGGCCGTGGAACAATCAGAACTTTCCTCTGCTGCAGGTGTTGGTTTTGGTTCTTTGTCAGCAGCTTCATAGGAGACAGAAATGTCTTCCTTCTTCGCTATTAACGCTTCATATTTCTCTTTTAATGCTCGCAGCTCCTTACCCTTTTCTATCACTTTACTCTGTAGTTGGCAAATAACACCAAACTTTGCATCATTTTCATCCCTCAATTTTTCATAACCAACTTTCTCTTTTGTCATAGTGACCCAAAATTTCTTAATGATGGACTCAATCTTTTCCTCTTGTTCAGCACAGATAAGACTCAAGGACTCTTTTTCCTCTTATAGTTTAACTGATTTCCCTTGTTCTTTTATAAGTTCTTGAGTCTTTTCATTCAGTAATATGTTCAGGGTCTGTTCATATTCCTTATGGGCTTTTTCTCTTGTTGTTTCTCTAAAATCTAGATCTAATATGAATTCTCCCTGTTGTTCAAGGATACTGGCAATTTTCTCTTCATATACTCTCTTCTCCTCTTCCCAAGCTTGCTGTTTTTTACTCATTTCTGTAGTTTGTTGCACTAGTTGGGCTTGAAGGGATGAGGTAGCATCTTGAACTTTCTTTTCTGTCTCTGCTACCCATATCGTACCTTACTCTTGCATAGCTTTTCTTCAGAAGTTGTCCAGTATCTCTGCCCGTTCTTGGGCTGTCAAGGTGGTATTATGGACTCTCTTTTTTAGTTCTTGAAATCCCCCCATCCATTTTCTTACTATTCCTGGTAGTTGTATCAAAGGTGGGACATTTGTAGAAATCCATTGCTCTAGTTCCCTCACCTTTCCACTTACTGCTGGTAATGGCAATAGATCCAGTTCATATGTGAGTTGCTATTGCTCGACTGCCTTTAATCTACTTTCTAACTCGTGAATTGATGTGGTGGGGACTAGTGGATCCTCAGTGGGTGCTTCTCCTCCACGTAGTAATTCTGTAAAGCTCTGTCTTGGTAACTCTGACCTTTGAGCTGCTTTCACTGTGTGAGCTATGAGAGTTTGCTCAGTATTGGCTGTGTGCTGAGCAACAGGATCCTCTGATGCAGGGACTAGGCTGGGAGTTTCAATTCCAGTAGCGTGTTGATCAATTGTGGAAGGAGTTTCTTCTAAACTTTCTAGGATTGAACTCATAGGGCCTGCTTTCGTGATGATTGGTAATATGTCTGCCTCTATTGACGGGGGCAAAACAGGCCCTGTTGGAGAATCTAGAGCCAGGTCATATAGACCGGTTTGGTCTGTAGCTGGTATTCTGTCCTCAGATAGTCTCTCTGTTACTGGGGAGCAGCTCCTTGCTTTCTCACGGGGTGGAGTAGAAGTACTCCCACCTTCTCCCATCACCTCTATTTCAGTGGCTACAATTTGTGCTGCCTGTTCTACGACAGTCTCTAACTGTTCTTGGATGGTTTCTAGTTCAAACAAGACCTCTTTTGGTTGTGCTGAAATAGGGATTTTCTTTTTGTTTGCAGCACTTAAGGTTCTTCGGTAGGTTTGAGGTGTTGAGCTCTCATTGCTTCGGGGCAATGCCTTTTCCTTGGGATCAATGTTGTATCCCACATTTGCTAACAGATTTATAATTAACCCACCAAAGGGTAGAAATAATTTACTTGTTTGATATTTGTTCTGAAGTAACTTCTCCCTTACTGTGTTCATCACCTCCAAAAGGTAAGAAGGGACATCAAACCAATAGCGGTGTGCCATTAGGTATAGGGCTCTTTGCTGGGTCCCATGTCCTATGGGGTGAACAGTTTTGTGAATTAAAACATCGAAAAAAGTGAAGGGATAAGTTTCGCTCCTCCAAGTCTTTTCGCAGGAAAAATGATTTATCATTTGGTGGTTTGCCTAAAAAATCTATGGCCATTTGTATAAAATCTGGTAGGGTCTCAGGTGAAGGTCTAAGGATATTAGCGTTAGGAATGCCAGAGGATAGCCCATATCTTTCCAGAGGTGCATTCATCACTCCAGCAACCATTGCTTTTGTAATCGAAATTGGAAACCCATCAATGGTTGTTGACAGAGTTGGGATTGGTCCCTTGCTGCTATTACTTATATTTGCATAAAATAGTCTTACCAATCTAGGGTAGACTTGTGTAACTTCAGACTCTAGAAAGTAGTGGAGCCATGCATCCTTAAAGTACTTTATTGCTTCTCCTCCCATCTCCAATTTTTCCAAGGTGTCAACTTCTACTGCAACCTCGGCTCCCACGATGTATTGTTTTATTGAAGTAGGGAGTTTATCCGCTGGTATAGCGAAGGATGTTGGCTTTTTTCTTTTATTTAATTTGGTTCCCCTTTTGGGTCAGACATAGAATCTTTCTCATTTGTGTCTAAGGGACCTTCTCTGATAACTACCCCTAAAGATTTAGTTTTCTTCTTGGGAGGGTCTGTTGCTTTTGATTTGCCTTTAATGGCAACAGACCGTGCAATACGATGGATAATGGGAGTGTTATCAGAATTATTACCTTCCTTGTCTTTCGGTTGTCATTTTTCCTATTCATTCGTCATTTTTTGACAAAAGTTAATCAATCATATTAATCAAACTTTGATCAAACAAGTATTGACCCCTGCAAATTCCTTTTCATTTAAACATCGTTCCCTTACCTTGTTGATGATTGAAATCCTAATTTGAAATTATGCGATAGAAATTGCTCGTAAGGCTCTCTTAGAATAAAAAGGAAGGCAAAAGGAAAAAAATATTTTTTTTTTCGGAAATGTATGGTTGGATTGGGTAATAGAACGGTTAGTATTACAGGGGATTTGAAAAAGAGAGGGAAGCTAGGAGAGAAGCAAAAACGGAAGGGTTTTTGAAAATGGGACAGACATATCCTCTTTTTGGAATATATGGGTCCAGTTTCCAGTGATGACCTGCTAAGCCGGTCATCACTTAAATTCTACCTAGAATTATAGGTTGATTTTAACTTTTAAGAATCGCAATCGCTGCGTTTCTATTTAAACACTCTCACGATCAATCGTAAATCCATACGATTGTCCGTTATTATGGTAAGTATAGGTTGCGATCTATCATTTCTCAATGATTTTGGCCGCAGTATGATACTTTTAAAAAAAAATAAAATGAAATGAAATAGTTTACATAGTTTATAGTTGGTGCTACGAATGAGTCGGTAGCTCGACGATCCATGAAGGTTTTTAATTTGTATTATGGGGAGGAGCTGTCTCCCCCATGAAAGCTTGGCTTCTAAGATTGTTTACAGGGTGTGTTGGTAGTTGGCCACTTTCTCTCCTTATCACTTTGTGAAGCTAATTGGCCAATCTGGCTTTCTAGCTTTGTGATAGACTGAGTATGTGAATGAAGGGTCTAAGAGAATTGAGCAAGTTGGTACAAATCTCTTGAATGCTGGTGTGACTGTTGTTACAAATCTTGAAGGATTTGAATAATCGTAGCATCAGACATATTGTTCCATGGTCCAATCTCGGATTGTGTCGCCTGTATTTGGGGTCTCTAATGGAAAATTTAGTTCTAGAGAAATTTGGGTTGCACAACTGTTGGTGTTAGCTATGATCCAGTAGTGGAGCCATAGTTAAATCCTGGATGGTTCCTCCACGACGGGTTATATGTATTCCCGTAGTCTCCCCTCTAAAAATTCATTACTTATTCTGTTTCCACCATCTCTCGGTATTGTGGCGCAGCAGAGTTTTCAATAAATGTGAGTCTGGCAATTTGACTAGTTTGTTGCGGATCTATCCAGAGTGTTTGGATTAAAATTCATGAGTGTGATAATTTTTTGCTTAAGGGCTAAAATTTTTGCACTCAGGTCATCCTCACCTTTTACTTTTTTCTTATTTACCTCATAAACTCCTCTTGCAAGCGGGGTATGATGAGCAATATCTGGATCAGTCTGCAACAAAGCATGTTTTTGCTTTGAAGTATTGGCCAGTTTCTCAAATAGATTCCAGGTTTGCTGGCCGTTTTGAGCCATGAAGGCTCCGCCACTTACGACATCAACTATGGACTGGTTAGTCTAGTCAATCCTTAATTGCATCTTATTTTTTTTATTCATAGATTTTCGTGATAGATTAAATAAAGTGATGGTGATTAGATTTTGATTTAAAACTTCTATTTGACAGTCATGGAAAGTTTTGAAATTTTGAATTGATTTGACTAACGATGCGTTTTTGAAACTTTGAGCAAATTGAACCTTGGAATGTCGATTTTGATTATGAGCTGGTTTTTGTAGTCATCGAATGTCTAAAGCTTGAAAAAAAAAATTAGGATCATCGAATCTTGAAATTGTAGGCCTCCAATTTATGAAATTGTTAAGCTTTAACCATGGGAATCTTGGCACTGAATATATGGAAATTATTAAGTAATTGAATCGCATTGAACACCTTGACAAAATTTTGAATATTGCATTATCTTAGAATTATCAGAATGTATTGAACTTTGAAATTGAAATTAGCATTTAGAAACCTTGATTTTGAAGCCATCGGACTTGACCAGGAACTTTGACCTCCGAATACGAACTCGAATACGAATTTGGAATATGAACTTGGAATAGAAACTTGACCATGAGCTTGAATCTTTTGAACCTGAACTAAGAACTAGAAAGTAAGATGTAAACGTGAACGATTTCGAATATGACATGTGAGTAAGAACCTTGAAATTTGAACCGGTATGGAGGGTCATCCATGTATTTGAACCGAAACGGCGGTGAACCGTATATTTGAACTGGCACGGCGATGGATCGCTATCTGTACCGCCACCTTGAAATATGAACGTGTGATACCGACACGGCGGTGAATCCGTGTATTTGAACAAGCACGTGATACCGACAAGGCGGTGAATCCCATGTATTTGGATCGACACGGTGGTAAATTCATGTATTTGAACCGACAACTCCGGACACTAATCCTTGAATTCTGAATCATGAAACTCTGAATCCTGAAACTCTGAATTATGAAAAATAAGCTGTGAGCTATGAACTGTGAATCACAAACTCTATATGATATAAACATTAATCATGAATGTTGAACTCTAATTTATGAACAATACGTCCGAATTCTAAAATTTGAACTATGAATCCAATCAATTTGCATTATGAATCCAAGCCATGAACTAGAACTGGAATTTCAGTCCGAAACTCTGATGAACTCTGAATTTGAATATTTAATATAAAGTTCGTCAACTTTGAAACTAATAGGAAAATGCTTTGAATATGGTCATTGTATTTATGCTTTCGTCACTAAATTTATGCATCTGCTTGGATAAAATGTAGTTAGTATTGAACTTCTCCTACTGAGCTCCTCGACTATACATCACAGGTACAGGTGTCGGCCGTGAGTGAGATCCAGAGCTTGAGGGGACTCCTTCACCATAGGTCGGTGGCTTTGTTTCCTTTTTGGTTGTAGTTTTTGAGATTTGGACCTCACTGCGGCAAGTGCTACATGGAAAAAAAAGCCAAAAACAGCATTATTCATCCTCGCCGTGGCGAGCTGTTGCTGCCTGAAGGCCTCGTCTCGGCAAACTACATTCTCGCCCCGGCGAGCAACTGTTTCAGTGCCAAGACACCTGTTCGGTATTTCGGTCATAACTTTTGATCCCAAACTCTGATTGACGTGATTCTTGATGTGTTGGAAAGGGGCCAATGAGCCCTATAACTTTTATGAATTAAAAAATTCATGAATCTAATATTTAAAAGATAAAAATTTAGTAAAAAATAGGGACAAATTTCACATGATCCAAAGTCAATGTGAACTCATCCTTTTCTCCCTAGCTTGGAGAAAACTCTGGGAGCTTCGACATGTGTGATATTTAGTCACTAACATATGAGTATACGAATGTTTCGTAATGTAGGTTAAGGTTGAAAAACGTCTGTGGGGATTTTTGTACCATTTTGCGTGACTTTGCGTGTTTTCGCAACTGAGGTAGGGGAACTCAATGCTTAATTGCATCTTATTTTTTTTATTCATAGATTTTCTTTATAGACTAAATAAAGTGATGGTGATTAGATTTTGATTTAAAACTTCTATTTGACTACCATGGAAAGTTTTGAAATTTTAAATTGACTTGACTAACGATGCGTTTTTGAAACTTTGAGCAAATTGAACCGTGGAATGTTGGTTTTGATTATGAGCTGGTTTTTGTTGTCATCGAATGTCTAAAGCTTGAAAAAAAAAAATAGGATTATCGAATCTTGAAATTGTGGGCCTCCAATTTATGAAATTGTTAAGCTTGAACCATGGGAATCTTGGCACTGAATATATGAAAATTATTGAGTAATTGAATCGCATTGAACACCTTGACGAAATTTTGAATATTGCATTATCTTAGAATTATCGGAATGTATTGAACTTTGAAATTGAACTTAGCATTTAGAAACCTTGATTTTGAAGCCATCGGACTTGACGAGGAACTTTGACCTCCGAATACAAACTCGAATATGGATTTCGAATATGAACTTGGAATAGAAACTTGACCATGAGCTTGAATCTTTTGAACCTGAACTAAGAACTTGAAAGTACGATGTAAACGTGAACGATTTCGAATATAACATGTGAGTTAGAACCTTGAAATTTGAATCGGTACGGAGGGTCGTCCATGTATTTGAACTGACACGGCGGTGAACCGTGTATTTGAACCGACACGGCGATGGATCCCTATCTATACCGACACCTTGAAATATGAACTTGTGATACCGACACGGCGGTGAATCCGTGTATTTGAACAAGCACGTGATACCGACATGGCGGTGAATCCCATGTATTTGGATCGACACGGTGGTAAATTCATGTATTTGAACCGACAACTCCGGACACTAATCCTTGAATTCTGAATCATGAAACTCTGAATCCTGAAATGATGAATTATGAAAAATAAGCTGTGAGCTATGAACTGTGAATCACAAACTCTATATGATATAAACATGAATCATGAATGTTGAACTCTGATTTATATACAATACGTCCGAATTCTGAAATTTAAGCATGACTGGTAATTTAAACATTAAATCCAATCAATTTGAATTATGAGTCCAAGACAGGAACTAGAACTGGAATTTCAGTCTGAAACTCTGATGAACTCTAAATTTGAATATTTAATATAAATTTTGTCAACTTTGAAACTGAAAGGAAAATGCTTTGAATATAGTCATTGTATTTATGCTTTCGTCACTACATTTATACATGTGCTTAGATAAAATGTAGTTAGTATTGAACTTCTCCTACTGAGTTCCTCGACTATACGTCACAGGTACAGGTGCCGGCCGTGAGTGAGATCCGGAGCTTGTGGCAACTCCTTCACCATAGGTAGGTGGCTTTGTTTCCTTTTTGGTTGTAGTTTTTGAGATTTGGACCTGAAACACTCGCCGCAGCAAGTGCTATATGGAAAAACAAGCCAAAAATGGCACTGTTCGTCCTCGTCGTGGTGAGCTGTTGCTGCCTGAAGGCCTCACCGCAGTGAACTACATTCTCGCCCTGGCGAGCTACTATTTTAGTGCCAGGACACCTGTTCGGTATTTCGGTCATAACTTTTGATCCCAAACTCCGATTGACACAATTCTTGATGTGTTGGAAACGGAACAACAAGCCCTATAACTTTCATGAATTAAAAAAATTCATGAATCTAATATTTAAAAGGTAAAAATTTAGTGAAAAGTAGGAGTAAATTTCACATGATCTAAAGTCAATGTGAACTCATCCTTTTTGCCCTAGCTTGGAGAAAACTCTGGGAACTTCAACATGTGTGATATTTAGTTACTAACATGTGAGTATACAAATGTTTCGTAATGTAGATTAAGGTTGAAAAACGTCCGTGAGGATTTTTGCATCGTTTGTGTGACTTTTATTGATTTCGCAACTGAGGTAGGAGAACTCAATGCTTAATTGCATCTTATTTTTTTATTCATAGATTTTCGTGATAGACTAAATAAAGTGATGGTGATTAGATTTTGATTTAAAACTTCTATTTGACTGCCATGGAAAGTTTTGAAATTTTAAATTGACTTGACTAACGATGCGTTTTTGAAACTTTGAGCAAATTGAACCTTGGAATGTCGGTTTTGATTATGAGCTGGTTTTTGTTGTCATCGAATGTCTAAAGCTTGAAAAAAAAAAAATAGGATTATCGAATCTTGAAATTGTGGGTCTCCAATTTATGAAATTGTTAAGCTTGAACCATGGGAATCTTGGCACTGAATATATGGAAATTATTGAGTAATTGAATCGCATTGAACACCTTGACAAAATTTTGAATATTGCATTATCTTAGAATTATTGGAATGTATTGAACTTTGAAATTGAACTTAACATTTAGAAACCTTGATTTTGAAGCCATCGGACTTGACCAGGAACTTTGACCTCCGAATACGAACTCGAATACGAATTTGGAATATGAACTTGGAATAGAAACTTGACCATGAGCTTGAATCTTTTGAACCTGAACTAAGAACTAGAAAGTAAGATGTAAACGTGAGCGATTTCGAATATGACATGTGAGTAAGAACCCTGAAATTTGAACCGGTATGGAGGGTCATTCATGTATTTGAACCGAAACGGCGGTGAACCGTATATTTGAACCGGCACGGCGATGGATCCCTATCTGTACCGCCACCTTGAAATATGAACGTGTGATACCGACACGGCGGTGAATCCGTGTATTTGAGCAAGTGCATGATACCGACATGGCGATGAATCCGTGTGTGAGGTATATCTCTTGTGTAGACTTATTGTGAACCACTATTTAGGTAATCGTCGGCCATCACCGGTGATTTTAGATTGTTAAATCATGTTTTATATAAAGATGGACTTTTCTATTTCTGCCATATGTATTAGTTGTTTTAAATTCCGCATTTGTGTCAATATACCAGGTACACTATATTTCGGATCATGATTTGCGACTCAACGGTCCCGATTTTTCTCAGTTGTTTAAAAAAGAAAAGTGTTAAAAAAATCTGGACCGTCACAAAGTGGACCGTACTTGTGCTCGGGATTTATTATTTTAATTACGAAAGAATACCACCGACGCTGCCCCTATTCACATGAATACGCCATGGACAAATATGGTCTGCACATCTAGCAGCAACAATCCCCTTGATTTTCTTTATTGGTTTCTATTGAAAGTTCTCCAGCACAACATTATTCTTCGAGGCAGTGAGAAATTCTTCTCGAGAAGAAAAAACTTTTCTGACAATCAAAGATGTATTTCCATCCCTATCAAATCTCAGTGTCCTTGCGGAACTCTCTCATTCCAAGTTTTCGTCTTCAATTTCGAAGTCTGCATCTTTTGATTTATTCTCAATAATTCGTCCTTGGAATCCCACTCCAACTGAATAACTCAAGTCGCTATTTGAGCTCATATATTCAATAATCTCATCGTCTCCTGATAGTTCCTCGATACTATAATTCTGGGTATTGACTGAACCAGAAACTCATGTCTTCGATAGCGGAGCACTCTCGTTCTTTCAATTAAAAGAAATATATAATGGGTCACTCATACGTAAAATATGCATATAATCTTACACATGATTATGCAAAAACTCAATTCATAGTCACCTCTGAGTCAGAGGAGAAATTTTCACTAAATATGAGTCTTCATATAGTTTCTCCCCTTCAAATACTTTCTCCTCTATATGAGTATTGGGGCGGAGATGTGGAAATAAATGTGAATGCTCAGAACTGTAAAATTACTCATAAATATCAACCCAAGGATGTGAGTCTTCCGTAATAAAACTACCATTTTTTCAAGGAAATGAGAGACCAACCCACCTAAAATTAGTATTCTATTCACGCTTTTCTTCGACAACCGGGGGCGAATAATTAAATCGTAAGCATTGTGAGAAGTTGAGTACTATGAGTATAAAAAAATAATTACAAACCATATAAAAGATAATGTAAAATACTCACTGTCATGGGTGAGATTGATAGCTCAATCTGTGAGTTTAATGGGCTCTTGAATTAGGAAACATACGGTCATAAGTAATTCTATGATTGAAATCATACCAGTATTTGACAGTCAGCTTATTGACAATTTCTCAATTAATAGTAAATAAAAGTACAAACATATAATTTCATCGACTTACTTAAATGTCTCTGTTTCCTCCCATTTATTCACTGTGTCTAAGTGGAGGTTGTGTTTTCATTGCATCTAACTCCTTTACTCTATGAGCTGTCAGGTTTCTCACTACCAAATAAGCAACATAGAGCATGAAATATTTGACTACCAAATAAATTTAATAGCATTTAATTCTAATCTACTAGCACATACCTTCCTAGCATTCCAGTCTCCAGACTTTCCTTTCTTTTATGCTCGTTGATATTTTTTAACTCCGCAGTCTTTTCAAAAATATATAGGACAATGTGAGGACAGTCAATAGGGCATAGACTCATCATGTCATGACAATCGGTCTCATTGACTATGTAAAAAATAAAACTCCCTTCGGTAGTCGAGTATCTATATCCCCGCAGATTGATTTGATCATATCTTCTAAAAGCAACTGACTAATAAATGGATAATACGGTTTTATAAAAGACTCATCGTGTATTCAAGAACCAACTGACTAATAAATGGACGATACGATCTTCTAAAAGACTGATCATGACTTACCACTGGTGTGATCTATCTAAGCTTTTTACTAATCTATAATGGAAGCATGTCTTTACACATGCAAAATCGAAAAATAATAAAAAATTTATTTTCTAGATCATATTTTTATATTCTATAAAGATTAAAAATTATATTTCGATTCAAATAGATAATTCAATCTATACGTTATAGGTCACAAAGATAAATCGTCATGTATAATATTTCTATATATATATATATATCTTGTGACAAAAAATACAGATTTTAAATATTTATCAATAATCCCCTAATTTGCATTTTCTGTTTAAATAACACCTTCATTTACTGTTATGTTAAGTGTAGTCTCTAAAAAAACAAAGTGCAATATCACCTACACTGTTTTTTCTTCGTGTTTGGTAATTGCACTTTGGTGATACTTGCAATTTGGCTTTCTAGAGATGGAAATTAATAGAACATTAATTCAAGCTGTTATTTAAACAAAAAACTAAAAATTAGGGAGTTATTTATAAATAAATTAAATAGGGGTGACATTTATGCATAATGCTAAAACATAGGGCATATGCTAAAAACCCATATATTTTTTCTAATGGATCGACTATAATTAAACTTGAGACCTCGAGCTTGCAATGGTTAGATTACTCAATACAGATTTTAAACTAGAAAATATGATAAAAATAATGTCTCTATTTGTACCGAGTTAGGGTAAAATCCTACTTCATTTCCAACAAACTAAAATCATAACCACAAACTATAAAGATTAGAGTTTTACCAATGGAAACAAATTAAAATATAACCCTAAGCCCTAATTATGAGTTTCTCTGCATTATCACAAGCCAGAGAGTGAAAAGAGGGACAATTAAGATCACTAAAGCTACTTATAATAGTCCATTTATGCCCTAAAACGAAAATTAAAAAATAAACAAATCTTTAATTGATGCAAATAATTTCATACTACCAATAAAAAAAATGCAAACAAATTACATATTGATTGCAGATTATCGAAAGTATGAAATTTAAAAAAAGAAAATACTATGGTATATAAGAGATCGAGACCTCTATCTACACAAAAAATGGATTAAACATGAGATAATCTTTTTTGACCTAACCAATTCATGGATCTATATCTTAGTAGATTCAATTTCAGATGAAGTAAAACAGAAAAAGGAAAAAAATAAAACTAAAATACAATGAATATAATCGAATAACAGAAGACTAAATAATCATCTAAGCAGTCTATGATCCAGTGCTTCAACCAGAGGTTTTTTTTTTTCTTCTTTTTCCCTTTTCTCTTGCTGCTACTTTATTTCCAACAAACCAAAATCATAACCGTAAACCCTAAACATTAGAGTTTTACAAATAGAAACAAATGAAAATCATAACTTTAAATCCTAAAGATAAGAGTTTTATAAATGGAAAAAAAAAATTTGACCTTTATTAGTTTCTCTGCAATATTAGAAGCCGACCTCTGTAATGACCGACGACAAAAACGTAGATCTTCTCCTCAATGACGATGAAAATTGGTGACGAAAAAAGACGGGGAGTGAAAAGGGGGCTGAAACGAAGCTCTTCTCCTCAACGACGACGAGATCCAGCGACGAAAACGAATGCCCTTAGGAGCGTTTGAAACAAAGAAGTGACGAAAGAAAGAAAGAAAACGAATGCCTGCTTGGTTTTTCTCTTTTAAAACGAAGGGCATTTTCATTATTTCATGTGATAGTAAGTAAAGATATTTTGGTCAATTCTCCTATTTCAAAAATTGCCATTGCAAGCGCATATTTCCCACTGGTTTATTTCCTTTGAAGTAAAAAACTAACAAACTCAAAAGTTTGAGGGTCTTAAACCTTGTTGGGTCATTACATGAACTTGGGATTCCGGCGGTTTACTAACAAACTCAAAAGTTTGAGGGTCTTAAACCTTGTTGGGTCATTATATGAACTTGGGATTCCGGCGGGTAAATAGGGGGATAGTTGGAACCCCGGTAGCTAATTATCTATAAAAAAAAAAAATGCTCCAGCTTGAAATCACCCTAGGACGAGCCTGATGGGACTACAAACAGGGTCGGATTCAGGCCTTGCTTTTTAAGTTAGAAAAATTGGATCTATTGAAACTCCTACCCGAACCTGACTCCACCCGGCCGATTGACAGCCTTTAGTTGCTAAGAAATACTTTATATTTATTGAATCTCTGGCCGTCCGGTTTGAAGGTGATGATATAAAGATCTGAAGATCTCGATCATTTGATTCCACACCTTTCATGCTCATTAAATGATAGGTTTTATTAAGTTGGTGCTCTCAGAAAAAAGATAGATCTTATCTTCGAGAGTAAGTAGGCACTTTGTACCGATACGTATCGTCCGATACGTCAACAGCACAATATTATAGTGCAAGTAGTTGATGCCTTTTATTGATCGTGTGTAGGTGTTGCTAGCATTTCATCTGGGAGAAGCGAAGAGCCATGAGATGGGAAAGAAAAGAGCGTTGGCGGATGTGGTAGAACCGTAGAAGAAGTGAAGTGGGGGTCGGGGTTAGAAACTTAGAATGGATTACAGTTTGGCAGCTCTAAAGCTCTTGTGCGGGCACCTTAAGGAGGCTCGCCAAAACACCTCTTCCAACTCCTCCTCTTTCACCCTCTCTGGCATTCTCTTCCAGCGTCCCTGGTTGCAGGTATCTCTCACCTTTCTCTCTCTCTCATATATATATATATATATATAATGTCACTTTTTTTTTTCTTTCTTTTGCTTCTTGTTGATTATATAGATAGATATTTTTTTTTATCAGTAAAGTTGGAATTTTATTGAAGAGATAAAACTACAAGCAGGACCAAAGCAGGGCAGCAATGCCCATAGGAAAAAGCAAAACACAAAAGCTATACAAAAAGCGGCACCATTAGCTGGGGAACATCCTATCCCCACTCCCCCCCTTACATGGTTATGGAGGCTGAAACAATACTATAGGAACCCTCTTGCAGCCCGAAACCAATCCCCTGATGGATGCCCCAGCCAGCGAACCACCTGCAAATATCGTTGGCGACATCAATCGCAGAACTACATTTGTCTTTGAATATTCTCAAGTTCTGCTTTGTAAAGTCCCACGTCGTGTAATGACTAGTCCTGACCCTAGGAGATAAGTAATGGCCTCCACACTCCTGTTAAGACGCGTTTTGGGTGGGTACGACAGCTCATGCGACGGGTCTGCCCATACCAAAAATAAAACCTTGAAGGGAAAGGGCTACTGGTGGGACCAAGGAAGGCTGGTAGGACCAAGTGGAGCCACCCAAAGAGAACAATATCTTGATATGTTCGGGGCGTTACAAAATGATATCAAAGCCGAGGACGGCTCGATTAGAAAATGGGGAGATTGTAAAGTCCCTCACCGTGTAACGACTGGTCTTGACCCTGGGATATAAGTAATGGTCTCCACACTCCTGTTAAGATGCGCTTTGGGTGGGTACGCCGCCCATGCGACAAGTAGGCCAATACCAAAAACAAAACCTTGAAGGGAAAGGGCTACTGGTGGGACCAAAGGAGCCAACCAAAGAGGACAATATCTTGGTATGTGGCGTCGGGGCGTTACACGCTTCCTCCTGATAGCCCAAAAAGTGATGATAGGGATCGCATTGTTGGTTGCCGAGATATTCTTTGGGGGACAAAATTCAGCAACACACACTGTTTCAATTTGTTTGAGGAGATGCTCTCCCTCCAGTGTCATCCATCCAAATCAACAACCATGTCAACATCATCATTGCCTTCCCTGTTTTCCACTCCTATTTCTCTCTGCCGCTTGGCAATCCTTTATGTCACCTTCCCCTTCTCATATAGGGGGTTCTGTGTATTTATACACTATATTGTATTAAAAATAAGCCTGTATAGGCTCGTTTCACTTAATATGATCCCTTGCTGGATTTGTTTCATTAATGTTTGAAACCAGAGATGCCTTGTTTTAGGGCCTCCATAACTTTCACTCTCAAGCACCCTCATGCATTGTTCATCTCTGAAAAGCTTTGGGGCTTCTTTGGATATTGAGAATCTTGCAAAAGCTGTGTCCACAAAGTCCAAATTGATTAAAAAATAAAAATAAAAAAGTAGCCACTTGCTGCCGCTATTGACGTTTTAGCATAAAAACGTCAATAGCACAATCCATTTCAACATTTTGTGGTACTTCTGTATGCGCATGTTGGCTAACACTATTTGAAAAATGATGCATTCCACACTTTACTTGCTGTCCAAACTGCCCTTATATTTTCATCTTTTGTTAATTTTTTTCCATCAAGTTTGAATGCACTATTAAAGGCCACTCAATTCTGTGATACCACATGTGCAGAGTTGTTTCTTCTTCACTGCTCGTCTATCCTATTACCACAATTTTAGTTAGGAATTGATGTCAATTTACATCGTGGGTTTAATTTTGGGGTTCAAAATTGGATCTGGATAAGGATTAGGGATCACAAATTTCAAAATTGGATCTGGATAAAGATTAAGGATCACAAATTTCAAAATTGGATCTAGATAAGGACTAGGGATCACAATGTGGATGGTTTAGTTTCAAAATTTCAATAAATTCAGAGTTTCCTAATCTCAATTCTATCAAGGATGATATATAAGGTAATAGGTTGCAAAATTGACATTAACGTAATCCCAGCTTGCCCAGCAACAAAAACAAAATAAAAAGGCATTCTTAGAGAACTACTGTGGTGCTCTATAAGGCAATAGGCAATAACCCTTTTCGAAGAGGTAGCACCCTTGAAGTAAGCTGCCCCCTCGAAGAGGCATGAGTAATTCTAGTACTCAATATCAATAGATGACATGGATATAGAAACGGTAATAGGACTTAGGCATTTCCCAAAGCCAAGATATGAGTATGGGTTTCTATGTATATATTTAGATTGTTTTCCAAACTCCTGAACATGTTTCCCCTTTTTTCTGTCATAAAACATAAATGGCCTAATGTAAAGAAAATGTAATGACTGTAAAATGTATGTGATATGTCTGCTATTATATACAGCATTACATATATATTATAATATATTAAAAATATAGTTTTATCAGTACCAATATCATCATCTTATTGTCTTAGATACGATATGCTAGCTAAGCATACAGAAGCATCTGGAAATCATAGATTGGAGTGAGTAATATCATTGAGACCAAGAAAGCAGGCTGAAGAAGGAAAGCCAAACCAGCCTATAATCAGGCATATCCATATAGTGACAGCCTGTAAGACGAGTAGCAAAAGGTAGCAAGAAAGAGCAAAATGATCAAAACTAGGTGTATATTCTGTGGTAGACAGCTCAATGATGACAGTAGATAGTAGGTAGGTTTCTTACTAAATACTTGTAGTATTTTAAGGCCTTTCATAACATAATACAATATGCAGTAAAATATGTTCAATTCATTAAATTGAATTTTTTGGCAAATTCAACCCTATGAATAGTTGCATTCATTCGTTTTACTTTAAGGTAAAAAATAACCCATGCTTAAAAAAGTAGTAGGATTTTATTTGAAATGATTATGGGATGGTTTTGTCTGAGTCAACAAAAAAAGAAGAGAAATGGGTTGATGCATCAATTCAGGGGGTATAAACTATCAATAGAGAAAACTAATCACAGTTCAGTCATCTTCTTGCCTTTTGATTTATTTATTTTTTGATAGCGTAGGGTATCCCAATCCCTTCGAAGGAAGGACTAATCCCACCATGTGCACCAGGTAAGTCCAAGGGGATTTGAACTCACATGATCTTGGGAAGCAGACCCACTTCTTGAACCATCCTACTAACCCCATGCTGGTTACCGTCGAAGTAATCCCCAAACTCGAGTCATCTTCTTGCTTATTTACAAATTTAAGTATGGAAAAAACATTACTATAATGCTGCGATCCTAGTTGTGCGTGCATAAATAATGATGGGGGAGCTCACAAGTACATCTTTATCTTCCTAAGATGAAATGGCCAGTGTTGACTTGTATATGTTTCATCTATATGGGATTGAGACGCTACAAGTACAAGGAAGCGGGAGAAGAGGATGACCAATGAAGACCTAGAGGGATGCAGTTAGAAGAGCTATGATGGATTGCGAAGTTACAGAGAACTTAGCGCTGATCAGAAACGAGTGGATGAATAGGACTGACAAAGCAGACCCCAAATAGAAGGGGTAAGTCTATGTTGATGATGAATTGGGATTGTCAAGTGTAAGATATGCCTTTATAGATTCATGAATGGTGGATGACCAAAAGCATTTGTTTTAAACTATCGAGTATGAATTAAAAAAATAGATTGCCTCAAGGAACATATTATCAACCTTCTTTCATGAGATGTGTGCAAACATCCTTATACTGGGTAGAATATCCAAATGGTTTGTAGCTGATCCTAGAAGTATGGTCATAGAATTGTAGCTTCTTTGGGTATTGGAGATGATCCTGAATCTCAACTTTGTTCTACAGATAATGCTTGACCTGAGATTGTGATAGCTAGATTTTTAAATGTATTTACCATCATGCTATGTTTGCTTTGATTTTAGAGTGATCTGAAGATATTGGTCTCTCCAAAGAAAATTTTATGTGAGAGTGATGAAAACCACCTTCTTATAGCAAGATCTATTGCTGTGAAGATTGTCTAGGGTCGTATCAAATTGAGTCGCATCATAATCATTGAATCATAAGAATCTTATAATTCATTTTAGATCATAAGATTCTTATAGTTTTGTTTTCCTGAAAAGATCTCTAATACAAGAGAAATCAATCTTGGTCATTCTTTATATATATATATATATATATATATATATATATATATATATATATATATATATATATATATAACACTAATTGAATATGTTCCAACTGTTTTCACATCTTGTCATGATTCAAAATATTGAACATTACCGATACATATCATCCGATATGTACCGGTATCGAAACTCGCTCATACATCGTCAATGCATAGCCAATACATACCGATATATCCATGTTATCGCCGATATATTGAATGTATTGGCGGTACCTCGTCTCGGCATTGATCAATGTTGTTAAATGGCATATGCAAGGGTATGTGATGGCATGGCCCAATCGCATATGCGATTGTGGCATGGCATACAAATTAATTTTTTTCCCAAAAATTCCCAAATAAATCGCAAATAAATCCCAATATTAGAAACAAGTCAACAACTAAATTATATTAAAAAAATTAGTGAACATAGTACAATGGTAAAAAATAAACCATACATTGCCTAATGGTATTATGTATCGGGCAAGAATTCTATAGTTTGGTCTCTAATCCATAATGGTACGTGGTCGGCCCCTCCACCATCATCGTCATTTGCATTCCCGTCAACATCGTAATCATCCCCTTCTTCAACATATTCTTCTTCCTCGGTTTCTTCATCATCTGATCTCACTAATACGAAATCTATATCGCCTACGAGTGCTTCTTCTTGTATCTCTTCTAGTTGACACGAGCGTGAGCTATTACCTTCCCCCGCCGTCGATCTTCTCCTCCGTTCGGTAGGAAGTTCATCTCCAAAAGCGACCTCTTCCACTTGTTGCCACGTAAGATCCTCTCATCCGCGAAGAGTTGCTCCTCGGCAGCATCCGTTATCCAAGGAGAATCAGATGACAAATCTTCGAGGGAGATGGGATCATAGTGTCCCGGATTTTCACGACATTTGTGGAAGCACTCTCGTAGCTTTTGATTGTATCGCACATAGACCAAGTCATTGAGCTTTTGTTGCTCAATCTTGTTTCGCTTCTTCGTGTATATCTATTTGATAAGAATTAGCAATTAAAATTAGATTAAAGAGTTAGCTACTAAAACGTAAAAACATATAAGTTACTTACTTACCATTTCAAACGCACTCCAATTCCTTTCACATGCCGAGGCCGAGCATATAAGGCCAAGAACCTTAATGGCCATTTTCTTTAAGAGTGAGCATTTTGTCACTGACACTGTTGTCATAAGCGATCGCTTCATCGATTAAGCGATCACTTATGCCATCCTAAGCCACAAAATCGCATAAGCCATGATGGCTTATGCGATTTTGACATTATGCCATGGCATACAAAAGTATGCGATGGCATAAGCCATGTTTTATGGCTTATGCGATCGCATACTCAGTATGCGATCGCATAATGTTCCAAGCACTTAATTTTATTTTATTTTTTTGCTTTTTAAGGTCCCATTGCCTCTATAAAGGGTGGGTTAGGTTCTCTACTCACACAACTATTTTGGCTTCAACTTCCTCTCTAATCTCCATTCTTTACTCCCAATCTCCTCCCATCTATCCTGTCTAGTTTTTATTTTATTTTATGCTTTGTAATCCTTTTTTTTAGTGAATTAAATTGTTGTAAACTTAGTAATATTAATGTTAGTGTGTTATAAAGCCTCAAAGGGTTAGAAATGAATGTGTAATGTGTAACGACGGCAATGCTAGTGATGATGATGATGGAGGAGATGTACCACAATGGGTTAGAAATGAATGTGTAGAGTACATTGCTGGTACTCAGTATCAAAGTCTAATGTCCTTCTCCTGACACTTAATGTTAGTGTCTATTTTTTCCTTCTTGAGACTTGAATACTTACTGTTTTTTTTTTTTTTGAAAAAAAAAAAAAAAAAAAAGGTATGCCATGGCTTAAGCGATTAAGCGATTCGCTTAAGCAAAATTAAGCCAAATTGCTTAGCATCGCTTAAGCCATTTGACAACATTGGTCACTGAATCTACTCCATAGGCTGCCCACCAATCGGCTACAATAATAAATTTTAATTAGATACATTAAAAAAGAAATATTTAATTAGAATGATGAAATATAATAAAAAATAAATCATAAACATCACTTACTATGGTATTTTGGTTTCTCGTTATCGATTCACTATATCTCTTCCGAACAGCCCCTCTGCCTTTTTGTATCGGACCAAAAAGTTGCTATTTCGATCTTGTTCACCTTGGTTTGGAACCATCTTCTCTAAACGTCAAGAAAACTACTCATATGAATTGCTTCTTCCATATCCCGGTTCGGCCAAGAGAAAAAGATCGCGTGATTTAGGATGAATGCGGCGGAATACAATGGGCTAGACAGTTGGCCACCCCATCTCTTCCACACTGTCAAGAATGGGTTGATAGAGATGTGTTTTGTATATATTATTTGATTTAATTTTTTCTATAGTTTTTCCCATAAACTATAGATATATCCCATAGGGGACTTCTCATCACCATCAACCAATCGTAGTACTTCTACGAATGTTTGTGAGTCTCTAAATGATTGAGCAATATTATTCCAAAATGAGTTTGTTAAGACGGTTTTTTGCCACCCACTTCCCTTCGACCTTCTTTGACCAAACTCCGTTCCTCCAATTGGTGGAAGTTACAAAGCTTCTAAGCTTTTCTCTTTTAGCATACATGCTTTGTAATGTCAAGAAGGCCGTAGCAAAACGGGTACTGACCGGCCATTTTAAATTGCCACCAATTGCTTTACGCATATGGTGGAATAGAAGTGTATAATTATACACGTACAATACTATCTTCCTCACCTTAGCGACGTTTTTAATATGAACATTGCTTATGTCTTCTAGGATTAGGCTCAAACGATGTGTTGCACGTGAGGTCCAATATATGTGTGGTCTTTTTTCGATTAGTAGCCTATTCGCGGCCACGTAGTTTGCCGTGTTGTCCGTAACAACTTGGACAACAAATTCGACACGTGTCTTTTTCTATCACCCCATCTATGAGGGAAAAAAGATATTCGGTCATGTGAGAAGGGGCTGAAGCATCTAAGGATTTTATGAACATAGTTCTAGTAGGATAATTTGCCAAAAAGTTGATGATTGACCTATCGACCTTATCGGTTCAACCGTTTGTCATTAGTGAGCACCGATATGTCTTCCAAGCCTCTCGATACTCCTCGAGAAAGCTTTTTGTGAAGGTCACCTCTTTTTTAAGACATGTATGTCTTATCTCATGATATGAGGGAGCTTTTAAGTTGGGTCCAAATTGTCCAAGAGCTTCAATCATAACTTTGAAGCTCTTCAACTTTACGGTATATAATGCAATATCGGCTTGGTACATCCACTTAGACACGTGATTTGGGCCGGACCCATATCCCTAGCGTCTACCACATCATCGGGATGTGATCTACAAGAGAATCCCTTTTGAACCGTGTGCTCTTTTAGGAGGTGGTGGTCTTGCACTACGAGTACGAGCCGTGGAGGGAGTAGATCTATCGTCAAGTCCTCTTCTTCTTCATCAACATCATAACTACCCCTTTCATTGTAATCTTGTAAAATTACTTCGTTATTATGTTTGGTCCTCGAAGTCTTATCCGTCCACTCGAAGATCTCGCTTCGAATCTTGGCTGTGACATTAGGACATCCCTTCGCATTCGATCCGGGTTGCCAAGCTAGATGTTACTTGTGTCTTCCTATTCCCCCCGATGCTTACATGGGGGCATAGGGTACATTGTACCTTATTTTTTTCGGTAACACTTTTGGAATGTCCATATTTCCAACCCGGGTCATTTGACTTCGGTCTAAGAGGATTGCTTGAGGACATTGACATATTGACAATGTAATTTAAAGAAGTGGAGTTTGGTACTTGGGTTAGGTGGGTAACTTGGGTGGAGAGATTTATCCAAAAACAAAGGGAAAAACTCAAAGAAATGACGTGTAATAAGAGGAGAAACAATGTTTAAAGAATACTAAATCATAGTTACCTAGAAACTCTTTTTACCCTATCGTACCAGTCCCCCATGCGTACCACTATCGCGGATTGGTACAAAACTCTTTTGAAACTTTTCCGAAACGCGTTTCAATATATAATTGAAACTCGTTTCATTTTGAATAGAAAATAGTTTCTATCATAGAAGAAATCTGTTTTAATTTATATAGAAACTAAATTTTATTAAACAATAAATTTGTTTCCTATTTAATTGATGCTTCTATTCTTAAATATAAAACTAATTTCTTTCTTCCATAGAACGATTTTTTAGAGCCATTAGATTAGGTCAAAATCCAACTTTTACTGTTTTTAGGGACATTGAAATCATTCTTTTTATAAATCAGGAAATCGTGAAATGGTCGTCATGTGCATATGATTGACAAATGACAATTATATGTACACTTTAGATATGTTTCGAACAATATTTTTTAGTAAGTACTTTAGATTATATATGATTATATACTACTAACAGATAAATTTAATAATGTGCTTTTACACCCATTGTTATATGAATTCAATGAATCATCTGTCTCAACTTTAAATTTAAAATTATAAATATTAGTACATAAAAATATAATTCTCATATATAGTTATACAAAAGATGCACCAATGTTATACAAATATCATATATATGTCATGCCACATCCATTTCGCATCTATGTCGCCTACTAATGTTTCTATTATGAATCCATCTCGTATCTATTTCATACCTATAACACATCTCTTACGTTTCTATATTGTACCAACATCGTACTGAAGGTGTATCAATAAAAAACGTACCTTAAACTTTTTTCACCTGAACGTACCAGTACCAGCCGTATCCGTACCAGTACCCTGTACCAACTCATGGCAACTATGTGTTAAATAGTAAAGAAAAATCAAACTCTTGACTCTTGATTGTTTCTTGATTCTTCCCTTTTTTCTTGAAGAATGAAGATGGAGGAAGGAAGAGTGTGTGCTATGAGCTCTTCTTCAATCACTAGTATTATGGCTATGAGCTGTTCTTCAATCAATCCTTAGTTAGCTACAAAATGTAAAACAAAGATTATCAACAAATGTTTAAGAGAGAGAGAGAGAGAGAGAGAGAGAGAGAGAGAGATTATTAAACACAAAAGAAGAGAGAAAAAGGCCCAAAACATACTTTGAAAAAGTGTGGTAAGTGTTAGGAATGGTACCCCCCTATTTATAGGGTTTGGGGAAGCAAAAAAACAAATATATATATATATATATATATATATATATATATATATGTATGTATGTATGTATAATTTCCGACGGTCATAAGTATGACTCTTGGAGAAGTATGCCATCGCATACACTGTATGTGATGGCATATTGTTGCATACTGCACAGTACACCATCACATACAGTTGCATGCGATGGCATACATTTCTGGATCGCATATGCCATCATAGCCTATGCGATCCCACCTTCCAAACTCGTATATGTGATTGCATAATGGCATATGTGATCGCATATGACAACACTGGTATCAGTTGAGTCAATACGTATCGGTAACCCAAGATTTTGAACCATGCATTCAATGGCCGGCCCTACATTTAATGCTTCAGACCCAATAGTAACTTTACGCGAAATAAGATTACTAATGGCTGAAAAATATTACACGGATGCATAATTATTCTTCTTTCTATTCTATTTGACTTTAATAATGGCCTAGATAAGTCTAGCTAGACTATTCTTTTCTATTTGCAGCCATTCTATTAATAGTGGACCACTTGTTCTTCAAATGTTCATACACTAGTTGGATATGGAGATCCATTCGTGCTCAGTGTGAGATAAAGTACAATTCACTAGGAAACATTCATGAGGAAACTACAAGAGTGAGAAACTATAGAAAGGGTAGGCTTATCTCAGAATTGCTAAGGGCGGCCTTTTCTTTTGTGATTTACAGAATATGGAGGGAAAGAAATTTCCGTATTTTTGAAGGGGAAAGTAAGCACAAAAAATATAATCTAAGAGGTATCGGAAGACCTATTCATCAAGTTTAACGGATATGACTTGAATAACCCAACGTTATTGGAGTTCACAATTACGATAAAATGGACCCTCAATTTTAGAGACAATGGTTGATATGTTCTTTTGATTCCTTTGGTATTTATTGTTTCATGGGTGATGGTGGTGCCAAAGCTTATGCAATGATCAATACGTTTTTTTTTTTGCATATTTTGTATTTGGGAGCCATTACATGCACACAGATTCTATGTCCTTGCACCAAATTTTAATAAAAATATCTTATTTCTTATTTTTTAGAATGACTAAGATACTCTTATAGTTGCACCTCTCTATCCATCTTGAGGTCAGTGAGGAGGCTCTACTCCGGTGAGTTTTCGACCATCAAATTAATTCCGAGAAGGGATATTCTTCGTTTCTCAAACTAGTCTCTGAAAGTTTTATTGCAAATCTAGATTAGTTTTCTATATCAGCACGTCTCAACTCGAGATGGGCTATGAATTCTGATGGTGTTGCAGAAAGAGAGAGATAAAGGTTTTTTAGAGAGACAAAGTAAGAGAGAAGTTAGTATCCCATCTCAAAACCCATATGCGAAAAATAGAGCCATTATTTGGATATGGTTTGTTGGAAAACCCATTTTTCTTGTAAGCCCTAAATTACTTTAAAGAGGGGTTTTCTTAGAGGGAGCCATTACTAAGCACTTTTTGAAATATGGCAGGTTGTGGTTGAATGGGGTTGGTTTAGTGATAGGGTTTAATGAATTGAAGATGAATTTTATGGGAAGATGGTGAGAAGTTTGATCTTTAAAGACGAGAAAGACGAGAAAGAAACGGTGGGATGAGCCTTTGAGGTTGAGAGGTTTGAATTTCATGATCATATAGGACAACTCATGAATCAAAATATTTTTGGGTGGTTCCCACATCTGAAAAGCTACAAGCTACGGTGGGTGGTTCCGACACCTTTCTGGTGGCTAGTGAGAGCATTTTTTCAGTGAGAGAGGAGAGAGAACGGTGGTGGAGAGAGAATTTTGTAGAGAGAGAGAGGAGCCAATGTAATTAAGGTGCAATTTTTTTATTTATGGTGCAATCACACAAAACATGTGCGAGGACAAATTTTGGTTAATTTGGTGCAATCACTTAAAATGTGTATGCGTGTGCGTGTGCAAGTAACAACTCCCTTTGTATTTGTACCCCTCATGTTTGTGCTTAATAAAGGGGTGAGGACCCTCCAACCTCACAGCTTGCGTGGAAAAGAAAAGAAAAAGTGGACTAATTGCCTAATTACAAAAAATATTACATGGATGCGTTGTTATTCTTCTTTTTATTCTATTTGACTTTAATATTGGCCTAGCTATATCTAATTACTTGTCGAGTTAGACTATTTCTTTTCTATTTGCAGCCATGCTATTAAGAGTCATAAAATCCTTACTTTAACATCTAAGTCCGCTTTGAAGTACTAATTATATTGAAGTTAGGGTACTAAATACTATCATGTGACATGCAAATGGTAATCTCTGTGGGATTTCCACTGATCATCTATATCTTTAAGTGGCTCAAATCTTGACTTTGTACTGCCAAGATCTTTTGCTATCAATTCCTTTGCTTGGTCCACAATCTTGTAAATATACCCATCATGGTATCGCTTTTGAATCAACAAGTCAAAGAACTTTTGATGCGGGAACTTACTGAATGCAATGCCAGGGCTGAGATTAGGATTACAATTAATTTAACCAATTAAAAATATCAATTTCTCATAACAAATTCCCATAGAAAATTCTAGAAATCCAATTAGATGCTTTAATTGACCCAAAATAGCATTACTTTCGTGTACTTTCCCTATCGCGGATCTAGAAGACTAGGGTTCTTATGAACGTCTAGATCTTCGATAGTTTTAGGGCGTCGAGCGAACTCGCAAGCGGGTTCTCTCGATACCAAACAAAATTAAAAGACTAATAATGATTTATGATGAACAAATAGGCTGATTTTGGATTTTATGAAATAAATAAAATAACTAGGGTTATGCTACTTACGCAAATCGTAGATCTAAAGAAGATTAAGATGGAAGAAGAGTTGGCTTTGCACCAAACCGCAAGTGAGAATCGAAGAATCGCTCTCCGTTTGAGAGAATCACACCCTCACGAAAGTTTAGAACTCTCAATTTTGCATAAGCAATTTTCATTAACCAAAGAGTAATAACAAAGTTGTTTACAAGCCTTTTAATAGGCTAGCCAATGCATAAAACTAGAAATCCTAGTGTAACTCTAATTCCTAGTTCAAATAAAAGAAATTTCCTAATTCTTCTAAAACAATAAAATAAAGTCCTAAAATAATAAAGAAACTAATCATATTTCTAATAAAAGAAACAACTCTTATTTTGTAAAATAAAATAATAAAAGAGACTAATCCTAATTCAATTAGGATTCTTGAAATTCATCATTTTCTGTGCAGCTTTCGAAAACTGACCATAACTTCTTCAATACTTGTCGGAATTGTTCAAATTTTGGCTCGTTGGAAAGCTACTTCGATAAACTTTCATATATGACCAATTTCGCATCAATCCAACTTCGTTTGACACTTCAAAATAGGCCAAACATAAAAGTGAGGGATTAAAAGTTACTCTTCTTTCGATAAATTACTTATATTCTTTCTGATCATTTTGATGTTCTTCTTTCGCCTCCGATATGTTATGGGCGGTTGCTTGAATTTGATGTCTCCATCAACTCTCCCCAGGTTAGAAGGATTCATCCCCGATGAAAGTTGGCTGTGATAGAGGTCCAAAAGATCTGGATCAAGCTGCTAAAATTCCTCCTGCGTAATCCAAGTATTCTCTGTGTCAGCCTTGTTCTTCCACTTGACCAAATACTTCTGAAGTCCCCCTTGGTTGGTATACACAATCTGATCTTCCACCACATCTTCAATGATCTCACGAGTTTGCCAAGTAGGTGGGGATATCAGTGTGGGTAGAGGAATTATTGGCTCATCAAATATAGAAGGCTCAAAGGGGTTGGCAGGGATGGTTGAAGGGCCATGGAATGGAACAAGGTCTTCCACGTTGAAAGTCGTGCTAATCCCCAATTCCGGCGGAAGATATAAGATGCAAGCATTAGAACCGGCACGCTTCAAGATCTGATAGGGTCCAGCACCACGAGCTTGTAACTTCTTTGCAACTCTTTTCGGGAATCGCTCGGGTCTATTCCGAACCATCACAAAATCACCCTCTTGGAATTCTTTGAACCGTCAGTGAGAATCTGCAGAGAATTTGTATTTTTCATTCTTTAAATTAATTCTTTTCTTAATCTCAGCATGCAACTCATGAATGCGATTTGCAAATGTGGATGCAGACTCTGATGACCTATGATGAATGGACATTGGAATGAGATCTACAGGTGTCCTAGGTTTATACCCGTGCACAATTTGGAACAGACTCATGCCTGTGGTTCTGTTAACCGAATTGTTATATGCAAACTCAACGACAAGTAAGATGGAATCCCAACTCCTAATGTGCTCACCTATTAGACACCGTAACAAATTACCTAGACTCTTATTGACAACCTCCGTTTGCCCATCAGTTTGGGGATGATATACAGATGAGAATTGTAGCCGGGTCCCCATTTTGTGCCACAGTGTCTTCCAAAAATAACTGATAAATATAATGTCGCGGTCAGACACTATCATCTTAGGCAAACCATGTAAACGAATGACTTCGTTAAAGAAAAGGGTAGCAATGTGACTTGCATCGGAGGTCTTCGAGCATGCGATGAAGTGGGTCATCTTTGAAAAACGGTCAACAACAACGAACACTGAGTCGTGCTTTCGGAGGGTTTTAGGGAGGCCTAACACGAAGTCCATTGATAAGTCTTGCCACGAGGTGTGTGGCACCGATAAAGGTGTATACAATCCGGTGTTTTGCCTCTTTTGCTTTGCCAACTGACAAACACGACACTGGCTGATAATTTTGGCAACATTTTGGGTGAGATTGGGCCAATAAAATCGGTCTTCAACTAAAGCGACCGTTTTATTGCGACCAAAATGGCCAGCAACCCCTTCGGCGTGTAATTCCCACACGAGAAAGTCTCGTAAAGATATGGGGGGAATACACAATCGGTGTTTTAGAAATAAGTACCCCTCCTGTAGGGTATACTTTCTCTGACAGATTGTCCGCTTGTAAGCAAGGTATACTCTTCACCAAAATCCGGACATGTGGTGTGACGGCCTGACTTTTCCCTTTACAATATCCGGGAAAGGTCGCGTCGTCGGAACACCTAACATGATCCTTTCCTACAAGTGCATCGTGTACAAATCATTAAATTTCGAAAGCAATTTAATAACTTTGATATAAGAACAATATGGCAACAACTGATTTCCCATTCATCTATCTAAAGCAGTAAAATAAACAAAGAGATATAAACAAAAACAAAATGTGCAATGTATAGCTTTCCACCGATAACGGCCGTCCGTCATCTAAACAATGGAAAGAAAACCTATGCATATATAGTAATGAGTATAATCAAAACATTGTATCATTTCTTACACAAGTTTTACTTTCAAAATATTTTCCTTAGCAGTCTAAGGAAAGAAGTCCTCAGCAGATTCTTTTTCCTCGTCCTCGTCCTCCTCCTCAGGCTGGTAGGTAGGATTACCCTCGTGCTCAGGGTCTTGATCAAGACCTGCAGTTAAGACACGAAGTCGTAGGATGAGCTATTATCAAAGCTCAGTAGGGAACTAACAATGCTAGCTCATACGCTATTATGCCAATTCTATGCATAAAATACAGATCAAAGAATATCTCATATTATATGATAGCTATTTAGCAACTTACAATGTACACAACCAAAAATCAGGCTAAGATACAAAATCAGAAATCATGCTAATAATGGCATCATGCAACGGAATCATGCTAAAACGAGTACAAGGAATCATGCTGAACATATGTAGCTTCAACAAGCTATTAAACGTAAAACAAACAGATAGAAGATGCAAGATTTTCAAGCTCCCGAGTTAGCGGGATCACTTGGCAAGCTCCCGAGTTAGCAAGATCACTTGAACTGAGACACCAAGCTCCCGAGTTAGTGGGATCACTTGTGTTTAAGAATACATAGTCAAGCTCCCGAGTTAGCGGGATCACTTGGCTCAACACGAAACAAACGTGTACATGAAATCAAAGGAACAAGACGTGGAAATTACATGGTATCAAACATGTGAGCATCATGAGTAAATAAGTATGTTTTAGCATGAGGTTATGAACATAATACAAGACAAGATATAAGCATCTTCATGCATTGATATTGAAAACGAGCATGGCTAGATGATTAACAAGCAAAGTATGTACGTACTTTATATACTTTACGTATCAATTCTAAATAGGTAATATGGCATAACATCTACAACACGTACTTTCTATACTAGACAGAATTAGACAACAACATATAAATAGGCAGGGTCAAATCCCTACTTGATGATCAAGCTTACATGTTGCCTGTGCATGAATCCAGCAATTGTCTCTTTTCACGAGCTCCTCGTGAGCACCTAAATTACATATAAATGTGTTCAGCATGTTTTAGTCATCATAGACACATGCTTACACATCTTGAGTCACCATTATGTGACATGTGTCTAACCAATGCACAGAGCACAAAACACAGCCCCTACACACCCAGACACAGGGTTGCCGCGGCAAGCCCTTCAGCTGAGCCCTTGCCGCGGCAAGTTTGTGAGGTTGCCGCGGCAAGCCTGATGAATCTGGCTTGCTGCGTGTGCTCTTCTGCTCTTCTCTGATTTTTGGGTTCTTAGTCTGCTGGGGCTTTCTATCCTCTACACACAGGTTATTTTCACACTATCTTGTCTTTTATATGTCGCACTAAGAACTCATTGGAATTATTAAATTGGGGGCAAGGTTCCGGAGCTTTGGAATTTGGACATTTCGGTTCCGAACCCTCATGTTGATCTGATCTCATGGAGTCGGTATCAACCACCGATAATCTAGTGTAAAAGAAACGAATGTAATACGTGGCTCACGTTAGGGATTACCTTTTCGTAGATTTCTTGGCTGCGATGACGTTAGAATTTGTTCGCAAAAGGTGTACAAGCTGATGTTGTTATGCGCGAGGCGATGCTTATCGTCGCTCTCCGATCACAGAGGCTGGAGAGTTTAGATGCCTCTGAAATTCTTCGTTGTCGTTTCATAGGATCCCTCACGAGATTCAAACATCTCGATGTGTCGAGAGGGTTGCTTGGAAAGATGACTGGGGGTTTGGTTTATGCAAAAACAGCTCATGTAGTGAAGAAAAATGAGGTCTGTAATTTTCAATCAGTGCGAAGGATTAGGAAGGCAGGGTTTTCTTTCGCTAGAGGGTTCGGTTGCTCCAAAGGTCAAAGTGTGAAGAAGAAAGGTGGTGGGCGAGTTTTGTAGGGTTTTGCACTTTGCGTGCATGAGATTAGAGGATGACTCGTGATCACGTGGAGTCATTCCGCGTAATAAGTGTTATAGGTCTTTTGGGGTTGGAATCCCATGTATGGCTCATATACTATACAGTGTTTATGTTTTTCAGGATCTAAGCCTTAGAAGGCCTGGCTTCCATGTAGTATTACTACATGGCTATTGGGTGTATGGACTGAGGCTAAGGTTCCAGTGTATCTCTTATACACTTAGCTTAGGTACACTTAGTGTAGGTATTACTTAGCTTGGAAGTATATGTGTGAATCAACTTAGCTTACATATATATTAAATGTACTAGACTATCATCAGTCATCAATAATTCAAGTATATAACTACTCCATAAACAGTGAGTATATGAGACCAATATCAGTCATCCATACCCAAACCACCACAGCTCATTGTGTCCTGTGTTAAGCACAAGCCCGAACCTACCCGAGTCTGTACCCGGTATTGTCAGGCTAAAAGTTGGCAGCTGTTACACCCTCCCCTCCCTATGGGATTTTCGTCCTCGAAAATGAATAAGATGACGAATGAGGAATGATTAAACAGGGAGGTATAGAACAGGTTCTTGAGTGGTTGAACAACTTTCAATCAAGCAATCACAACATAGTAACCATAAGGACGTGTAGTTGAAGTGTAGTAAAACCGAGGGAATGTTATTGAAGAGAAAGCATAAACCACAACAGATTTTCAAATATGCTACATCAAAGTAAACACATTACAGATTTACAAAATGTCACTAGAGTAAAAAGGACCATGTGCAGTAAACATACAACAGATTTACAAGTATATCAGTGTATGTGAACAAAAAGACCATGTACAAGTGAGTGTTATACTCACCAGGCTGTGGTCCACTTTGGTGCTCACCAGCTAAAGATGGTCCAGTACCCTTTTGGGTGGCTTCCGGCACCAATGTGGCTGCGTTTCGAGTGTACGCTGATTTGAAATTTCGAGCTCGACCAACATAAGGAGAAGAGGCTGTCTTGAAGGTGTGTTCCATTAAAATGGTGGTGGCTTCCTCAATGTAGTCTATGCGTTGGTGGAGCATGTAATTATTCCGGTGGAAATTATTAAATTGTTGGAGGGTCTGTTAGTGGTTTTCCATCATCTAACGAGCAATATCGGAGAGTGTAAGGGCCTCTCCTTGAGATGGAATGGGTTCAGGGGCTGCAGCTCTGGGCGGTTTGTGACATGGGCTCGCGGCGTGGCCATCCGGGTCAGCCGCAGGACCACATGGGCCACTAGTGTGTTAGGCACTGGTGGATTGAAGCTGGGGCATCGTCGGCGCGTCACCAAGTCATGAAGGCTTCGCCATAGGTACTCCGAGAGAGCTTCGGTCGTGGGCCAAGAGGGCACGTGACATGGTGGCAGTTGGAGTCGTGACGCAGTGTCAACAGGGCACGCGATGCGTTCGTGACATGGCCAAGTTGGGTTAGCGGTGTGGGGCGTTGCGGTATGTCAAACCAAGGGGTTTGAGGTCCTCCTCCCATTTGGCCACTATTGATGTTTAAACCATATATATGGGGAAGTGATCTAACAATCACGTGACGTGTCGCTGGCCTAAGTGATCCCCTACGGAACGCGTACGATAGCCTTGTGGGCTTGAATTCGTGCATCCAGGCCTCGCATAGGTGTTGGGTAGCTCTTGTCGCGTCGTGCGCTGGAGCCATCGTGTTGGTGGTCCACGACCACCATCCACGGTGTGGACCTAGACCCTAAGTGGGGCTGCCCCTAGGTTGGTCACTGCGTATAACTATATGATTTGCATTCGGGAATCCGCATCGTTTCTAACCTAATGCGTTACTGTGCAGGTTTGAAATGTGAATAGGCTGTTCTAGTTCGAGAAAGCTAGTTGTCGCACGAGAGATTACGTCGCAAAGAGTAACTCCGTGACAGGTTGCTGAGGAGTTTGTTTTTGTGGTTGGGGAGCTTGCCGGGTTTTAACGGCAAGTTGACAGCGTTGACAAGTGTTCTTCCACTTGGCTGAGGTAAACAAGCGAATATGATCGGTTTGCTGTTCCTCCCCAGACGAAATCTGATACGGGTTTGGATTATTGGCGTCTTTATGACCCTCAAGGAGTCGGGAGATGAGATGCGCATATGGAAGAGACGTCATAGGGGCTGGAACATCACTGAGCAAACGAATGCTCACGTACTTAATTCTTTCCCAAACCATTTTTGGGGCATTGAGCCACCGGTTTTCATGAACGGCAAAGAGAGCTTGTAAAAGAGCGTCTCGTCTCTCGCGCTCATGTTGCATCGGGTAGAGATTGTTCCTAAAGACAACAACTAAAAACCACATGTTCTGTGGTAGTTGACTTCGACGAACAGATAAGCCAAGAGAAGTTTGTCCTCCGGTCATCTTAGTGGTGATGTGTTCAAATTTCACATCTTTGAGTCGAGGGGCTAAGAGACCTTGACTCCCATCATAGGTCGCACTACAATCCATACCATTGGCTATGTCGTGTAGGTCGAAGTGAAATTTACGCCCATCAATTTCGGTATCTAATTCACCGACGTACTCGACGACTTTTAAATTCTGGTAAAATAATCGGACGAGTTGTGGATAAAAATGGGGATGTATTGGTTGAAGTAGGGCTTCGAGACCCGCTCGTTTAAGATAAACCAAAGACCATGCGGTTATATCGGTAGGGGCGAGCAGCGATTGGTCAAAAAGCCAATCAGGTTCGATTGCTTTATTGTCCCACCAAGGAACAGGCACTTCACGATCCATGTGTGGATCGGATTGAGATTGGGATGTCGATGGGACTTTGCCCTTAGATTTTACCGACGCTTTTGGGCGTACGGGCGTGAGTTTAGAGGCAACTGTCTTCCTAGGAGGCATTGTATCGACAAGAAACGAAAGAAAATAGCGAAAAGATGAAAACGAGGGTTTTACCTCAAGAACGCGCTGAAATTCAGACAATGATGCAGAAAATCGAGTTGGAGAAGCGACGCCAAACGTGATTTTCACACATGCGGTGGATTTGGCGCGAAAACGAGTGAGTTTTGAACTCAAAAATGGATGTGTGTAGCACGGGGGACAGAAAAACAGAGACCCCACAACAAAAAGAACAAGAGAAAATAGAGTTTGGGGGTTTTCGACCCCACTTAAATGGGTCTCAGTTGCCGCGACAACTCATTGTGCTTGCCGCGGCCAGCCTGGTCGTTGCCGCGGCAAGGCCATCAGGCCTTGACTTGATAAGATTTCTGCAACCTAAGTGGATTTGGGTCAAATTGTTGACATCACTTTGTGTTTAGTATCCCTTTTTATCATAAAAAATTGTGGTACTATCATTTTGATCTTTAGAAGGATTTCGAATATTTTAATTCCTACATTATATGTGAGAAAAATCGCGTAAGTATACCAAGTAGGCCGTTTGACACACAATCTGAGTGTAGTTTAAATGTTTTCAGTTATCCATTTTAGTTCTCGTAACAGACCATATAGATAGTATGGAAACATTTTGTCCTACGAAATTCTATCATATGATAGTAATTTATGAAGCATGTAATTTGATGTCCAAGTTAATGGTAACGTAAAATCATATCATAGCCGAACTAAGATACCAATTGACTTACTTATGTAAACAGCTGGGGATACTGAGCTCGAATGTCAGCTTCGCGTTCCCACCTAGCTTCATTGGACCATGATTACGCCATTGAACTAGGACAAGTGGAATACACTTTGTTCTCAAAATTTGATCTCTGCGATCCAATTTCTGGACTGGTTCTTCGGTTACCGTCAAATCTTCCTGGACGTTGGGTGGTTGATAATCGAATACGTGGGTTGGATCTCTGATATACTTCCTCACTATAGACACGTGGAAGACGTTGTGGATACTAAATAAATGTGGAGGTAACGCGACTCGGTATGCTACCTCACCAACTCTGCCTAAGACTTGAAATGGTCCAACATAGCGAGGCCTTAACTTGCCTCGTTTCCCAAATCACATTACACCCTTTGTCGGTGAAATTTTGATAAAGACGTGATCGCCAATCTGTTATGGCAGATGTTAGAAATTTATAAACATAATGCGACAAGTGTACTTAGAGGTATTTTCGTTACCTGAAAATCAATACTGGTGCGCTTGAGATCAGCATAACTCTTTTACCGACTCTGAGCGACCTTCAGTCTTTCACGAATGACTCGTACAACTTCATTCATACTTTCAATCAAATCGGGGATTAAAATGATATGTTCTCTAGTCTCTTCCCAGTTAATCGGAGATTTACATCGACGGCCGTAAAGTGCTTCAAACGGTGCCATGCCGATGCTTGATTGGAAGCTATTATTGTATGCGAATTCGATCAGGGTAAGTGCTTATCCCATGATCCTTGAAAATCTTGCATACAAACCTGTACTATGTCTTCTATCTCCTGATTCACCCTTTCCGTTTGTCCGTCGGTCTGAGGATTAAACACCAAGCTAAACTCCAACTTGGAACTCATTCCTTCTTGAAAACTCTGCCAGAATCGTGACGAATACAACGGATCGCGATCTGACACTATGCTCACTGGGATGCCATGTAGTCGAACTATCTCCTTCAGATACACTTCGGCTAATTTAGAAGCTGTATACCGCATGCTATAGGGTAAGAAGTGTACTGATTTGGTGTGACGATCTACGATCACCCGAATCGCATTATAACCTTTCTGCGTACGTGGCAATCTAAGGATAAAATCCATGAAAATGTTCTCCCATTTCCACTATGGGATGGGTAGTGGCTATAACAAGCCAGCAGGATGTTTGTGCTTGACTTTCACTTGTTGGCAGACCAAACATTTGGCGACATATTCTGCCACCTCTCGTTTCAATCCGTTCCACCAAAATGTCTTCTTCAAATCCTGTTGCACCTGAGTATGGTTCTCATCTACCTGGGTTTGAAGGGCGGACACCCTAGACGTAAGGTCTCTAACTAAGAATTCTATTTTGTTGGGATCCATGGAGATGCTACACAAAAGTGAGACAACAGCTAGACGAAAACTAGATAAAAAAATTCAGACATAAGCCAGACAAAAGACTAGACGAAAACGCCAGAAAAAAACAGATAAAAAAACCAAACAAAAGTTAGACACAAATTTTCAGAGAAAGGCCAGACAAAAATTTCAGACAAAAGTTAGACGATATTTTTTTTTTGTTTTTTGAGGGGAAAAAAAAACCTTCAAAGAAATAAACCCTAAAACCTATATGAGCACTAAAACCCTAAAACTAAACTAATTCTCTGATACCAATTTGATGCGGGAACTTATTAAATGCAATGCTAGGGCTGAGATTAGGATTAAAATTAATTTAACCAATTAAAAATATCAATTTCTCATAACAAATTCTAGAAATCCAATTAGATGCTTTAATTTCGACCTAAAATAGCATTACTTTCGTGTACGTTCCCTATCACGGATCTAGAAGACTAGGGTTCTTATGAACGGCTAAATCTCCAACAGTTTTAGGGCACCGAACGAACTTGCAACCGGGTTCTATCGATACCGAACAAAATTAAAAGGCTAATAATGATTTATGATGAACAAATAGGTTGATTTTGGTTTTTATCAAATAAATAAAATAACTAGGGTTACGCTATTTACGCAAACCGTTAAATCTAAAGAAGATAAAGATGGAAGAAGAGTTGGC
The DNA here is from genome assembly GCA_021018995.1 of Chloranthus sessilifolius. Taxonomy (NCBI): domain Eukaryota; kingdom Viridiplantae; phylum Streptophyta; class Magnoliopsida; order Chloranthales; family Chloranthaceae; genus Chloranthus; species Chloranthus sessilifolius. The sequence goes on from CM037584.1 coordinate 116,448,663, forward strand.
CTCGCACCAAACCGCAAGCGAGAATCGAAGAATCGCTCTCCGTTTGAGAGAATCACACCCTCACGAAAGTTTAAAACTCTCAATTTAGCATAAACAATTTTCATTAACCAAAAAGTAATAATAAAGTTGTTTACAAGCCTTTAAATAGGCTAACCAATGCATAAAACTAGAAATCCTAGTATAACTCTCTAATTCCTAGTTCAAATAAAAGAAATATCCTAATTCTTCTAAAACAATAAAATGAAGTTCTAAAACAATAAGGAAACTAATCATATTTCTAATAAAAGAAATAACTCTTATTTTCTAAAATAAAATAATAAAAGAGACTAATCCTAATTCAATTAGGATTCTTGAAATTCGTCACTTTTTGTGTCAGCTTTCAAAAACTGACCATAACTTCTTTAATGCTTGTCGAAATTGCTCAATTTTTAGCTCATTGGAAAGCTATTTCGATAAGTTTTCAACTATGACCAATTTCACATCAATCCGACTTCGTTTGACACTTCAAAATAGGCCAAATATAAAAGTGACGGGATTAAAAGTTACTCTTCTTTCGATAAGTTACTTTTCTTCTTTCTGATCGCTTTGATGTTCTTCTTTTGCCTCCGATATGTCATGGGCGGTTGCTTGAATTTGATGTCCCCATCAACTTTTACAAGTGATGCACACTAAAGGAAATAAATAAGGGACCGACAACAATTTTTTGTCAAATTCAGTTTCATGCATTTTAATTTCTTCCAATATGTTCAATTTCTCTGACGAGAACATTGATCTCACCAATGTTCTTAAACATGGTAGTCAAGGCGATGCCATGGTGAATGGCGCAGTAAAATGTCATATGTACTTCGATGGCGAGGATTTACCAAATGGCGACGCCATGGCGGTATGGCGTCGCCATATATGCTATATATAACAAATTTTATAAGTTTTTATAATATACCTAATAAGTTATAAGAGAAGTCATAGTGCTTATATTATAACTAATAAGTTATATTTTTTAAGTTATTTAACTTATAAAAGTATAAAACTCATATAAAAGGGTTTAGGGCTATTAGAGACTAGGGATCTCTCGCTGCTCTCCGTCTCTCGCTCTCCCTCTCCCTCTCGCGCTGCTCTCTAGATCTCCAACACAGCTTCAGCTTCACCAACACAACTTCGACAAGCAAGGAAGGTACGCCATTTATAATGATTAAAATAGTTAAAAAAATTAGAAAAAAGAAATAATAATGATTAATAAATATAAATAAAAAATTATAAATAAATAAATAAAAATAACAAATAGCCTCGTTATGGCCTGGCGAGCCACTTCGCCATAACCTTGCCACACCGCCTTGACTACCTTGTTCTTTGGGTTGGGTGGGATGTTAGTGTCGAGAAATGGGCGAGGCTACAAGATCCTAGCGGCCCCGAAGTATATATATGGTATAATATGCATACATATAGTGATGTGTACTTTATTTCAGCATAAATGTCTATAACATTCAAATCCACTTATAGGTCATCAATCGGATGACTCAAATCCTATGATAGGCATGTTTCTTTGGGTTAAGCATGGGTCAAAATATTGCCCGATACCGATACATATCGTCCATTACTTATCGGTTTTGGACGTGGGCGATACGATACAATGCCTATGTATCGTATACCCCTTAAAAGTAGGTTATTATCGTCCGATACGGGCGATAAGGGCAATTTATCGGACGATAAATTGAAATTATCGTCCGATAATTTCAATGTATCGTCCGATAATTTCATCATTTGCTTTGAAATTTTTTTTAGGTTTAAAACCTATGGAAAAAGAAAAAATTGGGAAGAAGTGAAGGTCTTCGTTTTCCCCCTTTCTTCTTTCTTTTTCCTTCTGTTTTTTTTTTGTCTTATGTTTTGGCTTTGAACGACATTTATATGAAATGGAGTATGGGACCGACTCTCTTGCCAGTCACATACACACTAGAATGTTGTTTAAATGATCTTAGAGATAAGGGTTTACGATGTAGATGATCTGGACCATCAAAATTATTTTTTGGGGATATTTAAACCATCTGAACTATAGACTATAATATCAACCATTGGTTTTAATTTTAGGGGTTGATTATTAAAGTTCATCAATTTCATTGATGGTTCACATTCATTGCCCAGCCTTCAATCTATGATCGATTAGACGGTGTTTAAATGATCTCACACCATTCAAATATTACTTTTTATTTCACACCAATTAAGTGTGATTTATCATTATACCACGTGGCACACACCTATGATTTGTCAAATGGTGTTTAAATGATCTTATGCCATTAAAAACTCACTTTTTATTTTACACCATTAAAGTGTGATTTATCTTTATGATTGCTTCAATCAGATGATGGAGATCTTGTTTCACCCCAATCTTCCACACATTGATCTTGAGATCATGTCGCGAGACGATTAGTTTTTTATTCAAATGTCATATTTCCTCCAAAAATGACCCTAAAATCACGTTTGAGCGTGATGTGTGCCATAGGATTCAAGGGAAATTTTTTGGGGATCTGTGACATGTGGAATAAAAAATTGATCGTGATAGGTGCGACATGATCTCAAGATCCATTGTGTGGAAGATCAGGGTGAAACATGATCTCTATCAGCTGTTATGGGTTGCACATATGGGCACTTTCAGAAATTGCGTGAGCGGTAATAGAGGTACCCATATATATATAGAGGTACCCAATATTTCACACAGTAGATCTTGGGATCATAGCCCAACTGACAGACGGTCAGATCTTGATTCCACATGGCATACATCCCCCAAAGTGACCCGGATCATGGGCGTATCATGAGTAGGGTTCTTGGGTCACTTTTGAGATTTATTCAATGTGAAATCAAAATCTGGCTGTTTGATATGTTTTGCATGAGCTTAAGATCCATTGTGTGATCGACTGGGACAAAACATTATCTCCATCGTTGGATTCAATCCAATAAACAACTCTTAGGGTGTAAATTCCAAGTTTCCTTTAAAATTCCGAAATGTACATCAAATAAACCTTAAAAAAAATTTTAAAAAAATTCAAATAAATAGAAATCATTAAAAAAAATTTTTTTTGATGTTTAGAGTATTTTTGGGGATTTTTTGGGGAAAAAAAATAGATATATGTATCAAACTGATACATTGAATGTATCGGACGATACCTGATATGTATCGTCCTGGAGGTATGGACGATACGTATTGGAATTCCGATATTTTGACCCATGGGGTTAAGACATGTTTCAATGATAGATTGCCACTTGGACAATTAAGATTGATCACAGATGTTCACCACGTGGCATATTGATAATCAAACTTCAACAGTGTGAGATTAAAAGTCTTAACTTTAGTGGTATAAGATCATTTAAACACCATTCTGGTGTTTAAACATCGGTCAGGAGCCATTATCCCTAGGCAACAAGGGCTTTAAAATTTAAGGGCCGTCGACGGGTCGAGTTGGATGATGTCCAATAAAAAATGGCATATGTCCGACCCTTTGAAAACTCGACCCGACCCAGTAATAAATTGCCCCGTCCCGCCATGTCCCGACTTTAAAACGCCTAGGCGGGTGCCTCAGACCTGGTCCGGCCGAGAAGCTGCCCAGGGCTAAACCGGGGCAGCCGGGGGCTCGAACCGCCCGGGCGGCCGACCACAGCTGCCTTTAATAACACTGGATCTCATTGCAATTATTTATTGTAACATGTGTTTTAAGGTCAAATAGCATGCCATGCATCGAGTTACGACTTGCCCGATAAGTTCCAATTTTCCGTATTCTTTCTCGTTAGGTTATTTACGTAAGCATGCATATGAATAAATTTTGCAGCCATCTGAACTTATCAATTGTTTTGCTGTCAAGCTTTCATTTTCCTATCTTCTCGAGCATAAGCTCAATTTAATGTATTGTGCAAGGTACCCAAAATATCATGTTCCTTTTGTCCATTAAACATTTGATGCAGAATTGAAGCTTACATGCTGAGATTGTGACTAGATAAAGAGGAGACATCGAAAGAGAAGGTGGACCTGTGAATGGGTTTTTAAAAGGCCCATTAAAGACCTATGTGCACGTTATTTTAAGCATTTTTATCTAGGTTTAGTTTCATATTTTATTAGGATTCTTTTAATAAGTAGGTTGTTTTAGGATTAGTTTCCGTATTTGAATTATTTAGGGGTCAATCACATATATGTAATATGTGACTGTTAATTTCGTCACTTTCAGCGCAACTATCGGAAAAGTGGTCATAAGTTTATTAATATATGTTGGAATTGTGTGATTCTTGTCTTGTTGGAAAGCTACTTCGATAAACTTTCAAGCAAGACGAATTTCACGTCAATTGGACATCGTTTGACCCTTTAAAAGTGGTCGGGTAATAAAAAAACGGGATTAGTGGTGAAATTAATTATGATCGTTAGATTAGAAATTTTTAATGGTTGATTAGGAGTTTTATTTTTAGTTGTATTCTTAGGGTTTGTTTTTTTTATGAATAAATACACATTGTAATCTCTTATGAGAATATTGAATGGATGATTATAAAATTTATGAGTTTGCTTTGTGCATATTCTAGAGAACTTGAGGTGAGTTTTCATTATAAGAGTGATTCTTCTCCCGTGTGCGGTTTGGTGTGAGGGCAACTTTTCTTCCTTGGAGTGATTTCTTTGATCTTCTATCCCTTTTCTATTTTGTCTTTTGATTGTTGTCAGGTAATTTATCTAGTTTGTTTCTTCTATTGAAAACTCATAAATTCAAAATATATTTTCCTTGTTATATTGTTGCTGAAATTTTGTTCCTAAATCCCTAACCCTTATTTGTTGATTCCCTTTGAACGATTTAAACCCTTCGGGCCTTAAATTATTCAAATCGTAGCAAGGAGTCAAGAGATAATATCGAGAATGTTACTTGGTGCCCTAAACTAGATCGAAACTAGAGTCTATCTTTAGACCTATTTTCTAGATCGGGAAATTCATATGCTAACGGACGCTAAATCGAATTAATTAAATTGTCATAATAAGGTTATTAAATATTTTATGTGTTTTGGGATTAATTTCGACATTTTCGCTGCTCGATTAAATCTCAAATTGATTTCAAAATTGCATAACCAGGGTTTTAACGATTTTCCTACATCAACATTTCTCAACCTTTCGGTAATTACTTGGACCAAATTGTTCTCTCCAACTTCCTTCCCAACCAAATTAATGAGAGATTAAACAAATAATCAAATTGTGGGTTTAATTTTGAGTCTCAAGATTGTATCTAGATAAGGATTAGGGATCAAAATATTAACGGTTTAGTTTCAAATTTTCAGTATACACAAGTTTCCTGACATAAATTCTATCTAGGATGATATATAAGGTAATAGGTTGTTACTGTGGCAGTACAGTAATCCCAGCTTACCCAACAACAAAGACAAATAAAAAGGCATGCTTAAAGAAATATTGTGAGTGCTTTGTAAGGCGACAAATTTTGAGGTAGCACCCTTGAACCGACATTTTGTAAGGATGGTGCCCCCCTTGTAGAGGCACAAGAGTAATTCTAGTACTTGATACCTATATAAGACATTAATATAGGAAAGGTACTAGGACTTAGGCATTCCCAAAGACATGAGCTTATAGGGAGCAAGGAAGACGAGTAAGCTAATTCATTGCAGTTTTCTCTCATGTACTAGGGTTTTCTATGTTTGCCCTTGTGTATATTCTGATTTTCTCTGGGGGGTCCGGTTTTCCAACCGTAATTCTTCAAAGTTTAGGAGACTCCTAATACTAAGTGTGTCGTAGTTAATCTAGAACTCTACGAAACTTCACTTTTTAGATTTCCTGTTGGACCCACAGTTTCCCATGAGTTCAAATTTCCAAAATTCCCGATTGAGAATCTAAAGTCTCTAAGGTTTTCTTTTCTTCCTTTTCTAATATCTTTTTTATTCTTTCCTTTTACTTTTTGTTCTTCGCGTGTCTCTTTTTTTTTCGATAAAGAATATGGGTGGCTCGAAAATACAAGTGAAGAAACACAGACAGAAGCTTATAGAGAGCAAGGAAGATGAGTATGTTAATTCATTAGAGTAGTCAGATTTAAAGCAAGGCGAAACGCTTGAGAAATACAAGTTAAGAAACGCAGACAGGAGCTTATAAAGAGCAAGGAAGACGAGCCAGCTAATTCATTAGAGCAGTCAATTCTTCAAAGTTTAGGAAATTCCCAATACTAAGTGTGTGTCGTAGTTACTCTAAAACTCTACGAAACTTTCTATTTAAATTTCTTATGGGACCCACAGTTTCCCATGAGTTCAAATTTCCAGAATTCTCGATAGGGAATCTAAACCTAAGGTTTCCTTCCTTTTCTAAAATATTTTTTATTTTTTTCTTTTACATGTTCTCTGCGTGTCTCTTCTTCTTTCGATTAAGAATATGGGTGGTTTGGAAATGAAAGTTAAGAAATACACGCATGAGCTTATAGACAGCAATGAAGAAGAGTAAACTAATTCATTAGAGTAGTCAGATTTAAGGTAAGGCGAACCGCTTGGGAGATACAAGTTACGAAACATAGATAAGATCTTATAAAAAGAAAGGAAGACGAGTAAGCTAATTCATTAGAGTAGTTAAACATAAATACTAGAAATAACATTTTATTTTTAATATTTATTTTAAAATACTAGAAATAAGGTAAAAATATGGCATTGAAATAACATCTCCCAGGTGTTATTTCAAATCCAATTTGATTGCAGGAGTTTAGTAGGGACAACGTAGCCATGGTACCGGAAGTTTTTGTTGAGGAGAGAGAAAGAGAGCAAATTCGTAGTGAGAGAGAGAGCAGATTGGGAGGGAGAGCGGATACGGGGGAGAGAGCAAATTTTTGTCAGGTGGGTTGAGTATGGGGTCTACCCAACCCTTAAATTGCCTTAAATACGAACATTATTTGAAAAGATTAAGATTTTAAAGAAGAAAGAAACACACGCAGAGAATATAAAGTAAAAGGAAATAATAAAATGAGATATTAGAAAAGGAAGGAAGGAAAGAAACCTTAGTTGCTTTAGATTCTATATTGGGAATTCTGGAAATTTGAACTCATAGGAGAAAACTGCCTTGCCTTAAGTCTGACTGCTCTAATGAATTATCTTACTCGTCTTCCTTGTTCTATCGGGAATTTTTGAAATTCGAACTCATGGGAAATTGTGGGTCCCACAGGAAATTTAAAAAGTGACGTTTTATATTCAGTTGAATTTGTTCTCTCTCTCTTCTTTAGAATCTTGATCTTATCAAATCATGTTCATATTCAGTTGAATTTGATCTCTCCCCCTCCCAATCTGCTCTCTCTCTCTCTCTCTCTCTCTCTCTCTCGTTCCCTACCTGCTCTCTCTCCCTCAACGAAAAGTTCTGGTACCATGGCTAAGTTGTCATGCTAAACTCTTGCCATCAAATGACCGGACTTGGATTTCAAATAACAACTAGAAGATATTATTTCAAATGTCATATTTTTACGTTATTTGTAGTATTTAAAAATAAATACTAGAAATAAAATGTTATTTCTAATATTTATATCTGACTACTCTAATGAATTAGCTTACTCGTCTTTCTTGCTCTCTATAAGCTCCTGTATATGTTTCTTAACTTGTATTTCCCAACTACCCATATTCTTTATCGAAAGAAAAAGAGACACGCGGAGTCTCTTCTTTCGATAAAGCATATGGATGGTTGGGAAATACAAGTTAAGAAGCACAGACAGAAGCTTACAGAGAGCAAGGAAGATGAGTAAGCTAATTTATTAGAGTAGTCAGACTTAAGGCAAGGCGAAGCGCTTGAGAAATAAAGTTAAGCAACACAGACATAAGCTTATCGACAAAAAGGAAGACGAGTAAGTTAATTCATTAGAGTTGTCAGATTTAAGGCAAGGCGAAGCGCTTGAGAGATACAATTTACGAAACATAGACATGAGCTTATAGAGAGAAATGAAGACGAGTAAGCTAATTCATTAGAGTAGTCAAACATAAATACTAGAAATAACATTTTATTTTTAGTATTTATTTTAAAATAGTAGAAATAAGGTAAAAATATGACATTTGAAATAACATCTCCCAGGTATTATTTCAAATCCAATTTGATTGCAGGAGTTTAGCAGGGGGCAACGTAGCCATGGTAACGGAAGTTTTTGTTGAGGAGAGAGAAAGAGAGCAAATTCGTAGTGAGAGAGAGAGCAGATTGGGAGGGAGAGCGGATAGGGGGGAGAGAGCAAATTTTTGTCAGGCGGGTTGAGTATGGGGTCGACCCAACCCTTTAATAGCCATAAATACAAACATGATTTGATAAGATTAAGATTTTAAAGAAGAAAGAAAGACACGAGGAGAACGTGAAGTAAAAGGAAATAATAAAAGGAGATATTAGAAAAGGAAGGAAGGAAACCTTAGATGCTTTAGATCATGGGTCAAATCCTCACCGATACGCAAATCAAGGTACGGTAGTATAAGTGCTTCTCATATAAAAATTCAAAATTTCGGACGATACATTGGAATGTATCATCCGATACCGATACGTATCGGTTTTGGGGTTGGATGATATGTATCTTTTTCCGAGATTTTAACCCATGTTTTAGATTCTATATCGGGAATTCTAGAAATTTGAACTCATGAGAAACTGTGGGTCCCACAAGAAATTTAAAAAGTGATGTTTCCTAGAGTTCTAGATTAACTACGATAGGCAAACATTGCTATTTAGAAAATTGGACCTCTCAAAGAAAATCAGAATATATACAGGGGCAGACATAGAAAGCCCTAGTACATGAGAGAAAACTGTCTTGCCTTAAGTCTGAAAATGAATTATCTTAACTCGTCTTCCTTGTTCTATCAAGAATTCTTGAAATTCAAACTCATGGGAAACTGTGAGTCCCACGTGAAATTTAAAAAGTGATGTTTTATATTCAGTTGAATGTGCTCTCTCTCTCTGTCTCTTCTTTAGAATCTTGATCTTATCAAATCATGTTCATATTCAATTGAATTTGATCTCTCCCCCTCCCAATCTGCTCTCTATCTCTCAATCTACTCTCTCTCTCTCTCTTGTTCCCAACCTGCTCTCTCTCTCCCTCAACAAAAAGTTTCGGTATCATGGCTAAGTTGTCATGCTAAACTCTTGCCATCAAATGATCGGACTTGGATTTGAAATAACACCTGAAAGATGTTATTTCAAATGTCATATTTTTACCTTATTTCTTGTATTTAAAAATAAATACTAAAAATAAAATATTATTTCTAGTACTTATATCTGACTACTCTAATAAATTAGCTTACTCGTCTTTCTTGCTCTCTAAAGAATAAAAAGAGATATTAGGAAAGCAAGGCAAGAAACCTCAAAGGCTTTAGATTATTTATCGGGAATTCTTGAAATTTGAACTCATGGGAAACTGTGGGTCCCACAGGAAATTAAAAAAATGAAGTTTCGTAGAGTTTTAGATTAACTACGATAGGACGTCCCAAAGAATAAAAAGAGAATAAATTCAACTGAATATGAACATGATTTGATAAGATCAAGATTCTAAAGAATAATAAGAGACACACGGGGAACATAAAGTAAAATGAAAGAATAGAAGGAGATATTAGAAAAGGAAAGAAAGAAACCTTAGAGGCTTTAGAATCTCTATCGAGAATTCTGGAAATTTAAACTCATGGGAAACTGTGGCTCCCACATGAAATATAAAAAGTGAAGTTTCGTAGAGTTCTAGATTAACTACACACAAGCATTGTTATTTGGAAAACCTAATCGCCCAGAGAAAATCCAAATATATACAAGGGCAGACGTAGAAAATCCTAGTACATGGGAGAAAACTGCCTTGCCTTAAGTTTGACTACTTTAATGAATTAGCTTACTCGTCTTCCTTGCTCTATGGAATTCTGGAAATTTGAACTCATGGGAAACTGTGGGTCCCATGGGAAATTTAAAAAGTGAAGTTTCATATTCAGTTGAATTTGTTCTCTCTCTCTCTCTCTCTCTCTCTCTCTCTCTCTCTTTTTCTATCTGTCTCTACTTCCTTTTTAGAATCTTAATCTTATCAAATCATGTTCATATTCAGTTGAATTTGTTCTCTCCCCCTCCCAATCTGCTCTCTCTCCCCTCCAATTTGTTCTCTCTCTCAACAAAAAGTTCTGGTACCATGGCTATGTTGTCCCTGCTAAACTCGTGCAATCAAATGATCGAACTTGGACTTGAAATAATACCTGGGAGATGTTATATCAAATGCCATATTTTCACTTTATTTCTAGTATTTAAAAATAAATACTAGAAATAAAATGTTATTTCTACTATTTTTGTCTGACTATTCTAATGAATTAGCTTACTCGTGTTCCTTACCCTCTATAAGATCCTTTCTGTATTTCTTAACTTGTATTTCCCAACGACCCATATTCTTTATCGGAAGAAGAGATACGCAGAGTCTCTTCTTCTTTCGATAAAAAATATAGGTGGTTGGGAAATACAAGTTAAGAAGAACAGACAGAAGTTTATAAAGAGCAAGGAAGACGAGTTAGCTAATTCATTAGAGTTGTACTTAAGGCAAGGCGAAGTGCTTGGGAAATACAGGTTAAGAAACACAGACATGAGCTTATAGAGAGCAAGGATGACGAGTATGGTAATTCATTAGAGTAGTCAAACTTAAGGGAAGGCCGTTTTCTCCCATGTACTAGGGTTTTATACATCTGCCCTTATATATATTCTGATTTTCTTTGGGAGGTCCAGTTTTCCAACCCTAATTCTTCCATGTTTAGGAGACTCCTAGTACTAAGTATCTTGGTTATTCTTTAACTCTACGAAACTTCACATTTTAAATTTCCTGTGGGACCCACAGTTTCCCATGAGTTCAAATTTTTAGAATTCCCGATAGAAAATCTAATGCCTTTAAGGTTTCTTTCCTTCCTTTTCTAATATCCCTTTTTTCTTTCATGTTACTTTACGTTCTCCGCGTGTTTCTTCTTTCGATAAATAATATGGGTGGTTGGGAAATACAAGTTCAGAAATATAGACATGAGCTTATAGAGATCAAGGAAGATGAGTAAGCTAATTCATTAGAGTAGTCAGACTTAAGGCAAGGCAAAGTGTTTGGGAAGTACTAGTTAAAAAATACAGACATGAGCTTATAGAGAGCAAAGAAGACAAGTCAGCTAATTCATTAGAATAGTCAAACATAAATACTAGAAATAACAGTTTATTTCTAATGCTTATTTTTATATACTAGAAATTGACGGGGACGCCACATACATGGACATCGGATTTGGACCACATCGTTTTTATCGGCGTCGGAAGAAGCGTAGAGGAAGCCCGAGTACCATAGCCTCAGAGGAGAAACGAACACAAAGAGCTAGGAGAACAATGCCGCAGAGAGCCCTCGCGCGAGCGAGCCCTTGAAGTTGCGTAAGCGATGATAATCCTCGCGCGCGAGTCACAGGCGATGACTTCAGTCGCACGAGCGATCACTTAAGGTCGCGTGAGCGATGATAATCCTCGCTCGAGCGAGCTACGACACGACTTCAGATGGATATTTAGGCGAAATTTCCGTTTTTGTGTTTTATTAGTATTAAAGCTCTTTTATTTCGAACTTAATTATTGGTGGCCTATATATAGAGGCTTGTAAACACTTTTTAGTTAGTTGATTGATTATTTGAATGCTTTTATGTTTGAGTAATCTTTGCCTGAGATGGGTTTGGTGTGAGGCCAAGGGAGTGATTCCCAAAGCCGTTGTTATCTTCTCTATTCTATTTGTTATTTCTCGATCTGTGATTGCTTTCTAAAACTTTAGCCTAATTGTTTCCTTGCTTTCCCAAACCCTAAACCCTTTTGAAACCCTAATTCAAACCCTAAACCCTAAACCCTTTTTGAAACCCTAAACCCTTTTGAAACATAGCCAACACTCGTTCCAAACCATAAACCGATCCGAAAACGATAAGCCTATTGCAAACTGCAAATCCCTTTCATAACCCAACTGGGAATCCGTGAATCTACATCGGACCGAAGACGAGCGCTTACGCCTGGAAAAAGCTAGAATTCTATCTCTAGGCCGATCTCACCTCGACTCGAAAAGTACTTGCGCATTGGACAGGACCCTACCTGGATCGCGTGTGATCTACCCATCAAAAATTCTGCAAAACCCTAAAGGTATCAAAAATAATTTTGCGATTAAACTTTATTTAATTTTATTAATTTCGACAAAATCTGCATAAAAATCATATTTTGCATTTTAGGGTTGTTGTCCCGCGTCAGTTTTGGTATCAGAGCCCTAGGTTTTCTAGGTTAGGGCATCTTTGCTTGTCATATTTATTTTATTGCATTGTTTTCTTTTGTGAGTCCATATTGCATTCCATATTAGAACCCTAATAGACTTTGTGATCACCATGGCTTCAGATGAGGTTCTTAATACTCTTAGAGCTATGCGAGAAGAATGGAGTGCGATTAGTACACGTCTGAATACCATAGAGTAAGCCCAAACATTCCTAGGAGTTGGTAATGATAGATTAAGTCATCGAATCAACCAACTGGAAGCGATGGGTGGTTTGGAAAATCAGCACCAAGAGCGTGAGTGTCCTCACTTTGAACGTAATGGTTGCCAAGACAATCGGAACCGTAGGGATCATCGTAGAGATGACTATGACCCCGAAGTTCAACTCTTTAAGAATGTCCGAGTTGAGATTCTGACTTTCGATGGAAGAATGGACCCTACCGTCTTCCTCGATTGGCTTTCTGACATGGACCAACACTTTGATTGGTATGCCATGAATGACGACCGTTGAATTAGACTCGCTAAAATGAAGTTGGTCGGTCAAGCTTGGCTTTTCTGGCTCAATGTCGAGTGCATTAGGGTAAATGCGGGTTGTCCTCCCATTACCCGTTGGGATGACATGAAGGAACGACTTACTGAGAAGTATGTTCCTTTATCATACCACCAACGCCTCCTCGACCAGTGGCAAAATTTACGTCAAGGTGGTATGCCCATGACCGATTATATTGCCAAATTCGAAGAGTTCATGATGAGGGCAAAAGTATCGGAAGACCCTGAAATCACTCTCTAGATTCTGCACCGGATTGCGACTTGAATTGCAAAAAGAGTTGATTTCTCACCCCGTAGAAACTCTTGAAAGATGCTATGCCGTTGTGCAAGATCTTGAACGGTACTTGAAAACTACAGTGGTGAAGAGGATCGAGCCACAATATAGCGGTCAACGATCCGGTGAGGGACGATCTAATCCTCCTCCCAAACCTACACAACCCACCCCTACCAATTCGAGAATTGAAAGGGGAAAAGGTGTAGTCGGAGAATCTTCAAGGGTTAATTTCCAAGTAAAGTGCTATAAATGTCATGGGATGAGACACTTTGCCGCCCAATGCCCTACGAAAGAACTCTAAAGGACTCTCTTCATTGAGGGAGAGGAGGATGATGATGAGGTAGTGGTTGAAGAGGAAGTAATTGAACCGGTTAGCACACCCAGTGATGAGGAGGGTGATGCTATTGGTCATGCTTTAGTTGTGAGGTGTGCCCTTGCACAGCCTCAACGGGATGAAAATGATGACTGGCGAAGGGAGAACATCTTCCACACCTTTGTCAGATTAGGTGAAAAGAATTGCAGGGTCATCGTGGACAGCGGTGGTTGTACTAATGTAATATCAACTCATGTAGTACCCCGCTTAGGGATTACACCTGAAGCCCACTCGAGACCTTATAAAGTCGCATGGGTCAATTCTTCATCCATTCCCGTGTTGAAAAGGTGTCGTGTACCGATTCCGTTAGGTTCTTATTGGGACACCTTATAGTGTGATGTGGTGCCGATGGATGTGGGCCATATCATTTTGGGAAGGCTATGGCTCTATGACATGGGCGTAACTCTTTCTGATCGATCAAACATATGCACGTTCATACATAAGGGCAAAAAGATTATTTTATACCCTTTGCCTCCCAAAACACCATTGACCAACACTATCGAAAAGAAGGGCGAATCTTCTAAAGCCATTAATATTGTGAGTCATGAGTTCGAGAAAGCATCGTTAGATGAGAGTGTGGTGTACGTAGTTGTCACTGTTGAGAGTGCACCCGAATCAGAGAGTGCGTGTCCCAAGGAGGTTGAGCCAATTTTAAAAGAGTTTACGGATGTCTTCCCTGAAGACTTACCAAACGAACTCCCTCCCCTGCGTGATATCCAACACGCCATAGACTTGGTTCCCGGATCTTACCTTACCGAACCTGCCCCACTATAGGTTAAATCCGGTTGAGCACACCGAGTTAACTCGACAAGTCAATGAGCTCCTTCAGAAGGGGTTCATCCAAGAGAGCATGAGCCCGTGTGTCGTACCTGCCCTACTCACTCCTAAGAAAGATGGTACGTGGCGCATGTGTGTGGATAGCCGTGCAATCAATAAGATTACGGTTAAGTATCGGTTTCCAATACCAAGGCTCGATGATATGCTCGATATGATGGTTGGTGCCACTATCTTTTCAAAGATAAACCTTAAGAGTGGCTACCATCAAGTCCGCATCTGCCCCGGTGATGAGTGGAAAACCGCCTTTAAGACTAAGGATGGTCTTTATGAGTGGATGGTCATGCCATTTGGGCTTTCTAACGCCCCGAGTACTTTCATGCGACTCATGACCCAAGTGTTGAGGCAGTTTCTAGGCAAATTCCTTGTTTATTTCGATGACATCCTGATCTACAGTCATGACAAGGAACAACACTTGACCCACCTTAGGCTGGTTTGTGAAACCCTCAAAGGCGAGAGGTTGTTTGCAAATCTCAAGAAATGCACTTTCATGCAACGATTTGTTGTTTTCTTAGGATTTATTATCTCGGCCGATGGAATGGTCGCGGACCCCGAAAAGGTGAGCCATTGTGGAGTGGCTCGAACCTAAGAACATACACGATGTCCGCAGCTTCCATGGCCTGGCTACTTTCTGTCGTCGCTTCATCAAAAGCTTTAGCACCATCATGGCCCCAATCACTGATTGCATGAAAAAAAGGGACTTTAAATGGGGCAAAACAGCGACGAAGGCCTTGGTTGAGATCAAACAACAAATGAGTAGCGCACCCGTCATGCGATTGTCGGACTTTTCTAAAGTTTTTGAAGTCGCATGCGATGCATCGGGTGTAGGCATAGGAGGAGTGCTTAGCCAAGAGGGTCACCCCGTGGCCTATCTTAGTGAAAAACTTAACGAGGTAAAGCAAAAATACTCCACCTATGACAAGGAGTTCTATGCGGTCGTTTGATCTCTTAGGTATTGGAAACATTACCTTAGACCGCAGGAATTTATGCTGTTCTCTGACCATGAAGCCTTACGCTTTCTTGCTTCACAGAAGAAGTTGAACCCAAGGGACGCGAAGTGGGTTGAGTACCTTCAAGGGTTCACATTCGTGTTAAAGCATAAGGCCGGTGCTGAAAATAGGGCCGCTGATGCACTTAGTCGGCGAGTGGTGACTTTGCGCACTATGATCACCGACCGACACACACTCCGTATACACCATCCAGGATGGGTACTTGTTTAAAGGCAATCGCCTTTGCATTCCTCGCACTTCATTTCGTGACTTTCTCATTTGGGAGTTACATGCTGGAGGGATGGCCGGACATTTCGGGCGTAATAAAACTATTGCGCTCTTAGAGGATAGGTTCTTTTGGCCTAGCCTAATGAGAGATGTCGCCCGGGTCGTTAAGCATTGTCATACTTGCCAAGTGTCAAAACAGACCAAACAAAATACCGGTTTGTACACCCCGTCATCCGTGCCACACACACCGTGGCAAGACCTCTCTATGGATTTCATGCTTGGACTTCCTAAGACCCCTAGGAAGCACGACTCCATCTATGTCGTAGTGGACCGATTTTCCAAAATGGCCCACTTCATTCCTTGCTCCAAAACCTCCAATGCGTCTTATATTGCTAAACTATTTTTCGCGGAGGTAGTGCGTCTTCATGGGTTGCCCAAAATCATTGTGTCTGATAGGGATGCTAAATTCACTAGTTATTTTTGGAAGACCCTTTAGCACATGATGGGCACATTGCTCCAATTCTCTACAGCTTACCACCCTCAAACGGATGGCCAAACCGAAAGCACCAATTGGAGCCTTGGGAATCTCCTTCGTAGTCTTGTCGGTGATCATGTTGGGACCTAGGATACCATCTTACCTACAGCTGAGTTTGCCTATAATAATTCTGTCAATAGGTCCATAGGCATGAGTCCTTTTGAGGTAGTACATGGTCATAGGCCTAGGACCCCATTAGATTTGATCCCCATGTCTGCATCCCATAGAGTGTCAGAGTCTGCCGATGCATTTGCACAACATATTCATAGCTTGCATGCCGAAATTAAACAGAAAATTAATTCAAGTAACAGTCTATATAAATTATCTGCAGATGCTCATAGGCGTTCTAAAGAATTTCACGTGGGTGATTATGTGATGGTCCGAGTTAGGCTTGAGCGGTTCCCATCGGGGTTCTTCAAAGAAGCTCCAATCTCGAGGCGTTGGTCCTTTTAGAATTTTGGCTAAGAGTGGTCCTAATGCATACGTGCTCGAGCTTCCTCCAGGTACGGGGGTTAGTTCAACGTTCAATGTGGAGGACTTGGTCCCTTATTTGGGTTTCACCCCACCTCCTGAAAATCCACTCCAGCCACCTAGTCCCAGTCCCAACCCAACCTTGCAATCTCTACCACTTCCTTCCCCAAGCAGATAAAAAAATATGAAATAGAGGATATAATCAATGATCATGCTGTCTCTACACATGACGGGAGATTATAGAAGTACTTGGTTAAATGGGTCGGCAAACTGGAGTCCGAAAACACTTGGATTCACGAGAATGAGGTCCGCCGATTGAATCCCCGATCTGATTGACATCTACCACGAGCGCGTTTCATCGGTGATGAAACCTATATGGTCCGGGGGAATTGACGGGGACGCCACATACATGGACATTGGATTTTGACCACATCATTTTTATCGGCGTCGAAAGAAGCGTAGAGGAAGCTCGAGTACCGTAGCCTCAGAGGAGAAACGAACACAAACAGCCAGGAGAACAATGCCGCAGAGAGCCCTCACGCGAGCCACAGGCGACGACTTCAGTCGCACGAGTGATCACTTAAGGTCGCGCGAGCGATGATAATCCTCGCTCGAGCGAGCTACGGCACGACTTCAGACGGAAATTTAGGCGAAATTTTCGTTTTTGTGTTTTATTAGTATTAAAACTCTTTTGTTTCGAACTTAATTATTGGTGGCCTATATATAGAGGCTTGTAAAAACCTTTTAGTTAGTTGATTGATTATTTGAATGTTTTTATGCTTGAGTAATCTTTGCCTAAGATATGTTTGGTGTGAGGCCAAGGGAGTGATTCCCAAAACCGTTGTATCTTCTCTATTCTATTTGCTATTTCTCGATCTGTGTTTGCTTCCTAAAACCTTAGCCTAATTGTTTCCTTGCTTTCCCAAACCCTAAACCCTTTTGAAACCCTAATTCCAACATAGCCAACACCCGTTCCAAACCATAAACCGATCCGAAAACCATAAGCCTATTGCAAACCGCAAATCCCTTTCACAACCCAACTGGGAATCCGTGAATCTACATCGGATTGAAGACGAACGCCTAAGCCTAGAAAAAGCTAGAGTTCTATCTCTAGGCCGATCTCACCTCGACTCGAAAAGTACTTGCGCATCGGACTGGACCCTACCTGGATCGCATGTGATCTAGCCATAAAAAATTCTGCAAAACCCTAAAAGTATCAAAAATAATTTTGCGATTAAACTTGATTTAATTTTATTAATTTCGGCAAAATCTGCATAAAAATCATATTTCGCATTTTAGGGTCGTTGTCCCGCGTCAGAAATAAGTTAAAAATATGACATTTGAAGTAATATCTCCCAGGTGTTATTCAAATCCTAGTCCGGTCATTTTAGGGCAAGAGTTTAACAAGGGCTACTTATCCATGATACTAGAACTTTTCATTGAGGAGAGAGAGAGAGAGAGAGAGAGAGCAGATTGGGAAGGGGAGCGGATTGGGGGAGAGAGTAAATTATTGTCAGGCGGGTTGAGTATGGGGTCAACCCAACCCTTCAATAGCCATAAATGCGAACATGATTTGATAAGATCAAGATTCTAAAGAAAAAGAAGAGATACGTGAAGAACTTAAAATAAAAAGAACGAATAAAAGAAGATATTATAAAAGGAAGGAAAAAAACCTTAGACTTTAGATTCTCTTTCGGGAGTTCTGGGAATTTGAACTCATTGGAAATCGTGAGTCCCACAGGAAATTTAAAAAGTGAAGGTTCATATTCAGTTGAATTTGTTCTCTCTCTCTCTCTCTCTCTCTCTCTCTCTCTCTCTCTCTCTCTCCCTCAACGAAAAGTTCTAGTACTATGGCTAAGTTGCCCGGCTAAACTCTTGCAATCAAATGATCGGACTTGGATTCGAAATAACACACTAGGAGATGTTATTTCAAATGTCATATTTTTACCTTATTTCTAGTATTTAAAAATAAAAACTAGAAAAAGACGGAATTAGCTTACTCGTCTTTCTTGCTCTCTATAAACTTTTGTTTGTGTTTCTTAACTTGTATTTTCCAACCACCCATATTCTTTATCGAAAGAAGAAGAGACACACTCTTCTTTCGATAAAGAATATGGGTGGTTGGAAAATACAAGTTAAGAAACACAAATGAGAGTTTATAGCGAGCAAGGTAAACGAGTAAGGTTAATCATTAGAGTAGTCAAACTTAAAATAAGGCGAAGTGCTTGAGAAATACATGTTAAGAAACATAGACATGAGCTTATAGAGAACAAAGAAGACGAGTCAGATAATTCATTATAGTAGTCAGATTTCAGGCAAGGTAGTTTTCTCCCATTTACTAGGGTTTTCTTCATCTGACCTTATATAAATTTTGATTTTCTCTGGGACGTCTGGTTTTTCGTCCCTAAACCCTAATTCTTCAATGTTTAGGAGACTCCCAGTACTAAGTGTGTGTCGTAGTTAATCTGGAACTCTACGAAACTTCACTTTTTAAATTTTCTGTGGAACCCACAGTTTCCCATGAGTTCAATTTTCTAGAATTCCCGATAGGGAATCTAAAACCTCTAAGGTTTCTTTCCTTCTTCCTTTTCTAATATTTTTTTTGTTCTTTCCTTTTACTTTATGTTCTCCGCATGTTTCTTCTTCTTTCGATAAAGAATATGGGTTGTTGGAAAATACAAGTTAAGAAACACATACAAGAGTTTATAGAGAGCAGGGTAGATGGGTAAACTTATTCATTGGAGTAGTCAGACTTAAGGCAAGGCGAAGTGCTTGAGAAATATAAGTTAAAAAACACAGACATGAGCTTATAGAGAACAAGGAAGACGAGCAAGTTAATTCATTAAAGTAGTTAGACTTAAGGCAAGACAGTTTTCTTCATGTACTAAGTGTGTGGTGCAGTTAATCTAGAACTCTACGAAACTTCACTCTGTATTTTTCTTATGGGATCGACAGTTTTCCATGGGTTCAAATTTCCAAAATTCCCGATAGGGAATCTAAAGCCTCTAAGGTTTCCTTCTTCCTTTTCAAATGTCCTTTTTTATTCTTCCCTTTTACTTTAGGTTCTCTGTGTATCTCTTATTCTTCTTTCGATAAAGAATATGAGTGGTTGATAAATACAAGTTAAGAAACACAGACATGAGCTTATAGAGAGGAAGGAAGACGAGGAAGCTTATTTATTAAAGTAGGCAGACTTAATGCAAGACAAAGCGCTTGGGAAATACAAGTTAAGAACCACTGACAGGAGCTTATAGAGAGAAAGGAAGATGAGTTAGCTAATTCATTAGAGTTGTTAGACATAATTACTAGAAATAAAATGTTATTTCTAGTATTTATTTTTAAATACTAGAAATAAAGTAAAACTATGACATTTGAAATAACATCTCCCAGGTGTTATTTTAAATCCAAGTTCGATTATTTGATGGCAGGAGTTTAGCAGGGGAACTTAGCAATGGTACCGAAACTTTTCGTTGAGGAGAGAGAGAGAGAGAGAGAGAGAGAGAGAGCATATTGGGAGCGAGAGTGAGAGAGAGTAGATTGGGAGACTAAGAGAGAACAAATTGGAGGAGAGAGAGAGAGGGAGAGAGAGAGATAGCAGATTGGAAGGGGGAGCAGATTGGGGGAGAGCAAATTTGTATCAGGCGGGTTGAGTTTGGGGTCGACCCAACCCTTTAATAACCATAAATACGAACATGATTTGATAAGATCAAGATTCTAAAGAAGAAGAAGAGACACGTGGTGAACATAAAATAGAAGGAAAGAATAAAAAGAGACATTAGAAAAGGAAGGAAAGAAACCTTAGAGGCTTTAAATTCTCTATCGGGAATTTTGGAAATTTTGAACTCATGGGAAACTGTGGGTCCCACAGGAAATTTAATGAGTGAAGTTTCGTGGAGTTCTAGATTAACTATGACACACACTTACTATTGGGAGTCTCCTAAACTTTGAAGAATTAGGGTTTAAGGTTGGAAAATCGAACCTCCTAGAGAAAATCGGAATATATACAAGGGTAGACGTAGAAAACCCTAGTATATGGGAGAAAACTGCCTTGCAATAAGTCTAACTACTCTAATGAATTAGCTTACTCATCTTCCTTCCTCTCTATAAGCTTACGTCTGTGTTTCTTAACTTTTATTTCCTGTGCGCTTCACCTTGCCTTAAGTCTCACTATTGTAAGGAATTAGCTTACTCATCTTCCTTTCTCTCTATAATCTCCTGTTTGCATTTTTTAACTTGTATCTCTCAACCACCCATATTCTTTATCGAAAGAAGAAGAAGAGACGCACAGAGAACATAAAGTAAACGGAAAGAATAAAAAAAAATAATAATAAAGGAAAGAAACCTTAGAGGCTTTAAATTCTCTATCGGAAGTTGTGGAAATTTGAACTCATGGGAAACGATGTCCTACATGAAATTAATAAGTGAAGTTTCGTAGAGTTCTAGATTAACTGCGACACGCACTTAGTATTGAGAGTCTCCTAAACTTTGAAGAATTATGGTTTAAGTTTGGAAAGCCGAATCTCTCAGAGAAAATCATAATATATACAAGGGCAGACGTAGAAAACCTTAGTACTTAGGAAAAAACTATCTTGCCTTAAGTCTGACTGTGCTAATGCATTAGCTTACTCGTCTTCCTTGCTCTCTATAAGCTTCTGTCCATGTTTCTTAACTTGTATTTCCCAAGCGCTTCGCCTTACCTTAAGTCTGACTACTCTAATGAATTAGTTTACCCGTCTTCTTTGCTCTCTATAAGCTCCTATCTGTGTTTCTTAACTTATATTTCCTAACCATCGATATTCTTTATCCAAAGAAGAAGAGACTCTGCGTGTCTCTTCTTCTTTCAATAATGAGTATTGGTGGTTGAGAAATACAAGACAATGACCAAATCTTATAAAGAGCAAGGAAGATGAGTAAGTTAATTCATTAGAATAGTCAGACATAAATACTAGAAATAACATTTATTTCTAATATTTATTTTTAAGTACTAGAAATAAGGTAAATATATGACATTTGAAATAATATCTTGCAGGTGTTATTTCAATAATGACCAGATCTTATATGACATTTGAAATAATATCTCGCAGGTGTTATCCAAAGAAGAAGAAGAGACTCTGCGTGTCTCTTCTTCTTTCAATAATGAGTATTGGTGGTTGGGAAATACAAGACAATGACCAGATCTTATAAAGAGCAAGGAAGATGAGTAAGTTAATTCATTAGAATAGTCAGACATAAATACTAAAAATAACATTTATTTCTAATATTTATTTTTAAGTACTAGAAATAAGGTAAATATATGACATTTGAAATAATATCTCGCAGGTGTTATTTCAAAGCCAAGTCTTGTCATTTGATGGCAAGAATTTAGCGGGGGCAACTTAGCCATAGTACCGAAACTTTTCGTTGAGGAGAGAGAGATTAGATTGGGAGAGAGAGAGAGAGAGCAGATTGGGAGGGGGAGCAGATTGGAGGAGAGAGCCAATTTGTGTCAGGCGGGTTGAGTATGGGGTCGACCCAACCATTTGATAGCCATAAATACGATTCATATATACTACAATTTAGTTAATTAAAGTTTAAATCTAAATTTTTTTTCTTAAACTAATCAAACGAAGCATTTATAAATCCTCAGACTCTATTCAATACACTGATTAAACATTCAAACCGTAGATTTAGAAATTCAAATATTTCAAATCTTGGATTTAAAATGCCTTGATTTGAAATCCTCAATCCAAATACTTGTTCCCAAACACACCCTTTAATCTACTCGAATCAGGAAATAACTGCAAGACATGTTTCTTAGGTAATTCTGATCATAACGATACCAAGCACGAAAATTTTCATGCCCCACATTCCTCGAGGTTCTCATAAAATCGTGAATTATTCGATTCACAACGACTTTGAAAACTCTAGTTACAGTGAAAAAGGTGTATCCCTTTGTTAAAGATGATCATGAACAAAAATGACCCAACTCATGTATTCCTTGTCGAGGGTTGGGTCAATGGGTTGACCATGCTGATATCAATATGATGTCATGCTGATGTCCACAGGTGCTGAATGACATCAACAATTGAGAAAGCCCAGAGAGTGGCTATCATGGATGAAAATCTCGGAATTCCGAGACATATCGTCTAGGTGCTCTGGACGATATGTATCGGTGTATCGACCTGCTACATTTTTTTTTAATCCCCAAAAATACCCTAAAATTCTGGAAAAATATATTTAATGGTTTTCTATTTTTTTCAAATTTTTTTAAAATTATTTAAGGCTTCTTTGAGGCATCTTTGAGAATTTTATCCCCATAAAAGTATAAAACCTCTCAACTTAACACTGTATATAAATATAATATTAAAGTCACCATAGTAGACTATTGATCGTAGCACATTGTCCATGAAAAACTTACATTAAAGCCACATTGAATTCCTTAGTGGTTCTTCGTCATCGACATCATCATCATCAGTGCGCCAACTTTGCCTACAGTGTTGGCCATATTGATACCCATGATCATGTCCCCCTTCAAACTGAGGCATTAGCATAGGATATGCGTTAGTGTAATATGGAAATGTCCAGTCTTCCAAAAATTTGACTAATGAAGTGTTCATGTTGGGGGTAGGTTGGTTGAGGGATTGGGTATGGGTTACTGGTTGTCGACCATTGACTCATAACGTACCCAATGGTTGATTTGTCATCACCATCTACCAACCTCAGCACCTTTACTAGCGGGGTAGTGAGGTCCACCAAGTGCTCAACATCTGTCCAAAACGGGGTGTTGTAGATCAAATTAGCCACTTGACTGCAAGCAGGTCTTTTTGACCGGGCAATTTTGATTCATATTTTACCCACTCTTGGGATGACACCATTGTTTTCAGCTCACTCCTATATCTTGCTAAGCTTTGGAGGGGTAGAAATTGTGTGGCAAACCGTGTAATCCCTGATCGAAGGAGCTCATTCTTAGTAAACCCCCTCATCAAATTCGCCAACTTCTTACTATTATACAAGGAGGTAATCATTCTTTCCTTTTGAATAATTGACTGTGCCTTGCTCTTCTTTCCTAAGTCCTTAAGAATGAGGTCCACGCAATGAGCGACACGGAGTCCAATACAAGTGATGTCTCTTCAATATTAACCGGGTATCAGCTGCTTTATAATTGATGGCCCACCCGCACAGCTTGCTTTTCTCCAACCTCTTCAACTACCTTATCCATTAATTGAAATAGGTAATCAATCTGCTTCACGTGGTTAGAAGCATCCATTGATTTCAAGAATACCGTCCCACCATCGCTATATACAAAAGAATTGATCAAGCTCTTTTTTGTTGGATTGGTCCACCCATCGCATATAATTATGCAACCTCTCTCATCCCACACTTCCTCAAAGCTTTTCATGTAAGCTCCAATCTCCTTGTACTCGTCATTCAGGAGGGGCCCAGATATCTCGTATGTATAAGGTTTTTTAATTCATAGCGCAAATTCTGCACTAGTATCGATCATAATTTTGAAGTATTGAGATTTCACAACCTGACTTGGAATGTGGTTGAATACCACGAACTTCGTAATTGCCTTTCAAAGTTTCTTCACTCAAGTTTTTAGTAAGGTTGTGCTCAATTTTGTTTGTTTTGAACTTTTTATCCGATACATGAACGCATCCATAGGACCTGTACTACAACTTGTACTATGTCTCCTAGTCTCCCTCATGGTTGTTGACCTAGGCAACCCCTCAATCCCTTCATCATCTTGAACATCATGTAGCTTTTGACTAGACCCACTAGTAGGCATGGATGGGCTCCTCAAATTGGACGTAAATCAATAATCTGCCTCTTTCTAATCTCGTCGGAATCTTGCTTTTCCAGCATTCTCCCTCATCACTTTCGCTGTCACCGCATCGACATCGTCATCTCCTAACCCCTCAGATCCAGGTGCAGGAGACTTCGGATTCCCTCCTTACTCTTTCATACACGTCCCTATCTTTGTCGTCATCTGCTCTTTTTTTTCCCTTACCTGCCTGCATTGTAGTTGTCATAGCTAACATCACCTCTTTCGGAACATTCTCACATCATGTAATCTCTCCCTTGATGTGAGTCAAATGCTCCTTCAATCGTGTTATACCCCCTTCCTAAAGCTTCTTCCCACACAACTTACATTCAATTTGGAACCTATGGCCATCTATAGCTTTGCCGTATTGTCAGGCCGGATCTTGCCCATGTACGATATTTTTTTATTTCACCTACAATTAGAGACCATTGGATGTTAATTGGAAGCAGCTAAACATTGATGATATGTCATTAATTACATATAACATATCATCAATGATATGTCACATGTTGATTGCATGTGACATTTCATCAATGATATGTAGCATGTAACATATGATAAATTGATAATTCATAGTAATTAATAGATATGTATTTTTTGAAATAGTAATCAATATATATTTTTAAAATAATAGTTAATATATGATTATATATAAAATATTTATTCAAATAATAATTAAATATAATATTTAATCCAGGTGAGGGACAAAATAATTAATTTAGGTTAATAATAAAGTACCAAAAATATATATATATAATGAACTTAGGTTAGAAAATAGAAACCCTAAAAAATATTTGTTTTTAGTTCACATTTGAGACATTTAGCCCCTCACTTTGGCACAAAACCCACAAATTTGGGGCTAAAAAATCTACCACATTTATCGGTAGATCTAGTAAAAAGCACCCAAAAAATATAAGAAAATGAGGAAAAAATGCAAGAAAATATAGATCACATACCTTATGTATGGTCTCTGGTGAGTCGGCGATGTTCCCGATCGATTCCGGGTAGCGGAAGATGAAGAGGAGCCCTCTCTGGTGCTTAGAGGGGAAGAGAAGAGAATAGAAGAGAAAAGAAGAGGAAAGAGAAAGAAAAATATGAAAATATGAAGAGGTGTCCCGTGCTACCATGTAGCTGTGCCCCACAGGAAAATATTTTGAAATTATCGCCTGATAAATTCAAATTATCCGGCGATATTTTCAAAGTATCGTCGTCTCGGGTGATACGGGCAAATTACCGCCCGTATCTCTTTTGATTATATGGTGTTTTTTGGGGTGCTCGATAAATATCCTTATTATCGTACCGGGCACCAAGGATCCAAAACTCGGATTTCGTTTCGGTGGGGACCGAAATCGAAATTTTGGCCAAAATCTTCCAAACAGTCTGAAAATACTGAAATTTTATGTTTTCGTTTCGAATTTCGGTGGGGACTGAAACCGAAACATTTCGATTTTGGCCGAAATTTTGAACCATGTTGGGCACTGCAGAAACCGTATGTATTCAGATTTCGGCCGAAATTTTGAACCATGTTGGGCAGCCCAGAAACCGATACGTATCGGTTTCATCCGAGATTTTGATCTATGGTGGCCATGATATCAACATGAGTTTTGGATGATGATAAAAGTTGATTCTATGGTTAAATTGTTAGGGTTACGTGCAGGATGACGATGAGAGAGAGAGAGAGAGAGAGAGAGAAACTGGGAAATGACCTAGTTAGGGTTAGTCCCTACGAGTCTTTATATTAAACATGGTTTTCTTTAGTGCCCCTTATAGTGAATACAATACACACACACACACAAATATATATATACAAGTAACGAGAACATTGATCTCAGAGTAATTTTTTATTGTAACATGCTTTTTAAGGTCAATATAATGCTATGTATAAATCAAGTCATGCCTTTTAAGGTCAAAATAGCTAGTAAAAAACTAAAAATAGTACCAAATTTATTTAAAAAATGATATACACTCTTTTTTAAGTTTTTTAAGGATTTACTTGAAGAGATGTTGAAGAAAACCTATTACACATAAAATAATAGAAGATGGAGAATGAGAATGCCGTAAGTAATTTAATCTGCTGGCAGCATCATACGTTATATTGGGTAGAGGTTTGTTATCAGGGCTTGAGTGACACAGACGGCCAAGTTGAGAAGAGCTGGCAGTGCAAGATAGTGAGCAGTCAGTGATGGCAGGGAAGCATAAATGGCGTTTGTAAATAACAGTGTCAAAAGCTTTTCAAAGTGCTATGGATGCCGCTTTGCTTTTATTGGAAGTTGGTAGGGTAGTCATGATATCCGGGATCACATCTTAATGCTCTCATTACAGCATGACTAAGATTGGAAGCTCATGCTTTTTCTTCGTAATTCTTTCATATTAGAAGAGAGTAACTAATTATCAAAGATAAACAACTAAAGAGAAAGAGGTTATTGGGAGAAAGGGAGACAGGAGAAGAAGATGGAGTCGGCACTAAAGGCTACACTAATATTATTGTGATAATATGATGTATTTGAGTTGGTCCCTAAATATAGAGGACAACTTAAATACAAATCTCATTATTAGTCAATGTGGGACTATGTATACCTCGACATAACCAGACTAACTATGTTAAACACATATACATAAACCTCATTATCTCCATCGCTCCCTCTCAAGTTGGAGCATCTATAGTAATGCTGCCCAACTTGCCAACAAATGCATAAAGTGTACATTTTTATATCATTTGGTGCAGGACCAAACACTAAACCATAAATATGCAATTTGAAATTAAATTGTGATTTTAATTGAGCAGCAAAAATTTTAAACTTATGCCAAAACACATAGAACTTGTAAGAAATTTTATTCATGCAATTAGGTTAATCTGATTCATTTTTCGATCTGCATTCAGTCCTTTCCCAATCTAGAAAAAGAGGGTTCTAATCATAGAACTCGATTTTCACTCTAGTTTAAGGCTCCAAGCGACAATCAAACTGATGTCTCTTGATTTCTCTCTAGTTGAAAGATTTATGCTTCAAAAAGGCTAAAATCAATCAAAGGAAAGTAATTGATTTTGGGTTCAAACAAAAATGTTCAAATTAACATTGAGGATTCTAGAGGTGAATGAACCCAGCAAAAATAAGAAACTGAAAAAAAGGTTTTATGAGATTTAATCAAGAAATAAGAAAGTCTAGTATTACCTTTCAAGAATCAGGAAGAAGAGAGGGAAGAAGATAAAGAAATCCTTGGAATTACACCAAAGAAATTATTGGCCTCGCACCGAACCCATCTCGGGAAAAGAAGAATCACTCTTCAAGTTGAAAGAATCTCTCTCTCAAGTATAGAATTATCATAATCTATCTCCAAAATAAGAGTTTTTACAACTATTTATAATGAATAAAGAAACCCTGACGTAACTTTAAATGAAAAGACTAAACTACCCTAAAACAGTTGAAGCAAATAAAAAAAATTCTGTAATTAGATGCGGAATGCAACTAACAGTCGTCCCTGAGATGGTTCACGGACATCCATGACCTCTAGTACGGTCGTCCATGAATATTTTCACTGATGTCCGTGAATATTTCCACGGACGTTGTAGTTTTCAGCATGGTCGTCCATGACCTTTCACGTCGGTCTTCTTTTGAGCCACCAATCGTTTTTCCAGGCGTCCACTTTTCTTTCTTTGGTCTCCATGTGCGTGTCTTCCCAGTGTGGGGTTTTCTCGCATAGTGTACATGTACACATGGGTCTTCAGTCACCCATCCAAATATTTAGTGGTAGGCCTTGGTGGTTTTAAGTCTTTTCTTGCGCCTCCTACGCATCATGTGTGAGCAATGTCCCCATCACCATCTCCCTTTAACTCGATAGGGGCAAACACTTGCACAACAAAAACGAACTGGTGTAACTCCTTGTACTTAATGACCAACAACAATAATAAATCCATGCAAACACTTGCACACACGTGGCCATGGTACACCTTATGGTCCAAAGAAGTCGGTAAACACTTACCCTATAACAATACATTATTGTTCGCACCAACAATATGGCCATGAGGCTAAATATGATCCACAACAATATCAAGGGCATAACAGTATATAACAACCCTATAAGCATGTACATCATGATATCCATAGTAGGGGAACCAATCGCCTTTCATCAGGTTCACCATGCTTTCACCAATTAATCTTCAAATTAGCCCTCAGGGCATTCATAGCGGCTAATAACTCATCTTCGCCGTTCATAGAAGCCCTCACTAACCAGCCCAACACTTTATATAGTTCCTTTTTTTTGGACGCTAGTGATTACATCCATGTTGGGTATACAAGCCTGCATGATAGCAAACCATAGGAGCATGAGATCCTTATAACATAAGACACAAAATTCATCTCATTTTGTTCACATCTTCGTCAACAGGTTCCATGGCCCATCACACTTCAACTTCTTTTTTTTCTCATGATCCACAGCACATCAGAGGTACTGAGATAGATCTGCAACAGTAATGATGTTGTATACGATGAGAGACAACATGAATCTTAGGGGTTTACCTCACTAGAATTCATAGATCTCTCTAATCATAACGGAACACTTCAAGACCAAATCTAAAATAATCCTGGATGATAACTGAAGCCCATTCATTCCTCTGACAATCTGCAGGCCTTACAATAGTCAGTAGCTCTGAAAACCATGAATTTGGTCGAGACATTTAGGTTGCAAAGATTGCTTCAGAAACCCGCTTTGGAAGGCTCGAATAAAAAAGTTGTAAGACAAAAGATGAAGCAACATGCAAAACTGATTGAAATGATGGTGGTTGAGATCCATTCCAAGTTCAAACTTCGACCAGGGCCCATCATGATTTTTCTCCTTTTTTCCTTCTTTTTTTAAGTTCTTTTTTCTGTCCATGGCTTGCCTGTAGCAAAAGAAACCTCTTCTGTCTTCTTCACACCCTTTTTTTCTTTTTTTTGCCTGCAACAACAGCTACACCTTTGCTTCTATTTTACTCTTCTCTAAATATTGTGGCATGTGAACCAGATTGAAATCCTTACTGTAACTTGAGAGGTTTTATCTCTAACAGTCACGACAATCTTGAGTGACACGACGAATTTGGAAAGGTTGGGCAGTAATGATGTCGGAACCTATCTACTTCCCTCAAATCATCATCCTCTTAAGCAAAATTCAGATTATATGGATGAACAAGATAACATGGTTGTTATTCCAGAACAAATATGGCTGCAACAAAACTAAATCTAAACCTTTGATGTTGGTGAAAGGAGGAACATATTGGAGGAATAAAACTATACAACAAACAGAATGATTTTCAATTTCCAATGCACAAATATCCCTCTATGCAACTATATGCAGAAAATATGTCAGACAAAACCGATGCATGACCACTAAGCTCTCACAGGATGGACCTGCTCTGATACCATGTAGGAAATTAAAAATAAGTAAATATAAAAGATAACCAACTAAAGAGAATTACCCATTTAGGGCTTATTGGGACTTGGGAGAAAGATAGATGGAGAAGGAGAGAGAAGAGAGAAATGGACACTTAAAGGTTACATTGTTACTATTGAGATAATTTGAGTTACATGAGATGGACCCTATATATAGAGGTCAACTTAAATACAAAACTTATTTATGGCAATTTGGAGCTAAACCTATACCCACAACATAACCAGACTCACTACCTACATTAAACACATATACATAAACCTCATTTTCTCCAACAAGGCAAACATGAAGGCACACTCTTCTTGCTAGGGATGGAGTCAGAGGTAAAATCCCTACCATCTGAAAAGTGCATTATTTGTTATAGCTATGCTGCAGTACTTGTTTATCACACCTTTCATGTCTTTTCTCTTTCGAAATATTTCTATCATAGAACTACTTTTTATTAATAAATTATACTATTGTAAATAGAAACTCCCATTGTAAGGATAGTAATTTTTTGCAATTTATCATGTAAGTCCATTAAAAATTATTATGTTCTTCCAATAAAAAAATCCTTTCCTATATTTCTGCCGATTTAGTAGGAAACACATACTTCATTATGGGTTAATTTTCGGAAGATTACACCAAGAACAGGGTGTTTTGGTTTCAGGTTCAGAGGAAGGTTGCTTCATTCTGGACGATGGGAGTGACACCATCGAGCTTTCTCTTTCCAATGAGTTTAAGCACCAAGAGTGGAAAATAGGTCCGATTAACACTTATCAATTCGTTTACTTTAGAAGTTTCTAATTAAGAACTTAAATGGTATTGATTTTTTTCCCCTTCAGGAATGTATGTTATGGTCATTGGACTATATGCTGTTCATACAGGTGTTCCCCCAATTATAAAGGTATTATAATTTGAGTTCATCTTACTATTTATAGGTACTACTATTTCAGTAACCTAAACCTATATAAAGATCTACTTTCTGGTACTAACTGTAGGAATAATATTTTCTGTCACTATGTCGTGTTTTTGGACTGATTGAGAGCTACTGATGGATGGCATTCAATACATACTACTATTTCAGTAAGCTAGACCTATATAAAAACCTACTTTCTTGTACTCATGGTTCAAAATAACGTCCGAAACCACCGGTTTTGGAGCTGGACAATACGTAAAGGAAAACCGGTATTTTGAACCATGCTTGTTCTAACTGTAGGAATAATATTTGTTGTCACTACGTGGTGGATTTAGATCGATTGACAATTACTGATGGATGTAGACTAGTACTCTGATATTAAAAGCAAGAACTGTTTTATTCAATATACACAGGTTACTATTGTGCATTTTGAGTCTTTTAACTATCAGACAATGGCATAACTTTCTCCATGGATGTTCCCTATATCGAATGTGTTGGAACTACATTTTAAAGTTTTTGCGATTTTGAGTGCAGGTTCATAAGATTGTTGATCTTTCTCCTTACCCTGACCGGGAGGCGATGTGGCATCTCGAAGTCATTGAAGCTTTTAAGATGTTCTACCAGCCTTCATTGGAAGAATGACGTAATGTATCAGAAAGTGGAGATTACTTTTTAATACTTTAACCATAGGTACCGTATTCATAATAATGAGTAAGCATTTGGGTCAATCATAGTTTGATTTAGTTGAGAAAATATCTTATTTGGGTGGCTTATCTTTGTTGTAAGTTTCTTAGTTACTACCAACTG
The DNA here is from genome assembly GCA_021018995.1 of Chloranthus sessilifolius. Classification (NCBI taxonomy): domain Eukaryota; kingdom Viridiplantae; phylum Streptophyta; class Magnoliopsida; order Chloranthales; family Chloranthaceae; genus Chloranthus; species Chloranthus sessilifolius. The sequence continues at coordinate 116,480,076 of CM037584.1, forward strand.
CTGATTTTTTGCCTTTTGTTGAAACTGGTCGTGAGAGCACCTTATGAAAATTCCCAGCAATAAATCAAAATAGGATTTGTTGCCTGCACTAGTACCAACAAAATCAAAGTGCATTCAATATTTCAAAATTCCACTTATTGTGAAAATCTCACAAAAAAATCAGATAAAGTTTACCTTTCTCTTGTGTTAATTTAAAATTTTCAGTTTTGACCATGACAATTAAAGTTCTCATTTATTTTCATATGAACTGTTGTTTGAGTCCATTGGTACGGATCAAATTTTTGTTAATCTGAATGATTAAAAAGGTAATTTTTTCCCATGTTCTTAATTATTATGATTATAAGCATAGTTCTAAACCTCGAGTCATCGAGTAACTTGGCCGAGTTGTTTGACTCGGGATTTCGAGTTTAGTTGAAGTAGAGATTTCACTAGGATGATGCAACCAGGGTTCATAAACTATCCTTATATATAAATATTTTCATGGGATAAGATTTTAGAAACCTTATCTCTTAAAAAAGAATTAAATTACCCATTTAACCAACATCTTTTTCCTTGTAAATATTTTTCTAATTTTTATAAAACATATATATTTTTAAAATATTTACTAAATTAACGAGTCGGAGCAAGTCAAGTTTATCTGAGTCTTCGAGTTATCTCGACCTAGCTGCCTTTCAAGTCGAACTCAAATTTTTTCAATCCATGATTATAAGCATAGTTTATGAAAAATTTAAAGGGACAGATGCTGTTAATGAATAATGTGACTGTGAGTGCAGTTTTGTCCATGTGTTTCCGTTCTTATTTTTTATTTTTGTTTTTCTCAGTCGCTGACATCATCCTCGAACTGCTGACATCAACATCATACCATGTGTCGTCGTGATCCTGGCTCGAGATTGGTCATATTGGAAGGCTATCACTGTGGTATATTTGTATTAATTTTTTTAGAATAGTTTTGAGGTATTTTCGTATGAAATTAATATTGCTAGAAAAATAGGTCAGATCTCATTTTTCATTGACCGTCACTGCGGGACATCAATATTTGCGTATTAGTTATGCATTTGGGTTTTTTTTGCCCTAGCTTTCAAATGCTTATGGTCTTTGTATTAGTTGGATGAATATATGATAAATAACATTGAGTTTTTGGCTAAAAAAAGGTCACTGTGTATCCCCGTTATACATTTTCCTGGGACTGATTCAAAATCTTGTGTGATTGTTTGCTGATTTGGGCCGATGTGGCAGAGTAACATTTTTCTGGGACTGATTCCCATATAAATTTTATTGGATTTTGCACAACAGTGGGTGGATGTTGTCTTGTTTGTGTTTGGTCGGCCTGCTAATAATGCTAGGCAACTTGTCTTTGGTTGAGAAGGAAACTTGTTGGTTGAACTTTTCGTTAGATTATTATTATTATTATTATTATTATTATTATTTCTTAGTATATGCTGTGTAGTGGATATAGCATATATCTAAAGTTGAAATGGTTGGGAATCTCATTATGGGCTCGAATATTGAGTTATTCGATCATATGAATCCTTCTTGTCATCGTCAACTCGTCATCTAGGGATATATGGGATTACTTAGAAGCCTTGTATTTGCATGGCAATATGGCCTAGATTTTCCAGCATGAGATGTGCATCAAGCGGCTGCAATGAGGCTAGCTGCTCATATGGACCATTCTAACTGTTTTAACAAATTAAAGAGTCTATGGGATGGGGTTGGGTTACTTTTTCCCCATTGCTAAATGAACCTATCCATGTATGTGTGGTGTGGGGGAAAACTGAGAAATATTTAGACAATAGTTTTTCCAATTGTTAACTAGAAGCCACTGCTGATATCTCATAACTTTGGAAGCCACTGCTGATGGCTCAATTTCGTTAGTATCGGATAGTTGCATAATCAATCTCTATACTACTCTCCTGTGGAACATATTGATGTCTATTTTGTATTGCTGTGTTGGTGTGTAGTAAGTGGTATTTGTGGTTGTGCTCACTACCTTGTAAGGGTAGTATTGTAAAATGTCTTTTTGTAGTAATATTAATTTGTCGCTAGTGTGTCTCATTTACACTGTGCCTTCCACTCAACCAATTTATTTCTCTTCTTTCCTTCCTCTCTTCCTCTCATTCTTTAATCCCAACCCTAAAATCACTTAGTCTAACACTAATACCCCCTAACCAACCCCTAATTCCACAAATTTAAAATCTAATCTCTCACAGGTAAAATGATTTTGGTATCAGAGCAAGTTAAAGCCTGCAACTACTGACGTCAGCAATGCTTTTGTTGACGTCAGCATTCTATCAATCCAGTCATACTTTGATGATCTAGGAGGTACCAGAAGGATCAAAATCACCTCCTCTTTATGATGTTTTATAATCTGAGAGGCTTTATTGGTAGTTATACTCTGTTTTTCTGTGCTATTTCTAAATATACAGATTTAGGATTTATCATGCATTCTCATGTTTCAAGGCTCAATTCGATTGTGGTTGATGGCATTTCAATTGGAATTTACTGTGCTATCTAGTCATGAAATTTCAAATGATCTGAAGAGGATTTAATGGTACTTGAGTTAAGTTTCCTTGGTCACCCACCCGTGAATATACTAAGTTTTGGTTAATTGCTTCTCTAACCTGATTTGTCAACTGTGAGTGTCTTGAATCAGGTATTTTTATTCATGTTCCTCATGCTGGATTAAATAGTTTTTTTCCGGAAGTGGGAGACCTGAGTTCGAATGCCCCCTTGAGGCCACCCTAGGGATTTATATCCCATGCTGACTCGGCATGTGCTAACTTGGGGTATGCACATGCCCCTGGGATTAGTCGGGTGCTCTAAGAGGCCCGGACACCCAGGTTATCAAAAAAAAAAAAAAATAGTGTTTATTTATTTCAAGCAAATCTTGGGTAATTCAAGCTTTGGTATGAGTTTGGGATTACACTCAGTCAAGTTTTTAAGGATTGTCCCACCTAAACCAATCTGGATCATTGATCCGAATCGGTATCAGCCGATTCAGATGTAGTGAACGATTCAGCTGAGAAGAAAAGGGGAAGACCATATAAAATAGTGAAAAAAATGGGAAAATGGAAGAAAAAAAAATCAGAAATGTGAAAAATTAGAAAATAAAATAAAGACACCAGAACCATTCATTTGAGGTGCAATTTAGAACCTTCCAGCTGGGGGAAAAAAGGGAAAGATCAGATAGAATAATGAAAAAATGGGAAAAAAAATCAAAAAAATGAAAAACTCAGGTTTATGTATATGTGTTTAATGTAGGTAGTGAGTCTGGTTATGTTGTGGGTATAGGTTTAGCTCCAAATCTGAACCCAGTCGCGTAAGAGTCATGTTATACTCATCAGAGTACTGACAATTGGGGATTTTGCATGGCTGGGTCTGATATGAGTCATTTAATAACACTTATAAGTCCAAGGAAGACTAATGTGAGTCCTGTAGGCTCCAAATCTGACAGTCATTGAGATCAGTCATGTTAGGCTCTGATAACAGTGATGTGCCAATAGACATTTTGCATAACTGGGTTTGATATGAGTCATTTACTGACTCTTATAAGTCCAAGGAAGACTCATTTGAGTCCTGTAGGCTCCAAATCTAATAGTCAATGAGATCAATCATGTTATAGTCTGATAACAATGACGTACTAATAGGCATTTTGCATGACTTGGTCTGATATGAGTGATTTACTGACTCTTATAAGTCCAAGGAAGACTCATGCGAGTCCTGTAGGCTCCAAATCTGATACTCAGTCACGTGAGTCATGTTCTACTCACCAGATCACTGACAAATGAAGATTTTGCATGACTGGGTCTGATATGAGTCATTTACAGACTATTATAAGTCCAAGGAAGACTCATGTGAGTCCTGTTAGCTCTATATCTGATAGTTAATGAGATCAGCCATGTTATACTCCGATAACATAGGCATGCCAATGGGCATTTTGCATCACTGGGTTTGATAGGAGTCATTTACTGACACTTATTAGACCAAGGAAAACACATGTGAGTCATGTAGGCTTCAAATAGGATTCTCAGACGCGTGAGAGTCATGTTATACTAACGAGAGCACTGACAAAGGAGGATTTTGGATGACTGGGTCTGATATGAGTCATTTACTGATTCTTATAAGTCAAAGGAAGATTCATGTGAGTCTTGTAAGCTCCAAATTTGATACTCAGTCGCGTGAGGGTCTTGGTATACGCACTAGAGCACTGACAATTGGGGATTTTGCATAACTAAGTCTGATATGAGTCATTTACTGACTCTTATAAGTCCAAGGAAGACTCACGTGAGTCATGTTGGCTCCTAACCTGATAGTCAATGAGATCAATCATGTTATAGTCTGATAACAATAGGCGTTTGCATGACTGGGTCTGATATGAGTCATTTACTAACTCTTATAAATCCAAGGAAGTCTCATGTGAGTCTTGCATGCTCCAAATCTGATAGTCAATGAGATCAGTCAAGTTATAGTCTGATAACAGTTACGTACCAATAGGATTTTTGCATGACTGTATCACATGAGCCATTTATTAACTCTTATAAGTCAAAGGAAGACTCATGTGAGTCTTGTTAGATCCAGATCTGATAGTCAATGAGATCAGTCATGTTGTAGTATGAAAACATTGGCGTGCCAATGGGCATTTTGCATGACTGGATCTGATAAGAGTCTTTTACTGACACTTATAAGTCCAAGGAAGACTGATGTGAGTCTTGTTGGCTCCAAATTTGATACTCAGTCGCGTGAGAGTAATGTTATACTCACCAAAGCACTGACAAATGGGGATTTTCCATGACTGGGTCTGATATGAGTCATTTACTGGCTCTTGTAAGTCCAAGGAAGACTCATGTGAGTCCTATAGGCTCCAAATATGATACTCAATCGCGTGAGAGTCATGTTATACTCTCCAGAGCACTGAGAACTGAAGATTTTACATGAATGAGTCTTATATGAGTCATTTGTTGACTCTTATAAGTCCAAGGAAGACTCATGTGAGTCCTGTTGGTTCCAAATCTAACAGTTATTGAGATCAGTCATGTTATAGTCTTATAACAGTGATGTCCCAAAAGGCATTTTACATGACTGGGTCTGATATGAGTCATTTACTGACTCTTATAAGTCCAAGGAAGACTCATGTGAGTTATGTAGGCTCCAAATTTGATAGTCAATGAAATCAGTTATGTTATAGTTTGATAACAGTGACGTACTAATAGGCATTTTGCATGACTGGGTCTGATATGAGTTATTTACTAACTCTTAAAAGTCCAAGGAAGACTCATGCGAGTCTTGTAGGTTGCAAATCCGATACTCAGTTACGTGAGAATCATGTTCTACTCACCAAAGCACTGAGAAATGGAGATTTTTGCATGACTGGGTTTGATATGAGTCATTTACTGACTCTTATAAGTCAAAGGAAGACTTATGTGAGTCTTGTTGGCTCCAGATCTGATAGTCAATGAGATCAGTCATGTTAAAGTCTGGTAACAGTGACGTGCCAATGAGCATTTTACATGACTGGGTCTGATAAGGGTCATTTACTGACACTTATAAGTCCAAGGAAGACTCATGTGAGTCCTGTTGGCTCCAAATTTGATACTCAATCATGTGAGAGTCATGTTATACTCACCAGAGCACTGACAAATGGGAATTTTGCATGACTGGCTTGTATGCTCCAGATTTGTATGCTCCAGATTTGATAGTCAATGAGATCAGTCATGTTATAGTCTGATAACAATAATGTACCAATCAGATTTTTGCATGACTGGATCACAAATAAGTCATTTATCGACTCTTGTTAGTCCAAGGAAGACTTATGTGAGTCTTGTAGGCTCCAAATCTGATAGTCAATGCGATCAGTCATGTTATAGTCTGATAACAGTGGCGTGTCAATAGACATTTTGCATTACTGGGTCTAATATGAGTCATTTACTGACACTTATAAGTCCAAGGAAGATTCATGTGGGTCCTGTAAGCTCCGAATATGATACTCAGTCGTGTGAGAGACAAGTTTTATTCCCCAAAGCACTGACAAATGAGGATTTTACATGACTTGGTCTGATATGAGTCATTTACTGACTCTTATAAGTCCCAAGAAGACTGATGTGAGTCCTGTAGTCTCCAAATATCTTTCTCAGACGTGTGAGAGTCACGTGATACTCACCAGAGCACTAACAAAGGGGGATTTTACATGACTGGGCTTGATAAGAGTCATTTCCTGACTCTTATAAGTCAAAGGAAAATTCATGTGAATCCTGTAGGCTACAAATCTGATACTCTGTTGCGTGAGGGTCATGTTATCGCACCAGAGCACTGACAATTGGGGATTTTGCATGATTGAGTCTGATATAAGTCATTTACTGACTCTTATACGTCCAAGGAAGACTTATGTCAGTCTTGTAGGCTCCAAATCTGACAGTCATTGAGATCAATCATGTTATAGTCTGATAACAGTGACGTCCCTATAGACATTTTGCATGACTGGGTCTTATATGAGTCATTTACTTACTCTTATAACTCCAAAAAAGATACATGTGAGTCCTGTAAGCTCCAAATCTGATAGTCAATGAGACCAGTCATGTTATAGTCTGATAACAGTGACGTACCAATAGACATTTTGCATGACTGGGTCTGATATGAGTCATTTACTGACTCTTATAAGTCCAATGAAAACTCATGTGAGCCATGTAGGCTCCAAATCTGATTCTCAGACGCGTGAGTGTCATGTTATACTCTCCAGAGCACTGACAAATTTGAGATTTTGCATGACTGAGTATGATATGAGTCATTTACTGACTTTTACAAGTCCAAGGAAGACTCATGTGAGTCTTGTAGGCTCCAGTTCTGACAGTCATTGAGATCGGTCATGTTATAGTTTTATAATCGTAACGTGCCAATAGGCGTTTTGCATGACTAGGTCTGATATGAGTCATTTACTTACTCTTATAAGTGCAGAGAAGACTCATGTGAGTCTTGTATGCTCCAGATCTGATAGTCAATGAGATCAGTCATGTTATAGTCTGATTACAGTGACGTACCAATAGGATTTTTGCATAACTGGATCACATATTAGTCATTTATTGACTCTTATCAGTCCAAGGAAGACTTATGTGAGTCCTGTAGGCTCCAAATCTTATACTTAGTCGCGTGAGTCTTGTTATACTCACCAGAGCACTGACAAATGGGGATTTTGCTTAACTGTGTCTGATATGAGTCATTAAATGACTCTTGTAAGTCCAAGGAAGACTCATGTAGGTCTTGTAGGCTCCAAATCTGATTCTCAGACGCGTGATAGTCATGCGATACTCACCATTGCACGGACAAATGAGGATTTTGCATGACTGTGTCTGACATGAGTCATTTGCTGACTCTTATAAGTCCAAGGAAGACTCATGTGTGCCTTGTCGGCACCTGATCTGATACTTAGTCGCGTGAGAGATGTGTTATACCGCCAGAGCACTGACAAATTTGGAATTTGCATGACTGGGTCTGATATGGGTAATTTACTGACTCTTATAAGTCCAAGGAAGACTTACGTGAGTCCAGTAGGCTCCAAATCTGATACTCATTTGCGTCAGAGCCATGTTCTACTCACCAGAGCACTAACAAATGAGGATTTTACATTACTGGTTCTGGTATGTGTCATTTACTGACTCTTATAAGTCCGAGGAAGACTCATGTGAGTCCTATAGGCTCCAAATCTGACAGTCATTGAGATTAGTCATGTTATAGTATGATAGCAGTGAGTTGCTAATAGGCATTTTGCATGATTGGGTCTGATATGAGTCATTTATTGGCTCTTATAAGTCCAAAGAAGACTCATGTGAGTCATTTTGGCTCTAGATCTGATAGTCAATGAGATCGGTAATGTTATAGTCTGATAACAGTGACATACCAATAGGCGTTTTGCATGACTGGGTCTGATATGAGTCATTTACCGACTCTTATAAGTCCAAAGAAAACTCATGTTAGTCTTGTATACTCCAGATCTGATAGTCAATGAGATCAGTCATGTTATAGTCTGATAACAATAACGTACCTATAGGATTTTTGCTTGACTGGATCACTTATGAGTCATTTATTGACTCTTATTAGTCTAAGGAAGAAACATGTGAGTCTTATAAGCTCCAAATCTGATAGTCAATGAGATCTGTCATGTTATAGTCTAATAACAGTGACGAGTCAATAGACATTTTGCATGACTGGGTCTGTTATGAGTCATTTACTGAATCTTATAAGTCCAAGGAAGATTCATGTGAGTCCTGTAAGCTCCGAATTTGATACTCAATCGCATGAGGGACAAGTTTTACTCCCCAAAGCACTTACAAATGAAGATTTTATATGACTGGATCTGGTATGAGTCATTTACTGACCCTTATAAGTCCCAGGAAGACTCATGTGAGTCCTGTAGGCTCCAAATAGGATTCTCAAACGCATGAGAGTCATGTTATACACACCAGAGCACTGACAAAGGGGGATTTTGCGTGACTGGGTCTAATATGAGTCATTTACTGACTCTTATAAGCCAAAGGAAGATTCATGTGAGTCTTGTAGGCTCCAAATTTTATACTCAGTCGCGTGAGGGTCATGTTATACTCGCCAGAGCACTGGCAATTGGGGATTTTGCATGACTGAGTCTGATATGAATCATTTACTGACTCTTATAAGTCCAAGGAAGACTCATTTTAGTCCTGTAGGCTCCCAATCTGACAGTCATTAAATCAGTCATGTTATAGTTTGATAACAGTGTCATTCTTATAGGCATTTTGCATGACTAGGTCTTATATGGTCATTTACTTACTCTTATAACTCCAAAAAACACTCATGTGAGTCCTGTAGGCTCCAAATCTGATAGTCAATGAGACCAGTCATGTTATAGTCTGATAACAGTGACGTACCAATAGGCATTTTGCATGACTGGGTTTGATTTGAGTCTTTTACTGACTCTTATAAGTCCAAGTAAGACTCATGTGAGTCTTGTAGGCTCCAAATCTGATACGCAGACACGTGAGAGTCATGTTAAACCCGCCAGAGCACTGACAAATGGAGATTTTGCATGACTGGGTCTGATATGAGTCATTTACTGACTCTTATAAGTCCAAGGAAGACTCATGTGAGTCTTGTTGGATCCATATCTGATTGTCAATGAGATCAGTCATGTTAAAGTTTGATAACAGTGACGTAGCAATAGGCGCTTTGCATGACTGGGTCTGATATGAGTCATTTACTGACTCTTGTAAGTCAAAGGAAGATTCATGAGAGTCCTGTAGGCTCCAAATCTGATAGTCAATCGCGTGAGGGTCATGTTATACTCGCCAGAGCACTGAACATTGGCGATTTTGCATGACTGGGTCTGATATGAGTCATTTACTGAGTCTTATAAGTCCAAGGAAGACTCATGTGAGTCCTGTAGGCTCCAAATCTATTACTCAATCGCATGAGAAGCAAGTTATACTCCCTAGAGCACTGACAAATGAGTTTTTTGCATGACTGGGTCTTATATGTGTCATTTACCGACTCTTATAAGTCCAAGGAAGACTCATGTGAGTCCTGTAGGCTCAAAATCTGATTCTCAGACGCATGAGTCATGTTATACTCACTAGAGCACTGACAAATGGGGATTTTGCATGACTGGGTCTGATATGAGTCATTCACTGACTCTTATAAGTCAAAGGAAGATTCATGTGAGTTCTGTAAGCTCCAAATCTGATATTCAGTCGCGTGAGGGTCATGTTATACTCACCAAAGCATTGACAATCGGGGATTTTACATGGTTGAGTCTGATATGAGTCATTTACTGTCTCTTATAAGTCCAAAGAAGACTCATGTGAGTCTTGTAGGCTCCAATTCTGACAGTCATGTTATAGTCTGATAACCGTAACGTGCCAATAGGCATTTTGCATGACTGGGTCTGACATGAGTCATTTACTTACTCTTATAAGTGTAGAGAAGACTCATGTGAGTCTTTAATCTCCAGATCTGATAGTCAATGAGACCAGTCATGTTATAGTCTGATTACAGTGATGTACCAATAGGATATTTGCATGACTGAGTCACATTTTAGTCATTTATTGACTCTTATCAGTCCAAGGAAGATTCGTGTGAGTCTTGTAGGCTCCAAATCTATACTCAGCCGCGTGAGAGTCTTATTATACTCACCAGTGCACTGACAAATGGGGATTTTGCTTGATTGGGTCTGATGAGTCATTAAATGACTCTTATAAGTCCAAGGAAGACTCGTGGGTCTTGTAAGCTCCAAATCTAATTCTTAGTCGCGTGAGAGTAATGCTATACTCACCACAGCACGGACAAATAGGGATTTTGTATGACTGTGTTTGATGAGTCATTTACTGACTCTTATAAGTCCAAGAAAGACTCATGTGTGCCCTGTCGGCACCTGATCTGATACTCAGTCGCGTGAGAGTAGTGTTATACTCGCCAGAGCACTGGCAAATTTGGATTTTGCATGACTGGGTCTAATATGAGTAATTTACTGATTCTTATAAATCCAAGGAAGACTTACGTGAGTCCAGAAGGCTCCAAATATGATACTCAGTTGCGTCAGAGTCATGTTCTACTCTCCAGAGCACTGATAAATGTGGATTTTGTATGACTGGTTCTGGTATGAGTCATTTACTGGCTCTTATAAGTCCGAGGAAGACTCCTGTGAGTCCTATAGGCTCCAAATCTGACTGTCATTGAGATCAATCATGTTATAGTCTGATAGCAGTGGCATGCCAATAGGCATTTTGCATGATTGAGTCTGATATGAGTCATTTACTAACTCTTATAAGTCCAAGGAAGACTCATATGAATCCTATAGGCTCCAAATCTGATACTCAGTCGCGTAAGAGTAATGTTATATTCGCCAAAGCACTGACAAATGGAGATTTTGAATGACTAGATCTGATATGAGTCATTTATTGACTTTTATAAGTTCGAGGAAGACTCATGTGAGTCATATAGGCTCCAAATTTGATACTCAGTTGTGTGAGAGTCATGTTATACTCACCAGAGCACTGACGAATGGAGATTTTTCATAACTGGGTCTTATATGAGTCATTTATTGACTCTTATAAGTCCAAGGAAGACTCATGTGAGTCTTGTTGGCTCCAGATCTGATAGTCAATTAGATTAGTTATGTTATAGTCTAATAACAGTGACGTACCAATAGGTGTTTTGCATGTCTAATATGAGTCATTTACTGACTCTTATAAGTCTAAGGACGACTCATGTGAGTCCTGTATGCTCCAGATCTGATTGTCAATGAGATCAATCATATTATAGTCTGAAAACAGTGATGTTCCATTAAGCTTTTTGCATGACTGGGTCTCACGAGTCATTTATTGACTCTTATAAGTCCAAGGAAGACTCATGTGAGTCCTGTAGGCTCCAAATCAGATACTCAGTCACGTGAGAGTCATGTTATACTCACCTTAGCACTGACAAATGAAGATTTTTACTAACTCTTAATAGTCCAAAGAAGACTCACGTGAGTCCTGTAAGCTCCAAAGCTGACTGTCATTGAGATCTGTTATATTATAGTCATATAATAGTGGCGTGCTCATAGACATTTTAAATGATTGGGTCTGATATGAGTCTTCTACTTACTCTTAAAAGTCCAAGGATGACTCTTGTGAGTCATGTAAGCTCCAAATCTGATAGTCAATGAGATGAGTCATATTTTACTCTGATAACAGTGACGTACTAATAGGCATTTTGCATGACTGGGTTTGATATGAGTCATTTAATGACTCTTATAAGTCCAACGAAGACTCCTGTGAGTCCTGTAAGCTCCAGAACTGACAGTCAATGAGATCAACTATGTTATAGTCTGATAACAGTGATATACTAATAGGCATTTCGCATGACTAGGTCTGATATGAGTCATTTACTTACTCTTATAAGTCTAAGAAAGACTCATGTGAGTCATGTTGTCTCCAAATCTGTTAGTCAATAAGATCAGTCATGTTATTGTCTGATAACAGTGACGTTCCAATAAGCTTTTTGCATGACTGGGTCTAATATGAGTCATTTACTAACTCTTATGTCCAGCGAAGACTTCTGTGAGTCCTGTAGCCTCTAGAACTGACTATCATTAAGATCAGTCATGTTATAGTCTGATAACCTAATTGAAAGAGCACTCACTAGTTCACACATAGACATATATATGCGTGATAATATACCTCGGCTTCTGTTAGTAGACCATAAATAATATCTAAAAAATAAAATATACTTTGTTGCTTCGCTTGTAACACAACAATCTTTTTAGACAATCATAGAAAAAGCTAACCAAACTATTTAGAGAAGCACACTCATCTCATCTGTCACATTTGTTGCATCTATATCCAAAGCAGTCGAATAGAATGTGACAAATTATAGAGTAGTACGCACCTTTACAACAATATGGGATTAGACTACATTTACTTCTACAAGTAACTTTGAAAAAATTAAAAATACTTCGATGCTTCGCTTATAACAGTGTAAAATTATTAAACAATCATAGATAAAGCTAACTAAAAAATGTAGATAACCCTAAATCAAGGAAGGCTTCATTTTCCTTTACTGCTTATTGACGTAGTCACCTCAAATTTTTTGGCGAACTCTTCAATCTCTATCGTCACTTTTACTTTTAAGTCGTCCCTTTCAATGTTTTCTAACTTCGAAGCCGAGGTTAGAGAACTTTCGTCCTACCAGCTAAAGTACCGATATTAATAACAATGTAAAGTACTTACGTCCGGGATTCTTGAGAGAGTTTGATACTCGCAGCGTTGATTGCTTCTGAAAGTAGCAAAGAGGACGACCATCGTCCAAGTGACCATTTCATCGTTCCCGACGTTTTGATTTACGAATGCCGAACATTCATCCTCCCATCTGAAGAAGCCAAATGGTAACACTTGTAATATTTACAGTCGGGATTCTTGTTAGAGTTTGAAACCCGATGCACTGCTGGTTTTTTACGGTTACATAAGGGTGCACCCTTCCATCAACGATCTTCTTTTGTGAACATTCTCTAATCCAATGTCCTTGCATTCCACAATCAAAACAGACATCCATTTCAGCTTCTCTGTATAAGGATTTTAGATACAATTGCAACTAAATTGAATATAAAATTAAATAAATGTGATATGGTAAATGGCAGTAGAAGTGTAATTTAATTGAAGAACACTTTACATAAAAAATAAACTTAGAAATGTTACATGACAGTGCAAGTCCAATAAAGTCTTAAGAACTCATAGTTCAGTTCCAAAAATTACATTGCATTATTGATGAACATAATGATATAATACTGCCTGTTTGATGTACTAAGAGAATAGCAACATACGATACAAAAGATGGGATCATTTTATACTAAAATTTATCAAGGTTTAGCTTCTCCTCTAAGTAACTCTAGCATAATTCTATCTCTAAAGTAAGGCATATGACATTGATCAAAATCGAAACTAAGCCCACGTGATGCGTAGTCAATGCACTTTATTATAAAGGCTCTGCAATCAAAGTAATTTGATTGATGCGGGATAGCAAGTGGTCTAGTAAACGGCCAATCTCTGACGTTGATATTATCGTCACCCTGTTGAGCTAGGATCTTAAAATGAACGTTTTTCTGTATTTACGAACATTCAAATTTTATTAATTTGACATATAACAATAAAGATCTAGAGTTGAATGATATACGTTCCAATATGTTTACCATGTCCGGACAATGGACAGTGTCACTTTGTCCACCAGATGAGTCTAAATACTCAACTTTCCTCTCTTTCATGTATAATATGAACAAAGATCAGTGATAGTCTCTATTCATGGAAAGGTAAACCTGTTAAGTGACGCTATGTTATGAGAGACGAGTTGCGGACTTTAACAATAGTACAAGTACGAAGGAAGCACCTAAAATTTATCCAAATACCTTGTCACATTCGCTTATTTTATATTCTAGTGTCTAGGGTGAAGTCCAAACGATAAGGTTTTTGTTTGTATCAGCTTCATCTTTCGCTAACGATTCCTTCAATTTCGTCTAAACAAAATATGAAATGGGTTTAAGAGATAATTACAAATTATAGGATGTGAAAATGAAAAATTAGATCGTTCTTGAGAAGAAATGACTCTTTATAAATTTCTTTTTAAGATCATTCTCTCATTTCTTCAAGATAAAGTATGTATCAATTGCCTACAAAACAAAATCTTATATCACCCTAATGGATACCATGCAATAAAGATTTGTACTATAATAAACATAGGCTCATTAGACTGACTGACATCAGACGACCTATGGATATCGGACGGACGAGTCTATGAATATAAGCATGTGTGCCTTTTAAAATGTTGACCTTACTTCACTGTCAAGCCAATCAGTACCATGGGTTAAAATGCCGGAAAATGCAGCGTATCGTCCCAAAAAACGTACGCATGGACGATACGCATTTAACGAAGAAAACCGGACGATACATTGAATGTATCATCCGGTATTACACATATAAAAGGGCGATACGGTACTTTTAATGTACCGTATCGTCCACCTCCAATACCGATACGTATCGTCCGATACGTATCGGTATCGGACGATATTTTGATCCATGATCAGTACCATAAAATGAGAACAAGTTCTTCGCCGCGATGGACAGTCTATCGGCCATGTGAATCTCACGTCTGCAAAGCCACATAGGTTGTTAAGAGAATAATTGAATTACATTAACTATAACTCAATAACTTTCAAAGGAGTGAAACTCTACTCTACGAGGCCATCATTAAGAGCTTTATTTATATCATATTTATCATTTTGTGTTAGTGGTTTCATAGACCAGTGGAAACCATCGTAGTCCTTATGTGGATAGACCACACATACAAAATAACATTCAACTAAATTTAACATATATATGTTTAAACCTTTACGTTAGCTAATTGACCATTCACCTTCAGCGCACCTTTTCCTTTAGAGGTGGTCTCTTGGTTGTAAATTTAGTATCAGTCTTTCTCTACGGTCTTTCTTGCATGTATATCCTACGATTAAATACGTTGGAAACTTATACTCTTCAAAACATAAAAATTATTAATTTCAACATTTGCAGAGATCACATTTCCTTCTTCTCCGAAGTTGCTTTTGAGGGTTCATTTAATTACCCACTGTGAAGATACATGTGTTTGGGAGTGGACATTCAGAAGATTGACTTTATAGAGTTGATTGGCATGTTGAAGTCTTCGGTGGTAATGGGGTTTACGAAAGAACCCTCGAAATTATTTACCGATGTCGTTTGGAGAGTAACTCGGCCTCTTAAACTATCCCACACTCACTTATAAGTATCAATTACGCCCACCGACTTTGTTTCACTTTTCCCAAGGGATTCCTTTTTATTGTTATCAGGTGTTGATGTAACTTTGGTTTCCACTATAGATTCTTCTCTCATCTCCCCAATAAATTCTCTATCATCATCTTGTTTCATGAACGCTTGATCGGCTAGCATCTCGAAGATCTGCACCATTTCATTGGTAAAAACAACAAAAGACATCTGCTCTTTATCATCTACATTAGAAATTACCCCTCATCTTCTTTCAAGGATGTATGCATCGAATGATCCTCCTTATTGCTTTCGAATGATTCACGAGGCAATTCGCTCACATCTTCTACAAATGTTTCTTCAGAGTTCCTCTACCCATTATCTATTATCTTAGAAGTACGACTTCTTCTATCAGTACGAGGGTCAATAGTGATTGACTCTAATTTCATGGGCATACGTGTATTTTGACTAGCCTTATTTTGTTTATAAGTATCCCAAGGGACTTGCACTTTTTCCTTGCCTTTCACGTCACTATCCCGAAGGACTTGCACTTTTTCCTTGCATTTCACGTCACTATCCTGAGGGACTTACATTTTTTCCTTGTCTTTCACTTCACTATCCCTCGGTGGATTAGTTGGAGGACTTATATTTTAGGAGTCATTCTTTTCAGTAAAACTACTTCTTTCCGCATATTTATTACGATTGGGAGAGGATTTGAAATTGCACTCTTTACGTTAGTCATGTTTTATAACAATAACCTATCAGTTAGATTTTGAAGACACTGTAACAAATAACAATAATTTATATTAAGTATCTTACTTTCAAAATTGTTATCTAAAACTCTAACAATTTTAGACCCTTTCCTAGATCATTGTTTAACTTCTTTTGTCTTCGCACTTGATAGACAAGTTTGTTGTTGGACTTCTCCAACGCTGTGATGCGACTACCTTATTCTTTGGAAGACATTTCTAGGAGTTGAAGACAGTTGAATTCGCAACCAATATAATCATTAATCTGATCTTGGATCATATCTTCTAATAATTCACCATCAGTGAATTCAAATTTTGGAATTATCTATGGATATGTTACCAGGAGGGTGAGACCAAGTTATCCGGAGAAGCGACTTCTTCATTTATTCACAGTTATAAAATGGAATTGGTTGAGGTTGACACGAATAATACTTTAAAATTATTAAGCTCCGTAAGGTAATACTTTCGATGATGACTTTTTACTGAGGTATACTTTGTATAACTTGGAAAATCATCGATAATTGAAGTCGGTGCTATGGTCGGAAAGTGTTCGTATGCTCAAATCTAAAATCACAAACTAAAATTTGTTAGGGAATATATGTATTATGCGGTAAACGGTGTGCAGATGGATAACGTTCGCAAAGACAATGGTTAACCTGCAGTGCAAAGGTACATCCATCAAAATTGGTATGCACGCCGCTCCTCTTAAAATTTAAAGAGGCAGATCGAACGAAGTTTAACAAACATGTATGAGTAACCCGTCCCCATGCAATTCTGTTAAAGTACTCAATATAATAGATTAATCTCATGTACGTCTTTTCAATTGTCTTAGAGCTATTTGGTATCATGGATATCGTAAGAATATGCAATAAGGTGAGACGAGTAAAATCGATTCTCTTTTTCTATACTAGCAACAGTCACTACTTTTTCTATTACACCAACAATAATACTCCCTACCCGACCAAAATATTTCATACAAAATAAATTAATGACTTCATTTTCAACATTCAGACCTTCCCCCAGAGTTCCAGGGATAATTCCA
This sequence comes from Chloranthus sessilifolius, assembly GCA_021018995.1. Taxonomy (NCBI): domain Eukaryota; kingdom Viridiplantae; phylum Streptophyta; class Magnoliopsida; order Chloranthales; family Chloranthaceae; genus Chloranthus; species Chloranthus sessilifolius. Next base: position 116,497,130 of record CM037584.1, read on the forward strand.
ACATGCTTAAGACCAAGTAAAGCGGACATTTCTAGTAAGGGAAAACCAACAGTACGCCCGCCAATGGAGAACCTCTCAGACTCATAATCAAAATTTTCTATTAATATGTATCTCAGCTCGTTGATTGTAGGAATATCTATTAGACGAAGAAGAGGCTTCACTGCAGTTGAACTAAGAGCTTCAAGCTTCACAGGCGATGAAGCAGCTATAAGTGTAGAGACCCTAAGGGTAGAACATGCAATTTTATCCTCATGTGTATAATTTATGACATTACAGTATAATTAATTTATGAACATGTGCCAGAAAGTTTTAAAAAAAATAAATGCATTTACAATTTACCATGAGTGAATTCAGCCACAATACCGGTTTTAGACAAATATGACCTCTTTAAAGACTACGACAGTCTCATAACAGACCCAACATAATTCATACAAAAAATCAATAAATATACTTACAATAATAAACAAATTTCCTTAATATTAACTATCATTTTTCAGAAAATTAATGGCATTAACAGTTTGTCGTGAGTGACAAACTATAGGACGAAAAATGTCTTATATGAGACGAAAATGGTCTTATGTAAGACTGAAATGATCTTATATGAGACGAAAATGGTCTTATATGTGTCCCCTATAAATAGGGTAAATAGAAAGGTAGTTGGGACCCCGATCGATAATTATCTCTAAAAACAAGTCATTCATAATACAAAGGTTAAACATTTATGGCAGCATTACTACATTTCTATCTACCTCAAACAAGTCATTCATTAAAACAAAGATTCACCATTTATGGCAACATTACTACATTTGCATATAGCTAAAACAAGTCATTCATTAAAACAAAGGTTGAGCATTTAGGGCAACATTACTACAACAGTGTTTTATGAGTTTGCTCTAATGAGTTTACCGGACGGCTGGAGATGTGCACGCAGAAAAGTTTAGATGTACGTGATCAGAAGAAGATGAAACGTCGGCAAAGTTGAAGGTTTGAAGAGACAACAGCTACAGGCTTCTCCCTGTTGCTTCGTCAGCAGAGAAGAAGATGAAGCGAAGAGAGAGGGGGGCTATATGGGATCCTAATGCTTTCAATGTTCATGAAAATCAATGGCAAGAGAGGAGGGTTTACAGATCTCTGTTTATTGCCTTAAGGGTCCTTTACTAGTATAAAGAAGATTCATATCTTCAAAACAAGAGCTACCCAGACATACCTGAACGTTGTCATAGAGTTCAAATAATGGAACAACAAATAGCGTCGAGTTTTTTGGTATTGCAAAATACTCCCTTTACAGGAAGAAGATGAATAGAAGAGAAAACACCAGCCTTCGTTGATAGTTATGGAAGGATGGGTGTGGGTGTTTTAGTAAATTTATGTTAGGGTATTTTGGTCCTCTAAAGTTTAACTTAAAGAAACAAAATAGACATGTGCAGAATTTTCAGACCCTTGCAGGTAAGTATTAAAAGAAAGAATTTTTAGACCCTTGCAGGTAACAAAAGTAACAAAAAAGACGGAATTTTCAGACCCTTGCAGAATTTTCAGACCTTGTTGGGTCATTTCATGCAATTGGGACCCCGGTGGGTAAATTAGAAAGAGTTGAGACCCTTTTGGGTAATCCACCCTTTTTAAAATTTAACAGGCAAGTAATATGTCGTTGACTTTGCATACACTAATATGCCTGGATTTTTAGCACCATACCATGGGGACAGTGTTACATGGCAGGCAGGGGTCGAGGCAGCCAGTCACATCACACCACATCAGTTGCTAGCACAAAACCTGTCTGCCGTTTGTAATTTTCCTTCAAATGATGTGTCCTAAATTTTGACTCCAACAATAACTCGAAGTGTCTAAACGCTCCGAGAGGGCGAATTATCAAAATCTATACTATCACCACTTTAACTTGCCACATGAGTGGTACAAAATCTATACTATCACCACTTACAACGATCATAGTCAGAGACTAAATCAAGGAGATTGTTTTTCACCCCAACAATAGATCCTGAGACCATTGGCGTACTATCAGACAATCACTTTTTGATACCATGTCTCACAAATCCCAAAAAGTGGCCCTAAAATTACGTTTGAGCATGTTGTGTGCCGCATATTATAGACTACCTATATAGGATTAGTTTTTTTAATCTTGACAGAATCCATGGCGAGGATACTATTTTGTATTGTTTTAGGTGAACTTTATTGGTGTTTTTAGAGAGAGGCTTGGTGGGATTTTGAGATGATTTATCATCTTTTCAATAAAAGCTATGACATATATTGGGTCTCATGGAATTTTATTGAACTTAGGTTTTAATGAGATGGAAAGAAGAATTAGTTGGTTTCAAATTGAAAATTGTATGGTGATCAAAATTAACCTAATTGTTATTTACTATGATTCTGAATGGGGGATTTTACATGGTCATGGCAATGTAGATTTATTTGATTATTGGTTAAAAATTATTTGTTAAGATCTGTCACAGGTGAATGGTGGAGATAGTTGAATTTGTATTTTTGGTTTTCTTATATTTGAATGTGATTGGGTTAAAGTTTTTTTTTTATGATTTTTTATTTTAGTTGAGTTCACCGTTTTGGTACTTTGAACTAAGATTAGTTCACCTTTTTTTAATCTTTTTTCAAATTTTATGGTTTTCTTGTGTTTTGAATTTGGTTGTGTTAAAAATGAGATTTTGATATTTAAAAGGGAGCCATTACTTGCACACATTTTTCAAGTGATTGCACCGAATTGAAAGAAAGACTTGGTATTTTAGGGACATGTGATATGTAAAATGCAATATGGGTTGTATGATTTAAAGTTCATGATCAATAGATCTCTGGTACATAAAATTGGAGCAAAACACGATACTTGTCATATGATCTATTATAGTCAACCTATGAATTATATAATAGCCTTTGACTCCATATAATCAAATGATGAAAATTATATTTTGTTCTAATCTTTTGCAATTGATATCTTTAAATCATAGCCTTCAAATCAAATGGCTTAGATGGTGTTTTCACATAGTAGAGGTCGTCAAACTTGCAAGTCTTTCTTTTAAATTCAGTGCAATCCGGTGCAATCACTTGAAAAGCGTGTGCAAGTAATGACTCCCTATTTTAAATTTTAAAACCTTTATTTTTGTAGTTGAGGTATGCTTATTGTCTAAAGTCAAGATGAGGACCAAGTTTTTCCAATTTATATTTTTGGAGGGATTCTATTGCTAATAGAGTTGGCATAAGGTGACATACCAAACTAACTTTTGACTTTTTGTCTTATCAGTATATTACCAAACTAACTTTTGCTTTTATAAAGCAAAAAAAAGATAGAAAGCAAATTAACTTGAAAGTTACTTTTTAAAAGTACTTTTTATCCAAAGTGGCCCTAAGCCGCCTCCCATTCAACCCTTTTTACTCTTTCTTCTTTAGTTATTCTCTCTTCCACTTATTCATTAAACTTAACCCTAAAACCACGTAGGCTAATCCTAATACCACCTAACCTACCTCTCGTTCTACAAGTCTAAAATCTAATCTCTCACCTCTAAGTTCATTTGCACGCACATCCTACGTCTGATGCTCCAAAAATTTTGAAGGCAATGAGTTCTTGGTTGGAACACTCTCTTTCTAAATGGGAGGTTGATGGGGGCATCCAATTCTAAGAGCCGCCAATGGTTTATCGATGGTGGAAGAAGCATGTGAAGACATCTCAAAGGCTTCAAAACGAAAATTAAAGGTGTTATGGAAATTAAGGTAAGGACATCTGTGTCCAAGGACAACTGTGCCCAAGGACGTCCGTGACGAAGGACATGTGATTTAGACGCTATTTTGTTTTGTGCACATTGTCGAGGACGAATACCTCTATGACCTTCGGACGGACATCTGTCAATTTTGTCCGCAATTTAATGGCTAGATGAGTTTTGAGGCAAAATTTATCGTTTTAGAGTTTTAATTGTTTTAGGACTTTCTTATTTCAAATTTATTATTTAGTTGGGGTTTATTAGCTTATATAAAGGCATTGTAAATATAATTTTAATTAGTTAATGGTTATTGAATATTGCTTTTGAAAATTGTGTGTTTTTATTGAAGTTTTATTTGAGGGTACGATTCTCTCAAAACTTGAAGAGTGATTCTTCTTTCCGCGTGCGGTTTGGTGTGATGCCAACTATCTTCTTGGTGTAAAGCCTTGGAATTTCTATCCATTTTCTCTGTATGTTTTGATTATTTTCAGGTATTTATTTAGTTGTTTCTATTACCGAAAAATCCAAACTTAAATATTTTTTCTTTTAGTTATTGTTGTTGAGATTTTGATCTCTAATTTCATACCCTAATCCTTTGTTTTCCCTTTGAACGATTTAAACCCTTTGGGCTTAAATTCTTCAAGTCCTAGAGGAGTCAAGAGTCGATTCCGAAATTGTTGCTTGGTGCCCTAAACTAGATCGAAACTTGAGTTCCCTCATCGGAACTGTTTTTCTAGATCGACAAACTTCAATGCAAGTGAACACTAGAACTGAATTAACCTAATTGCTTTAATTGAATTTGTTGTACAAAATTTTACATGGTTGGATAATTTTGAATATTTTCGCTATTTAATTTAATATTCAATTAATCTCTAATCCGCATAATTAGGGTTTTAGTGTTTTTATTGCATCAAATTTGGTATCAGAGAACAATTAGTTTAGGGTTGCTAGTACCTATATTAGGTTCTAGGTTTCATATTCATTGGTTGTATACTAGTTTGTGTTGCTTAAGTCCTACGTTATCATAGATTCCGCTAGAATCGAAGCTGTCCTTAATGAACTTTCAACTAAGTTGACCACAGTTCAGACTGAACTCCAAGCCCGGAGAAAGTGTTATAAGTGTCAAGGATTTGGGCACTTTGCCAATCAATATCCCACCAAAGTTCCCATTCAAAATTTATTCATAAAAGGCGATGGAAATCAAGTTCAAGGAAAATTAAAAATAAAAGAGGATGTGTATGAACCACAAAAACCGTGATGAGTGAGGAGATAGAAGAAGTAGAAGAACGTCTAATTTGCATTGAAGAAACTTCTATTTCCATTATGGAAGATAATTTCGTGTTAGCCCACATAAATCAAGCGTGTTTGTGCCGCATGAGTCATTACAGTCGGTAAAAGCATGTCATCATTCTAACGTGCATGGGATTAGTAATCGGATTATATTGAACACTGGAAATACACAAAATCTTTAAAACACATTAAATTTATTTAATAAGTTTAATAATGAAAATTTTGTGTTAATCCAAAATAGCCACAAAAACCGTGATGAGTGAGGAGATAGAAGAAGTAGAAGAACGTCTAATTTGCATTGAAGAAACTTCTATTTCCATTATGGAAGATAATTTCGTGTTAGCCCACATAAATCAAGCGTGTTTGTGCCGCATGAGTCATTACAGTCGGTAAAAGCATGTCATCATTCTAACTTGCATGGGATTAGTAATCGGATTATATTGAACAATGGAAATACACAAAATCTTAAAAACACATTAAATTTATTTAATAAGTTTAATAATGAAAATTTTGTGTTAATCCAAAATGGCCCCGAGCATGTGGAATGTTTTTCGATCTTTAAAAGAGGTAATGATGAAAGTCTAAATGTTCCTCTAAATAAGGGCAGCCATTTGATAATTGCGGTGGAGGATTAGGCATCTATTCTAGGTCCAACAACTATGTCCTTTGACCTATTTCTTGTCACCCAAGCCCCCGATCCAAGCCCATTTAGCCAATTCATACCCAATTTCCTACCTATACAATATGAGAAAAGGTTGAATGAGGAGATTATGGGGTTTCCACACTTCACTACCAATATTGGTAAGCATCATGAGTATCTTGTCCGATGGAAGGATAAGCCGCGGATGAGGTGGTAGACCAATTGACTAACTCATTGGAGATGAGTTTCTCCCACCCGGGGAGAATTGATAGGAAGCATCAATCATAACATGTTGAGTGGAAAGGAAAGTCGAAAGCTAAAGATGAGTGGTAGCAAAAAGCAAGCACATTGGAAGACCTCAGTACCTTGTCCAGTAGAAAGGTAAGCCAAAGGTGGAGAATACTTCAAACGCGATGAGTAGATCACTTAACTCATCAGAGATGAGTTCTTCCCATCCGAGAAGAATTTATGGGGACATCTAATTCAAAGTGCCGCCTATGGTCTGTCGAAGGAGGAAGAAGTGTGCAAAGACATCTCGAAGGCTTCAAAACGAAAATTGAAGGTATTCTGAAAATTAAGGCAAGGGCATCCTGTGACTAAGGACATCCGTGATTTAGACACCATTCTGTTTTGTACGCATTGTCGAGAACGAACGCCCGTGACCTTCAGACGAATTTTCGTAAGTTTCGTCCGTAAATTGGTGGCTAAACGAGTTTTGAAGCAAAACTTGTCGTTTTAGAGCTGTAGTTATTTTAGAACTTTCTTATTTTGAATTTATTGTTTAGTTGGAATTTATTAACCTATATAAAGGCATTGTAAATACAATTTTAATTAGTTAATGATTATTGAATATTGCTTTTGCAAATTGAGAGCTTTTATTGAAGTTTTCTTCAATGGTGCAATTCTCTCAAAACTCTAATTATCATAGATTCCACTAATTATTTGAGATGAGTTTCTCCCACCCGAAGAGAATTGATAGGACATCAAACACTACAAGGTGTATAAGAAGCGCAAGAAGAAGAATCAAAGCTCCGGAACACCTTGAAGACCCATGTGTACGCATGCGACGTATGAGAATACCCAATACTTGGAAGGCATGCACGTGAGAGAGAACAAGTCGCCATATGACCAACTTTTGTGCCCAACGCATGGACTTCTGTAAAATAAAGGTGTTCTGAAAATTATGGCAAGGACATCCATGCCCAATGATGTTCGCAACTAAGGATATTCATGATTTAGACATCATTCTGTTTTTGTGAAAATCGTCGAGGCGGACGGATGTGACCTTTGAACCGACATCCGTGAAAGTCGTCCGTGAATTGGCGACTTGACGAGTTTTGAAGCAAAATTTGTCATTTTAGAATGTTAGTTGTTTAGGACTTTCTTATTTTGAATTATATGTTTAGTTAAGGTTTCTTAACCTATATAAAGCATTGTAAACAAAATAATTAAAGTAGTTGAAATTTTATGAATTTTACTTTGTGCAAATTCTATAAAACTTAAGATGTGTTTTCACCAAAAGAGTGATTCTTTCAAATCGAAGAGCAATTCCTCTTCCCCGTGCGGTTTGATGTGAGACCAACTATCTTCCTTGGAGCGATTCCTTGGATCTTCTATCTTTTCTGTTTATCGTTTCTTATTGTTAAGTAATTTATCTAGTTTATTTATTCTATTGAAAACCCAAAATATATTTTTCTTTTTATATTGTTGCTGGAATTTTGTTTCTAAATTCCTAACCCTAATTTGTTGATTCCTTTTCAACAATTTAAACCCTTGGAGCCTTAAATTATTCAAACCTACCAAGGAATCGAGAGAAAACATCAAGATTGTTGTTTGGTACTATAAATTAGATCGAAACTAGAGTCTATCTTTATGCCTATTTTCTAGATCGGAAAAATTCATATACTAACGGATGTTGGATCGAATCAATTAAATTGTCGTAATAATGTTATTAAATATATTATGTGTTTTGAGATTAAATTCTATATCTCAGCTATTCAATTAAATTCGAAATTGATTTTAAAATTTACATGACTAGGATTTTAGCGTTTTTACTACATCAAATTGGTATTAGAGAGAATTTGGGATTATCAGTCTATATAAAGACATTGTAAATATAATTTTAATGAGTTAATGGTTATTGAATATTGCTTTTGCAAATTGAGAGCTTTTATTGAAGTTTTCTTCGAGGTTGTGATTCTCTCAAAATTTGGAAGAGCAATTCTTCTTTCCGCAAGCGATTTAGTGTGAGGCTGACTATCTTCTTGGTGAAAAGCCTTGGAACTTCTATCCCTTTCCTATGTATGTTTTAATTATTTTCAGGTATTAATTTAGTTGTTTCTTTTAACGAAAAACCCAAACCTAAATATTTTTTCTTAGTTATTGTTGTTGGGATTTTGATCTCTAATTTCATACCATAATCCCTTGTTTTCTTTTTGACCGATTTAAACCCTTCGAGCCTAAATTCTTCAAATCCTAGAGGAGTCGAGATGATCCCGAAATTGTCGTTTGATTCCCTAAACTAAATCGAAATTCGAGTTTCCTCACGGAACCATTTTTCTAGATTGAGAAACTTCAATGCAAGTGAACGCTAGATTTGAATTAATCTAATTGCTTAAATAAAATTTGTTGAGCAAATTTTACGTGGTTGGATAATTTTGAATATTTCTGCTATTCAAATTAATCTCCAATTCACATAATTAGGATTTTAACGTTTTTACAGCATCAGAGGTGGTACATGGCTATAATACGAGTTGGTGCTTCAACTACAGCTGGATGTTCTTGCAAAATTCTGATATTTTATGTGAAAGATGGGGAACATTTGTGGCTCTCGAGATTATTTATAATTCCTTTCCATCCGGTTGGGCACTTGAAGAGAAGTCTTATGGGAGACTACTTGCGGATAGTTGGGTTTGAACGACAAGTGACAATGGCTTTGGAAGATTAGAATCCTTGTAAAAATAAAGAACTTTTGGATGGAAAGTTGTTCATGAATCATGATCGCATATATTTTTGGGTACCAAAATTTGGTCTCCAGATCTTGGGATTTCTACTGTTAAAACCTTGACTGCCTTGAATCCAATGATGGAGATCTTTTTTTGTCCCAATCTTTTGCACCATGGATTTTGCACCTAGCAGATGTTTATTCCATGTGGAACACATCCCTAAAAGTGACCCAAGAACCCTTGTCGCGGGACGTCATGATCATGTTACTTTTAAGGATGTGTGCCATGTGGAATCAACATGTAACAATCTGATAGGTGGGCGATGATATCAAGCTCTATTGTGCGGGAGATTGAGACAAAAAATGATTCTAAGCAGTCAACGGCTACTGTAAATACTGGTGCCCATATTTTTTGGGTATTTCACTTGGTAAGCGCAGTGTCCTGGAATTTTGGCAAAGACTGTATTGAGGTAGAAGTAATAATTAGTGTGATACAGATGGTTATGGCTGAAGAGAAATTCTGCTTAGCATTCTGACTTTCCCTCAAATTTTACCGTGGTAAGATTATCAAATAGGTTGAAGAGGCTCTCTCCTACTCAACTCCTAAAGTTGGGCTACATAATTTTGAAATATAATCGAATTGAATTTGCACTGGTGGTGTGCACCTCCTTTGGATGTCTTTTGGTATTAAGGCAGTTATCGTGATCATGGTTCAAAATTTCAGGCCGAAATGTTTCAGTTTTGGTCCCCACCAAAATCGAAACGAAAACCATATTTTCGGTAATTTTCGGCCCCTGTGAAGTTTTCAGCTGAAATTCAAAATTTTGGTTTCAGCCCTGCCCGAAACCTGAATTTTTTATCCTTTATATATATATATATAACTCCATTCATACAACATAAGCCTTGGAACTCCTATTGGGTGCATGTCAACATGTAACCAATGGATGCTAGAGTCATGGGATTATGTCACATGACTTGAGTGAGAGGATCATTACGTGTGTCAGTGTGGCTGCTAGAGTCATGAGATTATGTTACATGACTCGAGTAAGAGGATCATTATGTGTGTCAGTATGTGATATATATATATATTGAAATTTCTAAAGATTTTTGTCGAATAATGGGCACTTTATTCGACATATTTTCACAGAGGCAATAATGGGCACTTTCGTTTTCGCTTCACTGCATATTTTCAGAGGCAATCCATTCTGAAAGGTAAAAACAAGTCTGATGAAAATATTAGGCTGGTGTTATTAGCACATAACTTTATGTTACACCTCACTTGGATCACTGGGTTAATCTTTCCCAAAAATGATCGTTAGATCATTGACTTATTATCAGACGGTCAGATGTTGATTTCATATGGCACACACCCCAAGGAGTGAATGCGATCATAGTATACCCTCAAACTAGGTTCATGTTCACACTTTGGGATGTGTGCTAATCAACATCTGACCATCTAATAGTAGGTCCATGATCTCAGGATCTCATCTTTGGAAGATTGGGACGAAAAACGAACTCCATCGTTTGATTTAAAGCAATGTGGGAATTTTTCATTTGTTCAAGTGAGGTGGCTGTAACATAATGTGGTGCGGTAGTAACACTAATCTAAAATTATTATGATGGCTAGGCAGGTTAATTGTTCTTAAGGATCTGTTTTATAGCTAGGAAACTTCAAGTAGTTAGAACTAAATTTTCTAGTTGCTTTCAAGCAAAATGATTTCATATAGATATAGAATTTTTGTTGTTTGATTGGGCTATCTAAAAAATGATTTTCATTAGAAATTAATTTCTCTTGTTTGATTAGTGTGCCAAGAAAAATAAATTTTGTCAAAACTGTAAAATAATAGCGCTTATTGGTTTGAAAATGAGGTATTAGCCCAGTTGGTACGGTCCCTCCAATGTGAGGGAGTAGAGTAGGTCATGATCTTGGGTTCGATTCTCGTCTGCCATTATGTTTTTCACCCTTGTCTTTACAAGGGGTGGGTTGGGTTCTATTAGTTAGCCCTTACCATTATAGTTGGTGCTCGCTCATGCTGCTCCGCAATTGTCATATTTGTATGTATGTTTGCTCCTCAGTTCTCGAGGTTGTCTCGACCAACGATCAAAATTTTGATTTTTGTTTCAGCTTCGGTGGGGACCCAAACCGAAACATTTTGGCCAAAATTTTGAACCATGGTCTTGGCTGAATGACAGTATGAGGGAAAAAAAAGAAAGATTTTTTTACTAAATTTAATGTTGAAATGACAAAAAAAAAATCATTATTATTTGTGACAAACTCAATTTTAGCCACCCAAAAAATTGAATTGATTTCCTCCTAAAATGGCTTGGCATATAGAAATAAAGTTTTTATGTGAGGCCCACTTAATATCCTTTCCATTTCCTTAAAATGCTATTAAACAATAAAATGGGAAAACTGAAGAACAAAAAATCCACTAATAATTAACATTTTTAGGTTATCAAACACTCATGCAAATGAGCAGGTATAATTTGATATTCGATTATCTCTTATCTGTTTGGATGTTTTTAAGAAAAAGGTAGAAATGGATTTAAAGATCTTATGGATTCCAGCCCTATTTGAATCAATAAGAATTCATGTTTCTTTTGTGTTTGGATTGCATTATCACATACAAATAGGAGAGCATAATTTTTTGTGTACACAACACACCAAATAATAAATAAATTAGAGAGAAATTCAGAGAGAGATTTAGTAAGAGAGAATAATAAATACATAAATAAATGAGAGATTCGGAGGGAGAGAGAAATTAGGAGAGAGACCGAAAGAGAGGGAGGGAGAGAGAGACTCAGACAGAGAGACCGAAGGAGAGAGAGAGAGAGAGAGAGAGAGAGAGAGAGAGAGAGAATGAGGGAGAGCGTAGAGAGAGAAAGAACGAGAGAGTTTGTTGAACAGAGAGATTTGCAGATAGAAATCATGAGAGAATTGGATAGAGAGACTGAAGGAGAGAGAGAGAGAGAGAGAGAGAGAGAGAGAGAGAGAGAGAACAAATGAGATATCTCACTTAGACCTGTTAGGATGGCACCTAAAGATCCCGAATTTTTTTTCCAAGGGAAACTCTAAAATCCTATGATTGTAGATGGATTTGCCGGTTTCCAAAGGTGGGGAAAAAGAGTTTCATTTCCTATGCTCTATTTCGATTGTCAAATATAAGAATTTAACATTTTTCTTTTCCTTTCCCAAACATAGCGTTAGTGTATAAACATATTGCCTACAATATCATTGTTTGCCACTTTACATGACCATTCAATCTACTACGAATTTTATGGGGTTTGGAGTCTTTGGACAGGTTCAACAAATCGATGCAAGGGATCCGGAAGTAGCTGTCAACTTATAAAAGTTAAGGTAATGGCTTTAAAATCAAATGGGGTTCAAGTTCAACTGGTTGGATCTGACCAAAACCCTCCGTTCTATAGATAGATAGAGTTGATCGACTTTGTGGTTTGGTAATTTTCCATGGAATAGTAGAACATTTATTATTTTGAGTTGATGATTAGATTTTATGCCTTTGTAGAGTTTGTCAGGTGAACATTGTGTTACCTCCGCACAACACTCAGATTTTTAACCACTAGCTGTGCGGGTTGCAAACCATAATATTTGACTCATGGTTGAAAGGTTAAAAAGTTCAAATAACAAAAAAAAAAACATATTGGAGCATTAGAGGACTTGTTGAACCATGGTTACCCAATTCGCTCATTAGTCATGAGAATTGCGAATTGGCTTGGTCCCGTTTCGGTTCTGTCTGATTCACCATTTATAGTGGAACCGAAAAAATTTGAACATTAAAGGGCTACTTGAGGCCAGGGTTACCCAATTCACTCACTAGTCACCCCAAATGCGAATCAGTTTTGACTGAACCAGTTCAGGTTTCGGTTCGCCATTTATAGTCGAACTGTTCTCTGACCCAAATCTTACCAACTACAAATCCAATAGCTTTGGTGAACCAATGGTAAAAAAAATTCATATATATCATAAAATTAAATGTTTACCATCAAAATTTAAAACTAGTTGAACCTTTAGAGGATGTAGTAGAACTCGCAATCACATGCAACATACTATATATATATATATATATATATATATATATATATATATATATATATATATATATATATATATATATATATATAATCTTTCGGGGACAAAATCTCGTAAAGTTGACCTTTACGTTTTTTGGATGGGAGGCTTTATCTGCATCTCACAAATTTCTCAATGCAACCCATATGATTGTTGCACCTTAAAATTTGAGGGACACATAGAAATAGGAAAAATGAATAGATGGGATCACTAGGCAAGTGCCAGATACGTGTTCCAAGTGGCACTCAATGCCCATCTAGCACACATCCCCCTAAGGTTAACCCCTGGCCTTACTGAGAAACAGAATCTGAAAAAAAATATAAAAAGATTAAAAAAAAAAGACAGTTTACCACCGAGAGGGTCTCCAGCAATCCCGTATACCGGACGGGGTCCAACATTTTTGCTCATTACCAGTAGGGGTCCGAGGCCCTCAACTTTTTCTTTTCCGTTTTCTTTTTTTCTCTTTATGTTTAAACTTTTGAAACCGGGTCTATTAATTGACCTGCTGAAATTTGACCTAAGTGAAAAAATGAGTTATAAGAAAATACCCTTATAATCTCATATGAGACCGATCAATCGGACTCATATGAGACCCATCAATCCACTCTAAGACCTATGGTGTCAGTCTTATAATGAAATTGTCCATCTTATAATAGATTGGTTGGTCTCACATGGAACGAATGATCTCATATGAAATCGATCAGTCTGTTACATGGCCATTTGGTCTTAAATGAGACTGACTCGATTGGTCTTACAGTGAACTAGTCGGTCTCATATGGGACCGATTGAACGGTCATATATAGAACCGTTGGGACATTTTCATCTAACTCATTTTTTTACTTAAGTCGTTTCAAAAGTTTAAGAAAAAAGTTTAGGGTTCGAGACTAAGGTAATAAATAATAAGTGAGACCCTCTCTGATAATTAAGGCAAAATTCTGACCTTCGTGTAATTTGCCCAAACATATATACATTCACCCTCAATTTTTAACCTAATAGTGTTAAAATTAATGAGTTGAAATCTATTTTTAAATCATTGACCACCATTATTGATATAATTGGCAATCATTGACCATCAGTATTGTTATAATTGACAATCACACCGCTTCCCTTTTTCTTTTCTTTTGTTCTTTTTATTTTTTATGATAATAATATATATATTTGTTATAATTGACAACCACACCGCTTCTCTTTTTCTTTTATTTTTCTTTTTTTTTAATGATGATAAAATATATATACATATATGAAAAAGCCTCCGTCCTCCAAACTTCCACGTGGAGCTCCACAAATACAGGGCCAATAATGGACTCAATTGGAGGATTCAATGTAGGTGATGATTTAAATCTCACCCCATGCAACAATTTCTTTATAATAGACCATATTTCAAAAGATTAAAATAAATAAAGAAACAAATAAAGTTGAAGGTCCAGACCCCACTGGGAAATAAGCAAAACATCTGACCCTCTCAGGTAAATAAAGTATAAGCGGAACACTCACGGATATTTAACTCATAAATAAGTAAAAGAAATTGTTATTTAAACCAGGCAGATTAAATGAATAAAACCTTTTTGAACGGATGGTGTGATTCGTTTGAAGAAGATGAGGTTTGTACCTAAAGTCCCTTCTAGAGAACTTTGACCACTCAAGGAGCACCACAATAGATTATTAAGCGCACCTACCTTTGAAACCCATTGATTGCTTGAAATCAGACGATGGAGATCGCTTTTCACCCCAAAATTCAACACAACAGGTCTTGTAATCACAGCGCACCTATCAAACGGTACCAAACAGTCAAGGTTTTGATTCCACAGGGCGCATCTCCAAAAAATTAGCCCAACTCACGTGGTTTACATCACATCAAACATGGGTTTAGGGAATCAAAATCTTGACCACCAGATAGGTGGTCCATGATCTCAAGATCCATTGTGTCAAAGATCAAGGTGAAAAACAATCTCCATCGTCTGATTTGAAGTAGTCGATTGGTTTTACCGTAGGCACCCACTAGTAAACCAGTGGGGCTCAAATAGAGGTTACCCTTACCCCTAAATTTCCACAATTTAGATTATTTCAGAAAAGTTATCATAATTTTGTTAATTTTGGCCATTTTAAAAATATTAAATACATATTTTTTTTACACTGAAAATTTTCCCAAAAATCATCTGAAATGAACATAAAAGGCCCCAAACCAAAATATTGCAAAATTAAACTAAATTTGGCACTATGCTAACCACCGATTCCTGCCATTACCGTAAAATCACCTTAAAAAATTTGGCCCCTTGAAAATTAAAAAAAAAAGGGTAGGCAGTGCACACGAAATCTCCTCCCACCCACCGCCCTTAAAATGATGTCAATCTGTAAAATAAGGCAATTGATTAATCTGTTTAGTCATTCATTGCAACGGATAAAAAACAGACGAAAATGCTCACCCTTTTTCTATATAGATCGCTCACAAATCCATATATGCAGAAGCAGCTGGAACAAATCTAATCTACCTGTGATCCAATATCACCGTCCATAACTTTATTGACTGACAACAAGAAGGTAAATGCCATCGGTGTGATACCCAGGGTATGCCCCAACTGAACTCAACACCGGTAGAGATATTTTATACAAGTTATATTCTTGTAGTTGACTTACAGTAGAAATTCGGCTAAAGTACCACTAGAGGTAACAGTTAATTTAAATACCAAAATGTTTTATTAAATAAAAAACTTGGTAATAATATAATAAACGATTCTGGTTTTTGAATCATACAGGGAATGAACGATAATTTACTAGGCCATTAAACCCTGTTGTATGCAACTGACTTACTAAACAGGCGGCGGATGTAGATTACCTGCAGTCCGCTCGCACACACCAAAGCAAGGTACTCAGCCAGGGTATAGAAGAGCACACGCCTCCTTGTGCTCTCGTTTGCTGCATTAACACCACAGGAATAAGAGATTAATGAAGATTCAGACAACAATGTTGCTTTCATCTGGACCGTCATATCATTGTATCAATGATGGATTGGTGACATGTTAAACCGCCATCAGCTCCGCTCATGCGGTAGGGGCCACCAATTGTGCCAGCCACCATCTCATTATAATGGTGATGGCCATTCATAGAATCATTACTCGCTATGATTTCCCAAGCCGAAGGGAGTCTCCGTTTTTCCACTGTTAAGAAATTTCATAAAACTCCCTCCAAAAATCTGTTATAACAGACAGCACTATAGAGAAACATAATTTTCTTGTTAGCCTAGGATACTTAACCTTTTAAAAATAAAGAAAACAGAATTAAATGAAGAGTCAAACTTGGTCAAACTCTTGCATCTTGGGATTTCTTGGGTCTTTTTTTTTGGCTTCACAATCTTCAAATTTAGCAGATAGGCTGTCAAGTGACTCCCATCTCTTTTCTCCATATTCCTCAAATAACAAGTCCTTCAGTAACCTAACAAACCTTCCAATTATAGCTTAAAACAGAGCAACCAACAGTAACTCTCCTATTCACTCTCCAATAACATACTTTCCTTATAAAATTTAAACCCTATCACCGTCTTAATAATACCACTAGTGATACGTTCATGGCTCAAGTGACAATGGGCAGCACCTCCAGAATGAGTGGAAGTACAAGAATAGGAAACGCATGGAGAAACGACCCTAGAAATGGAATAGAAAAATGCATAAGTAATAAGATTGCCAGTCCAATTTTTAGGGTATGAGATTGGTTCTGCAACATATGTATTACTAGATAATCTGTATGGTTGTCTAGAGAGTATGATGCATAGCCGAAGTTTAGATGATCTTAGAGAAGATTAATTCGGAATGATTGTTAGAGCTTATGCTTATTTTTATCATGTGTAAACGTGTGGCTATTTATAGAACCACAAATATTAATAAAATCACGTTAACATTAACACTTTGTAGTCTCTCGTGTTTTATCTTCTTATTCCTCCTTCTCCATCTATAATCCTTACATGGTCTCAGAGCAGGTTCGACCAATATTTCGTCTATGTTTAAGGTTTCTTCTAAATCCATCCATATCTTGAATCCACGAGAGTGCTAAAATAAGAAGAAAATTGTTTTTACATGGTTCGGTCTAACTGACCTACGTTCACTAGAATGCTACCAATGTCATTTATACTGACGAAAAGAAAACTGATTACAACAAGATAAATAGGAGTGCTACAGCAAACGATAATCTCTTTGCCTTCATTCTAATCTCCACAATATCAGTATTCGGTTCAAGAATCTCAGTTGAGATTATCTTTTTATTCTCTTCGATGGCTTCAAGTAAAATCTTTTTATCTTTTATCATTGTTAGCTTGCACAGCTTCGGTTGAGATCGTCTTATCTTTAATCTTGAGATCTGGCACAGGTTCCTTATATTAACTAAGGTAAATATATAGGCAAGGCTTACCTCCATAAACTTTTGTCGGTCAACACTTTGAATAATAGTGGTCATATATCTGTCAGCACCTTGACTCAATGCTTCATTATTTCCCCTTAAACATTGTTGCGGTGCAACCTTTAAACCAAGTTTGTCTGTAAATGAAGGAAAACAACTTTCGAAAAAGGTTGTGTAAATGCCTGCTAACGGAAACGTAGAAGGCAAATAGCGAGTAGTG
The DNA here is from genome assembly GCA_021018995.1 of Chloranthus sessilifolius. NCBI lineage: Eukaryota > Viridiplantae > Streptophyta > Magnoliopsida > Chloranthales > Chloranthaceae > Chloranthus > Chloranthus sessilifolius. Next base: position 116,514,416 of record CM037584.1, read on the forward strand.
AGTAGCTCAAGAGCAACCTTTTCTCTTACAAAATGATAATCGATGGCGATATGCTTTGTTCCAGCATGAAGAACCGGATTAATTGTCATATAGAGAGCACTAATATCTTAGGAAGAAAAATATCAATGTCAAGAAGAATGAAAGATACCAAATTCAGTAGTAGTGGTCATTGCTCGATATTCAGCTTCGATACTTGAGCGAGAGACAAATGACTGTTTCTTGGCACTCCAAGAGAGGCAGTTGGAGCCCAAAAAGGTGCAACATCTTGTAGTTGGTCGTCGTGTCAGAGGGCATCCGGCCATGGATCAAAATCTCGGTTTCGGTTTCGGTTTCGTTCACCACCTGAACCGTAAATTGGTCAAATTTCGGTCAAATTTTCGGTAAGTTTCGGAAATTTGCTCCGAACTTTGCCAAACTTTAGTTTTTTAACTCTTTCACATTATTAGAATACGTATTTGAACTATTGAGACTAAATCCGGTAAGATATCGACAATATTTGACGAAATCCAGTAAGATTCGACTAGATCCGGCTAAATCTAGGAAGATTCGGCGAGATACGACTAGATACAAAAAAATTCGATGATATTCAGTAAGTTATGGTAAGTTTGGGAGAGAATCCATCAAAGTACGGGGAGAATCCATCAAAATCGGGTAACTTTTAGTAAAATTCGATGAGATTCGGTAAGTTACGGTACGATACAACAAAATTTTGTCAAGATCCGACAATATCCGGCGAAATTTAGTCAAGCTATGAAAGAAGAGAGGAGAGAAAAATAAAAAATAAACTAAGTGTAAAGGAATGAAACTCGAGTAAATGTATGGGAACCAAAAAAATTCAAAGCAAAAGACCTTAAAAAAAAAAACCAAAATCTCAAGCTGATAATTTCAAATTATCGGCCGAGAAATTGAAAAAATCAAATTATCAACCGATAATTTGAAATTATCAGCCGAGATTTTTAACTTTTCGGCCCCCACCCGAAAATTTCCAATCTCTCGTTTCGGTGGAGGCCGAAACCGAGTCATCTCAGACGAAATTTTGAAATTTCGGCCTAAATTTTGATTCATGGATCCGGCTCACTCGGCATCGGAGAATACATAAAGCTCCAAGGTACACTATGAACACAAATATGAATCCCAAGGTGAAGAGAACCACTAACCTAGCGAAGAATTAGTTTAACAAGCTGCAAATGCCCCACTGTAGGTTGATACATTTGCTGAGACTGAGTTGACAACAAATGAAAGATCTGGCCGAGAGAGTGAGATACTGAAGTGCACCAATCTAAGTATATTATTACATAGCCTTTATAAGAACCAGTTAGAAAAATAGCATGAGTAATCATGCTATTTTACGTGATCGGTTCCATTTAGATAAATGATGAACTAAAAGAAGAAATACTCTGCCCAAGACCAAATTTTTGAAATATTCTCTTCCTGACATTCTCCGCCCATATAACCAGCTCCTTGTGACTCATCTCCCGGTCTGATAATGTAATAAATATTGCTCGATCTCTTAATAGTTCTTCCTCCACCACCATTTCCTTTAATAGATGTACATCAATTGTGATCTGGTTTAGATCTGGCATACTTATTTCAGGTGTTTCATCGTAGCATAGTTTGGATTCATTGTTGATGTGATCTTCTCACTAACAATCCTTGCAGCGTCTATGACTGGCTGTGTTGCATGATGAGCCTGATTTTCCCAATTTTTTTAACCTTTTCCGAACAATCTGCCATCCTTCTTGCAGCCCTGGGAGTGGAAACTCTACTGGATTTTTAACTCTAGGATCATTCTGTTGCAACCAAGGATCAAAATTTTGGCCGAAATGACCGAAACGATAATATGGGACTGAAATTTCGGTCATTTTTGTATGGGGTTCAAAATTTCGGCCAAAATTTCGGATTTCGGCCATGACCGAAACCGTAATCTGAAATTTTGATCCTTGGTTGTAACACCTTCCCATGTTTCTGCAAGCCTCTGTGATGGGGACATCGGTCCATACAAGGTGTATAAGAAGCGCAAAAAAAAATTCAAAGCATTGAGGCGTTTTAAGATACTATGGAAGGGCCGTGAAGACCTATCTGCAAGTGTGTCATGTAGATTCCATTACGGGAAGGCATGCATGTGGGAAAACATGGGACAGATGAAAGAAAGAAGCAATCGATATTGGACTTTCTATCTAAATTCGATCGATCGAAATTTTACCTCGACCGATCGAATTCGACCTGAGGGCAAACCTAAAATCCGCATCGCCTCAATCGATCGATACCTAAAGTCGATCAATCGAGAGCGCGTGAAGCTTTTCTTAGAGTTTGGACGGATTTTGACTTATTGCTTTGTTTAGTTTGAGGACTCTTTCTATTTGTGATTTACTTTAGGATTAGTTTCCTTATTTGAGATATTTAGAGGTCGAGTACATATATGACATGTGACCAATAATTTCATTATTTTCAGTGCAAACATTGGAAAAGTGGGCATAACTCTTTCAATACATGTCTAAATTGTGCGATTCCTGTCTTGTTGGAAAGCTATTTCGGTAAGCTTTCAAACAAGACTAATTTCACGTCAATCGAGTATCGTTTGACCTTCAAAAGTAATCGGGTAATAAAAAAAGGATTAATTGTTAAATTAATTATGACCTTTAGATTAGAAAGTTATAATGGTTAATTAGGAGTTTTAATTTTTAGTAATATTCTTAAGGTCTCTTTCCTTTATAAATACATTGTAATCTCCTTTGAGAAGATAGTTGATAATTAATGAAATTTATGAGTTTTGCTTTGTACGAATTCTAAAAAACTTGAGATGAGTTTTCATTAGAAGAGTAATTCTTCTCCAGCGTACGGTTTGGTGTGAGGTCAATTATTTTCCTTAGAGCGATTTCTTGGATCTTCTATCTTTCTGTTTATCTTTTCTTATTGTCAGGTAATTTATCTAGTTTGTTTCTTCTATTAAAACTCATACAATACAATTTTCTTTTCTCTCATATATGGTTGTTAGAATTTTGTTTTCAAATTACCAACTCTAATTTGTGAATTCCCTTTAAACGATTTAAACCCTTCGAGCCTAAATTAATCAAACCCTAATAAAGAGTCAAGAGACAATATCGAAATTGTCATTTGGTGCCCTAAACTAGATCGAAATTAGAGGTCTATCTTTACGCCTATTTTCTAAATCAGAAAAATTCATATGTTGACGGGCGCTAAATTGAATCAAATAAATTGCCCTAATAAAGTTATTCAATATTTAATGTGTTTTGGGATTAATTTCTATATTTTCACTACTCAATTAAATCTCCAATTGATTTAAAACTTACATAATTAGGGTTTTAGCGTTTGTCAAAATTACATTATAGCCATAATGATAAATTTCGACGAAATTCTCCAAAATTTTGCCAAAACTCGCCCAAACAGGGATTAGACGAAACATTCGGCATTGATTTTGCCAAAATTTTCGAATTTTCTTTAATTTCCGTGAAATTAATGAAATCATTTTTAATTTAGGTCATTTTTTAAAATAATATTTGTATAAATACCAACTACCAAGTACAATTTATTTATATTTTTGTATTTTTCAAACTTTTTAATTTTTTTTAATTTTCCCAAAATTTATTTGAAATGAACCGTAAAGAACTATTGCCAAAAACGAAATTTGTTACTATGACTATAGCATCTCATATGAAGCCATAGTTTAGGGTAATACATGTTAGAAAAACGATAAACGAAAAGAAGAAAAGAGTTTTACATGGCTCAGTGAACTTCTTGATTTTTAATCAAACCGTTATAATATGAGACTTTAATAAGATCCAGCGGTGGATTTATCATGCATTGATCAAATCTCCTGGTTTTGGTCAAATCCAATGGTGGATTCATTAACTTTACGTTAAATGACCGTAATACAAATCATTACATGATCTAATAGTGAAGTCATCACAAAATAACCTATGATGATTAAATCCTAAAGAATTTGATGATATCCGACGCAATAGATACCCCATAACCAAAAGTGTTAATTCTTTGGATGATCAAACATCAGAAAATGAACTCGGTGTTTGAATTCGTCTTCCAGACAAGTGAGCGAGAATTCATTATGAGACTCATTCACAAACTCCTCATGCCCATATTTGACTATGTCTATCGATCGGATGGGTCTAACTTCCAGAGATGGGGGTCTCTCATCCGACGTCCTCTATTTCATATGAAGAGAGCTCGAGTCTCTAACGAAGAGAGCATAATACGGGTCCATCTCGTACCGTGAAGACGAAGATGTTATTTCAGAGATATAATTACTTTTCTTTAGTAGCTTTTAATCAGAGGCATTCATTTTGATGTAATTAACGGGGAATTGACTACGATACCTGGAAGTGTAAAGTCCGCCATTTCAATAAAACCCTCTCCTAGTGAGGGGAAATTTGTAATAATTTATTTGTGTTAGATTTATATTCTACGAAAATTCATTGTTTACACATAAGTACATTATCTTAGAGCCTTAGAAAAGAGACTCATTAAATATTTGTTTGGAAAATTGTCGGTGTAAATCTAACTAACAAATGTGTCTAGTATGGAAATGTTCCACAAATAGTGGGGTTCGTGTTGCATAGGTTAAGAACATACATGACTTGTCCATGTTCCGTGATAGGGGATTAACAGATTATTTAAGAACCAAGCATTTGTAGGGAGAACTTTTAGCCCATTTGATCACTGTGCTTCAAATAGATGGCAGAGAGTTTTCACTAGTATTTTCCATGAACTATTGAATTTCGTTATTTGCGATTCTGCCATGTTAAATAAGAGAGAGGAGAGTGGCTTACTATGGCGATGGCGTGCATCACGTGCTTTCAGATACCGCTGCTCTGCTGTAACAGACTCCAACGCCTCTCTAAGCTCTGCAATCTTCACATTTATAGGATCCAAGTGCTCTGCAACAAAAAGAAAAAGAACAAGAAAATAGGCACCTGGTAACATATATAGAAGTACCACTGGAGAATCAATTTGCATCAAACTAGAACACACAAGCTTCAAATGTGCAATACAGAATGTACAACAAACTAACCATCTTTAGCAAGGTCATGCGCATTAGGAATATGACCAACATGTATGTAGAAAGATACAGTCTCTGGCGTTGAATAAGGATTGTTGAAACAAAATTTATACATTCCACTTCTTGGTGCCTTGAACTCAAACTTATTTCCAGATGTGCCCTTCAATGAGTGCACTATATTACCTGCTGGTGATGTCACCTGCATAAACCGAATGGGAGTTCAGAATTCCTATGATTAATTTACTGCTATATGTCCATGAAATATCACAAGCACAAGCACTTATCAGAAGAAGGATCAAAAGAATACAGAGTAGGAGACCCTATTTTGTGCATATGAGAGACCTCTTTCCAATGCTAACCAAATAGTCTACAGTATTCAAAATAAGAGGCTCCACTATTTGTAATTATTCTGTATTATAACAGTGTAAAATAATCAGCTGAGACTAATTAGACAATGTTGGCTTAATAGCAACACTGTGTATTACACACAATAGAGACACTCCTACCATGCCTAGAGAAAATTCAATACATGTTGCAGCCTTGCAAAAAAGCACATGTATAAGTTACACAGAATGATTTATCTAGTCACTTTTTTTCTTAATCAATAAACTTTTTATTATTAATAAAAGAAAAACAACATAATATTAACATTACATCAAAGATAAACTATATCTGATCCATAGACCACTTCATTTACTCTCTCTTTAGCTCACCTCACCATTAGCTTCTCTGTTTTTATACATGAAGGAAATATTGTGTCGCTCCATAATATCATAGATTTGGCACATAAAATGCCAATGCCATGGACCTATATACTTTCCATGGAAACCAATACCAATACCAGCCCGAAACTGTCTAAGGTATCAATATCGGACGATAATGTATCAGTATCGACTGCTACAGTCATTTCTTATTTATTTTTTTCAAAAAATAAAATCTGGTTTGGAGATCGGCGATACCATGTCGATTGATAGCCGATATGTATCGGTCCAAAGATCGGGCTGATACCCGATATTGAAACCAAGTTAGATATCTTGCCTTCCACCATCCAACTGATCCACTTCAATCCGACCACGATGATAAAAAAATTGACGCCTAAATTCTGCTTTGGCTTGGAAATTTCGCATAACACCTCAAATACCAACTAGCCAGGATTTCCAAGGAATCTTCTTTCAAAGTTTAGGTTGGCCACCCTCTTTAGGATGCACCCATCTATTCACTACCTTCTTCACTTTGTTTCTGTAACAATTTATTGGTGTCCATTCAACAATACTCTTGTAGTCTTGTGGTCTAATACTTCCCATCTGAAATTTTGCCCATTTCACCAATATTATGGTTTGATGTCATTAGCCACTTCCCTAATTATCCTACCTAATTCTTCAAAGATTCTCTCAGTTCTGTCGGTGTCCATTCTTCAAAGATGCACCCATCTATTCACTACCTTCTTCACTTTGTTTCTGTACATGGATCAAAATATCGTCCGATACCGATACGTATCGGACGATACGTATCGGTTTTAGGGGTCAGCGGTACGATACATACCCTATGTATCGTACCCTGCTTAAAATGAGGAAATTATCGTCCGATACGGACAAAATATCGTCCGTATCGTCCGATAATTTGCCTGAAATTTAAAATATATATATATATATAATTTGAAATTATCGTCCGATACGAACGATAATTTCAAATTATCGTTCGTATCGGACGATAATTTGACATTTTGGTGGGCCCCACCCATAGACCCGACTTTTGAGTCGGGTAACCCCTTTTTTCCCCATTTCTTTCTTCCTCTCTTCTTCCTTCTTCCTCTCTCATTTTTCGATTCTCTACACCCTAAATCGGCACCAAATCGCACAAAAAATCACGGGATCAACGTAGAAGGTACGTGTTTATCATTTTACTATCGTTTTATTTCATTTTAAATACTAAAATAAGGTAGATCTACCCTTATTTTAGGTAAATCTACACTTATTTAAGGTAGATCTACACTTATTTAGTGTAGATCTACCCTTAAATAAGGTAGATCTACACTTATTTAGTATAGATCTACCCTTATTTAGTGTAGATCTACCTTTAAAATTTATCATTTACCTATAATATTAATTATTTAAATTATTTAAAATTATTTAAATTATTTAAAATAATTAATATTATTTAAAATAATTAAAATATTTAAATTAAGAAGAGGGAAAAAATAATTTAAAATATTTAAATTAATTAAAAATAATATAAATAATGGGTCAAAAATAATATGATGGGTCAAAAATAATTATATGTGACCCCATTTAAAATATTTAAATTGATAGGTCAAAAATAATATAAATAATTATAATTAAGGGTCACCTGTAATCAATATGGGTCACATATAATATGGGTCACATATCATATGGGTCACATATAATTAATAAAATAATGAGGTCAATATGGGTCACATATAATTAAATTTATGGGTCACATATTAAATTATATGTGACCCATTTTAATTTTAGTAATAAATTTAATTATATGTGACCCATATTGATTATATGTGACCGTTACATATAATTAAAATAATTAATATTATGGGATATGTCCCATAAAATATTAAAATAATATGGAATAAATTTCAAATAAATTTTTAAAAATTATAATAATATCAAATAAATATTCATAAATTAAAATAATATCAAATAAATATTCAAAATTTAAAATAATATGAAATAAACATTCAAAAATTGTAATAATATCAAATAAACATTCATAAATTATAATAATATCAAATAAATATTCATAAATTAAAATAATATCAAATAAACATTCATAAATTATAATAATATCAAATAAATATTCAAAAATTATAATAATATCAAATAAACATTCATAAATTATAATAATATCAAATAAATATTCATAAATTATAATAATATCAAATAAATTTGATAAAATATAATCTAATATTTTTAAAATAGCAATAATTAAAAAATAAATTTTATTTTCAAGTGTAAATTAGATGTTTACTCTTGTAAATTTTATTTTCAAGTGTAAATTAGATGTTTATTTTCAATCGTTTGCTCATTCATGCAGGTGAAATAAATAAATATGGTACGTTCAGATCCAAATGCAATATATAGTGCAAGAATAGATGGTAATAGACTCGATTCAATGTAATCTTTGTGGAAAAAAACTGCTGGGAGGAGGTATCACACGATTAAAGGAGCATCTGGCTCATATAAAGGGAGAGACAAGAGGGTGTCCCAGTGTACCCAGAGAGCTAAAAGAAAATATCAGAGCTAGTTTACAAGCGGCAAAGGGAAAGAAAAAAGCTGAAGCCGATCGTGATAGGGAAATGTATGAGAGAATCAGGAGGCCAGATCCAGAGTTTACATCAGGTGCACCTGAGGATGATGAGGATGAGGATGAGGATTAACAGATAGCGAGAGCTATGAGAGAGAGTGCTAGGGAAGCACAACAGCGGCGAGATCAGAAAGAAGCCGATTATCGGTTTCGGTCCAGGTTGAGAGGCCCATCCATGCCTGCTACCGGTGGTGGATCTAGTCATAGGCCACATGTTGTTGATATTGATGAGGATGTTGAGCAGACTGCCGGGTTGCGTAGGGCAACATCTGAGAGGGATTATAGGCCGTCTACTAGAGGTCAGATTACATTCATGTATCACACTGAAAGCTCCAAACAAACCAAATTCAGTGCAATCTCACTTGCAAAAATGGGGAAGAACCTTGGAAAATCCATTGCCAAGTTTTTTATATACAACCACATTCCGAGCCAAGTAGCAGACTCGCCGTACTTCAAAAGCATGATTGATACAAGTGCAGAAGTTGGTCCAGGAGTTAAAAAGCCTTCTCCATATGAGATATCTGGGCCCTTACTAACAGATGAGTACGATGAGATAACTGCCTATGTACAGAGCTTTGAGGATGTATGGGATGAGAGAGGTTGCACAATTATGTGTGATGGATGGACTGGTCCCACAAAGAAGAGTTTGATAAACTTTTTGGTTTCTGGTGATCTTGGGATGTATTTTGAAATCAGTTGATGCTTCTAGACACGTAAAGACTGCTGACTACCTCTTTAAACTAATGGATATAGTAGTTCATGAGGTTGGAGAGCAGCGGGTTGTGCAGTGGTAACATGCATAATGCGCAAACTACAAAGCACGGATTAAAACTAATGGCGAAGAGACGTCACCTGTACTGGACCCCGTGTGCCGCACACTGCATGGACCTCATTCTTGAGGATTTAGGAAAGAGAAGCAAGGCAGTGCAACTATTCAAAAGGAAGAACGATTACTTCCTACAGCATATGACAAAGGATAAGTGATCAATTTAATGAGAGCCTTCATGAACAATGAGTTGCTCCGACCTGCGATTACACGTTTTGCAATACAGTTCTTAGCCCTATAGAGTTTGGCTAGATATAGGCGTGAGCTGAAAAGCATGGTGTCGTCGGAAGAATGGAATCAACATGAAATAGGACTCCCACGAGCGAAGAGACTAGCTTGCACTGAAGTTGCTGACCTGATCTACAGCACGCAGTTTTGGGCAGATGTCGACCACCTGATCGTCGTCACTACCCCATTGGTGCAAGTGTTGAGATTGGTTGATGGTGATGAGAAACCAACGATGGGGTACGTTTTTGAGTCAATGGATAAGGCAAAATTGGCTATAAAAACCAAATGCCCTACAAAATATAAACGATACTGGGCGATTATCGACAAGAGGTGGGATGCACAATTTCACCAGTACTTGCATGCAGCAGGTATAACATGTTGCACAATTATGTAGTGATTTTTATTTATTTATTCATTATTTTCATATACTGATGAAATTGCTCATATTTGATGTGTAGCACACTACTTGAATCCGACCTTCCAAAGATATCGCGATGCTTGGTGACGACAATCGATGAAGTGTATACCGGTTTGCTCAATGTAATCCAAAGAATGCTCCCTGAGTTGGCGGACCAAGGCCAAGCCATAAGAGATGTGAGTGATCATAGTATCATTCCTTATAAGTAATAAGTCAAATGTCATGTGATATTATCATCTATTTATTAATATGTGCCTTACTGTGTTTCATCTTTATAGATTGACATGTTTCGCAAGAGACATGGGTCATTTGGGACCCCGTTGGCGCAATCCCAAATTAAACACGACAAACCCGCTGATTGGTGGATGCATTATGGAGGTGATGGTCCGATATTGAGGCGAGTAGCAATGAGGGTATTGTCGTAAACGTGTTCCTCGTCCAACTGCGAGCGAAATTGGAGCACTTTCTCTCTCATTCATACTAAGACAAGGAATAGACTAACTATGGACCGATTGGAAAAGTTAGTCTACTGCCACTACAACATGCGATTAAGGGTCAGGAATATACAGAGGACCAACCGTGGTAAGCAATACATGAAGTCTTAGATCCTCAATTATATGAAGTCTTACTTACATATTATACTAATTCATCTATCATATTCTACCTTGCAAACGGTGATTATTTTGATCCCATCCAGTTGGATTATATATTCGAGGATGACCCTTTGAATGAATGGATCGAAGAGAGAGAAGAGCCAGTCTTGGATAGTGAGAGCACTGAATGGCTGGACAATGATGAAAGAGTAGCGGAGCAGCAGGCTTCCCAACCACCAAGGCGGAAAAGAAGATTGAATCGTCATTCAGTGGTTGGATCTGATGACGAAACGCAGCCCGGTAGTGAGGATGGGAGTGGTGAGGATGATGGTGGAGGGCATGATGGTGGAGGGGAGGAAGCTGGTACCTCTGATCCTTATAGAGATATGGCGGCATGGGACGATGACTCGACGCCGTTAACACAGTTCGACACTCCTACATTTAGAATGGGAGGGGTTGAAGGAAGAGGAGCGTCGGGATCATATCAAACACCACCACCACCACCACCACAAGATGATACGGATATGGGTTATATGACTTCTAGCTTCGGGGGATTCAGTTTGCAAAATACCGAAGATTCAGCAACTAGTAACCCATACTACCAGCCACAACAAACCTATTCGGTGCCATATGACTTCGTTGGTCAGATTTTTGGAGGACCGGCCTTTACGTACTACACTGAGCCTACATATAGTCATGGGTATCAATATGGGCAACATTATAGGCAAAGGCCGGAAAGCTCGCGCACCGATGATGACAATGATCATGAGGGCCAAGAACCACCACGAAATTCAATGTGGCTCTAAAGTAAGTTTTTCATATACAATTAAATTTATTTTTATCAACATAGCTATTATTTTTGACAATATATAATTTATTTTTGTCAATATACATTGTAATTTACTTTATGCGTGATCAGTGTTTATCGATCAAATTATGAAATATTGTTAATAAAATAGGCATGTGATCAGCTGGTCGAACATAATGTTAGAAGATCTATTACATTAAGTCAAAAATGTGATCTTAAGACAAAAATAAGTTACAAAATAGGCATGTGACTTGGGTTAAATTACAAAATAGGCATCTTACTTATATATTCATCTAAATAATGCATCAAATAAGTCAAAAATAAAAGCAAAAATAGTTGAAATAAATATAAAATAAATAAATATAATTTTTCAGATTTTTTTGGATTTTTTGGGATTTTTTTGGGAATTTTTTTTCAAAATACCGGTTTTTTGAATGTATCAAACCGATACATTCAATGTATCGCCGATACATTGAATGTATCGGACGATACCCGGTACGTATCGTCCTGGAGGTCAGGACGATACGTACCGGAAATCCGGTATTTTGACCCTTGATTTCTGTAACAATTTATTGGTGTCCATTCAACAATACTCTTGTAGTCTTGTGGTCTAATACTTCCCATCTGAAATTTTGCCCATTTCACCAATATTATGGTTTGATGTCATTAGCCACTTCCCTAATTATCCTACCTAATTCTTCAAAGATTCTCTCAGTTCTGTTCTTCCATATGCCACAACATAGAACATATGGTAAGGCATGAGACAGTTGTAGTCCCGCCTCCCCAACTGGTGAGCCACCCCACCAGGGTTCAAAATCTTGGTTGGTACTAGAAAATATTGGCCTATATATTCCAGAATCGGACCGAGGGAGTATAAACACGCCCAATATTAACCCTTTTAGGGGTGTATAGTGTTATAGCAGCCGGTATTTTCAAAATACAGGCCAGTATATTCAGCATGGTGATTGTATCGAACATGACTACTGAATCCGAGATTTTAAACCTTACACCCCACCCTTCCCATCAATTCAAAGGATTTATGAAGGACCAATGATATACCAATTAGTTCAAGGAAAACCACCCTAGGAACCCCCAAAATTGGGCAATGTAAGAAAAAAGTGCTCCACCAACTCCTCAGCGCATTTGCACATAAAGATTGGAAAATCTAGTAACATATCCCACAATCAAATTGATGCACTCCTACGTTGGTAAATCTTACATTTTTTGGGATAAAATCTTAACTTTTTTATGTAAAATCTTATTCCATTAATTGTTTTTTCTGATCATATGTTCTCGGTTGGTTGCTCCCGGACCAAACTTACTTGTATTAGAACTTCTACATGCATGCAATCATTCAAACTCAAACAACTCTGAATTCAAAATTGATCTAGGAGAAGAAAGAAGAAAAATAATGAAGAGGAAGAAGGGAATAAAAAGGAAGAGAGAGAGAAGGGAATAAAATGGAAGAGAGAGAGAGAGAGAGAGAGAAAGGGAAAAAAGGATGAATGAAGGAAGCTGGCCCAATTGCCACCGTAAAAGGGGCTGCTTGCCAGGCTAGGACAGGACAAGAAGGGGACTATTTAAAGGCTTAAAGTGGTTATTGGAAATTATTAATTATTCTTTCTAAAATAAATTAAAGGGCCTTCATTTGAGAAGCAGCGAGATTCATCAAAGGGTATGTCAAGTAAATGATTCAAGTTTTCCTAAAAGTAAATTACCTTTTAATTTAAGCTACACATTATAATTCCTTTGCGAACATAATTAGGTCTTAATTTTCCAGTTAAAGACCCAAAGAAGTTGATTAAGGAGCCAAAAATAGATTTAATAAGCCCAGAGAATGTGACATAAGTGCCACATAGTCAATTAATCGATCACGTGCAACTTAAGTCAGGTGTCACAGAAAGAAACCATGTGAGAGAGTTTTGTCTAGGCGAGATTTCTCTAGTATGAGAAATCTCAAAGGGAGATTCCGAGGACGGTAACACATCAAAAGCAGTGATGTCAAAATCTTATGATTTACGACTTGAATCCTGCGATTTAAGTTGAATCGTAGGACAAACTATTCGATTTTGACATAAACTTGTGATCTTATGATTCGACTTGAATCTTATAATTTGTAATGAATTAACGATTCAAGTGAATCGCACACAAACCCACTCACGCGAGTTTCGTTTCACGCTCCATGAAACATAAAACTTACGAAAAACTTCTTTTTTTTACTTTTTGCTCCTTAATAAAAACCTCTTCATAATGTAAGAAACCATTTTATAATACTCTTATCTATCATGTGGGTTTGAAATTTTGGGTTTCTTTCTCATCTTCGTCTCTAAACATGATAAAACCCCAAATTTGTTCTTTCCTTCATAACTTTCTGGTAAGTAATCAAAATTCAATTCTATTTGCGCAAATGACTGCTATGATGAACAACTCTTAAATGCACATGAAAATTTCTATTAAAATTTTGTGGATTGTGTTAACTTCTGAAGATTCATTTCAGGCCATCAGTCATAAATTGATGATGTTCAATCAGATGTATTTGACTTATATCTTTATACTATTTATGACTGAAGTATCACGTTATAGAATTGACTATGGTCATATTTGGATGTATTTAAATTTTTAGATACATTAGATTTTTTTAAGATTTTTTTCTTATTAAAAAAAATAGTTGTGAATCTTACAATTTAACGCTTTAGCTATTCGATTCATATATTCCAAAAACGATTTTGCGACCTGATTCAACTTCTACAACATTACTCAAAAGAATTTGACTTTATAAATTAAAGTTCTGGTTGGATAATTTATTTAGAAATTTAGCTAGACTAGGACTTTTAAAACATTACTAAAAGTTATTTGCGAAGTGACATGACATGACATGATGTCATGGGCTCACATGAGATCTTGTTGAGATTTCTCTCTTGCAAGAAATCAAAAGGAGGGGAAGAAAACAACTTTATGCAGACCCCAACACACAATACTCTAAAATCAAGTTAATAAGTGAAAACCTACTTGAAAATCAGTTTCGATATGTCAAATCAAACTGCCATTGATTTCACAGTATTTGAGTTCAGTTTTTTGCGTTAAAGCACAGTGACAATCAGCCATAATAGCTGTAAATCTGTCCCCAAAATCTGTGTGAAAGGACAACCTTAGAACAGACCTAATGGTGTAATTCTAACCAGCAATTCTGTGTATAATAAACTGCTATCCCTGTGCTTATTCCGTAACTAGAATGTATACAACCCTTCACAGAAGTATTAATAATAAAAATGACAGCAGCAGTTGCCACGGGATTTAGGATCGAACCACAGTAAAAATTAGTCTAGAAAGACCATGATCAGAGACTCTCAACTCTCATTATCACAACCAAACACTTGAGTCTAACTAGACATGAACATCAGTAATTAAAGGCCCAAAAGCCTGAGATAGAACACAGAAAAAAAAGGCCTCGTCCCCTTTTCCTTTCTCTCAATCTCGTTCTCTATTTTCTCATTAAAAAATCATGCTAATCCCTAAGTCTCTCAGAAGTTTACAATATAAGGAAATAAATAATAAGGAACCTCTAATTTAGTCTCCCAAGTCAACTAGGACTCTAACTCCCAACTTGGAAAAATATTTAACAATGAACCCCAAGTTTCTAGAACCCTTATCTAATTATAGACAGAAATAAAACTATGAAATTTTGACTGCCCTTTAAAGATTGCCGAGATTGAAGTCTCGGTAACTTGTTTCATTTAATCACTTAAGTGATCAAGTGTTACATTAACGAGACTTTAAGGGATCAGTTTTGTGGCTCATGTGAGTATGTGACCACCTGCGTGGTCACGTTTCTCGAGACTTGTGTGATCAAGTGTGACATTAACGAGACTTAAAGGATCAGTTTTGTGGCTCATGTGAGTATGTGACCACTTGCATGATCAAGTGCGGCCCCCTCTTTTGACTCTTTGTTTCCTTCTTCCTAATCTTCTTTCTCGAGCTTTCTTCCTCTCGTTTTTGGGCTTCAACACAGGTGCCCCTCCTTCACTGCATCACAATTTCTTCACTTCTTTTCGTAAACTTTTTTATTTTTATCATATTATTAGAGTATCTAATTTTATGGTTTAGCTGGTTTAGGGATTCTCATAGTTGTACGTTTAGTTTTCTTTATCATGAAATCTATTGTCTCACGAAACGACAAGTTTAGTTAATGATTTAACATTTTGTGAATTCCTATATGTGTGTTGAGAATAGGGTTTGAACGCTTGTTCTAGTTGTTTATTAATATCTCTATCATGGATTGTGAGTTAATGAATCAATGCGTTTCAATATCTGTACATTTCTTCTTTAGTTTGTGATCTTCTGCTTTAATATCACATCAAAGTGGTATCAGAGCAAGTGCATCCTTGCTGTGAGGTTTCAAAGTGCCTCGATTTATGTGAAATCAGAGATGTCATCTCATGGTGCCTGGTGAATGTTGTTGACATGGTTAAAAAATTAACCAAACAATAGTAACAAAATGGGAAGTTCTGAATAAATAAATCAAAAATAAGTTTGAATAAAAGAAATTGACCTTGATTCATTATTAAAGATATAAAGCACCACAGCTTAAAGAGAATGGATGTGATTTAACCAAACTCAACATAAAACACAGCCCATCTTCTGTACCAAGTTCCAAGTGCATGATCCAATCCAAGAATAATTTGCACTCTCAAATGCTATAATTTGTGAACTGGAAATATTGTCTACCAAGTGTTGCGTGATCTCTCAGTTGTTGTGCTTTATTGGTTGGTGGTAAAAGTTATTTAAAAATCAAAGAAAGAGTAAAACAGGGGATGGAATCAGCACAACTAAGAAATCCTAGACCTGCAAGATACAGGGTCCATTGTAGCAAGTTTTGATAAGTAAGAGTTTGTCCCACAGGGAAAGGTGATCTACAACTCCAAAGGAGCCATCTCTAGTAGTCCCTCCAGATCTGTAGTCCTAAGAGGAGGGGAGTTTAAGGTCACTTATTCTAAGTATTCTAAGGTACTCTAATATCTAAACTACAGAAGGGGTTGAGAGGATGGATGGAGTGTGAAAAATAAATATAAAAGGGTGAGAAGTATGTTATTGAGCCCAGATCAGAGGAGTTTTGTAACTCAGATTCAGATCTGATGTTATAGAAATCCTGTCCAATGGCTACATTATCACCACTAAGGAGAAAGGATTCAACCCATCACTCTGCCATGACTCAACCCTTAAGGTTATAACCTGTCCACTCAAATGGTCACAGACTATCCCATAGGGAAACCACAATCCAGGGATGGGTCAAAACATAACAAGTAAATCATTGCAGGCACTATTTCATCTAGGCTACCAGCTCAAGAATCCATAGGGAACCTCAACCTCTAAAGCTCTATGTGTGGGGCTAAGGCTGTATAGGACCATGATAGCCCAGACACATAGAACCAGCAAGCGATTGAGTGCAACCTTCGATCTAGCTGTCCATTGCTTGAGTGAGGCTACAATGGTCCAGTCACAAGCCTACAATCTCTATAACCAGATCAGATCCAACATCTGATGGCGGATCTATATCAAGATGTGAGTCGCCTCAGATAATCTCCCACCAGGCTTCTACAAGCTCAGGTGTAAAGAAGAAGGATCCATCTTGGATCGGTGGATTAGAATCACCCTAAGGCTATAACCTGTCCACTTGAATGGTTACAGACTATCCCAGAGGCTATCCTCCTCACGGAACCCAAGACAAAACAAGAATATTGCTGCCACCACCATGGTTACCAGGCTACCAGCTCAAGCTCCCATTGGGATTTCAAATCTAGTGGGTCCTGTGGTGGGGCTAAGGCTGTATAGGACCATGATAGCCCAGACACACAGGTCACTTGGATCTGAATGACCCTTAGAATCAGTCCTCCATTGCTTTGAAACACAGCCAAAGCAATGGCGGATCATAAGGCAGCAGCCTTGCACAGAGCATCTCACATTCAAACACAAATCCCACAAAGTACAGATCCTATTACAGAACTTCCATTAATCTAGTTCAAAATGCATACAAAGACATAACCAGCAAGTGCTGAACTATGGAGGGAAGGAAAAAGAAAAGGAAAACTACTTACAACTACAAAAAGAAAAACAAAACGATCTCAGATCGAGTCTCCAAGAAATGAGACGTGTTCCCAGCTATTCCAAGATGTAGAAAGAAAAGAAAGTCTAAGCTCCCCTAAACCTAAGCTAAGTGTGGGTATTTATAGCAGTGGTGTGGCGGCGCATTAGGGTTAGGAAACCCTAATTTTAACGATGCCACGTGGCCGAATAGTGATCCTTCGATGCCTTGGGACGCGTGCACGGAGATTTGAGCGTGGGAGTGCGTGCCCTAATCGCTGGAAATTCTCAGAAAGTCCTCTACTGAAGAGATGGAAGTATGAGGTTCAGAGCTTCGCTAGGTAGCCATTGTTTCCCAGACTTGTCGCGTGGTAGCTCTTGCTCTTCGCGATGATGGTTTGACATTGAAGCTTCAGCCGTCGCGAAGTTGGCTTGGTTTGCTCTTCAGGCAGTCTCGGGGTTGGAGCTCGAGCAGTCGAGAGGTAGCTGCGCGATCGCTGGGTTGATCTTCGCGAGGATAGATTTGAATAGCGCGAGAACTTCTCTTTACTGACCTTCGCGAGGCTATAATGGGTTCTGAACTGCGTGAGGTTCCAAGTCTTAACTGATCTTCGCGAGGATGGCATTGCCT
The DNA here is from genome assembly GCA_021018995.1 of Chloranthus sessilifolius. Lineage (NCBI taxonomy): Eukaryota > Viridiplantae > Streptophyta > Magnoliopsida > Chloranthales > Chloranthaceae > Chloranthus > Chloranthus sessilifolius. The sequence continues at coordinate 116,532,369 of CM037584.1, forward strand.
TCGCAAGGATGCTTTCTTCTTGAATGGCGCGAGAACTGCGCAAGGAGTTCTCTTCTGATAATTGCATCCCGCGGCCACTGCGCGACAGCTGCGCGAGGAGTCTCTTGAAACTCTCTCTTCTCAGCCGTTGTGAGCGAACTGCGCGAGGTTGAGAGAGGTCTGCTTTGAACTGCGCAAAACTGCGCGATGTGTTCTACTCTTGAGCTTCGCGAGAGCTGCGCGAGTTTATGTTTCTGAAGCTCTTTAGTCAATCAACTGCGCGAGAAGTTGTTGTAAAGTCTTGGGAAGCTCAGCTAGACTGCGCGAGGCTCATTTCAGGTCTGGATTCAGAGTCCATCCTTCTGAGGGACTTCTGGTGCCAAAACAGGCTCTTTAGCAGGATTCTTGGCCTTAGTTCACTGCTGGTTATTACCTACATAAAACACTTAACAAGGACTTATTAGGTGGCTATGGGTCTAATCAAAGGTTAAGTTAAGGGGTGAAAAGTGGTACTTTTAAGGTCTTAACACCAAGTCCCATGACTATGAGTGTAGGACTTGACTGATGATGTTAATGAGATTGGTGGTAATTACACAGTTACACATAAGCGCAACGGTGATCGCAGTAAATCTCACAAGCAAGTTGTTGATTGAAGCAATGGTAGTGGAGGAGATGGAAGTGAGTACAATGGAGGCAAAGCAGGGAAACTGATAGATGGAGTTGTTGGTGGCATTGCTCATACTATGCTCCACTTCGGGGATTTTGGATTTGGCCTTAGTACAAGTTATTATGGATATACTTGCATGCCTCCACAAAGAGATCAAGATGGTGTTGCTTGGTACTCAAAATATCTTGATGTGTTTCATTATTTCTGCCCTCAAGTCAGAGGCTATCAGCATTATGGATAAGGATACAACATTATGGATATGGATAAATGTACAGAAAATATTGCTATGGAGAAAACAAATGGACATTGTTATCAAGATGATGGCTATATTATGATGAAAAACCTCCTTAAAATTCTGTGTGTAATTGAAATTTTGGTATGCCTATGTTACATTGTTGATCTGTTATAGATCTATGGTACATTAGTACTTTTTCATGTTTATGATATTTGAATTCTATTGTACTTGTTGTCATTGACAAAATGAATTATGAATAGAGCATTAGAGTTGAAATGTTGATTAAATGTTTATGATATTCCAAAAAAAAAATTAAATGTTTATGATATGTTCCCAAGTTTATTGTTGCATTACTTATTATAGTGCCTGTTCATAATTGACCTTTGTTTTTCAATCAGTAGAAGGCTATAACCCCATTAATTAAATGAAAATTACAGCAGATCAAAGAGAGCTAGACACTCGGCAGAAACATAAAAATAAAATACAAGAATAAAGAAAATAAAATAAAATAAAATAAAAAGATACAGAAGTGCAAGGAGGAGGGGCCCCATGGCCGTGATATAACAACGATCAGTTCCACCATCAGGAACAGGGATATGCACACAAAGACCCAACCAGTACAATCAGGATCCTAAGGAGGTCGTAGCAGCACCCGCTCCCTAACTATCTCCTCCACCAATGAGGCGGAACATTTGAGCGAGACCAAACACCACCATAAGTGGTCATCGAACACCGAGTTTATCACCGCATAACAAGTGACAAACTTCCTATCAAATATTCTCATATTTTGCTCTTTCCAAATTTCCAAGAAGATTACCATCGGAAGCAACCTCCACAGAATGGCTACATCATACTCGAAAGGAAAATCTGTCCACTCTACAAGAATATTAGCGGCCGATTCCCCAAGACATGGATACCCCAAAGCCAACAAGGAATGAATCCCACACTTGCGCGAACAAGTAACTTAAAAATAATTGTTTTTTTTTATTAACTAACCGTAACTTAAAAATAAATGTTGAACCATTTCCTCCTCCCCACTAAAGAATACACACGCCTTGAATACCACCATTCCCCTCTTAACAGCTGGATTCAAGTTAAAATTCTCCTCCAAGCCACTTCCCATGCAAAAAAATTCACTTTCCAGGGGGCATCCGCTTTCCACAACGACATCCAAGGGAGCCGATTAGGCGTCTTCTCATTAGATACTTGTATAAGGACTTTCCCGTGAATTTTTCTCACTTTCCCAATGCCAAATCCTTTTATCTTGCTGATTACCGTCCACAGTCGCGTTACTTAGTTCCCCTAAAAGTTCTATTAGTCCCTCTCCTCTTCATCTTTAAATTCCTACGAAGGAGAATATTCCATGAAGCTCCATTTCGAGTCCCGTCTCGAACCTCCATTACTTTAGCATCTTTCTTCACTGAGAGATTGAAAAGCAAGGGGAATCTTCTCATAAATGGACACAATCTGTCTTTCTAGAAACTTACTAGATCGCCCACACCCGGAGTAAATATAATACCCCCATCAAAGTTCGTCCTAACCTTATGCACCCTCACCAAGCGGATCCTTATCGACCTCTAGGACCTTTCACTCCCCACCCCCTATCATCTTTCCCATACTTGGCCACTACTAACCCACCATGAGCCCTCCTCTCCACACACTCTCCGTAACCATTTCCCAAGTAGGGCTCGACCTAAGTGCCCATGGATTTAATTTCTAAACCTCACATCCAATGGAAGTCTTGCAACATCCCAATTGATTTTCCTCCACTCCATAGTAAACTAGATAGAGTCAATTTAATAAAAGTTATTCTCCCGCCCTTCGACGGTAAAGCCTCCACCCAGCTAATTTCCTTCCAAACCGTTTGATAGTCGGGTCCAACACGGATATGGTAGGTTTGCCTATACATAGTGGAACCCCCAAATAAGGAGCTGAGAGCCCCCCCCCCCCCCCAACCCATTGCAGAAGCAAGTCTTGTACTTCACACTCTTCCATATTGATACCATAGCTTGTGGTTTTCCTTATATTCGTTCCTTGACCAGACATGGCCTCATAACATGGATTATGGCCTTCACATCGTGAACCTCTCTTCAGCACCACAAAGCATAACTTTTGTAACGCATATTGTACCACAAAAAAATGATTGCCTCTACAAACTTCGAAACCCCTAAATAAGCCTTGCTCCAAAGCCTCTTTTATAATTTTTGACAAAATTTCCCCGATGATATCAAAAGGGAATGGGGACAAAGAGGAGGGGGGGGGGGGGGGGGGGGGGGGGGAAGGGGAACGAAAGAATCCTTTTGGGGCCCTATTAATCATGATAGAAAATATCATCATTGTTATACAATTTTGAATCCACCACCTCCATCGTTGGCCAAAACCCAACCTTTGAGCATGTAGTTTAGGATAAAGAAGAGATTGGAAAAAAGTGGAATAATTTGGTCATAAACTGCTTCTCAGAAATAAAATGAGAATATAACACAAAGAATATCAATTTTTTAGGCCTTTTCAATGTTTACAGTGTTTGAAAAAATTGCATCTATCTCGACAAGATGTGTGTGCACTTAAGCGATGCACTATGTATTAACTGAGACAATGTGATACACAAATATGTAGTATTCAACACAACAGATGGGAGGAGAAGAACTGTTATTAAATGACATAATGGTATCATCTCCTTCAGGCCTAATACATAATATGTATCATCTCAAGTGAAATTTCAATCCACGGTTCAACAAGAATTGTTGAGGTCTATTCAAAACTTCTCCACTAAAAGCTTGCAAACAACCCTATTAATAAAAAGGAGGGACTCTCCTAAGCGTCATTCACACCATTGATGGTTAAAGATGTAACTAATTGAACCACCCAATCTCTACACTCTAATATTTTTAGCTTTTAATGGCCAATATTAAGGTTTACCAATCAGATGGTTCATCCACTTATAGACATGATTATTTGGCTTAGACATGTTCCAATGATGGATTGTCACTTGGACAATTTAGAATGATCATAGATGTGTGCCATGTCCCATGTTGCGTATTAGTAAACCACACTTCAAAGGAGTAAAATAAAAAAGTTTAATTTTATAATTTAACACCATTTAAACATCATTTTGGTGTTTAAATGTTGGTCATGACTGGAGCCATTATTCCTAATGAAGATCACCATCAAACCATATAGAATAACACCCTAGAAATAGAAACATAAAATATTTTGGGCTCATCAAAAGCTCTCTATCGAAGAAAAAATTCCAAAACTCATGAAATTTACTCCATTTCAAATAAACTTCACAAACAAGAATGATTTAAACCCTGGAAACAAAAAAAATCCTGCTATCCACTAAAAAGCTCAAAAGAAATATTTAAAAGCAACTAAAAATTATGAATCCCAACAAGTTAAACTCTATAAATTGAAATGCAAAACCCTAGGATGCATCAAAAATACAAAAAAGGACTTCATCTACATCACAAAACCAAACAAAAAAATACAATAAAGAAAAAACTTCACAAATCAAAACTAGATAGTAGAAACAGAAATTGGAAACCCTAGAATGCACCAGAAAGCTTCACAAATTAAATCATAGAAACAGACGTATAAAACCAAAGGATGTGCCAAATAAATCGAAACTAAAATATTCAAGTCTACAAGCAACAAACTTTGCTGTTTCAAAATAAATAAATAATCTTAGAAACATAACTAAAAAAGCCCTAGGATAAAGAAAAAAAAAGCTTGTAACCAAGGATCTAACTTCAAAATCCGCCAACTTCACCAAAAATGCACAAACCCTAACAAAACAAAACCTAAACCGTCAAAAAAATAAAAAAAATCATATATATACAAAAATGCTAACAGTAAAATAGATGAACAGAAACCGAAATACAGATTATCAAAGGTTCCTCATAAAATGCATGTAAATGAAATATTTTATGGAAAATTCAACAACAAAAGTTGACAATTTGGTATACCTTTTCGGTATAAGGGCATTTTTAAATTTTAAAAATATTGCTTCAGACATGAAAAATTATAAAAATATACTTTTTTGAGAGATTTATGCCCTATAATTTCATATCATGTAACAAAATTTGATTTTGACCGTTATAAGCAAAGCAAAATTACATCATGAATAGCCAATAATGTGTGTCACCAAAATCGAAAGATTCAGCCATGAGTTCCAATGAACCGATCACATAGTATATATATATATATATATATATATATATATATATATATATATATATATATATATATATATAGCCCAAAATAGCACAGATCCACAAACCCTAGAGTGCATGAAAATAAATCTTACAGTGAAATCAATTCCGGGGTGATCTGAGCTCCAAAAGATATCGTGATCAACGACGACGAAGTTTCCGGTGACGCTGTCGCCTTCGTAAAGGACGTATTCATAAACGCATTCGACATCGTTTACGGTGACGGATAGAGCTGAGAGATGGCGAATCAAAGTAAACAGAAACACTAAAAATATACAGATCTTCGAAGAACTCAATCTCTTTCTCCTTTCCATGGATTACTTTTCTGTTAGGGCTTCTTCCCGTCAAAAAATTTCCGAAATTCTTCTTCGGTTTTTTGGAATTGGGAGAATAGGGTTAGGGTTTCTACGATTTCAGAAGGTCAATGTTTCTTTGTTTTTGCTTAGGGGAAAAAGGTCACTGTTTCTTGCAAGGTGACGAATTTTGTTCGCGTATAATAATAATAGTGATAGAGAAACTAGTATGTATAGAGCGTGACACTTTTTATGTGGTGAAGTTCGCCACATCAATTTTTAAAAATAATTAATTTTATCGAAATTAATGGAATTTTCAAACGTTTCGTACGGCCTCTATTTCGGAGTGTTTCAATGAAATTTGGGCGAATATCACCTAAATTTGTCACTATGACTCAATGTAGTGACCATTTAAAATGAATAACTGGAAATCCAATTATGCTTGGTAGGACCTAGGGTTGTCAACGGGCCGAGCTCGGGCTGAAGCCCGGTCCGGATGAGCCGGATTTGAGTCCAATTTTTTCAGTTTTTATTAAACAGGTTGGATCAGGCCGGCCCAGATAAGAAATGGGTCCGAGTTCAGGTTTCAAAGTGCTCAAGCCGTTTAGCTGAGATCCTTAAAAATAAAAGAAAAAAAACTTTTTTTTTTTTTTTTTAAGTGAGAAACCCGGCTCGAATCGGCCCAGCCCGGATAGCTAATTGGGCCAGGTTCATAACAAAAAATTATTAAAATGGGCTGAGCCCGACCCGGCCCGAATAGCTAAACGGGCAGGGCCGGGCCGAATTTTTTTTTTTAAAATGGATCAAGTGAAAAACCCGGCCCGTTGATAGCCCTAGTAGGACCTAACCATTCCTCCTAAACTATTTTTAAAGATTTATAATATAGAGTCATTAAAACTTGGCCCTCTTACCAAGTTTAAAACAAAGGCTCACAAGTTTGGCGACCTCTGTTATATGAAAACATTATCTAAATTATTTGATTTAGAGCCTATCATTCAAAGATATTAAGTGCAAAATATTAGCACGAAATATAATCTTTATCATGTGATTAAATATAATCAAAGGTTATTATTTGATTCAATGATTAACAACTATAGATCATATAATAAATACCGTGTTTTCCTCCAATCTTTTCTACTAGAGATCTATAAATCATGAACTTTATAAATCAGACGGCCCAGATTGCATTAATTCAAATGTCACATGTCCCTAAAATACAAAGCCTTTCTTTAACCTTAGTTTAAGCGTCACATTTCCAAATGCAAGTAATGACTTCTTTTATATTATAGTGTAGTTCATTTATTTATGGCAGCTAAACTTATGCATAAGTGACTAGAGCAATTTATCAAACCTTCAAAAGTATTTAAAAGTATTTAAATGCCTTATAATAAAAAAAAACGTATTTAAATGAAATGAAAATGTGATCCATCAACTTTTTACATGTACGCTAATTGAAGAATATTGAAATATCTAATAATCAAAATCTAACGGTAGTTATTCAATAGATGTCATAAATCATATTTTTTGAATTTGATTGGGTGAAAGAAGATTAGTATTTTGGTATTATGTTAAATAAGGAGTTTAAGAAGTGCATTGGAATTATATGGAAAATGGAAAGGCCTAATTGAAAAGGAAAGTGAGGCTAGGATTACTCATTGATTATAATAATTAATAATAGTTAAATGTTATTATAACGATTCGAAATTGTATCTCTTTTCAATGGCGTAAAATTTCGTGAGATGAATGTAACACCAATCCTAAACAAGTCAAATACGTGTTTACTTCTATCAAACAAACAAAAAAAATGCGTGTTTACTTAATAGTTCCTCACAATACGAGCTATAAAATATTCTCTTTATCTATTTCCTATAGACTCAATAAGGATTCATTCATTTAGCAACTGTTGAGATTCTAATCTATCATCCATTACATAACATATGCCAACGAAGCATTAAAGTTGTGACAACTATAACAATTCCTTTTTATAAATGATCAATCATCAATTTTATATTCTTTATATAGATTATCGCATGGAGCGAATTTCCTATGACAATAGTTGCTCAAATCTTTTCATTCGCGTGTCCATCCTCAAGTCAATTGATTTCCTATGACAATAGTTTATTTTATAAAAAAATAATTATTTATATTTTTTAGTTTTTTAGTAGCTCATTTTTATTTTTATTTTGTATCAATTCTATTAATTATTCTCTCAGTGCAACAAAATATTTTTTTTGAATCCATCTTCTTTTAAATCAATCCATCAAGAGATTATCACGAACGCTTGGTGATCAAGTGAGTTTTTTTTTCCCCCTAATTTCTCTTGTTTTTTTTTTTTAATAAAAAGGGATCAGTTTGAACTTTTTTTCTTTATATAACATAAATTCTCTTTTCTTAACTTTGCTATTGTAGGAGGATTCAACGAGATGGACATGGGTTTCAAGTTGTTCTCACCGGTTTCATCGAGTTGGTGCTCTTTACAACACTCTTTAGAATGCCGAGATTCTCGTTATTTGGATGACATCTAAAGGGGTCCCTCGGTTTTCTATCTTCCGAATCTTCGGACTTCTCATCCGTACGACTCTTTTTATAATACCACACAATTTTTTTACGGACGAAAACCATTGACTGATTTGAATAAGACGATGGAGATTGTTTTTTTTTTCAATCTTCCTCATGATAGATCTTAGGATCATGATGTCCCTATCAGAAGGTCTGATATTGATTCTATATGGCACACATCCCCAAAAATCATAAGCAGAACCACGTTATGACTTGGGTGGTCAATTGACCACCCAACTTTCTAAAAAAGTGTTACTAAGCTTTAGGAGTCCTAATTTATATTAGTGGATTCTCATCCATCCAAGATTATCTTGACCACCCAAAATTATCAAAAATCTTCAAACAATTTTTTTTATGTAGAGCTATATACTCATATATATGATGTATATGATCTAGTATAATTAATTTTAAAAAATAAATAATTTATTACATGTAACAAGGCTTGAACCTAGAACCTAACCTTCACAAAGCACCAGAGAAATTCACTAAGATATGTAAAAAAAAAAAAACTTAATACATATATAATTTTTTGGTCATTTGGCTATTTTTTTTATTAGGATATATTATTTTCCTATAATTTCCTGCATATGTATCCAAACACAAGATTTGGTTAATACTGTGTTTTCCGAGCTAAAAATGTGAGTATCCAAACAGCGAAAAACAAAGGGAAACAAAGGAATACCATGGTTTCCTACAACTTAGGTATCTATGGGAAAATGTAGGAATATTATTTTACTTTCCCATGCTTCTCATGTTTTTATCCAAACATGCCCTTAAACACTCTGCAAAATGGCTTAACGCGTTTTAACACTTTTGATTATTGATCTCAAGTTCTTTAGAATTGTTTTAAGGGAAACAAGGGGAAATAAGGGAAAATTCATATGCGATAAATGAATTACCGAAATTCCCGTTGTTTTGATAATATCTAAAGAGTCGGAAATTATCTTCACATTTTTCGTCAAAATTCGAGAAGAAATGTCGAGGGGGTCCTTCGATTTTCTATCTTCCGAATCTTCGGACTTCTCATCCGTACAACACTCTTCTTATAATGCCACACATTTTTTTCACGGACGAAAACCATTGATTAATTTAAATAAGACGATGGAGATTGATTTTTTTTTTCAGTCTTTCTCATGATAGATCTTAAGATCATGATGCCCCTATCAAACGGTCTGATGTTGATTCTATATGGCACACATCTCCAAAAATCAATGGCAAAATCACGTTATGATTTAGGTAGTCAATTGACCACCCAACCTTTCTAAAAATTTGCTTCTAAGCCTTAGGGGTCTTAATTTATATTAGGGGATTCTCATCCATCCAAAATTATCTTGATCACCCAAAATTATAAAAAATCTTCAAATAATTTTTTTTATGATATTTGTTTTCATAACAAATATTTCTTCTTTGATTTTGCTTAACTAAATCTCATAATTTTGGCCTACTTTTAAGCTCCCTTCCATCTAGGGCTCTACTATGTTGTAAAGCTATATACTCATATATATGGTGTATATACTCTAGTATAATTAATAAAAAAATAAAGATATATACTCACATATATGGTGTATATGCTCTAGTATTAGATGTAACAAGGTTTGAACCTAGAACCTAACTTTCACAAAGCACCAAGTCTACCACTAGAGCAATTCACTAAGATATTTAAAGAGAAAAAAAAATTTAATACATATAGAATTTTTTGGTCATTTGGCTATTTTTTATTAAGATATGTTATTTTCTTACAATTTCCTGCATATGTATCCAAACACAGGATTTGGTTAATCCTGAGTTTTCCCAATTAGCAATGTGGTTATCCAAACAGTGGAAAACAAAGAGAAACGAAAGAATACCATGATTTCCTACAATTTAGGTATCCATGAGAAAATATAGGAATATTATTTTACTTTCCCACGTTTCCCGTGTTTTTATCCAAACAGGCCCTAGTTTTTGTCTTTTTGATTTTTTTGATTTTAATTGTGTTAAATATCGAATGTAAAATGCACACAACTTTATGCATGCAATTAATAATAAGTAGAACATCTGGTGGAGCAATGAATGGTTACTAAGTTGCGACGTTGTGACCTTCCGGAATTTATGTCTGCAAATTTCTTATATACATTTTTTTTAGATATATAAATTTTTTGGACGCAACACTCCCGAACGTCATTTAAACACCAAACTGGGTGTTTAAATAATCTTACAATATCAATGGTTCAAGATGTGAGTGATTTGTACCTCAAAGTGATAGATCATAGCTTAAAGTGCAATAGGCTCAAAATTGGTGATTTATTGAGACTTAAATCATCAAATCTGTGGACTATATTATCAATAGTTGTTTTTAGCTTTAATGGCTAATATTAAAGTTCATGAATCGAATGATTCACATCCACTTATAGGCATGTTTCTTTGAGTTAAGACATATTTCAATGATAGATGGCTACTTCGACGATTTAGATTAATCATAGATTTATACTACATGGGATATTGATAAATCACACTTTAATGGTATGAAATAAAAAAGTTAATTTTGATAGTGTAAGATTATTTAAAAGTTATTTTGGTGTTTGAAATGCCAGTCAGAGCCATAAACCAATTTTTTTAATCCCTAGTTATTTTATAACACGTAGCAAAGTTTGATGGAAGCAAGTCATCATCTAAGTGGCAAAAGATTATGTGAACTGATGTTGGCTTATAGAGGATGCCCATAAGAGGAGTGGTACCATTCAATCCATGCACATTAATATAATCATTGTTCGCAAATATCATTGCTTCCATATTGAAGGGTTGGGATTGGATCGTATGAATGATTTTGCTTCCATATTGAAGGGTTAGGATTGGATCGTATGAATGGTTATATTTTTAGGTTAAGTGGAGATCACATAATATCGATCACTTGGACAAATTGAATTGTTAAAACATATGTAGTAACAAAAGTATTGTCGGTGAGGATTGTTATCGATTTAGACAAAGCTCTTTTAATTGAAGTTTTTTGTTGGACGTGGAATAAATAAATACGATTGAATATCCAATGGAGACCAAGTTCTAAGAAATCTCCACGTTGATCAATAATTAATGGGAAGTTGTTCTCACATGTAAGTTTATTATTTAGTTTTTAACTCTTTTATTTCAATTTTTTTTTTGAATCAATTGCTTTTCTTTGTTCTATGTACAACTGCTTAAAAACATCTTCACTGAAAAGCCAGCAAATTAGAGCCTCTTTTGAAACGGTTAAGTCAATTAAATTCTAATTTGATATTTATGTATTTATTATTCTGTGCATCAATGATTTTTATTTTAATTTGGACCAACCGATAGATTGGAGGCCTCTGTTGAGGCAAGTCTATTTATTTTTAAAGTTTTTTATAACAAAAGTTTTTTCCATTAAATTGTAAATTATATACTTATGCCTAATACATAAGCTTTTGAAGAAATTAGGAAGTATGTGGGGTGTGTGCATCCAATCAATGTGGCTCCTACTTGGTGTATGATCCAACTTCCTTTCATTGTGGCTCCTACTTGGTGTATGATCCAACTTCCTTTCATTTTTGTCACACGATGCATTCTGCTAGTATATATAAGAGTTGGGCGCCACGCATGCCAAGCCTAAGAGAAGAGAAAGGAGATTTTCACAAGGTTACCACGTGTCAACAAAAAAATGGTAAATGAGGAGTCCCAACCATTCATTATCAAGAGCGTTATGTCACGGGGTCACTCGTCCAGTAGTGTCAGCCCATGCGGCACTCAACGTCCGATGCGTTAAGTCGGTCTATCTCTGATACCAACTGTCACGGGGGCATCCTTCAATGCACCATCAATACGCACGGTGTTTCACTATCGCATGCAACGAAGCAAACTAATTTCTTCATCGGCTCTGATACCACCCGCCTAGAGGACGGGAAATCCCTCTCGTGATTACCTCTATTTCACAGCCTACCATCCGATGTATCGTGCCCCTTACAACACACTCAATTGTCCACTGTTCCATACTTGGCCTGCTCAAGCTTCACCCTGTGCACTGCATTAGTACCTCGCTTCGCAACAATATTGGCATGCAACTTCCCATGCAGTCATGTCTTGCTCGCATACTGAACCAAGCCCACAGTCGTGTGCCTACCTCATGCTGTCGTACTCAACGGAGTCCCACGCAGCTCTCGTGAAGTTGCCCAGCCGTATGCACTGCGACGTGTAGCTTGGGTCATACTTCAACCTCACCTTGGGTGTCACACGACATCGTTGCGTCGACGTCCTAGGCCCACCCTTTCAGGCCTAGGAGACATTTACGCCCCCTTTGACGACGCAAGGCCCTGTGTGGGTAGAAGGCATTCTCCAACACCTCTCTCACCTAGATGGCCCAAACACCATCTATGGGTAAACAACCAAAGGACCTCAAACACGTTGGTTTGACATACTCCCATGGCACACGTCTTTTGCTGGTGACACACAGTGTCAAGTCCCAACCAACACGCCCATGACTTCCCATATGGCTCTCCCATGTAACCGTGTCGTGTCCTCGCAGCGTGACCACGTCGCCCTCCTGGCCTAATGTCGCATGTGATGGCACGGGTAGCCATGCTGCATACCTCCGTCACATCCTCCTCTACTCAAAATCATCAATGTCCTCGTTAATGCGGGCACTTATTAGTCTTTAATGTGCCCTCACCTGATGCTGTAGTCTCTAAACTCCTAGTCTTCACTACATGCCATCGATGTCTTGTCGCCTCATGACAAAGCAAATATTCGGTCACTAAATTCAGCTTTCGCAACACCTCGGTATCTCGACCTTGTCTTCACCCCTTTGTTCTCAAACTTTCTTTCGGTTCGCGCTAGTTCTTAGGTCTCCACCTCTTAACTAGCTCGGGGATGTCGTGTGCCCTCTTGGCACCATATCGCGTGCCCCGCTGGCATAAATTAACTCATTAGTATCATCCCTTCTAGATCGAACTTGGCTCTGATATCAAATGTCACGGGATCACTCGTCTAGCATTGTCAGCCCGTGTGACACTCAATATCCGATGCGCTAAGTCATCCTATCTCTGATACCAACTGTCACGGGGGAATCCTTAGACACACCATCAATCTGCGTGGTGCCTCACTACCGTATGCAATAAAGCCAACCAATCTCTTCATCAGCTCGGATACCACCCACCTAGAGGACGGGAACTCCCCCTCGTGGTTACCACTGTTTCACGACCAACCATCCGATGTATCGTGCCCCTTACGACACACTCGATTATACCACTGTTCCATACTTGGCCTGCTCAAGCTTCACCATGTGCACTACACTAGTACCTCACTTCGCAACAGTATTGGCATGCAGCTTCTCATGCCATCATATCTTGCTCGCATATCCAACCAAGCCCACATTCGTGTGCCTACCTCATGTTGTCGTGCTCAACGGAGTTTCACGCAGCTCTCGTGAAGTTGCCCAGCCGTATGTACCGCGACGCGTAGCTTGGGTCATACTTCAACCTCACCTTGGGTGCCACACGACATCGTTGCGACAACGTCCTAAGCCCACCCTTTCAGGCCTAGGAGACATTTGCGCCCCCTCTGGCGATGCAAGGCCCCGTGTGGGTGGAAGGCAATCTCTAATACATCTCCCACCTAGATGGTTCAAACACCATCTATGAGTAAACAATCAAAGGACCTCAAACACGTTTGTTTGACATACCCCCATGACACATGTCTTATGTCTGTGGCACACAGTGTCAAGTCCTAACCAACACGCCCATGACTCTCCGCATCGTCCTCTCATGCGACCATGTCGTGTCCTCACAGTGCGACCACGTCGCGAGGCCCTTCTGGCCTCATATCGCGTGCCCTCCTGACACCACATGTCGTGCCATCCCGGTACCAAGATGTCGCGTGCCCTCTCTGGCACCAAGATGTCGCATGCCCTCTTGGCACCACATCGCGTGCCCCAGACACTAAGTCGCCACTGCCTCTACGCGGAGTACAAGCTGCCCGAGTGGCACTGCGCATGGCTCGGGTAGCCATGCTGCATACCTCCGTCACAGTTAGCTAGAAACACTCCCCTCTAAACTCCAGAGCCCTTATTTCTCTCTAGAATAATAAATGTCTTTCACCATGTACCTCTCTCTCTCTCTCTCTCTCTCTCTCTTTATAGGAATAGAAAATAACCTTGTGTCTTCTACCTAGGTAAAAATAAGCTCAACAAAAAGGAGGGACGTTGCTTGGGTTTCTTCACGAAAGAAGACGGTTTCTGTAGAAGCTCCGAATTGGGGTGTCTCGGATGGATGTTGTCGTTATTTCAAATATGATTTTTTTTCCAGATTTTCTAATAAATGGTGCTAATTACATATCTAATGCTGAGATTTAAGATATTGTTGGTACCTAAATATTCAGATCCGACAGTACTGGTTCTCCAACAAAAGTGAAGTTTTGAGATGCAGTGAGACAAGATCATTGATCGATCGTGTAATCTGTGGGAATCGGGCCCCAATCATTTATGTAAATGATGATGTGTCACGCATGGCCTCGCACAGTCCATGGTGACGGCGTCGAACCGACATGGGCGGGTGCGATGACATGCCTCGCATTTTTATATCATATTCAGGCATTTCAAAGCTAAGTCATTTCCCAATTCAAATAAATTATCACCTATTTTTTTTTAAAACATCATGGGAAATGCTTTAATTGCATAAACGATTAATTTTATTTATCAAAGTAGTTGTGGAAACATTAGTTAAACATTAACAATTTAACTTTCCATTTTCATTAACTTGATCGGGCAAATTCGAGTTTACGACTTGATCGTAACAAATTCAAACGAGTACGAAAATAAAAATAAGACAATTTCAAGAGATCCTTTTATATCCAAAAGTAAAACTTTAGAAAAGTTGATGTCCATACAAACCCAATTACAAAGATATAATAATTGTTTTCAAAAGTAATGACCTTAAAACAAAAGCAAGAAGAAAAAGATCTTATTCAACCCAAGTGCAGGTTCGGTAGATCTATAGGTAAAATGAGCTTAACTATCAGCTCGATGATCGCTCATAGATCCTTCTTTGTCCAATTCCTCTAACTCTGACTGAGTGGTTGCTGACTGACCTCTGAAATTTTTGGGTCATAAAACGACCGTAAGCGATGAAACTTAATAAAGTCTTAGTTAATTTTGTAATGAGTTTTTAGTATAAGTAGTATAAGAAAATTTCATAGGTGCAAGTGCAAGTAAGGTTTCCAACAGTTGTGGTAAAATAGAACTAAGCAAGATTAGACTATCATTAAGTAGAAAATCTAAGTACAAAGACATTAATAAGAATCTATCTAGCATGAAGATAAGCATCTATAAAAATAACAATTCATAGTATACGATTTATATCTAAAATGAAGAATATTAAGATTTACAACTAAAACATCAGAATATTGTTTTAGTGTTAACTAATGCAACATTTACTGACAAGAGATTTGCAGCTATAACATTAACGAGCATAAGGGTTACAAATATATTAAGGTTTTTTTCGAATTGATTAAGTGTAATTTCATATTATTTTGACATTATGTACTATCATTGAATTTATAATTTATGGGTTAATTATTAGTGTCTTTTAATTAAGTTCATGTTGATACCAAACACCAACCATAGTCCTGTATTCTATATTCAAGATGTCAATGTTTGCGCAAACAAAGATCGATACTCTCCGTCGTTTAGTCAATTAAGACAAGAATCAATGACCCTGTTGGTCTAACTAGACCCAATCCTCAGCTGACATTTCAATAATCCTTTCATATATGAGGTGCTCATACGAGTCTGTGCGTGAGAACAACGATCAGCTATGTGAGGCTATATATTCTATATTCAAGATGTTAATGTTTGCGCAAACAAAGACCGACACTCTCCGTCATTTAGTCAATCGAGATAAGAATCAATAACCATGTTGATCTAATTAGACCCAATCCTCAGCTGACATTTCAATAATCCTTTCTTATACGAGGTGCTCATACGAGCCTGTTCGTGAGAACAACGATCAGCTATGTGAGGCTATATATTTTGTATGGTGTCGTCTTTTCACTTTCAAATTTTCAGTATTTGTTGTAATATTCAAAATTTCCATATTCAATATTATGTGTTCCAAATTTTGTATTAAGAATTATGTCTTTCATGTTCTATATTTAAAATTCTGTATTCTATACCTCAATTTATGAGGCTTTGTATTCGAATTTCTGTATTCTATATTCAGTGTTCAAAGTACGTATTACAAAAATTTTGTCTTTCACGTCCTTTATTCAAAATTATGTATTCTATACTTAGTATTCAAGTTTACTTCTTTCTAGAATTTCAAATTCAAATTCAAGCACAAGTGTAAGTACAAGTTCAAACTCATGTTCAATCATGTCACTAATCTTTATCTATCAATCATTCGTTTCAAACAACTCATTCAAAATTAGAATTTAGGTCGAGTTTTCATTACCATGACTTGATCCTTAAAGGAGGATCTTGTCGGTTCACACTTATACCAAGCATTATCTTAGTTTAAAGTCCAATGAGGACTTATGTTTATTGTTGTTGGTGAAAGGGTTCAATTATCTCTTATCGAGTCTTAAGGCATCAAGGTGCATGTTTCTAATAATTCTAGGGGTTTCTTGAGTTAAGTCAACCGATTGACCACTCATCAATGGCTCCAAAACCTCTTACTCCTATAATTTTCAAATATGGGTGGGTCCAATGGGTCATTTTCTATGTGATACGGGCCTTTACTAGATCTAAAACTAGGTATACAAGACTTCTCAAGGTCTGGACCAATTGTGTTAATTCATTATGGGCCTTTATCAAAATGTTTTGGGCTGAGCTCATACCTTAGAAAACTATTTAATATTCATCGAGCCATGGGCTGGGTTTTAAACAAAATTCTATTTACTTTTCCAATCCTATTTACTAAGAAATTGGTATTTGGGCTTGTTGGGTTATCAAAGATTAGACCAAATCTTCTGAATGGGATGAGCAAATTCACATGAGTCTTATCATAGAGTTAGCTTCATAGTGACCATGTGATCGGGTATTTCCTAGGTGGTTACGGGTCTCGGGTCAAGGTTCAAGTGTAGACTATGTTCATTGGATAGTGGATTTTTCACAAGTGTGGCAGATAACCTGCAGTAAATCATCCGCCATTTTCATCTCTGATCGAATTTTTAAGTGATTCAAAAACTGAATGAAAAAGTACCAATAATCACGTCTTTCCCAAATGGTGGCACTAAAAAATATGATCAGGTCTAATCATAGTCGACAAATCACTTAAGTTTATCCTATTTTATCAGATTTTTGGGCCAGATTTATTGAGCCTTAGTGTATAGTCCATAACTTTTAGTGTTGGTATCGAGATTGGATAATCAGCGATTTTCTGGAAAGCTCCGTGAGTTATCTAAAATTTTCCTTTACATTTTAAAAGTCAAAGGTCAAGGGATCATGATGTAATCAGGCTCATCCGATCAAGGGTCAGGTCTGATTACTGGCTGGGTGCCATGTTTCGCAGTTCTGCATTACAAATTTGCCGATTTTCTTGTAGACAATTCTGATTGTATCGTCACATGATATTTTACCCAAGCCTTTAGGACAGGTCAGGCTCCATTCTTAAATTATCCTAGATTTTTTTCAAAAGATTTTGGGCACGGAAATCACAACTTTTCAAAGCTCTGATTTCAGGTGTAACAGGGCAGCTTTGTTGCCTTGTGCTCCAGGTGTCGTAACTTTCAAACCGTATGAAGTTCGAATCTAAAATTTTTAGTGGGTATCGGGAACCCATCAAATTATTTATCAAAAATTTTCAAAAAATTTTCAGAATTTATTTCCATTTAATTTGCTTACTGTTGTGTGAATATATTGTTGTGGGCCGCAAGGCCTACAGACTTGGGCCTTCAATGGGGTTCACCTTGTGGTCCATCTCATGCCACAATTCTTGTGTCTAGTCCAAGATGTTCCTAAGTTAATCCCAAATTCATCGGGGCCTCTTTCGGGTTAATTCTATCTATTTAGGCGGTACTAATTGCTTGCCGGTGCTACCCTATTCGCCGGATATCAATTTATCTAAAGGTTTCGGATTGGTCTTGAAGAGCCATTTGATTGAGCCTAAATTTCCGGGCACGATTACATTTTTCAAATCATTTTCTTTTAGGAATTCATTTTTACATAAATCAAAATTTCTAAAACTCATTCGATCACGTTTTCGAACTCTAATCGCTATACGTTCTATAGCCTAAGAGATCAAGGTTTTCATCGGTAAGCCGTTGATAGTCGTTGATCACTGTTGATCATTCATGATCGATGTTGGTCATGAGTTTCCAAAATTGGGAATCTCATCTAACCATCGGTCCATAAAAATGGTGAAACTTTGATCTAAGTGGTTCCGATTAAAGTTAAATGACATAGAACCTACTTATCAAAATTATCCCTATCCATGCATCTATCACCATTCAAATTCCATGATCAAATTCCAAAATTCCAACATATCATTCTAAGGTTGAGTAATTTATTTAAACTTTATCAATGAACCATTCCTAAGATCAAAATCACACAAGAGAACTAAGCATTTAACTATGGGTTTCAAGAAAATCAAACAAATTCAAACTATCTAATCATGAACATCTGATTTGTCTAGCATTAAGACCAGAATTTTTACCAAATTTTTTTTGAGATGAACTTATATAAAATTCATCAAATCTCATTCATTAAATATTCCAAACATTTAATCTAATTTTTATGGCAAACAAACAAAATTTTAAGATTATCACACATGTAGGTTATCTAGCATATTTAGCAATCTAGAACCACACAATTGATCATGATTATCCAAGGCATGAAAACTAAAATTCTGAGATTCCACATACACATTTCATCAAAATCATGCATATAAGTTCAAGTCATAAATCCTATAATTTCTATGCCAAAAATAAGATTTATTATACACTATACTATGCATTAAATAAAAATGCATTTACAACCATTAATTGACCTAGATATCTGTGATTAATATAGTGATTTCCACATATGGAAAATCCAAATTTATAACATACAAGACATGTAGTTTCCATCTATAAAGATTATTTAACCTATCTTACATAGCATGGTCAGACAAAGTTAAAAACTCTAAGTTTTCTACATGAGTGCGTAGTGATCATATTTGATCACATCTTGACCATTGGATGGCCTTGACTGATCATGTAGATCACATGCATGACATTCCAGGTCACTGGGCTAACATGTATTTCTAAATTTCCAAAGTTTTCAAAACAAAAATCCTAAGAAAATTCAAATTTTCTAGATTTTGAACCATTTGGTCAATCTAGACCATTGGATGGCTTTGCATGATCATGTAGATCACATGCGTGGCATCCAATATCACTGTACTAAACATGTGCCAGAACTTATACAAATTTTAAATTAAAAAATCTCAAAGAAATTCAATATCCAATTGGTCTTGGCATCATTGATCAATCTAGACCATCGGATGACCTTGCATGATCATGTAGATCACATGCATGGCCTCCAACACCACAGGTTTAACATACATTCCAGAATATTCAAAATATTTAAATCAAAATCCCATTTTGTTTTACAAAAACTCAAAAAATCCATGCAAAATTCAAAAATTGATTGGTTTGACTTTATGGACCAATGTAGACCATTGGATGACCTTGCATGATCATGTAGATCATATGCATGGCCTCCAACACCACAGGCCTAACATACATTCCAGAATATTCAAAAGATTTAAATAAAAATTCCATTTTATTTTACAAAAACTCAAAAAAAATCATGCAAAATCCAAAATTTGATTGATTTGACCTTATGGACCAATCTAGACCATTGGATGGCCTTGCATGATCATGTAGACCACATGCATGGCCTCCAATATCTCTGGTCTAACATATAATCTCAGATTTTTAAATAAAACTTTGATAAAAATTCAAATTTAAACTAGAAAATTCAAGAAAAATACACAAAGCGCACACTAGATTGACCTTAGCCCACATGCCCATTCTAGACCATTGGATAGCCTTGCATGATCATGTAGATCATGTGCATGACATCCAATATTCTGGTCCTATATTAAATATAGTCATTCCAGCAATTCAAACAAGAAAATCATCAAGAAACCATGAGATTCTATTAAATATAGTCATTCCAGCTCTAGAAAATCATCAAGAAACCATGAGATTCTATTAGCTAAAAATCTCAAGCAACCATTAACCAAGACGTTACCATGCTAGCTCTCTCCTTGGCTTGCTGGTTTGCTTATGATTGGATGGTGAAAAGAGCTGGAAATGTTCCCAAACTAATATATGTGAGGCTAGAGAAGAAATAGAGTTGATTTGTAATGGTGGATTGAAGTTTTAATGGCTAAGATGGAAAGGCAAATTGAAGATTTTCTAGAGCTCTAATGGAGGTTGAAGAGACTAAGAAGATGGAAATGTGGAGAATGAGGAGCCCCCAAGGAAATTCAAAAATTTCAAGGGCTAGGGGGAACAAGGGGCTGCAACAATTTGCCATGTGTCACACCATTTCTTCCCAAGATATTCCTCCACTTTCCAATACACTCACTCTCTCCGCCAATATTCCATGGGCCCCAGTGAGTGGACTCACTTTGACTCCACACTCAATCACACATCATGTCTCCCATTTGTCTTTTGTGGTTCTCAAAGCCCTCAAAACTTGACAATTTTTAAAGTCTTACAAATCTTGTGGTGCATGCAAATGGATGCATCTTACACCCTAGATTTCCCCAATGAAAATGAATGGTGTAAGATGGGTTAACCCTTGGTCAAATGAACCAAGGGCTAGGATGTGCTAGAGATTTGAAATATTCAAAATTTTAATTACAAAAATTAAGGATTTTAATTACAATGGCCCTTGGGCTTTAGTCTAATTTACAAGAAATGCCACCCTTCTATGCAAAGCATAAATACATAGCCTCAAGTGTTAGTGCATTTATATGCTTCTATTTTATGGGTCTAAGTTTGACTCAACACCCCAAGAAATCTCATGATAATTTTCAAAATTCGATCCGTTGGCGATGATCACCTCATCACCACTAAGGTTCAGGCCCAATTAGGGCCAAACCTCGAGTCAGGGTTCAACAAGGAACAATCTAGGCTGATTTTCAAGGCACAAGATGTGGTATATGTTTTTATTAAATTTCTGATTCACTCATTCAAATAAATGGGGTGCCTTACGGGTGCCACTAGGAATAGTCAATTTCCATTAATTTAAGGTGGGTGCCTCACAATTTTTGACGGAACTGGCCTCAGGCAGTCACTGGCACAGTCAGGTCTCATCAGGCCTCAATCAACAGTTTGACCAACACAAGAATCGAGGGACAGGTATTTCATCCTCCCCTCCTTAAAGAGGATTCGGTCCTGAAATGTTTCGAAAATACCTGCGATTTCCACCAAGGTTTCGGTTCCAGCGATAACGGCATCAAACCTGTAAATCTCGTCTTAAATTGTTGTCAAAATTCCCTCATTCTAGCCAAGTTCAATGACTTAGTGAGGTGCTACTTATAGTTTTAGAGTCTCAGTTTCATCTCATTCATGTGTCGGACAACTTCATGCTTACCGGGTGGATTTCCTCTGAGAAGGGAAATGCGGATCGCTAAGATGTGGTTCTCACTAGTCAATTTGTCAATTTGTGTTTCGAGATATTGAATTGATGATCAATGCAAAGCACACTAATGAAAGAAGAGAAGTTCTTCCAGTTCCAATTTCTTCTTCTTACGGTTTAGTTCCGTTATTGTTACTAATGGAGTCATTACACTTCCCATCTGTGAAAACATCGAGGTCATTAAAGTTTAGAGACATGTTTACTTCTGACAATTTTTAATTATGAAACAACAATAGTGACCAACGTGACCTTGTACATAAATAAGCAGATTTTCAAGAATTCTTATAAATTACAAGTTGTCAAGAACAACGATCATTCTAGTTCAATCAAGTTTTATCAGAATTCATACCTTCATTTTTCTCACGTAGAGCTCGTTCATATGAGCGGATTAATTGTTGAGTTATGTGTAAATATGATCGAGTTTGTTCACAGGCTGTCTCCTCCATGAGCTGGAAATAATCTTCCCACTCCTGGAGGGTTTCTAGGCTAGTCCAGATATTACTTACTTTGGAACGATTTTCTTCGGTGCGAGCAAAAGGAGTTGTAGCGAAATGTTCTACCATATATTTCTCTCTCCTTATATTTTTCTTTTTCTTTTGAATGCAAGTCAGCATATTTGCGTGGTCCTTTATTTGTTGTAGGTACATTTGTTTGTATCTATGCAACATCTTTCTTCCTTATTGGATTTCGCGCAATGTCTCGAGAATATTCAAGCGTAAGCGTCCATCTGTAGGAGGTTTACTTTTAATGATAATGCAATTTTTCTTTACTTATTGCAAGATAGTGTTCAAGTATAAGAACAATTAATGTGTAAGTAAGAACTATTCATAAGATTCAAAACTTTTCATAAGATTCAAACTAGATTTTCATTCAAACAGTTATCATCAAGTTTCTAGAAGTTTTCTGCTCATATTGAGCCTACATCAAAACAAAACAAGTCATAACAGGAGGTTTCTAACTCCCATCTCGAATGGTTAGTGGTATATGTCTTAGCTTGTAGCCTTTCTATGTTAGCTGTCAGATTGCGAAGGCTTTTGTCAAGGTTCAAGCATTTCAGATCTTCAGCGTAGCTTTCTTCTATACGGTCCAACTCTGGCAGGAGTCGAGCTCTCCCATCGAGTTCTGAGATTTCAATTTCTTCCTTGCAGCTTTCAGAGCTGCAATTGCCTTTTCAGTTCCAATGACATGATTATCTAAAAGTTTACATCAGGTAAGTGAAAGGTCAGGATCAAGGTAAATTTTTAGTTATGTTGACGATAGGTGCGATCTATCTCCTTTTCAAGTTTTCTAGGAGGGTATATTGGTTGACTGACCTTAACAGTTATCGCTTATGGCCTAGACCCTAAAGATTTTTACTCAGGGTAAGATTTGTTTGTCAGCATGTGATGGTTTTTCTTTATTAATTGATCGAGAAAATTTTATTAATGAAAATCTCTTGAGTATGTGGTCAGTCGGTGACTTTTTATTTATTATGTCAAATCGACTCAAACGGTCAATGTCAATCGATCAATCTATTACACGGTTTATGGTGGTATCAAACAATCTAATCACACCTATCAAGCATAAACAATATGAATCTAAGCAGTATCAATATCAAAATCATAATCTTATCATGTAAAATGATCAATCTATATCAAGAAAGAAGTAATGCTAAAGAAGATCACGACTGTATTAATCTATCGAAACAAATCAAATAGTATGAGCCATATCAAAAGTCTAATCACTAACAAGCAGTCAAATGGTGCCAAATAACATCAAGAAGTCGAGTAATCAAACCCATATCATGGAATCAAATTCATACTCAAGAAACTTCGAGGTCAAAATCAAGTAATCAGCATCACATATGAGCAATTATATCAAATGATCATATTCAGAGGTCAAAACGTATATTCAAGCAAGTAGAATAATACATTGAAAATCTTATTCAAGCAATCAAAGTCAAAATCAAGCAGTCAGAACATATAGTTAAAATTCTAGAGTGGCATTGGTACCTTCGAATAAATGAGGGTAATTCGTTCGCATTTTATATTCCAACTCACAGATAGCGCTTTCAACGTCCTGGTTCCTCCAAAGTACCTTCTGATCTAGTATTTACATGGGTCTCTCTGTGTAGGTCAAGTCTTCTTGTAGTTCGACGACTTCTTCCGAGAACAAGTGACTCGGATCCGAAATATATCATCGTAATGTAGAGACATGGAAGACATTATGTACTCGTGTCATCTCTTCAGGGAGTTGCAGACGGTTCTAATTCTTTCAACTATCGGATAAGGTTTAATATAACGGGGCTTCAACTTGCCTTGTTTACCAAACTGAATCACACCTTTCGCCGGGATACTTTAATGAAAGCTTTCTCTCCAACTTCAAATTCTAGGATTCGCCTCTTCTTATCGACAATACTCTTCTGTCGATCCTGTGCAACTATCAATCGAGATCGTATCAACTTATTCTTCTCGACAGTAACCTGAACCAACTCGGGGCCAAGTATGTGTCTCTCACCAACTTCACTCCAGCAAAGTGGAGATTGATAAGGTCTCCCATACAGGGCCTTGTATGGTGCCATTTTAATGTTGCTCTGATAGTTGTTATTGTAGGCAAACTCGTGCAATGGCAAGTATTGGTCCTAACTTCCTTGAAAGTCGAGAACACAGGCTCTCAAATATCTTCTAGAATTTGGATTGTCCATCAGTCCGGGGATGGTAAGCAGTACTCATCTTAATCTTGGTTCCCAAGGATTTATGAAACTATCGCCAAAATTTTGAGGTAAAATGGGAATCTCGGTCCGTTACAATGGACAAAGGAACGCCATGGAGTCGTACGATTTCGGAGACGTGCAAACTAGCTAATTGCTCAAGCGGAGTAGTCTACTTAGTAGCCAAGAAATGAGCTAATTTCGTCAAGCGATCCACGATTATCCAAATCTTATCGTAACCTTTACTGGTTGTAGGGAGTCATGACACAAAGTTCATAGTGATGTGCTCCCATTTCCACTAGGGAATATCTAATGGTTGTAAAGGTCTTGCAGGTCTATGATGTTTTGACTCCACTCGCTGACACACCAAGCATTGACAAATGAATTTAGCAACGCCCTTCTTCATTCCAGATTACCAATAATTTTGTCTCAGGTCATGATACATCTTTGTACCTCTTGGGTGAATGACATACTTGGAATGATGTGCTTTCGTCAAGATCTCCTTCTTCAACTCAGCGTCATTAAGAATACACAATCTCCTTCAGAAACACAGGGCTCCGTCGAAAGAAATAGAAAATTCAGGAAATCTGCCATCATTCACCTTCTATCGGTAGGTCTCTAACTGCGGATCTAAGTGTTGCACTTTGATCACCTTATTCCTAGTGAGAGGCTTCAACTTCAAGCTAGCTACTACAAGCTTCGGAACAGTACCATTCAGGGGTGTCATACTACAAGATAGATGAGCAAGGGTGGAAACATGCTCAACTTTCCTACTCAGGGCATCGACAACCAGATTTGCTTTTCCCTCATGATACCAGATCACACAATCAAAATCCTTAAGGGTTTTCATCCAACGTCTCTGTCGTAAATTCACCTCCTTCTGAGTGAAAAGATATTTTAAACTTTTATAGTCGATAAAGATGACCAATTTCTTACCAAACAGGTAATGTCGACCACAACCAATTCTAAATCATGCGTTGGATAGTTTCTCTCATGTCGTGATGCACAACCAATCACTTTATCCTTCTACATCAATACGGAGCCCAATCCCAGATGGGATGCATCGCAGTAGACTTCATAACCATCACTTTCTGAAGGAAGAGTTAGGATTGGTCCAGTAGTCAACCACTTCTTTAGCTCTTGAAAACTATGTTTGCGAGCAGGAGTCCATTCAAAGTTGGTCTTCTTCCTAGTCAGTTTGGTGAGCGGTTTTGCTAACTTAGAGAATCCTTCCACGAGCTGACAATAATAGTCTACCAGTCCAAGGAGTGAGCCCTCCTTTGGGGGCTTTCCAAATTGGCTTTTCATAGGTGTATGCCTCTAGTCATGAGTGGCTTTCTATGAGTCACTCTTTTTTTTCCGCCTGTTCGAGGTTCTCAGATGTTGCCACTTGATCATGTGACTTGGAAGATTGCATCATAAGCAGCATCTCAGGGAGAAAAGGAGGCGAAGATGAGATTTACATTAGAACTCATTTAGCGTATGCTTCCTCTTCGGGCGTCTCCTTCATCTCTTCCCCTCTTGTGGACTACTGCTCGGGCGGCTTTCCCCGAGTGCTCGTGGGCTCGGGTGTCTTTAAGTGTTTATCCTGAGTTCAAATTCATCTTTCGTTTCGGATTTGTATATTCAGGGGCATGCCCCCGGTGTAACTTGTAATAATTTTGTCATATTTATAAAAGTGAATTTATTCATTTATCATTTTTATGTCTTTATTTTAAGCTTCTTGAATTCTGGCTTGGTTGGATTTGGTTTGGCTTAATCTGGTTTTTGTTGGTGTGGTCATGTGTAAAAGGGTAGGGGCTTTTTCTAATTTTCGGGGTGTGTACGATGGGCGTAAAGCGTATTCGGAGTGGTATAGGGTCTATTTTGTAAGTCTGAGATGTAGGTGTTGCCTTAGGGGTGATTAAACCTTTTAGTTTATTCTCTGGCCCTTGCTGGTTCGTGTATATTTTTTTTTGCCTATAACTGTGGAATTCTACACAGGTTTGATGGTGTTAAATTCAATTCCACGCAGGTTGATATGCGCATGATTCAAGGGTCGGCGGGTTCATTTTGCTTGCCAAGGTTAACGTTTAATCCGATTTCACACAACCGTTGATGCATGGGATTGAGGTCAGGCGTTACATAGCACAAACATGCAGGCGTCGGTTGGGATTCCACGTGATACAGTTGTCGCGTGTTTCGTATTCCGCACGAGGGCAATGTGTGAGATTGGATTGTCGCATGCATGGGTCGGCGGGGGTTGGATTCCGCGCGTAGGGTCACACGCGAGATTCTGGATCCGCGTGGTGGAAAGGGTGTTCAATTGAATTACGCGCGAGGTTCCCAACGCGTAATTCATCGGGTGTCTATATATTGGAGGGTTTTCTTCATTTTTCTTCATTTTTCTTCATTCCTTTCCTACTCTTTCCTTCCACGGGTGGTCCAAGACAGGTTTCGATGTCTCTCTCTCCCCTTTCTTCATGACTTCGCACGATCTTCAGCCTGGGATGACTCTAGATGCTGGCATAACTTGGAGGTGTCGTTGTGGTCGAAGAGTGCGTTTAGAGGTGCCGCCGTGGTTGACGCGGTTGATACGATTGATGGCGTACATCCATCATTATTGTTTGAAGGAGGTGGCGACAGAGGACGTGAAGATGGCGGAAGGGAAGTCCTTCAAATGGATGGAAAGGGTGTTACCCAACCAATTCTCCCTCCGCTTTTCTTTTGCTTCTGATTGGACGTTGCTCCTTGCTTTGTGTCCATTTTGGGTCCCCCATTTTCGTTTTGGATTGTAAATTAGATTTTTAGGTTTTTGTTTTGGGTTGTAAGCTCAGGGGGGATGCCCCCAGTGACAATTGTAATAAATTTTGAATAATTAAACTTTTATTTATAATATTTTCTTCGCCTTCTACTTTATTTCGCTGAATATGTATGTGTGTGCATGTGTTTGGGGGCTTTCTTGGCCTGTGTTTGAGATCAAAGGCCTTCCGGCCTTGGTAATATTTTTTTGCTCGGGGTGATTCCGCGTATACTCATTGGCGTAGAATTCAATTTTGTGCATGGCCTAAGGCGCAAGATCCAACGGTTGGTGTGTTCATTACGCGCAGACAGGTCTGCGTTTAATCTGATTGCACGCACTAAGCCATGCGCGAGATTGAAAGGTCAGCGGTTTATAGGCTAGTCGAATCAAGGTGAAATTTGGATTCTGTGTGGTAGTGGGTGCGTGGAATTTTATTCTCATGCAATTGTCAATGTGTGTTTTTGGTTTGTCGCCCTTGCGAGTTGACGGAAGGATAATTTCGCGCACAATGATGGGCGTGTGATTTGGAATCCGTGCACCCGTATAGCACTAGATTCAATTGCACGCCATAAGGAGTGCGTGAGATGAGACATCTATAAAAGCCAGAAATTCCTCTCATTTCACCTACGCGTTCTGACTTTTTTTGACTTCTGTGCTTCTCTACTCTCGAGTGTTCTAGTTTCCATGTGAGTGCGATATCTTGTAATCTGACTGTCGGATTTCAACGCGGATTCTTGCATTCTTTTTCATTTCTCGTGTACTTCCTTATGAGATGGAACCAGAGGGTAGTCTATCTACCTTGGAGTTTGTGGAGATGTTGGATGGTGGTGGGGTTCTGGAGATTCCGATTGTAGAGGATGAGGGTGTTCCGGAGATTGCTGCTAGGGCCGAGGTTCCTCCTGTCGCCGAGGGTGCTGATGATGCTACTCCATCCTAGGCTGAGCCTCCGATATGAATTCCACTGACAGATGCATTTACGACGAATCAGGTAGGTGCTTGTAACCAAGAGTTCTTTTATTTTCCTAGGCATTTAGGCTATGATGTAGATTATCAGGATATGGAAACTCATTTACTTTACGCAAAACTTGCATTTGGTCATGAGCTGTGAGCGCATTCGTGTATCATGTCTGTATATAGTTTTAGGTCATGTTCATTTTGTTATGTCAGTGTATGCTTGTCAGATATTTCTGTGTGCTATTGTTCGTTACTACTTGCGTTGATCATCAATTAGCATATGGTCATTACTCTTATCGTTATCGTTCGTTGTTATTATTTGTTATTTTTGTTATTATTATCACTATCGTCGATCAACTATCAGTAACTTGTATTGTTGTCCATTTTTTGTTAATTGTTATGTGGTTTCTCCTTACTTTTCGTACTTTGTTTCGTACGTTTAGGAGCCTCTCTCCCTGTGTATTAGTTCTGCATGGACCGAGACTCATGCATGGTACCAAGCTCTCCCTGCATTTCAATAGGTGAGGCTAGCGAATTTTGGTTTCAGACCCATCCTAGGGCTCGAGCCTTTCCACCCCGACGTTGGTTTGGTCGGGGCCATAGTGGAGAGATGTGGAGGGACGATTACTAGGCTCTACTATTTCCTACAACGATGATGTGTTGACCCCCGAGGATTGGGTCCACATAACCGGGGTGAGGTTTGAGGGCGAGCCTGTGATCGAGCAGATGTTGTCTGATTATCAGGTGGTGAGCATAGAGTGTTTTGGGGTCGAGTATGCTTCTAGTGGGTCCGGACCTGGGATGATTCGGACCACTTGGTTTCTAGACATTTTTGCTGTTGGGTTTACTCCTCCAAGGCATCATCTGAAGTTTGCATTGACATATGAGGAGCGGTGCAAGGAGATAGAGGCTCGTGCCGCCGTGTTGGTGGCAGGGGTAGAGGCATATCGTGTTTTAAGGCCTTCCTGATGCACTTTTTCAAAGGAGTCCTATTTTCCTCCTCCTCCCGGGGGTATATCATTGGGTTATTCTTGCCGCTGTTTGTGGACTTGGAGTGAGTCCCTTTGTATGCATGGGGTGCAGTGGTGTTGGCCCATCTTTACGGGTAGTTGTTCCGCTGGGCGGGGGGAGTTGCTACTATTAGTGGTTTCATCCCTTTTCTCTAGGTGAGGTTTTAGTTTTATAGGTCTTTTAGGAGCCGTTGCCTTCTTTTAAGAGTTCTGATTGACGCTGGCTTATTTTGTCTTATTCAGTTCTGGGCGTATGACCATTTCACTTTTATTCTCCCTAGAGTTCCTCCAGGGACGACGCCTATGTTCCACGTATGAATATGTGGCAGATGTTGATGGGAGATCGCCGAAGGAGTACAAACCTCTAGACCGCTAGGTGGCTATTGGAGGATATGCACCTCGGTCAGGTGTGTGTGTCCACTTTGTTTTGTTATTTCTGTTTGTCTTGTGTCTCGAGTTTTATTGACATATTTGTTTCATTTGTTTTTCGATCGCAGGTCATTTGGAGGCCTTATGATGATGGCGAGGGCGCCGATCAAGGTGTGATACAGTCTGGTCGGGCTCTTTTCAGACGGGAGATTTGGGTCCCTTGTTTTGAGATGGTGGAGCGGATCCACCTCTCCCGTGCTGCGCGCCATTTGGGGCTCCCCAAGGGGGTCCCTTCAGAGCTTTGTGCATGAGTGTCAAAGAAGAAGACTGGTCCCCCGACCTCTTCTTTGAGAAGAAGATGGCGGATCAATATTTAGATTTTAGGACTAGGGGGACCGAGGTGACCAGAGCGAGGGATGAGGCCGATGCTCGGCCCTATACGAGATGGTTTGAGGAGCTGCGCGGCCGGCTTTTTACCCAATTCCCCTTTCAGGGGAACGGCTCCTTCAGCATTGGCGGGCTTGATCCTGTTGGGGCCTTGAGAGAGAGAGTGGCCGAGCTTGAGAGGGGCCAGGAGTCCACGGGTCTTGGGAGGCCTTGCATCTTGCACAGTAGCAGATGGGGAGTGCCCCCCGCCCTGATGAGGAGATGGTGCGGTCACTGGCGGCCTCTATCGCCGATGCCAGAGCAGCGGAGGATGGTCTAAGGGTTCAGCTGGAGGGGACCCGTCGTGTTCTAGTGAGTGTAGTCTGTCGTCTTTAATTATATTAAGTTTTACTTGTCTTGTTTCAGTGGATTAATGTGTTTATATATTTCTCAGGCAATGGGAGAGGATGAGGTGGTTCGCCAGCGTTGCATTGACAATCAGCGTTTTGTGGTCGCCAGAAGTCAAGTTGTGAGGAGGCCACCACGCCTGAGATCGATAGACTGGTGAGTGTTGTATGGATTTTATTAGTCATTACTATTGTTGGTTTTGTTGTTCCTGATATGTTTGTCATTTGTTATGTTTACAGAGGGCAAAGTTTTCCACTGCTGCGATATCTACTCTAGCGTTTGATTGGACTTCGATGGCATCCTCTAGTCGGGAGGATCCGGTGATTACTCAGCTTCAAGCTGAGTTAGAGCATTGGGTAAGTTTCTTTCCTTGACTCACTTCATTTTATCATATTCGGTTATTCTATATTTAATGACCTGATGTTGTGTTGGAACATGTTTTAGCGCACACTTGCCGAGGATCTCCAGACGCGGGAGGCCACAGCTGCTTCTTTATGCCCAGAGAGTCAGGTATGGTGTGTACATGTGTTTGATGAGTTAGTTTTGTTGGTCAATTTTATCTAACGTGTTTAATGTTGTTTCGTTCTTGTGCAGGTGATCCCTGACTCCACTATTGAGGCTCCTCCGCAGGAGTCTACTCCTTCTCAGGTATGTTGAGCTAGTGTAGCTCTGTTCTTAGTCTTTCATGTATTTTCGTTTTCCTGATGCGTTTTTGTTTGTGTTGTAGCAGCCTGCAGTGGTATCTCATCATCAGCCTGTGCCGGTTGCAGATCCAATAACTTCTGCGACAGTCGAGCACCTTCATTGGGAGCTGGCAGACCTGATATGCTTTTTTTTTTCTAGCCTTTCCTTCCTTCGTGGGTACGCTTGATTCTTGATTTTGTGTTATCATGCAGGCTCGTCAGTTGAAGGAGTCACGTCTAGAGACAACGCGAGCGCGTGCTGTTCAAGAGGTGAGGCGACAAGCCCTTACAGGTGACCTGGAGCCAGTTGGCCCGGGGGCTCTTATCGAGATGATCGCCCGCCAGGTTGCTCACACGACTGAGCTGGAGACTGTTTGCTAGACGGTACATGTTGAGATGCAAGCGACAATAGACCAGTTGCGATATTAGCTGGAGAAGAAGGATCGAGGTATCCGTGGGATGGTCGGTCTCATGGCTGAGTTGGAGTCGGTGGGTATGGGCTCCTCGGCTGGGCATCCTCATCGTACGACCCATGAGCGCGTTAGGGACTACGCTCATGAGAACTCGGTGTTCCATGCTGTGATGTCTGAGGGTCCTTCACGCTTGCAGTCCAGGTGGATTGCCTGTCAGGTGAACGAGGGGGTTTAGTTGTTAGGCCCTTCCCTCCCAGGGGGTGCCCACCTACTTCGGGGGCTGGGATTGAGGTCTTGGTGGATTCAGCTTTTGATCCATGAGTCGATGACACCGGGGACAATGGGGAGCAGCCATCCCAGAGGCAACAGAGGGAGTAAGGCTATGTAGATATTTCTTTTGTTTTCTTTTTATTTATTGTATATACAGGGGGAATGCCCTCGATGACTTATGTAAAAAAAAAAAAAAAAAAAAAAAAAAATATATATATATATATATATATATATATATATATATATATATATATAGAAATTTTCGATTCAGGCATACCTCTTTGCGCTTTTCCTTTACCTTCCATTCTTTAGTTGTTTGCTTAGGCGCCGTCATCTGTTATTGGGACTTGGATGTTCCTTTGAAGGTTGCTTGTGTCTATACAGGGAAACAAAATTCGTCAGTAATTTTATTTCCCCCTTGCTATTTGTTAAGGGGAGAGGCATCTTGTTAGTGACTTGTATGTGTCATTTAATTAAGTCTTAACCTATTGCAAGTGCATAATGAAAATTATAGTACTAGTAAAGGATCGTTCGCACAAAGATAGGTTAAACTATATTAATTAAATTTTTTTGAAAACATATATTTATCTTTTAAGTTCATAAACTACTGGAGAAATATGAATAAAAGAATTATTTCTTAATCTAAATTGCAGAAAATAAATCCTAATCCTCTTTCAAATTATGATCGTCAATCACAATCTTCAGCGATCGGATATTTATGAAGTTAAACAGTACTGTTACACTATATATCACTCTTCTAGAATTTGGGCGTCAATCAAAAACTAGCTTCATTCAATATAGATTTAACCTAATCAACAATCTTCTAAAACTTGAGCGTCAATCAAATCCTAGAAAATTGAAGATGGAAGAGTAAAAATTGTTACACTAATCTGCAAACCTCAATCTGAGTCGTCAATTCAAATGAAAATTTGAAGATGTTTACAAAGCAGGAAAAAAAAAAAATCTAAACTAGAAAGAAATAAAAATTATGTTTTTCACTCCTTAGCCGTAATCGTCAATTACTTCTGAGAAACTACATATATTTACTCTAATCTTCAGCTCCCAATTGCAGTAGTCAATTGCTCTTAAGAAGCCTTGTATATTTAATCTACAAAGCAATAAAAATCTAATATAAATTGATTGAAAGAAAATTCAACCTCAGTCGTCAATTGATGGTGAAAATTTCTTCGATGATTATTCCTATACTGGGCTCTCTTATTTATAGATCATATAGAGTCAATTTACAAGACTTCTAATTCTAATAAAAGAAATAACTAAAAACAATACTATCATAATATAACTTTATTTCTAATTTTATCTTTCTTTGCTTTCTTTACTTGATGTACTTCTGGGTTAATCAATAGTAGAGATCTTCTGGAGTCTGTCTTCATCAATCTTCTCAGATCCGTGATCAACCAAACTTCTAATTCAAGAGTTCTTCTAATTTTATTCATGGCGGTGGAATCTTCACGTGATCAGCAGCAGTGAGAAAGCTTCTATTAGTACAAGCATAAATTACGATTGTTTCTTTTCTTCTCTTTTACCGAAAAATTATAAATTACGATTATTTCTTTTCTTCTCTTTTTCTAGAAAATCGTAAATTACGATTTTCTATCTTTCATAGCTTTCTCTCTGGATGATTCTCTAAATTACGATTCATCGCTTTTCTTTTCTGTATCGCTTCAGCTTCTTGAACGTCTTCTGAAGAATCGTAAATTACGATTTCTTATTTTCTTCTTTAGTAGCAGTGCTAAATCATCTTTTCACGATTTTCTAGCTCTTAGTTTATAGCAAATCGACTTTTTACACTTAATCATCTTTTACTGCTCTTTTTGAATTCATTTTGACGAGTATTAACATTTTGGCTCTCTTTTATTGATTTTCCTTAATATCTGCACTTCAGTATTTTATTAGTAGCAAATTAAATTCTAGCATCACTAAGTTAAGGGTGATAAATTGGTATATTATGTGACTGATCACACCCCAAAACTTACGTTTTGCTAGTCCTTAGTAAACAAGGAAACATAAACATTCTTATTAAAAATTAAATTACCACTTTTGTAGGGAACATGATTGCATTTAGCAGATGCAACTAGCCTTTAAAACCCCTAGGTGATCTCTAGTGGAGGAGTTGTAGTCTCCTGAAGGTTTTCAGTGAAGTTACCTACAAACTTTAAAATATTTTTGGATTTTTCAAATATTTTTCAAAAGAAAACAAAAATTAAAAATCTAAACTAATTTTGTACACTAATTATATTAACTAAATTACGTACGTGGCCAAATTGATCACTACATAGTTTATTGCGATTTTCTAAAATTACTAATCTTTTGTCCTTACTTTCCATTACAGCAGTTATCCTGGATTAGAACTCCAACAATTTCAATTCATGATAAGCAAGAGATATATGCATTAGTGAATAGTTTATTCTTCATAAATTTTATAAACTGCAGATTTAGAAAATATTTTCATTCAAAAACTCACTATTGACATACTCTCAAAAGGATATCGAAACGTTTTTTGGGTTCTCTCAATATATTTTTCAGAAAAATTCAATCAAAGATAAAATTGTCAATCTCATAGAAAAGGATAATCTACTTTATTCATATCAATCCCTGTACAATCCATAGTATCTAATATCCATACCTCTACTAGGCTTATGCTTTTGTAAATCATAAATCTGAAAGGTCTTTCCTTCGGCTTGTAATGGGGTTTTGGGTTTCAAAAGGTGTTAAAGAAAGGGAGAAAAATTAGCTCCTCTTTCTCCTATCTTTTCAGCTTCTTCTTCTTTTCTTGAGTAAGTATCCATAAATTGGATAACTTCTTTCCAATTTTTTTTTTTTTATAAATCCCATTTCTTCAATTATAAAATCGCATTTTACGATTTTTCTTCTCTTTGAAAGCTTTTTGCTTAAGAATCGTAATCTTCTTTTTCAGAAATCGTTCTTCACGATTTTCATTCTTTCCCATATTCTTCTTTTGATTTATTTAGTAGTACCATTTTTTGCATTCCTCTTTATCTGCTTTTACTTTTTACTCCTTTCACTCCCTATTTTTCTCTTCTTTTGTATTCTAAAATCTCAAAAAATATAAGGGCTAAAGGTTGAAAGCTTTGGGTAGTACATATAGTTAAGGGTTTATATGATTTTTGGTATAAAAAAATTCAGTTAGGCTTCTAATATGGGTTAAATGGATAAAATTTATTATGGGATTTTGACTTTTTGGCTCTGGTTTAACAAAAGATGGCATTTGATCATCTTTACGATTTACTAACATAGATGCCTTATTGTTTTGATATTTCTAATAGATAGGTTTAGATAAAATTCTTGCAACAGTCTCTCTGAATAAAAGAGGAAATATGGTTCAAAAGCTCACTGGTTTGTAATTTTGAAACTATAGTCTAAAATTCTTGCAGTTTAGATCAATCTATTGCTTCAAACATCTATTCTAATACATTGTTCAACGAGCTAGGCATGAATTGTAACTGTTCTTTTTTATAATTATTGAATTCCTACTATAATGAATCATTGTAATTTTTTTTTATCATAATTTTTATGTAATTGTAACATCCCGAAAATTTGGACTTTGAATAGTGTACCTCGGGATGCATGCCCGACTTTGAATAGAGTACCTTGAGATGCGTGCCCATCTGATCACTTATTTGATCAAGTGAAGTCAACTTGATGACTTGGGTCAATTTAGTTTGGTGCAAAAGTGTACACTCTTGTAGTGTAAAAGCATATAAGTGGGGCCATATACGTCTGAAGCGTGTATATGTTTCATGCGAGAGCCGGGCTCTTTAAGTTAAAAAAAAAGGAGGGGCTTCTTTTAGAAGCCATTCATTTGAAGAGAGGGTTTTGGGTTTTGAGGAGAGAAGGAAGAAGAAAGAGAAGAAGGAGAAGAATCGCCGGATTTGCGTGTTCTGAGTTTGGGTCTGCGTGAAAAAGGGTTGCGAGATCGTGTGAGGAAGAGAACTGCCGTCGTTTTGGAGGATTGGGAGTGGTTTAGCTGTTTAGGGTTTTTTTAAAACCCATTTCTTGTGCGAAGAGATCGTATGATTTGAGCCGCAAATCGTAGCGTGGGTTTGTGTGGAGTGTGCGTGGCGAGATTTTCGACATTTTCGAGTGCTTGGTCGTGATTGTGGAGCTTGGAAGAAACCGATGTGGGTTTGGAAACCCTTTTTGAGAAACGGAGAAGATGATCCGATCTATAGGTTAATCGGACTGATTTGAGGTAAGTTTTTGTAGATTTATGTTGTGCATGATGATTTAGCTTAGATTTATTGTGTAAATGATGGATTAAGAGAAGAAAAATGATAAAAAAATTGAGAAAAATGAAGGTTTGGGCGAAATCTGTAAATTTCGATCGATCGAAATGGATTTCGATCGATCAAATTTGGCTTAAGACTGATGAAATTCGTTTCCTAAAGTTTTTCGATCGATCGAAATTGATTTCGATTGATCAAAATGGATTTTGATTGATTGAATTTCAAATTTGATCGATCGAAAAGTATAGAACAGAGAGTGTTATGAATTTATGTTGGAATTCGATCGATCGAAATGGATTTTGATCGATCGAGTTTCAAATTCGATCAATCGAAATTAGATTTCGATTGATCGAATTTGACTGTGCGCACCGACAGTGCTTCAGTGTTTTAGCCATAACTTTCTACCCCGAACTCAGAATCAGGTAATTCTTGAGGCGTTGGAAAGAGGACAACTAGACCTACAATGTTCATATATATTAAAATCAATGAATCAAATGTTTTAAAGGTTAAAATTGGGAGGTAAGTTACATCAAGTTTGAGTTGGCACGTTTCGACTGAAGTACCGATATAGTCTCGGTATTTTAGCCATAACCTTTTGTGCTGAACTCCGATTGACGCGATTCTTGTTGCTTTAGAAAGAAGACTTCGAGATCTACAATTTTTATGTTTTGAATAGCTCCTGAATCTAAAATTTTAAGGGTCAAAAGTTTATGAGAATTTACGTCAAATTTCAGATTAGCATGAACTTGTCCGTTTTCGCCTCGTGTTGAGAAACATTTATAGATGTCTAAGTTCTAGCAACTAGAGTTAGTCTTTGATACATATTATGTTTGTGATGTAGATTAAGGATGAAAAGTCATAGATAGAGCTTCGCTTGGCTTCATGCAGCATCGAGGTTAAGGTAGGGGAAATTCACCATTTAATTGTATTTTTTATTTTGTTCATAGATGATGTGATATAAATGAATATTTTGTAACTGTTTTAGAAAATATGAAAGTTTTGAAGTATGAATTTGTAATTGAACACATGTGTATGTTCGTTCCGTTTAGGTATCGATGTTCGTTCCGTTTCTGTATCTGTTTATGTTTCGTTCCGTATCCGTTTGTGTTTTGTTCCATTTCCAAATTCGTTTATGTTTCTGGTAAGGATGAGAACTCTTTGAATCTGAACAACGAGTGGCGGAGAGGAGTTGAGTCTCCGAAGAGGGGTTGAGTCCCTGGGGTTTTTACTCAGTTCCCGCTTATGGGATGCTTTGGCCCCTCGTTGATTTGTGACCCTATGTAATGTGATGTGATGCTACTTGTGTGTAAAGAGGGGTTGAGTCCCCGAGGTTACGACCTTGTTCCCGCTTATGGGATGCTTTGGCCCAATGATATGTTATGTTCATGATACGTTCGAACTTCGATATGTTTTGTACCCCGCTTATGGGATGTGTTGGTCATACTTTGTGTGCAAAGAGGGGTTGAGTCCCCGAGGTTTTTACCTTGTTCCCGCTATGGGATGCTTTGGCTTTCGATATGTTTGTTCCGTTTCTTGGTACGTCTGGTTTCTTGTATGCTTCGATTTGAGGATATGTTGTCCCGTTTTGTTATGCTCTTACCGTGATATGTCACCGTCTCTAACATGTTCTGTTTTAATTTATTCTGCTTCTATTTTCAGCTATGTTTTGATGAGTATCTTTGTTTTTCATATGTATTTGTTCTCGATATGCTTTGTTTCCGTTGCGCTATGTTTTGAAAATGAAAATGTAATATTTGTAACTCAGTTTGATACAAAATGGTTTTGAAATTATGTCACCGAATCTATGCACTTCAGTGATAAGATGTGAATTGTGTTTGAATTTCTTCTACTGAGCTTGGATGAAGCTCACCCTTCGACTATACGTCACAGGTTTGACAATTAGCAAGATACGGGATTTGGGTTTGAGGACTTGTGGAGTAGTAAGATTTCGGGATCGTAGATCTATATTGAGTTTTGGTAAGCTTAGTTTTGTAATTCTTTCAATACACTCGTATGTTCTTATTTTTAATTACTGTTCTTTGACTGTAGAACTGGAGTTTATGTTTCCGCTTTGTTGTACCAATATCTTATGTATCAGATTGTGATATACGATCTGGCGGTCCGGGTTTTCCCATTTGGAATAAGTTAAAAAAAAAAAAAAAAAAAGTCTCAAAATTTAAGGTTGGGAAAACCCCGACTGTCACAGTAATGATCAACTAAAATTCAAAAAGTTAAAATATTTTTCTATAAAAACAAATTAACTAAAATTAAAACTATTTACTGCAATACTACTGTACACAGAAATTGTGTATCCCCCTCAAACTTAAATCGGACAATGCCCTCATTGGTATAAAAACCTGGGACACTAAAAAATTATTGATATCTCTCATTGCTTACCAAAATTCAGTAAAGAATATTTCCCCAAACTTGAGGAAAACACAATGGTATTACTTCTCAGAGACAAGAATAACCAAAAATGTTAGTGGTGTTAGTAACAATTACACAGTTAGTAAAAATAAAAGTTAGTGAAAAAGAAAGAAAATTTTATATATTACTGCATATTTACAACAATCATGAAAATAAAATATAAAGAACTAATTAAAGAAAAGTATAATCCTAGGAAAAATCTATTGAGATCATACCTGTGATGTTTATGATGTGCTGTTATATTTTTACTCACTTGGTGATGACTGATTGATCGGTCACATAATATAGCATTTTACTATCCTTAACTTAGTGATGCTAGGACTTAGTTTGCTATTATTAAGTTAATGATGTGTAGATATTAAGGAAAATCAGTAAAAGAGAGCCAAAATATTAATCTTTGTCAAAATGAACTCAAAAAGAGTAGTAAAAGACGATTAAGCAAAAAAGACGATTCGCTATATACTGAGAGCTAGGAAATCTTGAAAAGACAATTGGGCGCTGCTACTAAAGAAGAAAATGAGAAATCATAATTTACGATTCTCTAGAAGACGTTTAAAAAGCTGAAGTGATACAAAATAAAACGCGATGAATCGTAATTTAGAGAATCGTCCAGAGAGAGCTATGAAGAATAGAAAATCGTAATTTATGACTTTTCAGAGAAAGAGGAGAAAAGAGATAATTGTGATTTACGATTACGATTATAAAGCTTTTCTGTTGCTGCTATTACTGCTGATCACGTGAAGATTCCACCGCCATGAACAGAATTAAAAGAATTCTTGAATTAGAAGTTCGGCTGATCACGGATCTGAGAAGGTTGATAAAGATAGATTCCAGAAGATCTCTACTACTGAACAATCCAGAAGTGCATCAATTAAAGGAAGCAAGGAACTATAAAAATAGAAGTTGAATTATATTAGGATAGTTTTGTTTTTAGTTATTTCTTTTATTAGAATTATAAGTCTTGTAAACTGAATCCTTATGATCTATAAATAAGAGAGCCCGGTATAGGAATAATCATCGAAGAAATTCTCAGCATCAATTGACGATTGAGGTTGGATTTTCTTCCGATCAAATTTAGAGTAGATTTTTATTACTTTGTAGATTAGATACCACTACAAAAAATAAGATTATTAGCGACAAATTTTTTAAACAAAAAATTGCTGCTGTTAGTCCTGTCGCTTCCAAAAATTGCCGCTATTTGTCCGGCTGCTACCAAAAAATGCCTTAATAGCAAGTGCCGCTGAAAACCCTTATTTTTGTAGTGTATCCAAGGTTTCTCAAGGGCAATTGACGATTGCAATTGGGAGCTGAAGATTAGAGTAGATATCTGTAGTTTCTCAGAAGCAATTGACGACTGCGGCTGAGGAGTGAAAGATATAATTTTTATTGCTTCCTAATTTAGATTTTATTTTCTTTTATTTTTGGCTTTGTAAACATCTTCAGATTTTAATTTGAATTGATGACTGTTAATCAGTGAAAAATATTATTTTTCACCCTTTAACCTAACCTTTGATGGACCTGTGAATAGACTAATAAGTGCATGTTGAGCATATTTTATAGATAGCAATGAAAAACAGCCATAGTGCAGAAATCCACCCAAAAGTGCCCCACAAGAAGGCCCATCTCTCACTACAGCTTTGACCCAACTATGGCACACAAAAAGGGCTCCACACCAATGCCCACTTAAGACATGTAGCAACAGCAAAGCAGCGCTGAAGAAGGAAAAACAGGCTGAAAACAACTTGTCGATAGGTTATTGCAACCTATCGATAGATCTGAAGGCTGAAGAAGGAAGAAGGAGGAAGTCATGGAGATCAGAGTATTCGATAGGATCTAGAACCTATCGGGCAGTTGAAAGCAAGCAGGAAGCATCCTATCGAAAGGTCCCCTGGAGTGTAAAAAGATCCTGTCGAAAGGATCCTGGAACCTATCGTGCAAATGCCACTTATCGAACAGTTGTTACAGCTCAGTTGGTGAACCTATCGAAAGCTGATGGAACCTGTCGACAGGAACTAGAAGCCAAACCTATCGAAAGGAGCCCCCAACCTATTGGAACCTATCTAAAGGATCTTGAATCCTAGCGAAAGGAACATAAGACATGTTTGGAACCTGTCGAAACCCTCAGGAACCTATCGAAATCGACTGAAGGACTTCTCAGAAAAGCTGCTGTGCTCACGCTTCAAGTTGGTGACTTACTGCACGCAATTCAAGGCACTCTGGTGACCGGCACGAAGTCTCTAGAAGTGCCCTGAGAAATCTTAACCGACCCACGTGCTCTCCCCCAACTCTAACGAACTAAAGAGCCTTCTAGAAGGGGAATAAAGGAGGGAATAAGAGGATTATTCTGGAAGCTGTAATTGGCAGGAAAAAAGGATTTGAGGCAGAGGAGAAAAGCTATAAAAGGAAGGAAAGCAGCCATAAAAAAGGGGGGATCAATTCTGGAGATCAGAGCTTGCATCAAAATTCTCTATTCTTCCTTTTAGCCCAACCATGGTTGGCTAATTTCTTTGGAGCAGTAAAGAGGGAGGTTTAGCTTGTAATTGGGGAAAGCTGAGAGTGTTATTGAGGGTTGGATGTTGCATAGACTGTAAATCTAAGGGCATTTCATTGTATGGTTAGTTTAATTCAATGTAATGTTGGTTTAACTGCTGTAATTAGATCTATAGTTCCTCTGATTTCATTTGGTGCTCGATCGACTTTGTGTAGATGGGAATAGCTCACCCACTTAACTGGTAGACCTCTTAAATGTGATTTGATCTCCCTAGATGGAAATAGTTCATCTGTGGCCTGGCGATTGCAGCATTTGTAGTGGTTATAATGTTCTGATGGAAGCATGAGAATGGAGTGAATATATTGGATGATCTGTGACCATTGAAGTGGACAGATCATAGACTTAAGATCAAGCCAAATCTCGACAGATCATAGCCTTAAGATCAAGCCAAATCTCTAGCCTAGATCAGATTCTTCTACCCTGCAGCTGTGCCTATGGCCAGATGAGGGATTAATGCACTCTAAACTCTCTGTAACCCTGTCAGCTCAACCCAATTGCAGTAAGATCAAACTCCAAGCTGCTTCTTCCCATTTTCTATCTTAAATTTTCCTTCACTGCAAAATTTGTACTCTGGATCCATTTATGTAATTTTAATTATTTTTGTAGTTTAGTTTAAAAGTGACAAACCCTTAGACCTCTCCTCTTCCTGTTGCTATTTTAGCATTAGGAAGGGTGCAAGATCTGCTTTAGATCTGGAGATTTGCCTAATTTTCAGCCACATGTCCCTGTGGACATACCCTTACTTTCTTTTAAAACTTGCTACAACAAGCCCCGAATACTTGCAGGACTGTGTGCGAACCTGCCTTGGTGCGTGCTAACCATAGACCCTTCTACTAGTTGATTTTAAACCCCTTTTTAGATATAAGGCAAGATTCCAACAAGTTTTTAGTGCCGTTGTAGGGGATTTGTGTATGAGATTTCAATAATTAAGTACGAATTTCAAAGATACTTCGAGTTTATTTTAGCACTCTTCAAGAACGAGGAAAAAGTTATAAAGCTCATGGGGTTTAGTCTTTTTTAGGATCCTAGAATTCAAGATTTGAACTAATCTTTTGATTTCTGGACCTAAGTATGGCGAAGGTGCAAAATTTTTCTAGGCATAAATTACAAACCAATCTTTAAATGTTCATAATGGAGTTAATTATCCTAAACAACAGTAGTTTTACTATGACATGAATAATTAAAATTTTACATACATCAGTAACTAAAGTTTGAAAACTACTCCAAAAATAAACCGTGATGATATATATATATATATATATATATTTTAAACATGGTATTGAAGGTGCATATAAAATGTGGTTAAATATATACTGTAAAGTTATGAACCATGCATTTGAGCACACTACCCCCAAACCTAAGTAGTGCTATGTCCTCATTGCACAAAACCATAAACATTAAAACAATAATAGGACAGTCAGAAAAATATAATAACAGATTGACACAAGTACCAATAATGCTAGCTCAATGTCCCTTTCGAAGGAGGAGGGGGCGGAGGAGGAGTTGGAAGAGCTAAGGTCACTCTCCCTTTCCCCTTATCTTTTTTTTTTTTTTTTTTTTTTTTTTTTTTAAATTTATTATAAAATATAAAAGGAAAATTCAGACAATTTACCTCCTCAATCGATCGATAGAGGTTGATAAATCGATCGATTGAACAAAGTCGGACTCTGTCATTCGATTGAAATAAATCAATCAATTGAAGTAAACCAATGAGAAAATCTAACTCAGCTTTCTGTTCCTTAGTCAATCGATTGATTTTAAACAATCAATCGATTGAAATGGAGCGGAAGGCAGAGTTTAATAATTCGAGCCATAATTCCGAGTCAATCGATTGATTCTGTGAAATCAATCAATTGACTGACAAACAGTGTGCAGTTTTCAGAGTTCGAGAAGAAAAATACAATAATTTTTTTATTATTTTTTAACCATCAAATAAAATTTCTAAATTAATAATTTATAAGGGGCTTGCGTTGCCTCCCAAGAAGCGCTAAATTTTTATTTTGTGGTCTTCAGTCGGACCACCCTCAAGCTACGAGAGAACGAGAAAGGGTCATTCAACTGGCAAGTTTTGGTTGCCCTTTCTATGAATTAGGGGCTTGAGGCTTTTGGTGGGTGGATTTTCAACAAACCTATCCACCCCGTAAACCATAAAATATTTGGTTCTAGCGCGTGTTGATAATTTGAGAGCACCAAATAAATCATTATTTACAACCAATCGACTTGAGGGTTCGTCGAAGCATTGTAGAAATGGATCGCTGGGTACATAAGGTGCCTCATATGTAATGCTCGACTGCTTAATCGATATAAAATAAGGAATTGTGTCCTCTTCGTGTAATTGTTCTTAAGGTATTAGAGGAGTAACACAAATTGGTTGGCTATCCGCCGGTGTTTCAATCTGATGTGGGCCAACAATATCTTCCTTGTAATCTATCTCATGCCCGCCCCAAAGGGTCATGGTCTCAACCTCAGGTTCATGGGCAGGGATAGTTTCTTCTTTCAACTCTTGGTCTTGCGAGATGTTTATTGGTTAGCTAGGCAAGAATCTTCTTTCCTAGCCATGGCAGCGGTCAACAACCTTATTTGATGATCAAGTTCCTCAAGAGACTGGTTATATAATCCCAAATAGTTGAACGATTGGGAGACGAATTGTTTTATCATAGTTAAAATTTAGTCTTTTAAATCATAACTCCATTATTCTTGCAGAATATAATTTAAACAGTTGTCCGCAATATCGGCCCACTGCCTCTTTAGATGATTAACTTTCATCTGAGACTGGTTATATAATTTATAATAATTGGCCGATTGAGTGCGGAGTTCTATTACCTCAATTATTAAATTATGTATTAAATTGGAAATCCATGGGGATTGTGAATATTGTGGGTCAAACTTAGGTTGGTCAGAAAAATTTAGCATATAAAGTTTATTTAATTTACAAT
This sequence comes from Chloranthus sessilifolius, assembly GCA_021018995.1. NCBI lineage: Eukaryota > Viridiplantae > Streptophyta > Magnoliopsida > Chloranthales > Chloranthaceae > Chloranthus > Chloranthus sessilifolius. The sequence continues at coordinate 116,576,051 of CM037584.1, forward strand.
CTTGATTTGGTTCCCACCAATTAGGATCATTCTCTCCATATTCATCCAAATGTAGGAATGAAGTCTCATAGTTAAACTCATCAAAAGATGAGGGCATCGAATTTGTAGGAATCTCCATATCACATAATAAAAAACTAAAAATAAAATAAAAATACAACTACAAAAGCTAACTAAATCTAGAAACAAATGTGCGTACCTTGGCCTCTCGCAGGCGCTCCCTTCGAAGTTTTGGTAGATTCGGACCTCGATCTCTAAGTTTGGCAACAAGTAAACTATAATTGGAAAACTACTAATACAAATAATTTAAAAGGCAATAAACCAAATCCTACAAATCCTAAAGAAATATAAAATCCTAAACTAGAAATCCTACAAAAGGTAATAAACTAGAATTAGAAAATTCTTAACACAACTAAACTAAAAGGAAATAATCTTTAAGAAACCAAATCCTAAAAATTAAAAATTTCAAAAATTTAAAATCAAAATCGAATTTCAATTTTACAATTTCAAATTCAAATTCAAAATTCAAAATCGAAATCAAAATTCAAAATTTAAATTTCAAATTCAAAATTCAAATTCAAAATCAAAAATCAAAATTCGAATTTCAAAATTCAAAATCAAAAGTTGAAAATCAAAATCAAGATTTGAAATTCAAAATTCAAATTCGAAATTCAATTTTCTTTTTTTTCTTTTTTTTTAAATTTCAAATTATTATTATTTCAAAATTCAAATTCAAAATTTCAAATTTAAAATTTAAAATTCAAAATTCAAATTCAAAATTTAAAATTAAAAATTTGAATTTCAAATTCAAATTTAAAATTTAAAATTCATAATTCAAAATTCGAATTTCAACTTCAAATTCAAAATTAAAAATTCGAATTTCAACTTCAAATTCAAAATTCAAATTTAAAATTCAAATTCAAACAAAAATCCTAACAAAAATCCTAGAAAAGAAAAGAAAGGAAAGAAATAAAATCCTACCAATCCTATGACTCGTAAAAGGCAATAAACTAAAAAAAAATCCTACAGATCCTAAAAATTCTAAAAGATCTTACAAGTCCTAAAAATAGTAAAAGATCCTACAAAAGAAATGAAAGGAAGAAAAGAAAATCCTACAAATCTTATACATGAAAAGACGAAAAAAAAAAAAAATCCTACTAATTCGAAACGAAAATGAAAATTTAAATTTCAAATTTCAAAATTCAAAATTCGAATTTCAAGATTCAAAATTTCAAATTTCAAATTTCAAATTCAAATTCAAAATCAAAATTCAAAATTCAAATTTCAAAATTCAAAATTTTAAAATTCAAAATCCAAGGTTCAAAATTTTGAATTTAAATTTCAAATCTAAAAAAAAAACTCCTACAAATCTAAAAAAAATCTTAAAAGATTTTTTTTTTTAAAAACAAAAAAAAGCACTCATAAAAATTAATAAAATTTCTATGCTTCCCCGACAGCGACGCCAGAAACTTGATCGATTTTAAATTATACCCTTGTAAGTGCACATGATCTATCGTAGCACGCTGAAATTAAGGGTGTCAAACTCACTAGGAAGCGTGCAATTTAGTTAATTTCTAGAAGCGTCAAACGAACCTAAGGATGTACCAAAGGCGATTTCTTTGTCACGATAAAAATTAATAACTACACAAACATAAAAATAAAAAGAACTAAACAAAGCTTAAGCAAGGAAAATAATGAAAAATCAAATAACAATGAAAAGATGATCAAGGAGTCAGCTAACCCTAGATTTATAATTTTTCTACCGACAATCAATCATACATTTTCATGTCAAATTATATACCATCATTTATCAAGAAGAAAAATAAATCGTAAAGAGTGTGATTATTTATCTGGCATACCATATCTAAAAATTATGACTCAGTTTATCACTGTGGTATGAATTACGTAAAAAGCATAGCGTATCTCAAAATTGAAATCATAATATTAAGATCCAATCGTACGGCCTGAAAGCCGTATGATTCAATAATTATGACAACGAATACAAATATTAACCCTTATTTTACTATAAGCAAAATAATTTGAAAAGAATATGATTATTGATCCGACATATCCTATCTAAAAACTATGACTCAGCCTATCATTGCAGTATGAATCATATAAAAAGCATAGTGTATCTGAAAATTTGAAATCACAACATTAAGATCCAATCGTACAGCCTGAAAGGCGTACGATTCAATATTTGTAAAAAGAAATAATTGAATAAAAATAAATTAGCTATTTATCTAGGGGTCACTTCTTCCTTGAATGAACGATTTTGACTGTTCATTTTCTATCCATACGCAAGGCACAGATCCAAAACCATCAAACACATTCTTTAATTTATCAAATGTTCGGATCTTTTAGGAAGAGATCGAGAACCTTATAAAGCTTTGGCTCTTAATTATAAACTAATTATCATAAATTAAAACTAAGCACTAAAAATAGTAAAGAAAAACCTAAGAAAAAGATTAAGAAAGTTGGCAAAGAAGGCCCCTAAAAGAAGCATGCCCAAACCCTAAGCACTGCTCTGTTTATATAGGGCTTGGATGGAAGAGTTTCCATATATAGGTCAATCGATTGAATCCCAAGATTCAATCGATTGAATTCAAAATTTGAATTTTGGCAGACTTATATGAATTTAAATCTCAATTGATTGAAATCTAAATCTCAATCGATTGAGTTCAAATTCGAATTTATGAGGGAAATAGTTGTCATCCAAGTCAATCGATTGATTTCTAAATTTTAATCAATTGAGCCTGACTTGTGACATATCTATTCTCTTGTTTCTGGCTGGACCAATCAACTCTTTTCACAGATTTCGGTGTTTCTGTTGGCCCTTTGGTCCAATGCTCCAATATTGTCCTTAATTATGCTCTTTTATGCGTTTATAAGATCCAATGATTACGAACACCTGAAACCACTAAAACTACACAACAGCCATTAGAATGCTTTCATCGGAAGGGTAAATGTTGGTATTAGGGTGCGAAATATGATTATATTTCAGTGCCGATCAATATCCCTTCTCTCTGAATGTAGAACTTTGACTCGGCTATGGAGTATACGGCGTATCACCGTAACATTGTCGAGCTCCGAGACGTGGAGGCGGTGAGTATTCTGTTGCTCTGCTTTTCTCATCATCCTTTGTTCCTCGATTGATCCTGATTTCTGATGTTGATTTTGACTTATAGCGTGCACGTGCCAAGGAGTCGCGATCTTTGCTTAGCAGGATTTCGCAGGCGTGGTCTCGGGTGGGGGATATTCGGACCTTCCAAAGCTCCTCACGTTGGCAAAAGAAGTCAAAGGGTGCCAACAAGGATTAGGTTCTAGTTTCTGTAAAAAAATATTTAGCACATTTGGGGATAATTTTATTGGGATTTTGCAAGGTTTGTAACAGATATTTGTGGCGCTTTTTGGATGATTTTCTGTTTGATATGCTCAGTGCTTTTCATTGATTGCATGTTACCTCTCTCTTGCATATATCTAATTGCTTGCAGGATGATCTTAATGTTTGCTCATGAAAGTGGCCCTCGAGGTCGCATGCCTTGGTGTGGGTTTTTCCTGCACAAAAAGTCAACTCTTTTCATTGTTAGGTGCCCTTTATGTTTGTGAACGTTCTTTAAAGCATAAAATAGGTGAATAGGGTAATTGGCAAAGGGGGGGCCAGCAAAGGCCCACGAAAATCCCCCAAAAAGCTCAGAAAAATGGCATGGAGGGGGATTTGTGTTGGCGCAACAATTAGTTGCACCAGGCTTAAACTAGGGACAATTGCACTAGCACAAGTAATAGTTGTGCCAGTTTTAGCCCGGGGAGTTGTGGGGCCTTATATGCCCGAGACAATCCAAATTCTCTTTCTTTCCTTTGGCTTTATATGCCCGAGACAATCCAAATTCACTTTCTTTCCTTTTTGACTTGGCCTTTTTGACTTGGCCTTTTTGACTGATTTTTCCTCTCCTTGCTTTCCTAAGGGCGGGTCCATCAACATATATTGAATTTTATATTCTTGAAAAATCTTTGTACATCTATGGATACGCTTTCCAATCCTCCCTTACATGGAGGGCTTGGAACCAATTTACCCCTTTCTTTGGGCTTGGGGCCCAAATTTCTCAAAAGTTGGCTTGAGAGCTTGAATGAGAGTGAGCTCGTCAAACTTGAGCAGCTCGGACTATCACGTCTTCCCCTCTTTCTTGAGGTTCCTCCACGGTGGGATCTACTTCATGCGGCAGCCTCTTTTTGGGATACAAATTCTCATGTGTTTCATTTTGGGAAGCGGGAGCTAACTCCCACTCTTGAGGAGCTATCCAATTTGTCTGGTTTGAAGCTTCACAGAGGCCTCGCAAGAGTCACGCCGAAGTCAGGCTACTCCAAATCCGTTCACCTTACCCTCGGTTTGAAGAAACTTGAGTACGAGAAAAGTTTCATTGGGGGGCCCACAAGGTGTTCGATCAAATTCCTCAAAGAACTTTTCGGTAACGAAAGTCTTCGAAAATTGCCGATTAGGAATATCTTCAATGCGAAAGCCTTTACCCTCAGTCTCGTTTCAGAAGTCCTTTACTGGGGGAGAGAGATTCTCTCTGGCTCTCTGCAACGTTTTGATCGAGTTGGTAGAGGGCCGATCGGTGATGCACTTGGTCCTTAAGGAACTATACCGATGCCTTGATGCATTTGCTCTGGGCAAGGTGGAGAGCCTCAGGGGATATCCCTTGTTGCTCCAGGTTTAGTTGGGTGAGCATCTCACTATCTTGGGACCCGTGCCACACTTTTATATTGCTCGAGATGAGGTCGCTCGATGCTTTTTGGGTAGGTATCACTTGCTTCCGTAGGATGATTCGTTAGCTTTGAAGCTTTGGTTGTCTGACGTTGAGCTGATATGGAGGCTTCCTTGGTTGGACCGGACCTTTCCCATAGTTTGTTCCAGAGACCATGAGGGCATCACTCTCCTAGGATTGACTGGCAGCACCTTCTATTTCCCATTCTGAGTGTTGCATCAGTTCGGCTGTTCTCAGCAGGTGCCTTGTGAGACAATGCCCCTTCTATGTGACTTGATCTTTTCTAGGGGGTCCTCTGGGGATGTGGATTGGATTGCTGCTTTGGGAGATGCATCAGTCGACGCTGATGTGTGATATGGAGTAGGGAGATTCAGTTCAGTCTTCCCTTGAGTACGAGGCTTGGCTATTGGCTGAGCAGCCTGTTGTTGATCATTTGGATCAGACGGAGGGTGTCGACATGGGAGGCCCCTGGCCGAAGAAGGAGACGACACTTCGAGCCCGCATTGAGCTATTGGCTGATGAGAAGAGGGTCCTGCATGAGCTTTTAGTACAAGAGAAAGTTAAGGCAGGGATAACAGAGAGCGAGGTCCTTCGTCTGAAAGGATCTTTGAGTGTTGCCATTGGAGCTACTGATGCTTCTCGGAAGAGGTACAAGAGCTTGCATGGTTGTTGGTTAACCGAGCGGAATGTCTAAGAGGATGGTTTTCGCGCTGAGATTAGTGCCTTGAAGCACGAGCTGGGTCGTTGATTCCCTCCTGCACATACATCTTTTTGCACAGATCAGATACACAGAAAATGGGCGTAAGAAACCCCTTTACAAATACACACATTTTGGTATACATATTTGCTTTATATTTTTGTTTTTTCTGCTTTTGTAAAAAAGAAAGAAAGAAGGAAAGCTAGATATCCCACCGACTATTTTTTGGGATGTGGTGTAAGCGGTGCATTTGTAAATGGAAAAAGAAAATCTATTATATTTACACATACTCTTTTTCTTGTTCTTTTTGTTTTCTTCTCTTTTTTGATTAATGGGTTGCTTAAACAAAGAGGGCTCTCCACCCTGTTCTTTATTCTCTTTTTGTTTGGTTTGATGCCTCCATCACGGGGTGAGATCTCGGGTCTCCTTTCGAGCATGGTCGAACCCCCTTTTAAATGATTGGGTCTGAGGGAGTTTCAACAGGTTTACCAAGATGAGAACGTCAATCCCTTTGGACTGAGTCAAACCTTTCTCCTTACCTTGAGTCATACGTTTGACAAAGTAGTTTTACAAAAAAAATTCTGGTCGGGGCCCGATTTGAACTAACATGAGCGGCCCGAAAGAGGGTAACAGGGGGAGTAACCAAGAGGGCTCTTCTACCATCTGATTTATCAATCATTTCAAACCTCTTTTTTTTTCTTTTAAAACTCTTTTACTCACAACGCCCAAGGTGAGTTCGTCGTGCCCGTTTTGCCCTCTTTTTACCGTGGCGCCCTTTCGGGTTTTCACGTCCATAGGTTTAGCTCTCTTACCCCAAGCGTCCTTTCAGGTTTTCACCTGGTCCGTACAAACTCGTTGTTTTTATCCGTAGTGCCCTTTCGGGTTTTCAGTACGTCTATCTTGCTTTGAGCTTATATTTTTATTTTATTTTTCTTTTTATTTCTATTTTCGAAAGCCATGACACAGACGTCGATTCCGTCATAGCCGACCAGATAGGGTTCTGGTGTCGTCTCACAACTCAGCTCGTGTTGACTTAACAGATACTATGACTGCTTGTGAACCTACAAAGAGGGCTTTCTTCAAGGTGTAGCTTGGCCATGGGTCTGATTAGGATTTGAAGGTATGCTGGGCTAAGACACGGCTTCAATTTTTCACAACACACTTCTTTCTTGAGAGATTTTTTACTGTACAAGCCCCTATGATTCTTCTACTTTTTTATCTTATTTTAGGCAATCTCTTTTTGAGGTTTTACTTTTTCGATTTTTTTGGATTTTGATGGTAACTTTACTTCCCTTTTTTTTTTGTATATGCACACATTTCTTTTTTGGGGGAAGGGATATATTGAAAAATGGCCAAGGCTCAAATGGGGTAGTAAATGATATCATCATTTTCATAGATGCTTTTTGACTACTGTGCTTGGAATGATGGCCTCTTTTGGGTGGTTCTTAAGCAATTACGTATCTGTTTCGCCAATACTTACCTTATTGTGATAGACTAAGAGTAAAATTGTCGGACATATCCAGCATTGATGGGCTCAGGAAGATGATCTCCGTCCATGGTGGTGAGGCAGATGGCGTATCTCGACAACACTTCTCGGACGGCGTAAGGTCCCTCCCAGTTTGGCTTGAATTTCCCTCTTAGATCGGCGTGGAGGGATGGGAAGATCTTCTTCAGCACAATGTCTCCTACCTTTAGATCTCGACTGTGGACACATTTATTATAAGCACGTGTAATTCACCCTTGATAAGTTTAATTGTTCAAAGCGAGATCTCTCTCTTTGCTTTGGGTAAGTCTAATTCTATGAGGATTTAGAGCGAGGGTACTTCAACTTCTACCGATAGGATGGCCTCGATTCTATATACAAGGGAGAATGGTGTTGCCCCTGTAGCGGCATGGGTCGACGTTTGTAGGCCCATAAAGTAAATGGCAGCATTTTGCTCTAATCTCGGTAAGTGACGACCATTTTCTTGGGGATGCGAACGACTACCTTGTTCGCAGCTTCCACAGCTATATTAGTTTAAGACCGATAAGGGGACGAGCGATGGTGCTTGATTTTGTATTGCTCGCAGAAGGCTCGGATGCGCTTAGTCACAAAGTTTGTGCCATTGTTCGTGATAGTATCCTTGGGTACTCCAAATCGGCACACAATATTATTTTTGAGAAACTTCTCGACGTGACTGGCCATGATGTTGGCATATGACGCCGCTTCTACTCACTTGGTGAAGTACTCAATGGCAACGAGGATGAACCGATGCCTATTTGATACTTTCGGATTAATCATTTCGACGATGTCAAGGCCCCAGGTAGCAAATAGTAAAGGAGTGGTCATGCAGTGAAGATCGATGGCAGGAGCGTGTATCAGACTGGAGTGTGTCTGACGCTTGTAGCATTTCTGAACATGTTTGCAACAATTCGATTCCATAGTGGTTCAAAAGTATCCTTGTCGTAGAATTTTCTTATCGAGCATGTGACCGCTGACGTGGGCACCACATACTCCCTCGTGGATCTCCCTCATAATATTGATCGCTTCACTTTCTGTAAGACACCTGAGCAAGATGTAATTGTAGGATCGCTTGTAAAGGCATTCCACACAAATGAAGTAGCCTGCCGCTAAACGTTGAATAGTTTGTCGGTCCGTCTTTGATGTACCCTCAGGAAAAGTTAGTGTCTTGAGGAAATTCTTGATATCTGAGAACCAAGGTGGCTCGTCATCAGGCTTTGTAGGTTCCTCAATTTGGAGGCAGAAGGCCGGCTCATTCCTTTGCTCATCATGATTGGCTTTATCTCAGCACCATACGGGATTTCTATCATTGATGCCACGTTGCTAGTTCGTTGGCAAAGCGATTCCTTATTCGGGGGACATATGAGAATGTCACGTCTTGGAAGCAAGCTATCAGATCCTCGAGGTGTTCATGGTAAGGGATCAAATTCTCATCTTTTGTCTTCCAATCTCCATTCGTCTGGCATATGATCAATTGCGAATCGCCGAACACTCGGAGGTGAGTTATATTTAGATCGAGAGCCGCCTGCAAACCAGCGACACAAGCTTCGTACTCAGCTATGTTGTTAGTGCAAGGGATGTTGAGCTTGACAGAGACTGGTACATGAGATCCTTTTGACGAAATCAAAATGGCGCTAACTCCCTGACCCTCGACATTTGCTGCCCCGCCAAAGTACATTACCCATGACTCCTCTGCTTCCTCAGTATCATCCTCCGTCATGAACAGGATATCCTCATCAGGGAATTTAGTTCTCAAAGGCTCATAATCAGGCAAAGGATTATCGACAAGATGATCAGTGAGTGCCTGCCCCTTGATCGACTTCTGAGTGATCTACGTGATGTCAAACTCAGACAATAAAAGCTGTCATCGTGCAGTTCGTCTAGTGAGAGCCGACTTCTCGAACATGCATTTCAATGGGTCCATTCGGGCCAAAAGTAGAACGACTTGGGATAGCAAGTAATGGCGGAGCCTCTGAGTAGCCCATACAAGAGCCAGACATGCTTTCACCAGATGAGAATAGTGCGTCTCATAATCAGTAAAATTCTTGCTCAGATAGTAAATGGCTTGCTCTCTTCTTCCCGTCTCGTCCTCCTGCCCTAGGACACATCCCATCGAGACTTCCGTCATGGAGAGATACATCAAGAGTGGTCTCCTTGGCTTACGTCGTACCAAAATAGGTGGGTTAAGGAGGTAGCTTTTGATTTAATCGACCGCTGCCTGGCAGTCATCGTTCTATTCAACGGGTGAGTTATTCTGAAGTAGCTTGAAGATCGACGTGCAGATTGGGGTTAGTTGTGCAATGAACGGATTGATATATTATATTCTGCCCAAGAACCCTCTAACCTCTTTCTCAGTAGATGGTGGTAGCATTTCTGTGATAGCTTTAACTTTGACTGGGTCAACTTCGATCCCTCTCCTGCTGATGTGAATCCCAACAGTTTTTCGGATATAGCACCAAATGCACACTTTTATGAATTCAGGCATAACATGTACTTTCTCATTTTTTCAAACAGCTTCTAAAGGTTTACCAAGTAATCGCTTCGCTCCAATGACTTGGCTATCATATCATCGACATACACTTCAATTTCTTGGTGCATCATGTCGTGAAATAACACAGTCATAGCTCTCTAGTACGTTGCACCAGCATTCTTCAGCCCAAACGACATGACTCTATAGCAAAAGGTTTCCTAAGGAGTGATGAACGTAGTCTTCTCTCGATCTGCCTCTGCCATCTTAATCTAATTGTATCCTGAGAATCCATCCACGAAAGAAAGCATCTCGTGCTTAGCAGTGCTATCGACCAGGATATCGATGTGCGGTAATGGGAAATTGCCTTTCGGGCTTGCCTTGTTTAAGTTTCTAAAATCAATGCACATGCGGACTTTTCCATCCTTCTTTGGTACAGGCACAATATTGGCTAGCCACTGTAGGTACTTAGATACCATGAGGAATCTCGTGTCATACTGCTTGATGACCTTGTCTTTGACTTTCAAAATCCACTCTAGTCAGAGACGTCTCAGCTTCTGCTTAACCAGCTTCATATCAGGGTAGAGAGGCAACTCATGCTTGACCAAATCGGTGTCCAGACCAGGCATGTCCTCGTACGACCAGGCAAAAATGTCTTGGTATGATCGAAGGAAGTTGATCATACTTTTTCTTTCTTCCGGAGATAGTGACGCTTCGATCTTGGTAATTCAGGGAATCTCCTCAGTCCCTAGATTAACGTCCTCTGTTTCTTTGACAAACTTGTTACGGATTCTGAGTGTGCTTCCTTTATTTGTTGATGGTAAAAATAATTTAAAATCAAAGAAAGAGTAAAACAGGAGATGGAATCAGCACAACTGAGAAATCCTAGACCTGCAAGATACAAGGTCCATTTGTAGCAAGTTTTGATAAGTAAGAGTTTGTCCCACATGAAAAGGTGATCTACAGCTCCAAGGGAGCCATCTCTAGTAGTCCCTCCAGATCTGACTACAGATCTGGCAGTCCTAGAAGGAGGGGAGTTTAAGGTCACTTATTCTAAGTATTCTAAGCTAGCCTAATGAATTAACTACAAAAAGGATTGAGAAGATGGATGAAGTGTGGAAAATAAATATAAAAGGGTGAGAAGTATGTTATTGAGTTTAGATCAGAGGAGTTTTGTAACTCAGATTCAGATATGATGTTATAGAAATCCTGTCCAATGGCTATATTATCACCAAAGAGGAGAAAGAATTCAACTCATCCCTGTGCCATGATCCGATCCCTTAAGGTTATAACCTGTCCACTTAAATGGTCACAGACTATCCCATAGGGGAACCGCAGCTCAGAAATGGGTCAAAACAAATTAATCATTATAGGCACTACTTCATCCAGGCTACAAAAGCTCAAGAATCCATAGGGGACCTCAACCTCTAAAACTCTATGTGTGGGGCTAAGGCTGTATAGGACCATGATAGCCCAGACACATAGAACCAGCAAGAGGTTGAGTACCACCTTAGATCTAGCTGTCCATTGCTTGAGTGGGGCTGCAATGGTCCAGTCACAAGCCTACAATTTAAATAATCAGATTAGATTTAACATCTGATGGCGGGTCTATACCACTATATGGGGAGTCTGCCTCTGCACAATCTCCTATCAGGCTTAACAACTCAGGCTCGGGGAAGAAGGATCCATCTTGGATCGGCGGATTGGATTTACCCTAAGACTATAACCTGTCCACTTGAATGGTCACAGACTATCCCAGAGGCTATCCTCCTCACGGAGCCCAAGACAAAATAAGTTAATTGCTGCCACCACCATGGTCACAAGGCAATAAGCTCAGGCTCCCATGAGAATTTCAGATCTAGTGGATCTTGTGGTGGGGCTAAGGCTGTAAAGGACCATGATAGCCCAGACACACAGGTCACTTGAATCTGAGTGGATCCATAGAATCAGTCCTCCATTGCTTTGAAACACAGCCAAAGCAATGGCGGATCACAAGGCAGCATCCTTGCACAGAACAGCTCACAAATACACAAATCCCATAAGAGTAAAAATCCTATCACAAAAACTCCATTAATCTAATTTCAATAAGCGTACATAGGCATGGCCAGCAAATGCTGGGCCATGGAGAGAAGAAAAAGAAGAAAAAGAAACTACTAACAGTTACAGGAAAAGAAAAATGATCTCAGATCAAGTCTATCTTAAAATCCAAGATCTTCAACCTAAACTAAGTTTGGGTTTATATAGCAGTGGGGTGGCGGCGCATTAGGGTTAGGAAACCCTAATTTTAACGATGCCACGTGGCCGAATAGTGATCCTTGGATGCCTCGGGGCACGTGCATGAAGATTTGAGCGTGGGAGTGCGTGCCCTAATCGCTGAAAATCCCCAGAAAGTCCTCTACAGAATGATGGAAGTTGGAGTTCAGAGCTTCACCAGGTTGTAGTTGATTCTCAGACTTGTCGCGTGGTAGCTCTATTCTTCGCGTGGTTGAATTGAACATTAGAGCTTCAGACGTCGCGTGGTAGCAGCTTCTTGATGCTTTGAGCAGTCGCAAGGTAGACAGTTGAGCTCTCGCTGTGTTGGGCTTCGCGCAGTTGGATTGATAAGTGGGAATAGAGCGGGAACTGCGCGAGCATTCCATTTCACTTTGCGAGGCTAATTCTGGCTTTCGCGAGACTACTTCCTTTCTGAACAGTGCGAGAACTGTGCGAGAAGTTCATTTCTTAATGGATCTTCGCAAGGATCCTTGCGAGGCTTTGAGGCTTTTCTGAACTATGCGATAGGTTCTCTTGATATTTGCATCTCGCGGCTATTGCGTGACAGCTGTGCGAGGCAGGATTCTGAAGCTCTCTCTCCTCAGCTGTTCTGCTCGAACTACGCGAGGGTGAGAGAGGTCTTCTTGAACTGCGCGTGAGCTGCGCGACCTTGAACTTCTAAGCTTCGCGAGAGCTGCACGACTCAAGGCTTCTGAAGCTCTTCTGTCACTCTACTGTGCGAGAACTTGTTTGTAAAGTCTTGGGACTTCGCGAGGACTGCGCGAAGTGTATTTTTCTGAATCCTCTGGAGCTTTGTCAGCTGCGCGAGGCTCTTCTAAGGTCTGGATTCATGGTTCATTCTTCTGAGGGACTTCTGGTGCCAACACAGGCTCCTTAGCAGGATTTATGGCTTTATTGCCCTACTGTTTATTACCTACAGAAAATACTTAACAGGCATTTATTAGATGGCTAAGGGTCTAATCAAAGGCTAAGTTAAGGGGTGAAAAGTGGTACTTTTCAGGTCTTAACACACCCCTAAACCTAATCTTTGCTAGTCCTTTAGCAAAGCTACATTAAATCAACTATAGAATTTAAATGCCACTTTCGTAGGGAGCACGGATATATTTAGCATATGTACCAAGCCTTTTAAACCCCTAGGTGATCCCTAGTGGAGGAGTGAAGTCTCCTGAGGGTTTTCAGTGAAGACACCCACAAACTTCACAATGAAGCAGTTGACAAAAGTGCAATTTATCAGATGAACAGTCAAAAAACAGAGTTGGTTCACCTTTGATTCAGTAGAAATAAAAGAAATTTAAACATAGTGGCTGCACAAACATTTAAATAGTACAAGCTTTTCATGAAAGCACAACGTTTCCAATCAGTTTACACCAAAGACACTACACAGGAGTGTCAACATTAAGGTCATCACTGGATCAAAATTTAGGTTATAGGTCACACCTAATGCATTCAAGATCATACCAAAAACTCTCTAGGGCATACTCTCATAAAGAACTGTTGAGGGTTTCATTTTCTCTCAAGCTCAAGAGCAGTTAGATCCCCCAAATGGGTCTGTAAGCATGAGCATAGGCATAGCTCTGAAGTTCTGGCATCATTGACAGATCCTCACCATAGATTGGATAACTCTTTATCTTCACCATAGATTGGATAACTCTTTATCTTCACATGACAGCTCACTCGACTTTAGATCACAAGGGCTTTTAACTGGGTTGTAATGTGGCTTATGGAGTGGGGTTAAAAAGAATGGATGGTTGAAAAGGGGTGCAAACTTGAGAAATCAGTAGGTGATGGAGGTGATTCATGACTTCACCTGCTCTAATTCAGCTCCTTTCATCTTCTTTGAGGTTTTCAGATTTGAAGTGATAAGTTTCTCTTCTTGATTTCAATTTTTCCAATGAAAGTTTCCTCTTGACTCCTCTCTTACTCCTCTTCATTATTATTTTTGCTTCTTTTTTATGCATTTTTTTTTTTTTTTGCTTTTTTGAAAAGCCACCATTTTCTCAGTTGCCATACTGCCAGAATTTTGAGGTATTTCTTCTTTATTCACCTAATGTTGACCATAGCTAGTCCATCTTCAACTCTTTCTCCTTTACCTTCTGAATTCTCAGAGTGAGGGTAGGGTTAAATCAGATAATTAGGTTCAGGTACAAGTACTCAGGTGCATTTTGAAGAAATTTAGGATTTAAAGCTCAAAGGGGGTATGAACAAGAGCAGTTGCTTAAGGTTGGTCTATTTAGGCTCAAACTGTCCAACAGAAGGCCTTGATCCTTTCCTAAGTATCATGAGTACTGTCAGTTGTTTCAACTTGGAGTTGCCTAACTTCTAGTGAGCATAGTGACTCCGCCAGTTCTTAGGGCTAGAAGAAATTGCCTTAGTCACTCCTCAAGGAAAATTTTTTGTATAGGCCCAAATATCACTGGTTATGGTCTTCCTTTGAATTTTTAAGTATGTCCTTACCTTTTTCTCTCTCTAGTGATTCACTAAGTGCTGATACAAGTGAGTATCCTTGGTGATCTTATCATGGAAATATGGAATATTACAGGCTTATAATGCCTAAAGTCTGGAAAAAATTTTAAATTTCATTATTTTTCATGATTCTCTAGTGAACATGGTTCCATTTCCATATTACTCACAGGATTCTGCTGCACTTAGGTTAACTATTTTATTAGCAGGGGCTGCCTGCCACACCCCCAAACCTATGAGGTGTAGTGTCCACACTAGTTCAAAGGTGTATGTGCAGCAGAATTATAAAAGCATACTAAAAGGACATAACATTGAACACACAGACAAAAGACAACGAAAAATAAGAATGATAAAAGAAGACGATCTATTAAATGAGAGAAATGTACAAAATGAAAGAGAAAAGGTGAAAAAAAGAAAATGCAGAAACAACAAAAATCCTAAGTACAGGCTAATCAGAGTGTGAATCAAAATCTGTCCCAGCCCATCCGCTTGGCATGCGCTTGTAGGAGAGCCTCTTCCTCTTTCTTCTTTCGTTCCCGCTCTTCCTTTCTTTGGGCGTCAGTTTTGGGCTTGGTTGGTGCCCTGACCCTCATTTTTCTGGTCTTCGGTTCAGGAGGGATCGCGAAAGATTTGTCAGTGGTGGGCTCAGGGGATTTGATGGGACTCTTTCCCTTGGGGCTCTTCCCTTTGGAGGCTTGCCCTTGCTGAGTCGGAGGGGGAATAAGAGTAGCTTTTGCCTTGACTGGCTATGGAGGGACAACTGGGCCCTTGCCTTTATCTTTCTGGGTCAGTGGTGGTGCCTTCTCAGATTGGGCAGATTGTTCTTTTCCAATTTTCAATGAGGCAGTTGGGCGAGTGGTCCGCTTTGCAGTAACTTTCCTTCGCTAAGGATAAGTTTGCTCAGCAGTGGCGGAAGAAGGAGGAGCACTGGGATCCACAGGCGGGGCAGAGTCAGAATCTGACTCAGAGGGGAAAAGAGCAGTGGAATCCAATCCAAGGGATATAGCAGCTTGTCGGCGTTCATCTTTGGAAAGCAATTGGCCATGGGGGTCATCCTGAGCAGAAGCTTTGGTGGCCTTTGGTGGTGGGGATGGAGGTGCAGGCTTTTTACCTTTTTGGGCAGTTGTGGCTCTTTTGGAGGGAGAAGGTTTCTTGGGAGCAGCCCTTTTTTGCTTAGGTGCAGGAGATGTAGCAGGGGGAGGCACTGAAGGTGGAGGTACTTGTGTAGGAGGGGCAGGAGCAGGGGATGGAGATGGAGGAGCAGGGGGAGGCACTGAAGGTGGAGGTACTTGTGTAGGAGGGGCAGGAGCAGGGGATGGAGATGGAGGAGCAGGGGGAATGGAAGATGATGGTCCGGGGGGTGTGGAAGGTGGTGCCTCGGGGGGTGCTGTAGCTAGAGGGGTGACCTCAAATGGTTGGCCTGACAGCGATGCCACCCTTTTTTGCAAAATTTCTATCTGCTTTTCAGCGTAAAGGAGGTTGGCATCAGAAAGCCCCTTAGTGAGCCTGTGGATCTCCTCGGCATTGTGCAGTCTCTTTTCCAACATCCGGGCTCTCTTCTGCGCCAGCTCGACATTGCCCTTCTCCATCTCCGCATTCAGTTTGTAGTAAGTAGCAGCTGACCTTACGCGATGAGGGTCTCCAAAATACTCTCCCACCCCTTGGAAATATCTCGCAGCTGCTCTCTGTGAGCAAGCTTCAAGTCACTCATTTTCTGTAGCAAGGGGTACTCGATGGCTTGTCGAAGTTGGGCCATGTCATTAAGAACATCCCTCTTGATGTAGGCATTGTCCTGCATGGCATGGAGGGGGGTGAAATAAGGAGGGGTGTAGTATGAATGCCTTGGTAAAATAGGGAGAAAGGGAGTGGAAGAAGTAGAAGGTGATTGGTCCTGTGGGGGTAAAGTGGGGGCTACAGTGGTGAAGTCGAGATGAGGGAGAGGGGGAGAAGGTTCTGGGACAGTTTGGGTGGAGTGGTTAGAAGAATGAGGAGGGGGTAGGATAAGAGGGGGGATGGAAGACATGGGTGGGAAAGTGAATGAAGGGGGGTCACTGAAGGTTGGGTTGTGGGAGAGGGTTTCTTTTTAAGGTAGGTTATCAAGGGAGGGCTGTCAGGGTTTAGTTCAGATGGTGGGGGAATTGGGGTGTGTCGAGGCAATGCGGAGAAGGTAGGGGGATGTCATGGGGGTCAACACTTTCCTCCCAGGAACGAATCACAGGGAATTCGGGAGTGGGTATGGAAAAGGCAGATAAAAGAGGGAAAGGGAGAGATGGAAGAGGCAAAGAAACGGATGGAGGGGTAGGTGTGGTGGATGGGGGTATTGTCACGCGAACTGAGCTTGCACCACTCTCTTGGAAGGTGAGCTTTAGCCACCTTTTGAGAGCGGTGGTCTTGGCAGTTAGCCCTCTCCTTTCTCAGAAGCAGTTTGAGCTTTCTTCTTCTTGCTGGGATCCATCAGACTCCTGCTGATCCCCCATTGTCGCTTCGCGAAAGTGGTAGGGGGGAGGTCAACAGTTAACTCCCCCACTGGTATCTTGTACCCTCCCCTCAAGAGTAATTTGGTGATGAGATTTGCATAGGGGAGAGTGTGGAGCTTCTTCTTGTGCCCTATCTTCACCATAATATCCTTCATGGCCTCAAATATCAATCCGACAGCATGGAATCCGTGGCCCCGAGAGAAGGAATAGAGAGCATCAACAATTGGGATCCTCCTCTCCTGCTGATGGCCGACACAATAGATGTTCTTTCGGAGAACTTGATCAATGAAAAGGAGTTTGGGGTCCAGATCTCTTCTCCTGATGGAGTCCCCTGTGGCCTTCAACCCTTTGGTAAGGGCTTGGGCAATGGTATCAATAGGGGCACACAAAGGGGGGCCATAACTACAGTTGGGGTTAAAAACAGCAGGGATACCCACTACTTCAGCAATCAACTCAGGGTTGAGTAGCATTTCAAAATTATCAACCAACACTAGGAGGCCTGGCTGCCCACGATGGTCTGGTCTAGCCCTAATGTGCTGGTAAAAGAGTTGTACTAGTCTGGGGTAGGCTAGTGCAGGGGTAGCTTGCAGCAGTGGGGTAAAACCAGCTTTACGGATAAACTCAATGGCAGGGGCTGACAGAGGCTCCGTTTCAAAGAAAGAGAGGTAAAAAACGGCTTCAGGCTCCAAGGGAATGGGAGTTAGGAGCTCAGAGGGCGTAGAATAATCAGGTTGTAGCGCAGCCACATTCCGAATCGCTTCCTTCCCTTTTTGTGGCGCCTCAGAGGACTTGGCTTTCTTGGGAGTGGGCTCAATGGGAGCCTTATCCCTTGCTCTTTTCATAGGTGCGCTCTTAGGTGCCATGGAACTTCTCCTCTGGGAGTGTGTAGTTGGCAAAATGAAAAGTAGAGGTTGAGAGCTGAGGCTTACCCTAAAAGTTAGGGTTCTGTTCAATCTGATGCGTAAAAGATCGTGAGAGCTCTGAGCAGGGGGCAAATGATGGCGGAGGCTGTAGGAACAAATCCCCAGAATGAGAAGGTGAATGATGGATTGTAAACTGGATGCTGGAGGAGAGAGATTAATGTGAGTCAGAGCTAGGGTTGCGCTGGTTGGAGAAGAAAGAAAAAAACATAAAAGGAAAGCAACGCGGGGTTGGCTTATATAAATCGCGAGGCTTGGTGCGCTTTGAAATGACCTGCTCGCTGGATAGAAGTGAGTGGGTCGCGAAGTTGGATGGTCATCCAAACTGCGCGAGGAATTCACACAACAGCGTTTGAAACACGCGACAGCATAGCAGTTCCTTATGATCTGCGCGAGAGGGAGCCAAGCTACATCTTTAGAACCGCGCGACGGCTTAAACAGAGTTAAAAATACACACACCCACCAGTCAGCCTTTGACCTTAGCTTTGTGGGTGGATTCTC
The DNA here is from genome assembly GCA_021018995.1 of Chloranthus sessilifolius. Taxonomy (NCBI): domain Eukaryota; kingdom Viridiplantae; phylum Streptophyta; class Magnoliopsida; order Chloranthales; family Chloranthaceae; genus Chloranthus; species Chloranthus sessilifolius. Next base: position 116,594,111 of record CM037584.1, read on the forward strand.
TCACAGGCTCTCATCCAGGGGCACCCTTATTCATTCACAACAGGACTCTCTATGCTTTCCCAATAATTAATCATGCAATTGCTCTCAAAAAGTATGAAATCACAACCTCACATCCAAAACATTCTCATTATCACACAATCTAATCATCATGCATTCATTCACAAGCATCAATTCAAAGGGAACCAGAAGCAAAGCAGGCAGACGAATTGTTCAGATCATATACATTCAAACTTTGACAAGTTCACTAAAAATTCCTAAAAACAGTAAAAAGAGCAAACCATACTAAAATACATAACATACATCATGCACAGATTTGTGAATCAACTTAATGAAAGATCCCCCTGTCCCTCAGGGTTTGAGGATCCTTCACCAATCAAAAATTAACCCTTGGGATTTACCACTGGCTAGCTGGGCAACCTCCCCTCTTCTCTTTTAGCTAAGGCATTGATAGTTGGCCTAGCTGCTCTTCCAACTTTATGCTCTGACCATGAGAATTCACAGTCTGAGCCAAGGACCCCAGGTTTTGCAGTGAGGCCAAGACCTGATCATCGAAAGAAGTATTCCTGGGCTGAGATGAGGGTAAGACCAATTGATTTTTGTTCTTGATGGAATTATTCTTTGGACCTAGGGGCATATCCTTGGTTGAACTGCCGCTGTGGCCTTTGAGGTAAGGCCAACATCTGCTGGGGCTGCATGTAATTGTCTTGCTTCCACCTCAGATTTGGGTGGTCTCTCCATTGGTAACCAACATTTTGATGCTGGTATCCATATGGCTGTCTATTGTAGCCCCCAAATTGTTGCTGGCCATAAGATTGAGCAGCAGCAGCATGTTCCAAAACTAATTCAGGATATTGCCCTGCAGATGGACATTCCTCTACTGTGTGCTGTGGGGACTGGCATATCAGACATGCCTCCACCACTTGAACAACCCTTCTGGGTTGCATCACAATCAATAATTTGTCAAACTTCCCTGAGAGGTTTTCCATCTGCAGCTGCAGGTCATTATTCCCAGACACATCATAAACTTTTCCTCTTGGCCCAGCAGCAGGCCCCACTTTTGACTCAGACTCCTGACTAGTTCTTGCCAGGGATGCTTTTTGAAAAGCATTTTCACTAATCACCTCAAACAATTCCCATGCCTCATCAGCAGTCTTGTGCATGTAGGTTCCACCACAAGAGGCATCAACCATATCTCTGTTTTTCTCATCAATCCCATTGTAGAAGTTTTGTACAAGCTGCCAGTCTGAGATCTTCTGGTGGGGGCATTGTTTGAGCATTTCCTTAAACCTATCCCAGGCTTGATTAAAATCTTCAGTTGGGGATTGAGCAAAAGCAAGAATCTCCTTCCTCAACTGGCTAGTTTTGGTCTCAGGGAAGAACTTTGTCAGGAACTTGGTCTGCAGGTCTTTCCATGTAGTGATTCCATTGTTGGGAAGAGTAGCCAACCAGGTACTAGCCCTATCCTTCAGAGAGAAGGGAAAGAGCCTGAGCCTCAGGTCCCAAACCAGCGATATTGAAAGTGGTACACAAGGCCAAAAATTGGTTAATATGCTTATAAGGGTCCTCCTTGCTGAGCCCATAGAAAGAGGGTAACATTTGAATGATTGAAGTTTTGATCTCATAATTCCCTTGAACATCAGGGAATTGAATGCTAAATGGAGAGTTATAGTTATCCGGAGCATTCAACTCTTTGATAGTTTTGGGTTGTTCTTCACCCATGATTACTCTCTCAGATTCAGCTGGGGGCTCTACTGTGGTGTGTCTGTTCCTGCCAAGTCTTCTACCCCTTTCTATCTCAGGGTTGAAAGGCTCTAAAGTAGGACTAAGAGACCTCCTACCTAGCATACAAACAAACCACTAGCAGGGACAACTCCTTGCATGCACATTGCACTTGATTCAAAGAATTTTTCAACAAATTTACAGCTAATTTAAGAAGACATACATTTACAACTATATTAAACAACTGCTATATAATTTTCAAAGAAACTAGACTAAGTGTTAAAGGTTAGAGAATTGCAAACAGAGGTAGCTAATCTCCAAATGTAGTCCAATGCCCTTCTCTGCTGTTGTCTAGATCTGCAAGAAAGATTCAAAATTATATCAGCAGTATTAATTATTCACATTTACGAAGAATATTAAAAATACAAAAACTAAGGGTCTACTAATAGATCATCTGTCCCCGGCAGCGGCGCCAAAAACTTGTTGCGGATTCTGAGTGTGCTTGTTTTATTTATTGATAGTAAAAACAATTTAAAATCAAAGAAAGAGTAAAACAGAGGATGGAATCAGTACAACTGAGAAATCCTAGACCTGCAAGATACAAAAAATTTGTAGTAAGTTTTGATAACTAAGAGTTTGTCCCACAGGGAAAGGTGATCTACAGCTCCAACGGAGACATCTCTAGTAGTCCCTCCAGATCTGACTACAAATCTGGCAGTCCTAAAAAGAGGGGAGTTTAAGGTCACTTATTCTAAGTATTCTAAGCTAGCTTAATGAATTAACTACAGAAAGGATTGAGAAGATGGATGAAGTGTGGAAAATAAATATAAAAGGGTGAGAAGTATGTTATTGAGTTTAGATCAGAGGAGTTTTGTAACTTAGATTCAAATCTGATGTTATAGAAATCCTGTCCAATGGCTACATTATCACCAAAGAGGATAAAGAATCAAACTCATCCCTGTGCCATGATCTGATCCCTTAAGGTTATAACCTGTCCACTTAAATAGTCACAGACTATCCCATAGGGGAACCGTAGCCCAGAGATGGGTCAAAACAAATTAATCATTGTAGGCACTACTTCATCCAGACTACAAAAGCTCAGGAATCCATAGGGGACCTCAACCTCTAAAACTCTATGTGTGGGGCTAAGGCTGTATAGGACCATGATAGCCCAGACACATAGAACCACTAAGAGGTTGAGTACCACCTTAGATCTAGCTGTCCATTGCTTGAGTGGGGCTGCAATGGTCCAGTCACAAGTCTACAATTTAAATAATCAGATCAGATTTAACATCTGATGGCGGGTCTATACCACTATATGGGGAGTCTGCCTCTGCACAATCTCCTATCAGGCTTAACAGCTCAGGCTCGGGGAAGAAGGATCCATCTTGGATCAGCGGATTGGATTCACCCTAAGGCTATAACCTATCCACTTGAATGGTCACAGACTATCCCAGAGGCTATCCTCCTCACGGAGCCCAAGACAAAATAAGTTAATTGATGCCACCACCATGGTCACAAGGCTATAAGCTCAGGCTTCCATGAGAATTTCAGATCTAGTGGATCCTATGGTGGGGCTAAGGCTGTAAAGGACCATGATAGCCCAGACACACAGGTCACTTGAATCTGAGTGGATCCATAGAATCAGTCCTCCATTGCTTTAAAACACAACCAAAGCAATGGCGGATCACAAGGCAGCAGCCTTGCACAGAACAGCTCACAAATACACAAATCCCATAAGTGTAAAAATCCTATCACAAAAACTCCATTAATCTAATTTCAATAAGCATACATAGGCATGGCCAGCAAATGCTGGGCCATGGAGAGAAGAAAAAGAAGAAAAAGAAACTACTTACAGTTACAGGAAAAGAAAAATGATCTCAGATCAAGTCTATCTTAAAATCCAAGATCTTCAACCTAAACTAAGTTTGAGTTTATATAGCAGTGGGGTGGCGGCGCATTAGGGTTAGGAAACCCTAATTTTAACGATGCCACGTGGCCGAATAGTGATCCTTGGATGCCTCGGGGCACGTGCATAAAGATTTGAGCGTGGGAGTGCGTGCCCTAATCGCTGAAAATCCCCAGAAAGTCCTCTACAGAATGATGGAAGTTGGAGTTCAGAGCTTCGCCAGGTTGTAGTTGATTCTCAGACTTGTCGCGTGGTAGCTCTATTCTTCGCGTGGTTGAATTGAACATTAGAGCTTCAGACGTCGCGTGGTAGCAGCTTCTTGATGCTTTGAGCAGTCGCAAGGTAGACAGTTGAGCTCTCGCTGTGTTGGGCTTCGCGCAGTTGGATTGATAAGTGTGAATAAAGCGGGAACTGCGCGAGCATTCCATTTCACTTTGCGAGGCTAATTCTGGCTTTCGCGAGACTACTTCCTTTCTGAACAGTGCGAGAACTGTGCGAGAAGTTCATTTCTTAATGGATCTTCGCGAGGATCCTCGCGAGGCTTTGAGGCTTTTCTGAACTGCGCGACAGTTTCTCTTGATATTTGCATCTCGCGGCTATTGCGTGACAGCTGCGTGAGGCAGGATTTTAAAGCTCCCTCTCCTCAGCTGTTCTGCGCAAACCGCGGGAGGGTGAGAGGGGTCTTCTTGAACTGTGCGTCCTTGAACTTCTAAGCTTCGCGAGAGCTGCACGACTCAAGGCTTCTGAAGCTCTTCTGTCACTCTACTGCGCGAGAACTTGGTTGTAAAGTCTTGGGACTTCGCGAGGACTACGCGAAGTGTATTTTTCTGAATCCTCTGGAGCTTTGTTAGCTGCGCGAGGCTCTTCTACGGTCTGGATTCATGGTTCATTCTTCTGAGGGACTTGTGGTGCCAGCACAGGCTCCTTAGCAAGATTTATGGCCTTATTGCCCTGCTGTTTATTACCTACAGAAAACACTTAACAGGCATTTATTAGATGGCTAAGGGTCTAATCAAAGGCTAAGTTAAGGGGTGAAAAGTGGTACTTTTTAGGTCTTAACACAGGGCCATGCTCAAATTCGGCGAACCAGTCAAGGAGCTTATTGGGGAGCTGCTGCAAAGGGATATCCTCGTCTAGACTCATAAGACCTACCTCTTCTTGTATTTTTACAGGAAAGGGGTCAATTTTATGTGGGACGGGTATTTCGATTAAGGCATCTTTTTATGAAATTTTATCTAGAATTTTAAATGACAATATTTTTGGACTTTGTATTTTTTCAATATTTTTAGAATTTTTTTTTTCTTCAGAGACGAACCCTTGGCAACACGAGTCTGTGTATATACAAGGTATTACCTGCCAAGGGCTTATCTCACTTTTTATAGGTTATTTTTTTTTAGAAATAGGTGTAAAATGTTAGGCCACTCCCTGCTTCTAGGGTTTGGGGCAAAGATGCCAAGTTACGTACTTGAGAGGCCACTCTTTTACCTATTTGGATGGAGGGTGCAGACTGATATGGCTCTTCGGAGTTAGCCTCCATCATGTTGATCCCCATTTTGTCTAAGATGATATCTTTAAATGTTAACACAGTTTTGTAGTGATTCACCACAGGGGGAGTTTATTTAGGTACGGGCCGTCATTCCTCAAAGAGGGATAGCGCGGCCAAGTCTATCTCCAGGCTGGGAAGGGTGATGTAGGGATTGGTGGGGTGAACTTGTGCTATAGGCTTGTGTGGGGTTAATCGGGTTACCCCATTTCGGTCCATCTTTACAACCCCGGCGCTTACGAATGAATTCCTGATATGAGGCTTGGGTCGAGGTTTCTCCTCTATGTGGATCCCCTTAGCTTTTACAGCTACCGTCGCACGGGCTTTCTCCTTAGCCTCTTGTACCTCTTCTTTCGTGGGCTTGTAACCTAGCCCAAACCTAACTTTCTGACCGCCCTTAGCTGTGATGGGCTCTTTCCTGCCTTGTAATCTGGGCCTAAGACCCCTTCCTTTTTTATAGCCCCACTTTTGGAGCATAGCTATTGTTGCTACCATTCCACCTCCAGTTCTTGAAATGATGCCCTCGATGGGCTCTAGGAGTATCGTCGACACCTGGTACTCGAAACTGTGGAGGCCGACGTCCTCAACGGTGTACGGTACATCCAGCACTTTGGATTTTTTGACGCTGTTGGTGGCCTTTTCTTTATCATTGTGTCCCTCGCCAATGATTATGATGATCTTATGCCCAGATGAAAAATTTGAGTTTATGGTGCAGTGTGGAGGGTATGGCTCCGACTTCATGTAGCCACAGACGCCCTAACAGTAGATTAAACAAGGATTTGATGTCCATCACTTGAAACAATATGGAGAAGGTCATTGGCCCAATTAATAGCTCAAGATCAACTTCTCTCATTATCTCTCTTCATGTGTTATCGAAACATTTGGCGTTAGTTCTCATGGGTCTTAGCATGCAAGGATCTATCCCAATCTTGGCGGCGATTCTCAGTGGGCATATATTCAATGCGGACCCATTTTTGATTAAAACTAAGGGAATTATCATATTTCTGGACTCAATAGTAATGTTAAGGGATTTGGAGTGGCTGCTCCCTTCATCCGGTAAATTGGCATCTAAAAAAGAAATGGCATTTGGAGCCATCACTTGACCAATTATTTGTCCGACTTCATCCGGGCTAACCTGAAGCGATACATACGTATTCTTTAACGCCCCCATTAATGCTTGAAAATGGAGTAGAGACGTCATTAACAAATCTCATACAATATATGTTCTCGACTCATTTTTCTCAGTTGAGTCTCTAGTATATGTTCTTGACTCATTTTCTTAAAAGGATTCACGACGCTATCCTTCTTTCCCTCTGGTTGGGCTTGTGCTGCCACTGGTGCTTCTAGCTGCTTCAAAATCTTCTCAGATCGGATCATAATGTCCACTGCCCCTTCTCTATTGCTGCCAGTGTTGATATCTGTTTACTCATAACTCAGAGGGACTTGATGTGAGTTATAGGTTGGTCCCAGAATCTAAAATGGTATGGCTACTGGTATCGGATGCTCTTGCACTGCGGGCTCCGGAGGCGTGGGTAATACTTGGCTTACTTCGGTGATAGCCGGTTGGGTGAAAAAATTGGGCCTGACGGGGGTGGTGAAGCTGGTGAGTGGTGGCACCGGGGGAAAAGGGGTAGGGGTAGGCCATTGGTAGCTGATAGGTGCTGGTAGGGGGTTGAGGGTATGATGGGCTATCGGGTAATTGACGGGGGTGGTGGTGTATGGTTGGTATGTATTTATATGCACATAATTGACAGGAGTGGGTGATGGAAAACAAATTCTAAGATATAAGGGTTCAACTCGTGGTGTTGGGTTGGGAAAATAGTCTGATAAATTCAGGGGTTCAATCACCCCAATATTTCTTTCTTCACAATTGCTCGGCAATGGTGCCACATAGCTCTCCCAATCACTGATGTAATCAGACTGATCAAATTCAAATTCCTCCTCATATTCCTCTACCATCCCGATGGTGGGTATGGGATCTGCTCCTCTGGTAGGATGTGGGGGCAATGGCACCTGATGGATGTTTGCATGCTGATTTACTTGAGAAGGCGCCAGTGAAATTATTTTTCTGGCGTCAATTAAATCTTGGATCGTGTGCTTCAATGGGAAGCAATGACCAGTAGGGTGACCCAGACCCTGATGAAAATTGCAGTGAGTATTAGGGTCATAATTCTTTGAGATCAGGTGAGTAGGAGGTTGCGATTGGTGAACAGTAACTAATCCATTTTCTATTAGTAAAGGCAAAAGTACACTTAGAGATTGCCCCAGGAGTGTAAACACTCGGTCATAGCGTGCTCTCCTCTGCTCCGGAGTCATCTGCATTCCTTGCCCATTCCCTGCTCTTTGCATCTGCTAAGTTCTGACTGGCGCTGGATGTGCTGCTTGAAATTAGAACCGGGTTATGTTATTATTAGGCTTGATATTGGCAACGTTCTGGACGTCGACCCCGATTCTCTTATCATTCCTCTGTTATGAAAACCTCATAACCCCACTGGCTCCACTCAGTACGTTCTTATTCAGACGACCTTCCCTGATAGTGTCCTCACAGTGATTAGCGTTCCTTACCAGATCAGCGAAGCTGGACTACTGCTGATACACTAAAAATCTGAGATTACTGGCAGGGTATTCTTAGAGATCATTTCAATTTATTCATCATCAGGTATTCTGTTCCTAACCTGAGCTGCCAGTGCTCTCCAATGACCCAGATAATCGCTGAAGGTCTCATTTGGGTTCTGCTTTAACTACGCCAAGTCAGACTTACGCGGTTCGATGTCTATGTCTATATTATAGACATATTGTTCCTGGAACAAATGCGTTAAGTCCTTTCACGTTTTCATCATAGCTGGTTCCAAAGATGTAAACCATCTTAAAGCCGAACCGGTCAAACTCTTCTGAAAGACTTTTATCAGTAGTCTTTCGTCCCCTTCATATTGGCACATGTCCCCACAGTAGGAGTTGAGGTGTACAATAGGATTGTCAGTGCCGTTGTACTTGTTAAAAGTCGGTATTTTAAATTTGGAAGGTAAGGGGACCTCAACAAACAGACACAAATCTATGAAGTTTGTGTCATGGATTTCAGCATCACCCATTTTCAACAACTGCTTTTGTATTTTATCCAACTATTCTTTCAGTTGCTCTGATTCTTTAGACATGGGAGCCGCTTTCTCGGCAGTTGGTTGGACTTCACTCTGGGCTACTAGGGGGTGAGTCATGATGGGAGGAGGGTTAAGGCTGGTCAAAGCCCCAGCATAGACTCCACTGTTTCTTATCCCGTCCTCTTCATACTACTGGTCTATGTAGGGTGCAGTGAGGGCGGAATTCTCTTGCTCGTGCTGTATGGACTGGATGGGAATGGCGGGAGTGGGGGTTGGGTTAGTCCATTGGGGATGAGGGAAAGTTTGTTGGATGATGGGATGAGTTAGATTTTAGAGTGGGGCCTGATGAGGCCATTGAGCATGGGGGAAGGTTTGAAGTTGACTTTGAGATGTAGGGATATGGGTAAATTAGGGTTGCTCTAAGGCATGGGCTTGAGCTGAGTATGAGGGATGTGAATGGGTGAAACTTTAGAAGAATTGTGAAGGGTAGGGGTGTGAGGCTCCAAGGTTTTGCTGGGCTTGGGTTTGGGCAATGAAGCCTTGGGAGGGTTGGGCCACAAAGCCTTGGTCATGATAGGTTTGGGCCATGGGTCCTTGGTGGGTCTGAGCCATGGGCCCTTGGTGGGTTTGGGTCATGGGCCCTTGGCGGGTATGTGTCTGGTCCATTGGGCCTTATGAGTCTGGGCCACGAACACTCTGTGAGTCTGGGCCCTTGGTGGGTCTGGCCCATTGGACCTTGGTAGGTATGACCCAATGGGCCTTGGTGGGTCTGGGGCATTTGGGAAATGGGGGTTTAGGCCATTAGGCCTTGGGACATGTGGGAGATGGGGGCTTGGGCCATTGGGCCTTGGGACATGTGGGCAATGAGTGCTTGGGCCATTGGGCCTTGGGACATGTGAGAGATGGGGGCTTAAATAGTGTCGATGATGGGGGTTTGATGGGGGTCGTGGGGGAATGAGGCATGGAGGCTTGATAGGGTATGGGATGGATCTATGGATGTGTGGTGTGGATGAGGTGGGATGTGTTGGGAGGCCTTCCACTTATTGTAAGTTTGGAACATCTCCTCCATCATGATCATGGAAGGGGGATGGGATGGAGATGAGTTATTAGATAGTTGGAGGGCTATGAATGAGGTGTGTGAAGAGGAAAAATTGGGCATGGCCTTGGTAAAATTGGGCATGGCCCGGGCGAGGGGTGAGATATTGGGTGGATTGGAGAAATGAGGTGGGGCATCGGTGGATGGATTAGGTATGTATGGGAGACATGTATGGGACATGGAAGTGGAAAATGAGAGGAAAATTGGCCATGGCTTTGGGAAAGATGGGCATGGCTTGGGTAAATGGAGGGATGTGTGGGGGATTAGATATGATATGGATCGATGTGGGTGGATTGAGTTGGGCGGATGAAAAATAGGGTATGTTGGTTAAGGTGGAGGATAGGTTTTGAGTGGATGTGGAAGGAGGGTGAGATGGGTTAGAGATGGCCATTGATGGAGGCATAACTTGGGAAAATGAAGAGAAATTTGGATTTTGGATAATTTGGGAAGTGGTGGAAGGGAAAATAGGGGCACCGAAAGGGCTGGTTATGGTGACGGTTGATTAGGCAAAGGGGGTAGAAGTAAAAACTTCTTCGGTATGGAATGGGTTGGAGAATATGGTGGGGATGAGTCGGGATCAGCATAAGCCGGGTCCATCGCCCACGACATATCTTGGTATCAGGTTGGGTACGGGTGCTTCGGATGGGGCCCGTAAAGCTTCCTCCTTCTTCCCCTATGAGATGACGGAGGATACGATGATGCCATTGTGCCGGCATCAATCAAGACTCTATTTTTAATTTTTTAATTTTAATTTTTATAAGTGAAAAGAAATGAGGATTTCGGGGCCTTTTTAAATTCCCTTCTCAGGTGGCTTTCACACCCTAAATAGGTCTCGTAGCAACGGTTTTGAAGCACTGCGAAAGAATCAAAGGGAAACCCCTTGATCTATTAAAGGCACGGAAACCAATGCAAACAACTCGATCTCCCAAAATGAATAAAAAAGAAGTCACCTTCTTTAGACCGACGAGGGCGTATTGGGTGTCGAAAATTGTGGGGCCTAAACAGAGGCACAAAACACACTGATCGGGGAGTTTGGGATGTGAAATAGGCCTCAGATCCGAACTGGGGCTACTTAGCACCACACTGGCACAACTAATAGTGGCATCAGAGCAAAAAGTTCCAAATTAAAGCTGGCGCAACTAATAGTTACGCCAGTGTACTTTTGGGACATTTTGCACTGGAGCAAAATGGGTTTCCAGATTGTATGATAGCAGCCACCTTAGTTCGAAATGGGTCTGCAAACTGGCTTTTGGTGGAAGCTAGGCTTCTGAGAATTGACTGTTTATATGATCCGCTCTCTTCCTCACCGAACCTAAGGGTTTAAGGCCAAATTGGGTTCATTATTGCTCACCTTTTCCCGGGTTTTAACCTTGGTAACGAGAAGGTTACCCACCCGATATACCTCAAGTGCAAACACTTTTCTCAGGTACTAGGTGGGCTGGGACTTTTCGGATCATCACCACTAGGGGCTGCCGTCGTACTAAGACTCAGGTGGTTGTATGTGCCTAAATAACCCAACCTTTTAAAAATCTATCTCGCAAAAATCAATTTAAATCCCCTTTGTTGGTTCAATTTTATTTCACTTTTAAGAAAATTTTCTTAAGTTCAAAAACCGGGGGTGATGATCCCGTGCCGCCTCTACGGACCGGCGTTCATTGTTTATAATATGATTGCGAAAACGTAAGTGTGCACGTAGGCCCGCCAAACGGCTAAGGCATTTTAAATGACATAAAAGTAAAAGAATTTAAATGCAAAGCGCAAGTAGGCCCGCCAATCAGCTAAGACACTTAAAATGACGAAAATATAAAGAAAATTAAAGACTATGTGCAAGTAGGCCTGCCGATCGGCTAAGGCTCGAAAATGGCGTAAAAGTAGGGGTAAGTAAAATGACGTAATCGGAGGGGTGAGTGAAAAAAAAATAAAAAAAAAATAGTAATAGAATGTTAGTAAAATAAAAAATAAAGAGGTAAAGTTCAAGGGGAAGCTCTACTAGCTAGTCCTCCCCAGCAGAGTCGTCATTTGTGCAACCATTAGATTTTTTACGATCTCGTCGCGACGATGCGCTCTCTTGAAAAATATAGAGTCGCCACCTAGAGCTTTTGGTGTCTCAGGAAATCTAGATAATTTTTATAAGCACCAAAGTGTCACAAATATGACTTTGAATTCGGTCTACGCCAAAGGCTCTTGGGTAGGGGCTTCGGCTATCGATTGGAAAGGGTTAGAAACCCAATCAACCCGCTTAACGTAGTCTCTACTTTTAGCCAAAATAAAAATATATAAAAGAAATAAAAAAGGCTTCCTCTTATCCAAATGGGTCTTAAAATCTTATTTATGCCCCTCTGTTCCTATCGAAAATTTGGCAACATAATGACACAAATGGGAGGATGGAGGAATAACCGAGAAGGTAGAGGAATAGAGGGGAGAATCGGAGCTCTCGGGCCCTTGTTGCACGACTGTGGAGCCTTGCATTGGCTTGCTTCGGTGAGCTTTTGAAGGCTTGTATGATGAGAAATGGGGTTCTAACTCCTATGACTTACTAGCTAAGAGGTAGAGAGGGAAGGCTAGGAGGTAACACACATCTAACCTAGAGCTTATGGGTGAAAAGCTAAGGCCTAAAGAGACTTTTAAAGTTCTGAAATTTGTATGGGAATGGTGCACTGGAGGAGAGAGAGAGAAGGGATTCCTTAATCTCTTAATTGCAAATTTTTTCAAACCATTTGCAAGGGGGGGTGCCTGTCTATTTATAGGAAAAAGAGAGGTTAGGAGGGTGCTTAGGGGCTAATTGGGTTTAGCAATTAGGTAATGGGTCATCTAAGGTTTCCTAGGGTTTTTGGAGCCTTGAAAAATGTGAAGAAGTGCTCCAATGGTAGATGATAGGGTGAGGCTTTAAACCACTTAAGGAGTTGCACATAGATAGTAAATGAGTGCAATAAAACTAATAAAACACATACCAAAGGTCATGATGGTCAACAAGTCAAACCTCAATCATGAAATTCAAGGCAAAAACTCATAGTTACTGTTCATATGCCTGGCGCAACTATTAGTTGCGCCAAGTATATGCACAGTAAAATAGTGATGCACAGTAGCTTTGGGAAGTCGACTGCCCACGGGGGGACCCACCTATAACTGGCGCAACTATTAGTTGCACTAAGTCATTTCTGAGGAGAAATGCCTTGGCGCAACTATTAGTTGTGCCAAATCTCTAAGGGGGTTTACATGAATTTACCATTCTGCCCTTCGAGTTCGGAATGCGATATCTTTGCGTATACAGCTCCGATTGGTGTGATTCTTGGCCCATTGGAAAGCTGAAGCTACTACTTTTTAATGGTATAAGATTCGATCACAGTAGAAAGTCACAATTAGTCTCGGTATACTACTCTTCATCCATTGCTCGAGAAAGCTAGGTTTAGGTTCGAAATGGGTTCTAAGGGTCGGGATGGGTTCCTAAAGGTTCGGAAAGGTTTCTAGGGTGATTCCTAAAGGTTTGGGATGACACCTAAGGTTTCTAAAGGGTTCCTAAGGTTTTCATACATGCCATCAAAAGCTCAGAGATGTGCCTCTCTCGAACTGTGTTTTGATCGAGCCTTGAGCCAAATTTAGGTGTCTACATGCCCCAAACAAATTCAATTTCAGACCCAAGTTTTACCAGGGCTGTCACTCAAAATAAAATTGAAAGGTGCATCATTTATCATAGCTCAAGAGCAGTTACAGCCCTCAAATAAAACTGCAAGCATGAACCTAGGCATTGCTCTAATTTCTGAAATCTTCTTACTCTTCTCATCATAGATTACATAAATCCTTATCTCTACATGACAGCTCAATCAATTTTCAGATCAATAGGGTCTTTTTATTGGGTTGTAATGTGGCTTATGAGTGAGGTTTACAAAGAATAAAAGGGGAATAAAAGGATTCAAATTTGAGAAATCAGCAGGGTAAGGAGGTGACATGCACGCCTTCTTCATTTCAGCACAATCTTCATCTTTTTTAAATTTTTAGATTTGAAGTGATCAATTTCTAATCTTCATTTCAATGTATCTAATGAAGTGACTTCTCTTTCACATTTTTGTATTATTTTTTTATTTTTTTTCTTTCTTTTTGTATTTTTCTCCATTTTTTTTTATGGGCTAACATGCCACAACTACACATCTGATACACAGATGCCATCAAGTGTGTTTTCTTCTCCTTCCACCAACTGTCAAACCAGCTCTACCTTCTCCAACTGCTTCACCTTTACCTTCTGAAATCTCAGGATAAGGGTCAGGCTGCATCAGATCACTAAGTTTTAGGTTCAAATTCTCTGGTTTTTATAAAAAAAAAAACTTGGATTTTTAAGGCTCTAATGGTGTGTATCAAGGGCAGTTCAAAGGTGGGAAATTTTGAGCTCAAACTGTCCAAAGGATGACCTTACTTCATTTCTTCAATGTCATGAATGCTATCAAGCTGTTTTAACTTGGATTTACATTAACTTCTAGTGAGCAAAAATAGATTCAATCAGTCCTTAAAATAGAAAAATTGCCAAAACACTCTTCAAAGAAAATTTTTCAGGCCCAAGTCTCACTGGGTATGGTCTTCCATCAAATTCTTGGGGTATATCCTCACAACTTTCTCTCTTTTTAGGGTCACTACGCACCAATTTTTGAAACAAATTCTTGACATTTTCTTCATGAAAATGTTAGAGCTACAACAAATTTCAGTTTAAAAAGTTTTTAAATTTCCTCTTCTTTTTTTTTTTTTCAAAAATCAGGTGGGACTTCTCTTTATTTTCAAAATTTTTTATCCAACCTTGCTACACTAGTATTAACTATTCCATTGGCACCCCCTGCCATACCCCCAAACCTATGAAGAACAGTGTCCTCACTGTTGTAAAAAAGGAAGCAGCAGGATAGGCATAAGGAAAGTAACTAATTAAGCAAAAAGGCCATTCGAGAACAAATTCAAACACAAAGGAGAGTAACACCACAATTTGACAAAATAAAAATTTATTGAACATCAAGCAGCTACAAAGCATAAGAGAAACATGAATTTTTTATATTTAACAAAGAGTATATACAACAACATGCAAAAAAAAATTAATTGCAATCAAATCCTAAATACAGTCTACTCCTAATCAGACTCTAAGTCAGTACTTGATAGGGTCATTGGCTCCCATCCTTGTTGCTCTGCAATTTTGTCATACTCTTTCTTGAAATTCTCCCTCCTTTTCAGTCTCTCAGTGCTGGCAGCACCCTCCTTAGTCCTTTTTAAAGATGGCTTTCGAGGCTTGGTGCTGCCCTAGGATATGGTGGGCTCATTTATGGACACCCCAGCTACTGAGGGCTTGCTTGCACAATTTCTCTCAATGAAGCCTCTCCACTCTATGCTCTAGCTTCAGCTGGTCAATCTCAGCTACTAAGTGCTGCTTCACCCAGGTTTTCAGAACAACCATCCCACGAATGACATCCCTCTTGATGTAAGGGTTTTCACCTATTGCTCTGTGAAGAGTGGAAAATGGGGGTGTAGGGAGTAGGTATTTAGGGGCAATGGCCCTCTCAGTAGGGTCAACAAACAGATGGTAAGGAGTGAATGAAGAGGATGGAAGAGAAGGGAAAAGTGGGATGGTAGGTGACAGCTCCTCTACCTCAGTAACAAGCTCAGGTGGTGTGGAAGAAGAGGTAAAAGGTGCAGAGGGTATGTCCTGTTCCAAGGGGTCAGTCTGGGTAGAAGAATCCTGGGTGGAAGGTTTAGGGATTGGTTCTTCCACCTCAGCAGGGGAAGTCAGTACCATAGGAGACAGCTGAGGGGATGTAGGTGAATTAAGTACAGGAGTAGGTGTAGGAGTAGGGATTGGAAGAGGTTGGGGTAATCAGGCTTAAGGTTGATTGGATGGTTTGTAGGCAGGTGGCCATCGCAGCTTGGTTTGCTGTATTGGATTGCAGCTGGGCTAGGATGGTGGTGAGAAGGGAAAGAATTTGGGCAGAAGCCTCTGGTAGGACTTGGGCTTGGGTACTAGGTGGAATGGGGATAATGGGCTGGAAAGGAGATGTGGGGGCATGTTGAAAAGGTGGGGTGGGAGCAGGCTGGAATTGGGTAGGGTGTGGGGAGTCAGGTAAGGGGGTATATTCATGCCCAATGTCTTCCACAATAGAGTCAATTAGGGATGAATATCTCTCAGTGGTCAAGTGGTCCAAATCCTGAGTATGTGGAGGTGAGATGGAAAAGGTGGGGTTAATATCAAAGGGTATGGATGGTGGAGAAGAAATGGCTGGGTTAGCTGATGTAGATGGTGCAGGGCTCAAGGGTTCAACAGTTGGGATGGATGTGATGGGGAGTGAAGGTAAGGTAGGGATAAGGTTTGTGGTATGAGGAGCTGACAAAGGTGTGGATGTGGTAATGATGGAAAGGATGGCTGAGCTGCTGGGAGGTATGGAGACTGCAATGGAGGGTATGGAGGGTGATGGAATGGGAATGTTGGTAAAATCAGAGCTGATAATAGGCAAAAGCACATCAGTGGAGGGGATGAGTATGGGTGCAAAGGTCATAGGTGGAGGCTCTGAGCTAGGACTGGCAGAGGTGAGCAGAAGCTCATAGCTAACTGATGTAGAGGTCCCAGCTGCAGCTGCTGAGCTGGTCGATGGGGTTGTAGGGACCACAGGTGCAGCTGCTGAGCTGGTCACTTGAGGGGCTTCTTTGTCAGGACTTTCAACTGATTTCTTCTTGCTTTTCCCAATCAGGGTCCTACTAGCAGACCAGGCCCTCTTCCCAAAAACTTTAAGGCTCAATTTATCCACAGGCTCATCCTTTTGAAACACAAAATTTTCTTTTCTTAGCAAAGCAGTGATGAGTCTGCTGTAGGGCAACCCTGGCAAGGCCTGTTCTCTTTTAATTTTTTCATTTACATCTACCATTGCCACAAATATCAGCTGAGAGGCATTCAAGAACTAGCCCTTAGAGAAAAAGTATAGGGCATCCACTATAGGGATTCTCCTCTCCTGCTGGTGTCCACTGACATATATATTTTTCCTCAAAATTGAATCTATGAACAAGAGGCTAGGGTGTAGATCTCTCCTCATCAATGATTCCCCAGAACCCACAATGCCTTGAGTCAGGTGTCTGGTCATTGTTCTAAAGGACACACTCTCAGGTGCTGCTAGACCATAGGCTATATAAAAAACTTATGGGACCCCTAATGCCAACCCTATATCACTATAGTCCACAACTAGCTCCCAATTATCAATCAAAATTACAAGGGAAGGCTGAGTTGACCCTGGCTTCATCTTCTTCCTGATGTTCTGGTACCACATTTTGACCAGTCTAGGATAGGATTTTTCTTGCAATGGGGTCAACAAAGGTGTTAGACATGCCTTGACCAAATAGTCCAAAGTGTCCTTACACTCCTCTACCTTAGAAAAATAAGGTATGTCAAAAATTATCTCTGGGATCAAGCCTAAGGCATCTACAAACTCATTGGGAGTAGTCAGGTTCTCAGGTATTTGAGGTGCATCCTCAGGGTTAGGTTCAGGCATAGGGATTTCAGGCATAAGGAGTCCTCAACAACTTCACTGATTTTTTCTTTCTTGGCTTTCTTAGCCTTCTCAGATTTTTCCATGATGAGCTTCCTCTTAGCAGGTAGTTTCTCTTTGGGCGTGTGGCTAGCCTATTGAATTTTCTGGTGGACTTTTGGGCAGATTTGGAAGGGGCTTTGAAAAGGTCGGCTAAAGTATCCTCACGGTCAGCCATTGGTCATAAAAATCCATACAATCACTCTCAACAACCACAACAACTTCTTTTGCTCAATAAAATTCACCACCCACACAAAAATAAGGAAGTACAAAGCTTGCAAAACATAGAGTGGAGGTTGAAGAAGACTTACCCACAAAAACCCTAGGGTTTCTCAGAACTCGATGTGCACGGCACCAAATTAGCTCCAACTAGGTGCAAAATGTCACCCTTGCAAAAATAATACACTTGGAGCAATGGCAAGGTATTTGGGATTGGAACCAGTGAGGTGGAGGAGAAAGAAGAAGATTGGAAATCGGGCAAAGGAGGCACAGGCTTGGAACAGAAGCTATCGAATGGATGGAATGAGTTGTCGATAGGTTTAAAACAACTAAAATCATATTTCGACAGGATTGGAGAGAGGATTTCGATAGGTTGCATCAACCTGTCGAAGAGTTAAAAACCTTTTGGACTTGTGGACTTCTCAGGCTGAAGGTGTCGAGAGGTTGGCTGAACCTCTCGAAAGGTTCAAGGCTCCAAAAAAATCTAATCGATAGGTTTAGTCATCCTATTGACAGCTACACGGGCTTCAAATTTTTCAAGTCGAGAGGTAAAGGCATCCTCTCGATAGGTTTAAAATTCTCAGTACTTAACCTCTCGACAGGTATCAGAACCTGTCGAGAACACAGCCTACACCTTCAACCTCTCGATTTTATCTCTCAACATCTCGACAGGTTCAAAGATCCTGTCAAAATTCACCTTTACACCTTCAGAACCTGTCGAACATCAATTCAAACTTCTCGACAGGTATCAGAACCTGTCAAAATTCACATTGGGAACCTTCAGAACCTGTCAAAATGTTCTCTACACCTCTTGACAGGTTGCTTTTTAGTTCAAAAAGATTTCTCATCAGTTCCCAGCCCATTCTCCACACAAATTTATCAATTCTATTCTATTCCCATTGGATTTCTCATGCCTTGGGGCCATTCCTACTGTAACATATTGGACTCATTATTTTAAATGAAAGACTAAACACAAATGGAAACATATATACAATGCCAAACATATTTGAAAATAGCAGCAGCCTTCTAAATGACAATTATGATACAGATTATACATTGTTGAAAATCTGTCATGTTTTGGAGGTTCTTGAAGGTGAATGGTCACCACAGGCTCTATCATATTTTCAACAAAGAGTTTGAGCCTTTGACCATTAACTTTCATGATCCTACCATCCTTTAGATCCATGATTTCAACAGCTCCAGATGAGAATACATGCATTACAATGTAAGGCCCCTCCCATCTAGATCTCAACTTACTTGGGAAAATTTTCAATTTGGAATTAAATAGCCATACCTTGTTGTCAGCAGTAAACACCTTCCTCAGCAAATGCTTGTCATAAAAAGCTTTGGCTTTCTCTTTGTAGATCCTTGCATTGGAGTAGGCTTCTAATCTCAGCTCTTCCAGCTCTGACAGCTGTAGCCTCCTGTGCATACCGGCAGAAGTTAGATCAACATTCAATGATTTAATAGCCCAATAAGCTTTGTGTTCTAACTCTACTGGTAAATGGCATGTCTTGCCATACACCAGCCTAAAGGGAGACATCCCTATTAGGGTCTTAAGGCAGTTCTATAAGCCCAAAGAGCATTAGTTAACTTCAGGTACCAGTCCTTCCTATCTCCTTTCACAGTTTTCTCTAAAATGTATTTGATTTCTCTATTAGAAATTTTGACTTGCCCACTGGTCTGTGGGTGGTATGGTGTGGCAACCTTGTGTGTCACAGAGTTCTTTCTAAGTAAGTTCTCAAACTATCTATTACTGAAATGGCTTCCCCCATCACTAATGATAGCTCTGAGGTTGCCAAACCTAGAGAAAATATTATCCTTCAAGAAATTGAGGACAACTTTGTGATCATTGGTTCTTGTGGCTATGGCCTTAACCCATATGGACACAGTCTACAACTACAAGAATAAAAGTGTATCCATAGGAAGGAGGGAAGGGACCCATGAAGTCAATCCCCCAAATGTCAAAGAGTTCAACAACAAGTATAGGTTGTAAAGACATGGAATTTATTTTGGAGATACTTCCCATTTTTGGGCATATTTCACAAGCTTTACAATGCTGCCATGCATCCTTGAAAATAGTGGGCCAATAAAATCCACTTTGAAGTATCTTGGCAGCAGTCTTGTTCCCACTGAAATGGCCTCCACAAGCCTTTTCATGACACATGGTTAATATGTTATGGAATTCATCATCAGGGACACACCTCCTCACAACTTGGTCTGCACAATGCTTGAACAGGTATGGATCCTCCCACATGTAATGTCTGATCTGAGAAAAGAACATCTCCTTATCCATTTTGTTTCAATATGGGGGAATCCTACCCACTGCCAAGTAGTTGACTATGTTTGCAAATCAAGGTGCAAAAGTGCTGACAGTAAATAGTTGTTCATCAGGGAAAGAATTATTGATAGGTAGCCTATCAAACTCAGCAGCTAGGATCCTGGATAGGTGGTCTGCAACCACATTTTAAACCCCTTTTTTATCTTTAATCTCAAGATCAAACTCATGTAATAGGAGGATCCATCTAATTAATCTTGGCTTAGCATCCTTTTTTGACAAAAGGTACTTCAGGGCTGAGTGGTCTGTGAACACTATAATCCTAGATCCTAGCACATAAGATCTAAATTTTTCTAAAACATAGACAATGGCCAACAGTTCTTTCTCAATTGTGGTGTAGTTTAACTGAGCATCAATCATTGTCTTGCTTGCATAAGCAATCACGCAAGGTGCTTTATCCTTTCTTTACCCCAAAACTGCACCAATAGCAAAATCTAATACATTATACATCAGCTCAAATGGCAAAGAAAAATCAAGTGCTTGAAGGACAAGTGCAGATGTTAAACAGCCTTTCAAAAGTTCAAAAGCAGTGAAGCATTCATCATAAAATTCAAAAGGAACCTCTTAGCACAACAAGTGACAAAGGGGTTTTGAGATTTTACTGAAATCTTTGATGAACCTCCTATAAAAACCAGCATGCCCCAAGAAAGATCTGACTTGTTTCATAATTTTAGGTGGGGGCAAATGTGCAATCAAATCAATTTTAGCCTGATCTACCTCTATGCTTCTATGGGAAATAACATGGCCAAGGACAATGCCTTGATTGACCATAAAATGACTCTTTTCCCAACTCAAAACCAAGTTAGTTTTCTCACATCTCTGCAACACAAGGCTGAGATGATGTAGACATTGGCTAAAACTGTCCCCAAAGATAGAAATCATCCATGAATATCTCTAAAAATTGATCAATCATGTCAGAAAAGATGGCATACATACACCTTTAGAAAGTTATAAGGGCATTGCACAATCCAAATGACATTCTTCTATAGGCAAAGGTGCCAAATGGACATGAAAAAAGTGGTCTTCTCTTGGTCTTGTGGAAAAACAGGGATTTGATTATACCCAGAATATCCATCAAAAAAGCAATAGAAAGCTTTTCCTATCAACTTGTCCAAAATCTGGTCTATGAAGGGCAAAGGAAAGTGGTCTTTTCTGATTTTTAAATTGAGCTTTCGATAATCAATGCACACCCTCCAACTTGTGGTTTTCCTAGTTGGAATTAGGTCACCAGAATTAGATTTAACTACAGTAATTTCAGATTTCTTAGGTACCACCTGAGTAGGTGCCACCCATTCAGAATCTGAAATGGGATAGATGACTCCAACATCTAACAATTTGCCCACCTCCTTCATCACCACTTTTTGCATGTGGGGGTTTAACTTTCTCTGCATCTCTCTAGCGAGTTTGAAACCCTCTTTCAAGTGGATCTTATGCATACAAATAGAAAGGCTGATGCCTCCAAGATCAGCAATAGTATAACCTATTGCTCTCTTATGCTTTTTTAAAACACACAACAACTCTTCCTCTTGCTCATCAGTGAGAGAAGAGGAGATTATCACTGGAAACTTCTGATTTGCCCCTAAAAAAGTATATTTCAAGGACTTTGATAGTTGTTTCAATTCCACATCAGGTGGACTTATGGGTGAAGGCAACAAAGGTGCCTTTGATGGTGGTGGAAGAGGCAACACAACAGGTTTCTAAGGAGAATACCTTATTGCTGGCCCCAATTCACAATTTAAGGCTTTCACCTCTTGAACCACAGGTGTGGGGGCCTTCTCTTTCATAATTTTATTTCACATATTTTTAAAAACATCACACAAATCATCACAATGCAGCAGCTTGGGCAAAGTCTCTTCCACAAGCTCATCCAACACATCAATCAAAAATCAATCCTCACTATCCAAGTGAGGTTGACTTGCTGCATTATAAACATTCAATTTTACTTTAATGTTGCCAAAAGACACCTCCATTACATCTGATCTACATTTTATATAAGTATTGGCAGTGGCCAAGAAAGGCCTGTCCAAAATTACAGGAATGGAGGTAGTGCACTTGCTTGGCTCCATATCAAGAACCAAAAAATCTGCTGGATAGAAAAACTTGTCAATCCCAACTAATACATCTTCTATTATTCCCACAGGCCTCCTTTCAGATTTGTCAGCC
This sequence comes from Chloranthus sessilifolius, assembly GCA_021018995.1. NCBI lineage: Eukaryota > Viridiplantae > Streptophyta > Magnoliopsida > Chloranthales > Chloranthaceae > Chloranthus > Chloranthus sessilifolius. Next base: position 116,615,731 of record CM037584.1, read on the forward strand.
AGCTGTAGCACCATATGTGTAAGCTTCAATCTCCCAAACCTAACTTCTCATAAACTGAATATGAAAGTAGGTTTACACTAGCTCCCAGATCTAACAAGGCTTTCTCAATGGTGTGATCCCCAATGATGCAAGGAATTGTGGGAACTCCAGGGTCATGAAGCTTTGTTGGGGTTGCAATGGACAACACTTGGTTCACTTTCTCAACACAAAAGACCTTGGATACGTGTATTCTAGATTGTCTTTTGTGTGTGCACAAATCTTTCAAAATCTTTGCATAGGCTGGAACTTGCTTGATTGCATAAAGTAAAGGCAAGTTGATCTTTACTTGTTTAAATGTCTCCATCATTTCCTTAACTTTAGAATTCCCCTTGTCAAAAGGAGAAGGTGCTTGATGTGCATTGAGAAATGGCAAATGGGGAACTGATCTCCCATTTGCTGCCTTAGCAATCTCATCAGATTTTTCTTTATTTTTATTCTCATTTTTTTGTTGGGGCACATCAACACCCCCTTATTTCTCATATGTTGCTCTTGCTGTATATCAATATGGGTTGTTCTTTCATTTCCTGCACTTTTCTCATCAAGCTCAACACCAACTTTGTTGTCAACCAGCCTTGCACTTCTCAAAGTGGTGACAGATTTGGCTTCTTCATGTGAAGAAGTCTCCATATACTGCCCTTTTGGGTTGTTCATGAGCCGACTAGGCAGTCTTCCCTCCTCTCTCCTAGTCAAAGTATTGGATAGCTGACCAAGGTGGTCCTCTATTTTCTTAATACTTTGGCTATGGGAGTTAACAGTTTGAGACGAAGAGCCCAAATTCTGTAATGAAGCTAGAACTTTCTCTTCAAATGTGAGAGATCTAGAGGGTGCTGGGGCTGGTGCATTTTGATGCACAAGTTATGCCATAGGCTGTTGGTATTGGGGCCTTGGGAAGTAGCTCTGCTGATAGGGCTGGGCATTTCTATAAGGCATGGACTGCTATTGTGGCTACTGCTGGTTTTGGAAGGTATCTTGTCTCCACCTCAAGTTGGGGTGGCTTCTCCAATGATAACCAACAGTAGGTTGTTGTCCAAAGGACTGAGCAACATTCACATGTTCCATGACAAGGTCTGAAAATTGGGCAGCAGAGGGACATTCCTCAAGGGAGTGAGTAGGGGACTGGCATATCACGCATGCTTCCTCTACTTTGATAATCATTGGTGACTGCATTGCTCCCATGAGCTTATCAAATTTTTGAGTCAAGCTATCCACCTTCCTTTCTAAATCATTGTATCTACTAACCTCATACATTTTCCCTATTATAGTGTTCTCTCTCACTAATCTAACAGGGGTCTCAATGTCCCTTGATAAAGTCTCCATTTGCATGGAGTTTTTACTAATGATATCAAATAACTCTCAAGCCTCATCAGCTATCTTCTAGAGGTAAGTACCACCACATGAGGCATCAACCATGTCCCTACTCTTAAGATCAATCCTTTGATAGAAACTTTGAACAAGTTGCCATTTGGGGATTTGGCGATGGGGACATTGCTTCAAGAGCTCCTTAAATCTCTCCCATGCTTGGTGAAAGTCTTCAGTTGGGGCTTGAGCAAAGGAAATTATGCTCTTCCTCAGCTGACTTGTTTTAGACATGGGGAAAAACTTGGCCAAAAATTGATATTGAAGGTCATTCCAAGACTGAATACTATTGGTTGGGAGCATGGACAGCCAAGTTCTAGCACTGTCCTTTAATGAAAAAGGAAAGAGCCTCAACCTGGTTGCTTCCTCCCCCAAATCAGCAATGTTGAAAGTAGTGTACAGTCTCAGAAATTCATCAATGTGCTTATATGGGTCTTCCTTACTCAGGCCATGATATGAGGGCATCATCTGTATGATGGAGGATTTAATCTCATAGTTTCCTTGGACAGTAAGGAATTGAATGCAGAAAGGGGAATTGTATACTCTGGTGCATTGAATTCTTTCAATGTCCTAGGTTGCTCACCCATTGCAAAAATCTCAGAATTAACCACAAGTGCGTGTAGGGACTGCTTAAGTTTGAGAAGTCTCTCAACTTTAAGATCTAAAGGAATAATCTCAGGATTGAGAGATCTTCTATCAAGCATACACACAACAGGAACCAAGTACAACACACAAAATACAACACATATTTTAGCAAAATAATTACAAAAACATAACTATTGTTGCAGATCTAAAAATATAAAAGAGTTAGGAAATGCAAACTTTAGCATAGCATGCTCCTCCAATTAGCACAAAGCTCATCTCAGAACCACAGATCCAGATCTGAAATATAAAATTAAACTACAAAAAACTACAACAGTAATTAGTCAAACACAAAACAGGCAATTATAAATCTAAATCTAAAATGACAAAAACTTAGATCAATCAATTTAAAAATACAAATCCCCAGTAGCGACGTCAAAAACTTATTGTATTGCTTACCTTACAATTATTAAAGGGTTAAAACAATAAATTAAAAGGACAAAGTACAACAAAATGGGATCAAGTTAAGAAACCAGTCCTGTAAGAATCAGGGCTGTTGCAGGAAGCTTTAAGGGATAAGTCAAGGTATGTCCACAACGAAATGTGCTTTAAAATAGGGTAAATCTCCATATTTATACCAGATCTGGCACTCTATCCTAAACTAATGCAAGGAAAGGAAAGAGGAGAGGTTTCAGCGGTTGTCACTTTACTAAAAATTATAAAAATCAAATGCAAATGATCTATAATTGATTAAAACTCAGATTTAAGAAATGAAGAAAAGGATTAAAATCAAAAGGTAGAGAGTAGCAGCTAGGGATTTTGGTATTTACTGAAAATCAATTAGTTCAAGGGCAATGCATAGAACTGATTTGCAACAATCCTTCATCTGGCTACAAGCTCAGATGCAAGGTATAAGAATCTAATCTGGACCAGAGAATTGAAGTAATCCTAAGGCTATGATCTGTCCACTTGAATGGTCACAGATCATCCCAGAGATTCCTCTAGTTCAAGGATCTTAATTAGCACAAGTAAACTATTACAGATAATGTGGATGCAAGGCTACAAGCTCAAGCATCCACAGGGAGATTTAATCTAGGGAAATCAAATACAAACAAGAGATCTATAGATCAAATTCAACTTTATAATCCACAATATACTGATTCAATACAAGCTTACAGTAAAATGTGCTCAGATCTATAATCTGTGTAATATCCAATCCATATACAAAGCCTTGAACCTCTTAATTTACAACTCTCAACCTTACCCTAGCTACTAAAGGGGTTTAACCAACCATGGTTGGTCTAAAGAGTGAATGGGAAAGAAGAAAGAGGGAAGTAATTTTAGAGTGAAGAAGAAATTCGAATTTGTTCTGATTCTCTCAATTTTTGGATGGTTCATCTGTGTAATTTTTCTTGTATTTATACTCTTCCCTTTTGTCCTTATATCTATTTCAGCCAATCAGAGCTCAAGGGAATAATTCTGTTATTCTGAGTTATTGATGTAAGTGATTTTTATTTTAGAAGCTCTCCACCAATTGGTTCGAACTGGACAAGTACATGTGAAGTGGTTAGAGAGTTCCCATTCGCATCCATTTGTGTTCCAAAAATACCCTAAAGGGTTGCTGAAGTGCCTTGGAGTGTGTACACAGAGCACTGATGTGAGCAGCAGCTGTGGCTGGAACTAAGAAGTTCCCAAATTGAGTGTCGAGAGGTTCAGGGAACCTTTCAACAGGTTCTGAGTCCACTTAGTGTCCCATTCGACAAGTTAGAATGGGCTTTTGACAGGTTGCCTGACTTCTCGATAGGATTGATTTGACTATTCGACAGGATTGACATTAATTCTTAACTTCTGTCTGAGCTCCATTCGTCCTCTCGACATGTTATAAAACAATCTATTTGTGCTCGACAGGTTGCTTACACCTCGCGCAAAATGGGTGCAGCTTCAGGTAAGTCCTCGACAGGTTGGTGTTGATTGCTCGCTAGGTTCTGGGGAACCTCTCGACATGTTTTGAAACCTCATGAAAACCCCAACATCTCCAGGTAACCTCTCAACAAGTTGCAATCTGCTGTTCGACAGGTTCTACTGCTGCAGCTTAATCCTTTCGACAGGTACTGCCAACCTCGCGATCTCTTTACTTTTTCACCTCAGGACCTCTCGACAAGTTGGAACACACCTCCAGAACCACTCGACAGGTTCATCTTTAAGCACCCCAACCTCTCGACAACTTCACTTCTCTCACCAAAACCTCTCAACAGGTTGGAGTAACCTCTCGAACTGTCCTGTTCTTTGCTTCCACAACTGGCACACAGCTTGGGGTGCTATCCTACATTTGTCTAGCACACAGTAGCTTCTTAATGGGTTAAATCTTCATCCAATGCAGCTGTCTTGGCTCCCAAGTGTACCCAGTTGGACACATGGCATTCCCATAGACTTCTGAGGCTTTGTAAATTGCTTGATTGGCTGGCCTTTTGGGCTGCATGAGCACATGTTGAGGTAGCAGGTCTCTTCTTTGGCATTTTTAGATGGATGTCTATACTACGGCTGTAATTTATTGCTTATCTATAAAACACACTCAAAACACTTTATTAGTCAACTCAAAGGTCTATCAAAGGTCAGGTTAGGAGGTGAAAAATGATAGTTTTCACTGCTCAACACAGCTCGATCCCTTTTTGGAAGCCCCAAACAGAACCTCGAATTTTCTCAAAGGGGGAGGCTTGAAAGAAAGAAGAATAGTAAATTATTTTTATGACTAAGGTTAATTTTGAAAAGACTAAGTTTGAATTGATGATTAAAGGTGGAAGGATTAAAAACTGAGAATTTGAAATTTTAAGGATTAGGGATTATGAACTAAGAACTGAGATCTAGAACTTAAGAATTAAGAACTAGAACAAAGAAATTGGGAACTAGCATAAAAATTCAGAACTAGGATCTAGAACCTACGAATTAAGAACTAGAAACTAGAAATTAGGAACTAGAGACTAGAACTTGAAAGATTACTTGAAGTAGGGCGCCGAAGAGAGTCTCAAATTCCAAAGTTTGGAAGAGAGAAACTTGAAAATTCGATTACTGGATCTCCCTTTTGGGCGAGGTAGGGGGGTCTTTTTATAGGTAACGAGCTAATTTCGTGCATGTGGGAATGTGCGGGATTGGTGAATTTTGCGCATGACAGGCAGAGCTTAAATTCCACGCAAGATGTCTATGCTTAATTCACTATGAGTCGGTCACTAACTTGGGAGTGACCGGCTGAGCAAGTGTCTTAGTTCTAGTAGGATTCGGGACTAATTCTACGCATCTGTGTGTGCATGGAATTCAATTTCATACAGGGGGATTTGTGCGAGATCAGGGAGTTCTAGCGGTCAGGAGAATTAGAGTCCCAATCCAAGTCTGGACGAATTTCGCAAGTGGAATGACACATGGAATCAATTCAGCGCTGGTGTATATGCACAAAATTGGGAACTTCAGGCGGTACACGAAAACTTAGGCCAAGTCTAAGTTGGACTGATTTTGCGCAATGAGTCACACACTCAATTGAATTGCGCGCAAGCTAACCCGCACGCAATTCGAGATTACGGGCAGTTCGACGAATTCAAGTCTAGGTTCAACTTTTGGACCAATTCCACACAGGGGGTTCTACGCTTAATCAATTATGCACATGGGTTCATGCACGGAATTCAGGAACCTCCCGAGTTTGGTCGGGTCCAGGTCTGTGGGTTAAGATTTTAGGTAGGCAAGTCAAGACAGATAGACATATATATTTACATGTAATAACGAAATACCCCCCATTTGAATTCAATAAAAATAGTTTCAGATTAAAATTCTCAATGAATAAAAAGTCAACTTTCCAGTTCAAGAACAAAATTCGATTGTTTGCAATTTCGTCAATTTTGTAACTTTCAAATGACAAACCTTTTTGCAAAACTTTAAGGCCCATCAATTCTATCATATCAAAGTATTACTAAAATACCAAAGTCCGGTAAAAAGAGTTCATATATGGGCTTTCAAATGGGGAATATATTGCCAGGGTTCTAGCTAGACCTTTGACCTTCGATCAACAAGACCTGGGGCTTCTCTATATACTATTGTAATGGTGCATAATTCCCGGATTATGGGGTTTTTAGGGTTTTAGGACTTTTAGAGAAGATTGGTCCCTTTCCAAAAGTCATGGGCAAGGTCAAGGGTTGATTGAAAGGTTTGTATACTCCAAGAGGGCAAAATTTGAGTGTCTACAAGTGCCCCTCTTTAACACGTCCTTACGGAGTAAGGATGCGTCGAAGAAGTAAACACCCTTCTTCTGAGGTGCGTTCTCATTTCTTTGAGGGATCACAAGTGTGAATTGGGGAGCTGACATCAAATGCTTGACTTTCTTATCTATCAGCACAAGCTAAGGAGGAGCATTCGAGGGCCTAGTGGTAGCTGTCGAGAGGTATATCCTAATTTGTGAGTGCAAGTGGCATCCCGCCATATATCAGGCTTGCTGCAAGGGGCAGTCAAACAGAGGAAAATTGATATAATCGAGGTACCAGGGGATATCATACGAATGTCTAGAGATAAGGTCAAGTGATTGGATAATATGAAATAGTTTGATGGCGAAGGCTTTCACAAGTCATGTCAGATCGGGCACATCATTGCTCACACTAATGGCACATCAGGGATCCCTTTTCAGTGGACATTTGTGATTTCTCAGAGTTGGGTATACTCAGTGTTCGGTTTCCTAAGGGAAGGAACGGATTGGAGTGATGAGAGCTAGAATTTTGATAGATAGAGGGTTTATTTATTTTTTGAAAGTTTAGGATTTTTAACTTAAGATCAATTTGGTGGTAAAACGACGGAAAATATGGCTTCCGAGATATCGCTGAGCAGATCCACTAGAACGAGATTTGTGGACCCAACCATTTTTGTGATTGTCAAGACGACATTTGGTATGCCAGATACTCCGTTTAATCTTCTTGTAAGTACTGATGATTGTCTGTTATGGGAGGACTATAGTGATTCGCCAGTCGAGAGAGATAGATTTTTAAAAGCTTTTGACTTAATATTAGCTAATTATATTTTATAAGGAATATCGAGTAGAAAGGAAGGGGGTGATACTTACATGATTTGTTGCACGATAGGATGTCTGGATCATCTGATGAGATGTTAGCGATGGGACTTGATAATTGATGGGCGTTGTTGTTTTGTGGTGGTCACACTGTGGGACATCAGAGCATGTGACGAGAGGCTCACGACGAGACTTGATATTTGTTGGGTGCGTCGGAGAAATTCCTCTTTTCTTTTAGTTTCTATAGGGGCTGATGATTGCTGGTGTGGAGGGTCATGCTGATTACCATGGTGGGACATTCAGGGTGGTCTGGATTCGTTCTCCACGATGGGACATTGGTTGAACTTCTCTTTTGGTTGTGTGCCATGACAGGATGCGATGGGACTTGGTGGTTATGCGATGGGGCATTTAGGTTGATGACTCGTTGACTGTTTTGATGTGATGACGGGATAATGATGGTGTATTTCTTTCTTTGGTAGATCTTGGTTATACGATGTGTTAGGGTTAGTTTTACCGATGTCTGAGATCACGACGAGACTTACCTTTGGCTTTGGTGGTGTGGCGAGGCTTTAGCGTCGCGATGGGATTGTTGCGGGCATGGCTGACTCATGCCAATGAACTTAGGTGTTGGGATAGCATTGGTTATATGCGCGTTCTGTAGCGATGAGACGTGTTATTGTGTGTGTGTGATGGACATTAGCGGCTCTCTCTCTAGTCGACGTTTGAGGTTACGTGATGGGACAAGGGAGAGTGATTTTGATCATGGTGGGACAGGTAGTGCGAAATGATTTATCTTGTGGCTACTTGGTCACCATTCGGGTGTCATTGTCATTATTTTTCGCTTTTATGTCGCGATGAAACTTTTATTGTTTATTATTTATTTTTTATTTTGTTTTTTTTTTATGGTTTGATTGTGATAGGACATCAGGAGGTGTTCTAAATTTTTGGGTTGTGTTATTGTGATGAGACTGTGAGCAATAATTTTATTTTATGTTATTTTATTTTGTCAGATTATTTATCGTAGCTGAGCGAGTGGCGGGGAGTGAGTTGGTCGCGATGGGACTGCAGGGAGCAATTTTCGAATCCCGAGTTGGTATGCGAGGTCGCGTGATGGGATGAGGGTGAGTAGAATCGTCAAGAGGACTTTGCTTGGTGTTTTGTACGTATGTGCACGTCTAGGGGTTGATGTGTGTGTATGGGTAATCGCTTTCGGTTTTCAGGATGCGTAGAGGTGTATATTTTTTTGTTTTTTTTTTAGGGTCTAAGCTGAAAATTTCAAAAAATGTCCCAGTTTGAGGTGTCGGTCTCGTGACCTAATTATTGCTACCAAGGTGGTAGTGCTTACATAATAATAATAATAATAATAATAATAATAATAATAATAATAATAATAATAAATAAATAAAATAATGCCCCAGTGTCGTGTGATGGTGGGACCTTTATCGGCCTCACAGATATCCTGGAGTGTGTTTGTAATGATCCCATGTTGGGAAATAGTTTGATTATTTCGGCCACATGTCGGGCTTGATTTTGTGAGTATTGAACGATCATCATGTATCATAGCTTTTGGAAAGATTGAGGTGAATGATAGAGAATGAGTGATTGCATTGTTTGTCATTAGAAAGTTTTTGGTTTTATTTTGAAAGATATTTTGAAAGTCATTTGACTCATTGTCGGAAAAGAAAATAATTGGTGAAAAAGAGGTAAGGTTTATTGATTTGGAGATAGCTTCTTATTTAACCAAATTTTAAAATAGTAGTCAACTAGCCAAACTTGCATTGTGCTTAGTTTCTGTGTTTTTTATTTTCTACTACATGTCAATTTTTACTGCATATGTGATTCTTTCCAAACCCTACTACCCCTATACATCATTGTTGAAACATTGAGGACAATGTTTATCTTAGGTTTGGGGGTATGGCAGGTTGGACCAATAAAGTAGTTAATTTTAGTACACCAGTGTTAGTTGAATTGAAATAAATAAAGTCAATTCCCACCTAACCATCTAGAAAGAGGAAATTAAAACTTTAGCAGACATTTTAAAATTGAAATCCTTTGAAAATTTAACACTTCCAATGAAGTTGATATGAAGATTTTTTTTTTTCACAATTAGTACTTAGTAAATCAGAGAGGAGAGAAAAAGGTGAGGAACCTGAAGACCATACCCAGTGAGATTTGTGCTTATAAAAAAAAATAAAAATTCATTTGAAGAGTGTCTTTGGCAAATTTTTTCTACTCTAAGGAATGACTGATTTAGTACCTTTTCACTAGAAGTTAGGCACCCCAAATTGAAACTTTTTGACAGTATTCATGACATTAAGGAGATGATCTAAGGTCTTCATTTGGACAGTTTTAGCCTGAAAAGACTTACCGATTGAACTACCCTTTGTTCACACTGTTTGAGCCTTGAAATTTATTTTTCTTTGACAAACACCAGAGTAATTGAACCTAAACTTCATTAACCTGATTCAGCCTTACCCTCACTTTGAGATTTCAGAAGGTAAAGGAGAAGATTTTGAAGATAGTTGAGAGGGGTTCAACATTTGGTGGAAGAGGAAGAGAAGAAATCTATAAGAAGCAGTGCGACCGTTGTATATGTGTGGCATTTCATAAAAAAATAAATAAATAAAAAAAAATAAATAAATAAGTCGAAAGAAGTACTTCATCTGAAGAATGGAAATGAAGAGAAGAAGTTGGCCACTTCAGATCTGAAAAATATGAAAGAAGATGAAGCTGTGAAGAAATGTAGAAGGGGAAGTCATGAATCACCTCCTCCTCTTAGCTGATTTCTTAAAATTTCAAATCCTTTCTACCCCTTCTATTCTTTTTAAACCTCAACCATAAGCCATATTACAACCCATCTAAAAGACCTTAGTGAGCCAAGGTGAAGTGAGATGTCATGTGGAGATAAGGGGATGTGTGATCTTTGGTGAAGAGACCATGAGGATGTCAGAAATTAAAAGCAATGCCTATGCTCATGCTTGCAGGTCTATTTGAGGACTGTAACTGATCTTGAGCTGCAAAAAATGTGAACACCCTTGAGCTTCATTTCTGAGTGATAGCCCTGGTAAGGATTGAGTCTGAAAAGTAACTTCATTGGGCAATGTTTAAACCTGATTTTTGAACTAATGGTGAGCTTAGTATTGATTTTCACAGACTACACTCTTGATGTAAGCTAATTGGGTGTAATGGAAAGAAATGTTGATTTAGGTGTTAAAATGTTTGTATTTCTATTTTAAAATCCTCTAAATTTGAAAGATTAAGGTGTGGAATGAAGCTTTATGTGTTGATATCTAACTTTCCACTGTTTGCACTATACTTAACTGCTTTATTGTGACGTTTGTGGCTATCTTCATTGAAAACCCTCAAGAGATTTCACTCCTCCACTAGGGATCATCTAGGGGTTTAAAAAGCTTGATGCATAAGCTAAATGCATCCATGATGCATACGAAAGTAGCATTTAAATATTTTAGAATAACTGTTTAATTTTCCCTTTGCTTGAGGACTAGTAAAGATTAGGATTGGAGATATATTAATCTCTGAATTATGTCACTTTTCACCTCCTAACCTATCATTTGATAGACCTTTGAGCTGTTTAATAATTGATTTTTAAGTGTATTTGTGTAGTTAACAATAATCTGCATATTAGTGTAGCAATCCATCCAAAAAAATGCCAAGAACAAGATAATGAGAGACAAGCAATGAAGCTGGTGGAAAGATAGTGATTGAACCATGGTGGTCCCCACCATGTGAGCTATTCAACATTCCTTGGACCCCTAGAAGTCCTGCAGTGAAAGAGAAGTGGGGCCCACACTTAATGGAGTGCAACAGCAGGGTAGACAAGGCAGTAGAGAAGCAGAACTTTAACCTTGAGCAGTTCAGAAGACTGTTGCAGCAACCACTCGAGCAATCTCGAGCAGCTCTCGAGCACTTCAGAGGACTTGTCGAGCGACTCTAGACCTTCAAATAACATCCACTGGAGTTGTCTCGAGTAGATGAACCTTTAGAAATTCTAGCTTGAGCAGTTCTCGAGCAGCTAAAGAAAGAGCAAATACCTCTAGAGGACTTCTCGAGCCGTTCTAAACCTTTCAGCAGCCATCCACTCGAGCAGCCTTCAGAAGCTTTTTACCTGTCGAGCACCTCTCGAGATTGTATACCTGAAACTTCATCCACTCGAGGCTCAGCTTCCAGCTGCTATATCCGAACTTCAAGGGCATTTATGGAACTTCCATAGCACATGGGGCACATTTCCCAATATGTTATTCTTTTCCTAACTGTCAGGGGAAATACTTAACTACAAATGAGCCACATCAGCAGAATCCTAACTAATCTGATTCTCCTTTTCTCTGATTGACCAAGGTAAAAAGCTACTTTATGGATTATATATATAGGATGTAAGCAGGTAGAAAAAGGTATCTTAGGCAAGGGAACCAGCCAGGATATTCTTGCCTTAGTTCATGTTTTAGGGTTAGGATATTTTTTTTTCTTTCCTTAGCTCTGCAATGTTGAGCTAAATCTTTATAATAGATAGGTTTGATTTAAGCTGTAAAAGGAGTGTGTAAGAACATTGTAAAGGGTCTGGAGGTCTACAAAGACTGCAGCCTTGAGGGCTAATCTAATCCATTGCAAGTACCTTTTAAGCAGTGAAAAGTTATTTTTACTATTTTATTAAATCTGTATGTTCTTGTGTTTTGCATTTAGATCTTTATAGATTTTCTGCACCTATGGATACATGAGCTTGTATCCTTGCAAACATAGTGGCTGCAGTGATTTTTTTGTTCTGACTTTTTAACCCCCATGACTGGAGTATATCTATGGGATATCCTATGACCATTCAAGTGGACAGGATATAGCCCTAGGATTAGTCCATATCTTAGGGTTGGGTTGGATTCTTCTTCTTTGCATTTGTGCTTGTAGTCAAATGAGGAAGAGCTGCGGTTCTAGCTCTTGCTCTGCCTTGTCATGTATTTTTCAGTAAAAATCAATCCCTAGCTATTTACTTCCCACATTTTCTGTTTATTTTATCAAACCATTTCCATCATTCTCTAAACCCCCTTTATTTTATTGCAGTTTTTAATTTTAGTTTTATTTATGTTTTTAGTTAGTTGTGACAACCCTAAAAGCACCCTCTCTTTACCTTGTTTCCCTAGTTTAGGTTCAGAGCTGCCAAATCTGTAGCAGATCTGGAGGTCTACTATTATTTTTAGATCATTAATCCCTGTGGGACAAACTTTTACTTATCAAAACTTGCTACAACAGTCCTGGATCTTGCAGGACTGCGGTTGTTTTGGATTGTGTTCTATTCCATCTTCTTTTTCCCTTTTATTTTATTTTTTCCCTCCTTCATTTCTGTCATATTTTGACTATTTTTTATAATAAAAAGAATACAGCCAGACAGTACAACAGATCTTATTTGGCCACATGAATTGCCTTTGATTCCTTTTGACGATGAATTTCTTTGGTTGGCTAGTGCCTCTGGGAAATTTTCAATTAAATCAGCTTGGAACTCTATCAGAAACTCAAATGCTAAAATTGGGTGGGATAAATTTATATGGAATAAACTGATAATCCCTAGGCATAGTTTTATTGCTTGGATGGCCATGAACAATAAACTCATGACCATTGAAAATCTCAATAAAAGAGGGTTGAATATTATTTCCAGATGTGTTTTATGTTGGAAAGATGTTGAAGATAATGATCACCTATTCTTCAAATGTACATTCACTAGTTAGATTTGTCGTTCGACTAGAGCTAGTATCCGATGTAGTTAAATTGAGTTGGGTAATTCCCAAGAGGAGATCAAGGACCTTATGGAACGATGCGAGGGAGACAACCTATTGAGTTGTTCTGCTAAGATTTTATTCTCTTCAGTTACATGGCACTGTTAGCAAGAACAAAATAGTAGGATCTTTGAAGGAACTTGCACCCCCCATAAATCTTTACTTGGCAAGATTATGGAAGAGTTTCGATTATGACTGATGATGTTCTGCTCACCAAATCAATCAAGTCCATTTGTACGAAATGGATACGTCCTGCACTTGGGACGACTAAGCTCAATGTTACTTCTTCATATTTCTCTAGTAAAGGGAGCATTGGTGGTTTGATTCAGGACCATGATGGCAAATTTCTTGGTGATTTTTTCTCTCCTTTTAATAAAGGAAATGCTATTACAAGTAATCTTAATGCTATTTTACAGGGCATTCTTCTTGTGATTGATTTGGGCTTCATAAGACTTCAGGTGGAGACGACTTCGGGAGTTGCTATACACTCTTTCAAGAGTGAATTTTTTATCCCTTAGCAACATTTGGGTCTGATCAGAGATATCAGAGGTTTATCTAAAGGCTTTCATTAAATCTCCTTTTCTCTTATTAGTAAAGAATGTAACAAGTGTGCTGATTTTATTTCTGTTTTAGGCATAGATGCTAGTAATGTTGTTAGATGGAATAGTGTAGATGTCCTTCTTCCTTCTTTTACCTTTCTCTTGAGACATGACTCTTTGATTTCTAATCAGTTGTAATCTCTAAGTTATTTTTATTATAAGGTGAGGTCCCATCAACCTCAAGCAGGCTTATCGAAAAAAAAAAAAATTAATTAAGCTTGACCGGTGACTGATTGGGGAGTATTAGAGCATCTTCAGCAATGATAGCCAAATTTGAATCGCTAAACAAAATTTTAGCTATCAATCTCTATTTTAGCTATTGCTTTTTCAATATACACTCAAGCAGATTCTCTATTTTAGCTACTTTTTTTTTTAAAATATTATTATTCATTCTTATTTTATTATATCTTTACCAACACTCAAATTTTCAAATATTCACCTTTTCTAATGGTCATACTTTTCTAAAACAAAACTAAAATCGAAACCGAACCCAAAACCAAACCCAAACCCAAAATCGAAATCGAAGAGAAAAACTAAAATTGTAACTTAACCCGAAACTAAACTCAAAAATTCATACCAACACTCAAATTTTCAAATATTCACATTTTCTAACTATCATATTTCTCCATTGGTTGTATGTTTCCAACGGTCATATTTCTCTAACGGTTATTCTCTGAAATTGGCTATATTTTTCTAACGGTCATATTTCTCCAACGGTTGTATTTTTCCAACGATCATATTTTCAAACGGCTAGAATTCTCCAACAGCTAGAATTCTCTAACAGCTATAATTTCTCCAACAGTCATATTTTTTCAATAGTTATATTCACTCATTTAAAAATAAGATCGCTTGACTATAAAAATAGGCCAATCTATTGTGATTTTGTTATATAAAAATTTAGCTAATTTTCAGTAATTTCTTATCTCTACATTATTCATTCTTCACTTTCGCTCAAATGTCTAGCGATCCTGTCTACAAAATACTGGTTGAAGACTCCGACTTCGAGGATGAGTTGCAGTCCGCTACCACAATTGTTGTGGCACAAAAACAATTGGAGGATCGGAGAGAATACAAAGCACGCCATGATTCTATTGTGAGATATGTGTTCATCGATCGTAATTCTATGCAATGCCACTAAAGGCTATTTAAATTATTTTGAAAGAGGTTTCGGATAAATCGTTCTCTTTTCCTTCATATTCACTCTATGATAAAAGCTCACGATTCATACTTCATCCAAGCAAGAAATTGTGTTCGAACTTTCGGTTTATCTTCCCTTCAAAGGATGGCAACCGTACTTAGAATGATCACTTATGTAGTAGCAGCCGACTATGTAGACAAATACGTGAGGATTGAAGAATCCACTACAATTGAGTCTCTGGAACGGTTTGCTATAACAATAGTTTCAATTTTTTCGGATAGGTACTTGAGGTCATCAAACAACAACGATGTTGCTAGATTTCTAGAAGTTAGCGAACGATGTGACTTTTCAGAGATGTTAGGCAGCATCGATTGCATGCATTGGAAGTAGAAAAATTGTCCAGCTGGATGGAAAGGATAATTTTCTGGTTACAGCCGTGAACCAACGACGATTTTAGAAGCAGTCGCTTCATATAATCTATGGACGTGACATGCCTTTTTGAGGCTTCCAGGTTCATGCAATGACATTAATGTTCTAGAACGATCTTTCGTATTTTCTGCACTTGGTTGCTGAGAGACATGAGAAGAGTGAAGGTGGTTATGAGGAACTATGCTTTGGAAGCCATGGTAGTATGGGAGATTATATAACATTCTAAAGTGGGTGATTATGAGAATCTAAAGCTGGATTCTTATAGGGGAGGAGTTTGGAGGTTAAGAAGTCTTAAGATAGCATAAAATATATTAATTAGTTTGGTGGTCAGGTTTGTGCATGGCGGTTGACAGGCATATTTTTCGACAGGCATAATTATTCATTGAGCAGTTCTAATGCAATACCAAATCTTTGCACTTGGTTACTACATTCTTAAATTTTCAGCAAGAAAAACACAAGAATCAAGCCTAAAAACCCAATAAAAAGTAACAGAGGAAAACAAAACCCATGATTGCACCGAACAATTTTACTCAACAAACCTCAAATTTGACCATCTAGTCCCCTGATTTTCCAGTAATGATACTACAATAATCCATATTCAAAATATTTTAAGAAAACCCCCTTCTTAAATTTGCTATCCACTAATTTTCCTGTTATTTTAAGATTATTTTTTTTAGTTTCAAGAGGAGAAGATGAACCAAAAAACAAGAAAGATGGAAGAACATATTGATTCTTCATTGTCTAATCATTAGATTTTATAAAAAAAAACGAGAAGAAACAAAATCACTCAAATATTTGAAACAAAATATAGGAGAGTTAGGTCTGGCGGGAGAGGGAGAGGGAGAGGGAGAGAAGGAAGGAGAGAGATATGCAAGTAATAAAATCTCAAAAAAATAAATAATAAAAGAGTTGTGAATGATATACACTATCTATGGCAGCACTGTAACAGCTCCCTATTTTGGTGCATGGGATGGCCACCCATTCCTTCTTCCATTCGCTAAATGCCGAATCTGAAGGAGATGCTCTTAGACTTGAATGATGCCACGTGTATGGATGGAATTGTGATGGAGTTAAGTAACTTTAGTGACTAGGTCGGTAGATCTATAGTGCCTGTTTTTTTGGCTGGAATTTCCAAATTTTTACAATCTCATCTTAATATATTTGGAGCCTTTGACTGCCCCATTGTACAAAGGACAATGATTAGGGCTCACGATAGGACGGGGCGGCTGACTTGTATCTATTTGTATGCCGGCTTTGAGCTAATGTTAACTGATTCGCTGATTCCGTCGCTTCAAATTTGGGTTTCGCAAGCAATTCGTAATTTGCTACATATTGGCTACACGATGAGTTTTAAATAACAAACTAAAATATTATAATAATTTTAAATTTGATTGTTAATTTCATTTAATTTTTTTATATATAAACTGATATACATAAAGTACAGCAAGCGAGGGACTAGAGCTTTGGTTGTTAGTAGTATTCTCCAATGGAGAGAACAGGGATGGAATTCCTTTCACAAGCTTCAGTCTTTGTAGTTTGGGGTTTTCATCACGTGGAATCAACACCTGACCGTCTGATATGTGAGTCGTGATCTCAAGAATGAGCGGAAGATTAGTACAAAAAAAGATCTCCATCATATAATTCAAGGCAATTATGCCTGTTATGTGCCTGAGCCTATGCATGCCTTAACGTATCTTGAGCTCTGATGTTTTATTAGATGGGCTACAATGTTTGGTCCAGGGTCAGTTTTTAATAGGCGTACTGAAAGGGCTGCTTATAAAGGAAAAATTGCTCAGAGGTGGCATAATCATATGAAATATTACAAATGGCAGGCAAGTTTCGTGCAGGCGGCTGATGGCGTGACGTGACAGGCTGCCTAGACCTGCATTGCTTGGGCCCAACTGCACTTGCAGCCAATTGTGTCGTGCAACATCAGCTGCTTGCACGAAACGGACCTGCCATATAATACTACAAAAAATAAGTTTATTGGAGACGGCTTTTGGCCGTCTCCAAAGATGTCTAAGCCGTCTCCAATAGTATTGGAGATGGCTTTCATGTAGTCTCGAATAGTCTCGTCTCCATTATCTTTAGAGACCAAATGGAGGCCGTCCCTAATAGTCAAGATTATTGGAGACAACTATAAGCTGTCTCTAAAGATATGTTAGATATAGTATAAAGTCATCTCTTGTTATTGGAGACGGCTTTCGGCCGTCTCCAATAAGTGATCTAATATTATTAGAGACGACTTTAAGCCGTCTCCACTAAGTGATAGTCTGTTATTGGAGACGGCTTTTGGCCGTCCCCAATAATTTTAATTTTTTTTTTAATGTTATTTAATTTTTTTGCTCCAATAACCATATTGCCTAGCAGTACATTATATAACCTGCATTTTTTTTTTTAATGAAAATCTATAAAGCAATGTGTAATGGGGACTTTGGAACAGAGGGGGATCTATGAAGTCTCATATATCAGGAATTAATAGGCTTCTTATGTCAAAGTTTTTTCTTTTTATTTTATTTGTTATGTTTAAAAGGGTTAAAATTTCATGCTCTCTCAATTTTAGAGGGTTTAACCAAAAGTGAATTTGCATTGCAAAATTTGGAAAAAATTGTTTAGGACCTGATTACATCCTGAATCAAACCACCCCCATCATTTTAGTTTTTGACTTGTGAAATACTTTATTGTATGCTAAAATCCCCATAGATATGAAAATCCCCATTTTCAAATCTATAAATTTTTAAAAAAAAAAGATTAAATAACAAAAAAAATTACCTTTCAATGAGCAGCAACAATGGTGGCCGAAGTCGGCAACAATAATAGTCGAAGCCAGCAGTGGTTGAAGCCGACAGCAATGGAGAATAAGGTTTTTATGTTTAGTGAGATGAGAGAGTGGAGGAAGAGACAACCGGCAGCAATGGTAGTCGAAGCTGGCAGCAATGGAGAATAGGGTTTTTTTTTAGAGAGATGAGAGAGAGGGAGAGGAAGAGACGGCCGACAGTAATGGTGGTCAAAGCCGGCTGTGGTTGAACCTGGAAGCAATGGAAAATAGGGTTTTTTAATTTAGAGAGATGAGAGAGAGGGAGAGGAAGAGATAGCTGGTAGCAATAATGGTCGAAGCCGCCAGTGGTCGAATCCGATAGCAATGGAGAATAAGGTTTGTTTTAGAAAAAGATGAGAGAGAAGGGGAGAGGAAGAGTCAGACGGGATGAGAGAGAGAGGGAGAGCAAGCTATACAGAGCTATACAGAGAAGGGTTTAATTTATTTGGGCGTTTTTGTTATTGAACGCAGTGGAGCTTTTTTAGGTGGGTTCGGGGTAATAAGACGATATGTATAGTCTTAATTACCGTCATTAAATTTCATATCATTTGTTAGTACGTGACCGTCCTATTAGTAAATTTAAGACGACTATAGATGGTCTTATTTAAGGACGAAAAACACAGTCCTATTTTATGTCTTTTTTAAGCTTTTTTGACGTAGTGTATATATATATATATCTTTTTTACAATTGGATATGTAGACTGCAGCCCACGATAATCAATTGAGTGACGATGTTGATAACCTATCGTATACTCAAAACTCCCATGTAAACACAGAATTCTGCAACGATGAGAATCGTTGGTTCTCGTCTAATTTCTGAGTGAAATATTAACTGCTCACAAGTCTACATAATAGCAGTGTATTTCAGGAATAAAAAAAAAGATTCAGCAGCAGATTAATGTCACACGAAAGCAACATTAACATTAATTTAAGTTCTCGATTTGATCACTCACCCATATAGATTTCCCCCTCCCAGTGCTTTGTTGTAGCTGTGTTGTGTTGTGATTTTCCCCTCTGTGCTCTACTGTAGCCCTCACTCTGTCCCCAAGACCTAGGAGAACCAGGGGAGCTACGACTTAGCACACAATATTTTTCCCAGCCCTTTTAATGAATTTTCTTATTTTTCCCAACTTCCTAAATGTATGAAAAAAAAAATACACAGATCAACAACTTCCAACTATATCTTTAACTTATAGCACTCCCTGTGAGCAGTTTGAAGATTTACTTAACTTTTCTTTTGTCAGGCATACTAAGTTTACTTTATTATTGCAATCAGAAACATACTTTGATGGCTTCTTGTATGAAAAGAACTGCAATCAGCATTCCAAAAAGCTCCCCAGCAACCATTGTAAATCTACTGATAATTGCACAAGCATTGAATATTGCAAGAAGAAATAGCAGGAGAGCAGTCCAAACACATACCCTACAAAAAGGAATACCACCAAAATCAAAATATTTCAAATAAAAATTTCTGATATTAGATAAAAATATTTGGGTTAATTCTCCTTACCGGGAGCTATTTATAGAATTTAAGGTTTTCTATTGGGATTAGGATTTCATAAACTGGGACAAATATCTAATTTTTTTAATAGATGCACAACATGTCTAGTAAAAGTTCAGAAGAATAAAAGAGCAATAGCACCACTGGTAGAAAAAACTACCTTCATACTAAACTTCTGAAGAAATAATTCTTACACCAAGATTTGAAGCAGCTCAGATGGAAGCTTAAAGGGGAAAATAAAAAAAGGACCATCAATTCATTTTAAAGTGTATGATAATGAACAAACTGTTATGACAGTTAGTGTATTCACTTTGCAACTATATATTCCCTCATAAATCTGCAAGTAAATTCAGCATCATACGTGTTCAATTTTATAGTTTAACATGATCAAAATACAAGATCAATGATGCAGAGCATGCCACATATGGTCTCACTAACAATTCATAAAAAAATTACTCCTAAAAGTTAGCCCGACAATATCAGACAGATCTAGGCACAAAGATTTCGTTAAAAAAATATGGCATAATACAGTGAATATTGGATTGGAGAATTACCCCTGCTTCATTGAAAAATAAAAATTCAGTAAGTACCTTTTACAAATAAAAATTTAGTATAACCGAGGAAATTGAACTTCTCATCAAAATGTCTGATCCAATCGCGGAGAATCAAGTGAGCCATTGAACTGAGGCCCATTTGCTGCAAACATAACCAAGTTTTGTTGTGTTTAAAAAAAAAACAGATTAAACTAGTAGAACCAAAACAATCTATTTGATATCTCTAGCAAATGTGCTATCCTTACCTGAGCCAATTCCTCAACCGAGATAGCTCAGTTTCCCTCCTCTTCGAAGTAATCAAAAGCTGTACTAGCAATCTGTTCCCACCCTTCAAGCGCCTCCAGCTGATATGGGCAGATCGCAGCAGCACAGAATTCTTCAAAATCCATCTTCCTATAAGAGAGCTGATCCATCTGGGATGAAAACCATGCAAGAAAGTGATTATTTACGGATAGCAGGAGCAACAACGACGGGCAACTTTATTAGAACTCTAGAGATGCAAACAGGCTGAGACAGTAAAAATAACAGATAAAGAGTCGGTATTAGGTATGCAACCTGAGTACCAGCGGCGACACTTAGGTCAATCTCCTTCTTAACAAATGGTCAAGTCTCGGGAAGTGCCCAACCAACTATTAGCACGCAAATCAGTGAAAGTACATACTTGGTGAAAATATACTTCTCCAACCTTTCACTAATTTGGCATTCAATAATATATGGACATTCCCGAATGTTGGCATTGGGAGATTGACCTGAGTGCCGCTATTGGTGCTCAGGTGGGTACCTAATACCAAGGGAACGGATAAAGAAGAGGAGGCAGCATGATTCCAATACTAAGGAAACTAGGTAGTTTCTTTTGGAGTTTAAATTAAATAAAGGGGAAAACGTGTGGATGGTAATATATTTTCAGAATTTTGAGTTAATGAATTTTTTGTTTTTCTAGTATCTTGGGTACTTCATTTACCATTGCTGCTTTATTGATCGACATTTTGCTAGAGCAAGCTACAGTTGGCATTATATATACACGCATTATATCTACATTTCTAGTGGCATGCATGGGTCTTGGGCTGTTACGGTTAGATTTGGCATGGGAAAGAGTCTAGAATGATGGTTGTCGCATGGTTCCATCGCTTTATGGAGTATGGGTGTGTGTGTGGATATGTTCCATCACATATCCTTCACTTGAATGAGCTTAGCTATCACCCCCTTGACATATCCTTCACTTGAATGGCCTAGCTCGACCCAGTTATTAATCAGACGGGTATGTGCTAGTTCTACGAATCCAGATTATAATCGGTATGTTTAAAGCCTGGACCGGACCCATCCTAACCCGACCCATTGAGACCCCTAACAAAATAGTTTTTTTTAAAGGTAAAATAGCATAACAAAATCAGATGTTGTAATAAACAATGAATCATCTCAACAGCCGAACAACGCACACACACACACATGTATAGATGCTGCAACATTGAAGGAATCAACCTCTTAAAATATTGGCATACTGAATATTAAAGAAAGCCCCTATCTGACAATATCTTCACGCCACAAGACAAATGGTAATGATAGCACTGTTGATGAAGAAAACCACCATCTAATGGTCACTATTAGGCATAGCTTTTCTTTCTCTTTTTTACATACTGTCCTTTATACTTTTTTCACATTTTCATGTATGGTTCCCAAATAGGGAAGATCTTTTTAAAGAGAGAGGAGAAAGAATCATAGTGCAAGTCAAATACCTCTTGTCTAGCCCAAGTAGGATAGAGATAAGATAGGAGATAAAGTCTATCTCTAAGGGAGAAATGGGCAGGGTCTTGGGCATGAACACGGTCCAAAATTAACATTTTCCATCCGATGGTGATGAAAGTATTGAGGCTATAGCAAACAAAAGCATAAAGGTAACTCTCGCAAAAAGAGTTATGTTCTACTTAGACCTAGGCCACCAACCCAAGAATGAGAACCAACCTCTCTGTCATAAACTAGGTTTGTTAAAAAAAATTAGCTTCTAATCTTCAATATCCAATGGCACAATTGTAGTTGCACCTAGGTTTCAGAACCTAAGTTCTGATACTATGTTACAACAAGAGCTTTAAGGAAGTGAACAACGGGGAAAATGTGTGTTACCTTCTTATTGAAGGTCAATGGCCAATTTAAACTGTGCAGTAATATCAAAAGACCTAAATTGTACAATCTAACACCAATTTAAGGAAAAACTAAATAATAATAAAAAAAACACAATGATTGACTATTCAGCCCACATATACATTGTCAGGGTGCAATGAAGAAAAATAAAATAGATGTGTAGAGCAAAGAATTACGCACATTAAAGATGTTGTAAAGCAGATAATAAATCACGATAATCTCTGATGCGAATCACGATGATCTCTGATGCGTGACGAGCAGTAGCCAAGGTTTTGAAGGGAGAGAGGGGAGACAATTTCAGGAAAAAAAAATTGTGTGACCACGATTCAAAACTTGAAACTTTTACTTCAACTTGCCTAACCAAAAACTTCATCGACTCCAGTAACTCGCCCAGTTCAGAGTTTTTCATTTTTCAGAACCAGGATCTTTTTGTCTCCCTTGAGAACTTGAACTTCAAAGAGAAATACTCCAATCAGTACACAGTGGACACTATCCACACTGTTCGAAGAGTTGGTATTATTACCCAACCCGTGTGCCAGAATTTGGAATTGCCCAGTTATTTATGAGCATGTAGATCACTGAAAGTACAATACTAACCTTTCACAGATTTGGCACTCAACAATATTTGTGCATTCCTAGAGGTTGTCGGGGGGAGAATGTCTGAATGCCAAGGCTGACACATGGGTTAGGTACCTGATAAGCTGATACCAACTCCTAGTCAAAATGGCAGAAATGCTATGTACTTATTCCCAAATATAGTCGCCAGATTTATGGTTAGTTTTCTTTAATGGATTAATTCTTGCTTTCCATATCTAGTAAAATTGGGAGAGAAAAAAATCCTAACTGAGCAATGAGTTAAGCAACTGTTGGCATCTCTCAAGGAGATTTTGTGTAGAGATGGCATTTTGGATTCAAATTTTTTTCATCAGGAAATATAATGGCTCTTACAGCTTCTGGTAATTAGCTTCAAGTATATTCATAGTGCATATCACATTATATTGCCTGAAGTATATTCTAAGATTTAATAATCTTTACAAAGAGCAACTAAAAGAATACCTTCACATATAATGGCTCATACAGCTTCTGGTATTTAGGTTCAAGTGCCGCTCTTTCCTCCAAAATTTTTGCCTCCAGCTCATCATGTTCGCTCTGCAAATTGAGAAAATGTTAGAACTCAAAAGCTTCCATAATTTGAAACTACATTATCTTCATAATCCGACAAAGCAATTTGTACTCTTCCCATGATATTTCTTTATCTCATGAGTTTTTTGAGCAAGATGAGAAAAAAATAAGAAGAAAACAGCAGACAACATCTTGATAAAATGGTGACTCCAAATAAAAAAATTGCCCTGACCATTTACAAAAGTGAAATTAGCAAAATAATGGAAGCATACTAGTTCAAAAATGAAAACTAATAATTCTACTAAAAACTTAAAACTTTCATGCCACTTTCATAGTAATGTCCTAAATTTTGGAATAAATGAAGTGAATTAGACCCAAGAAAAGAGTTTCTAATTAAAATTTTACTAATGGAAAAAGAAACTTCTTACCATATTTAAGAAATTGACTAAATTGTAGATCATTGATACTTGGAGGCAAGACATCGACTTGTTTCATTAATCTCAATAGCAGTATTAGAGATATTAGGTACTTACAATGAGCACCAGTTTTGTGAGACATGAAACCAAAAAATGGCTAAGGTTAAAAAGATGCAGACATAATCTATAGCTGAGTGCCCTCAATGTTAAAAAGATGCAGACCCCTTGCATGGCCAAAGACAAGAGAACAGCAGGAGCACCGAGTGACCTCAATGTTAAATATTGTGGTGCTGGGGTTAGCATAAGGGATTCCTATAGGACAAAGATGTCATGTTATTTTTATGAAAATGTTATAATTTCTAACAATTTCGTGGTTTGCACTTTATCCCTATAATGCTAAAGTATAAATCATTGACTACGATTAAAAAAATTATAAGGAATTATAATTCTTTCACTTTCACTTCGATAGAAACTGGTAAATAACATCGTGCTCACTTATTATAACATAAGTAACACAACAGTATTAATAATTCTATTTCTGCAGTACAATTAATTAACCAGAGCATCAAAATATCAAAACTTCTCCATCACATGTCTAGCGAATTTCTAAGTAAAGCTAATATTTCTTAGCAATTTCTGAGCCAGCTTGAAATACCTTTACTTACATTGCATTATTTTAAACTAGATCATAGCAATCCATTTTTCAAATTAATAAATAATTCGATAGATTACTTTCAAGATAAACTAACAACTAGGTTTAAATCCAGAACACACTTCAGACTGACCTTATCGATGATTTTTACAAAAAAAGAAAAATTCAAACCCTCAAAAACTCCTCTTTTCTTCAGAAATCAGAACAACAAAAGCATGAGAAACCGATCAAGGTCTAGAAATCGAAATCGTTCACTCATGAATCAAAATTTGAAGTCGACTTGGAATCTGAATCAAAATCATAATCGAAATGCAGCTTGAATGGAAATCGAAATTGAACCACACCTTAGATCTGAACTTTGTCTGACTTAGATTTAAGCAATTAGAGTTAGCTTTTTTGGATCCGATTCAAACTACTAGGGCACCAAAATCAAGATCATTCAAGCATCATATTCGCCTAGATTCACTTACATCCGATTCAAACAATTAGAACACGGCAACTTCTTCGATTTCTTCCAATAAATCTGAAACAAAGTTGAGCCGAGATGGTGAATCTGATTGCAGATTTCAGTAATTTTATAAGAGAGCGGGAGATTGGAGAAAGAGATCAGAGAGAAAATTGGGAGAATGATTAGGGTTCCACAATTTCAGACAGGCGAGAACGAAGGAGAAAGGGTTTCGCTTGGGTTTTCCTTCTCGGAGATCAGAGAGAACGAGACTGAGTTATCCCCTCGCGACGGGATGCAGACATGAAGTAGATTTCGTAGCGTTGCGTATATATAGGGTCAGCTGAGTTAAGTTATTTGCAGCCGCAAAAAATTTAACGACCTATACTTAACTCTACACTAAAGACATAGATCTGGCGGAGACGGCTGAGGCCATCTCTATTGGTGTTAACCACACTTTTAGAGACAATTTTTCATGTAGTGTCTGAAGTTTCCACCTGCCTATATATGAAGTGAACATTTTGGAGACGGTTATAGCCGTCTCTAATAAAAGAATTCGAGACGGCTTTTTGAAATGACCATTTCTAATAAAAGAATTCGAGACGACTTTTGAAATGGCCGTCTCTAATAAATGGTTATTGGAAACGTCTTCGAAAAGTTGTTTCCAATAACTGACTCTAAAAGTCCTTTATTTTGTAGCGTACCACTGTCCTAATCATATTGAGAACTTCTTGCACATGATCATGGCATCGCACAGTGGGATCAAAGGTTCTATCATGATCATGGCATCGCACAGTGGGATCAAAGGTTCCATCTAGCCAAGAAGCCGACAATAAAATTCTCAGAAGTCATGTGCATATAGCTCGTTTATGGTGCTGCCTCAAAAAGCATTGGGCCCCTCCAGTCATAGAATCACGCAACATCTTCCATCCCTAGGAGACGCTCGTACAACACTAGTTGGAGAAGCACGCGGCAACCACAGAACCCAAAGAGAAAGCATTGGGACTACGGACAAGATCGGCAAGCACCATGGACACATTGTCCACAGAACCTAAATAGAAAGCATTGAGACTACGGTAAAGATCTGCTAGCATCATGGACACATTGTGTGATCATTCCGGAGCTCCCCATGCACATCACATGATGCTAAATCAAAACTTCCCCTTTGTAGTTTTTTTCCCAAAAAGGTTTTTTCAGGCATAACGTCAAGCACTTTGTGGGCCCACCAACATACCTATGCTAAAGTTCTTATTTGTTTAAGGACACTGTTATTCATGCCACAAAATTTGAAGGCAGCTTATGTGGCGAGATGTGACTGGCTACAGTTCCTGGGCCCCACTAAGTGTGCAGCCAGTCATGTCGAGCCACATAAGCTGCCTGCAAAATTGTCTTTCAAAAACTGTCCACCATTTATAATCTTCGTTTGTGCATATCCCCAACTTCCACGAGAGAGGCTTGTGAAGTTTCAATCCAAAGGCGTTTGTGAATTCTTCAAATGTGTGAAAAACCCTTCTTCATTCCATATCCTAAGATGAGATCACTGCTTGAAGCAGATTCCAATATACGAGGACCTCAAGGGAAGAAAGCAAATTAACGAGCAAATCTCTGCTGTTTCAAATTCATTCAAAGTTCGGACCCACTGCACAAGGTACTCGGGTTGTCCCTCTTTAGGACCATGCACGCGGCGGGAGCTTATAATTTGTTTCATTCCTTCGTATCAATGGTATAATCCAAGAACCCAGTAGAGTATTTTAAACTTTGAAGAGAAACAACTAACTTATGGATTAGGAATCGCCACTACAAACACAAAAGCGAAATCTAACTAGACTAATTTATTTATTACAAAAGTATGAACAAGTCAGTATTATCAAAAGTCTCCGGCAAATCCAAATGGTCTTCGGACATAACTTAAATAAGATTAGAGTTAAGAGTTTGGTAGGAGAGAGAGAGAGAGTGTGTGTTACAATTGAATGATAAAATGACTTAGCCCCACTAGCCTTTATATTAATAGCACCCTTGACTCATGCATCCAATATTACATAACATATTTCATAAGTGTATTAGCACTGGCCAGGATCACGCCTCAAAAAGTAGAAGTTATGAGTTTGAATCTTACCCCTTGTTGGCCACTCATAAGGATTTATCCCTACTGACTAGTACATGTGATATGTGGGTGTTGCAGTACTCCTTTATTAAAATAATAATATTAAGTCTATTATGCACACACGACCCGTAATATATATCTTAATACTTTCCCTCAAGTTGGTGCATAGATATTCATCTCTATCTTAACAAGAATACTCTTGAGTTGTATAGGCCGAAGTCCTTTCTAGGCTTAAGAAGAGAATTTAGAAGTCTCACTAATGTCGGTCTGAATTTTCTCTCAAATAAATTTAATATCAATCTCAACAAATATTGTCCCTCCATGAAGGATAGAGAGAGCCACAATATTTATAGTCACCCAATTGTCACAATGTAGGGCATGGAGGTAGGTGAAAGAGGTCCGTGCTCTATAAGAAGGGAGTGAAGCCATAATAAGATCTCTCAAGCCCATGTGCCATGGCTCTATATTCAGACCTCATAGAGACCTTGAGAACACGTGTAGTCTGAGGCATATAATTGATCATGTGACTCTTTCTTGGAAACATGAGAGTGCCAACTCCTTTTAAAATTCAAATTTGACAAGCAAGCTTATTTTACTTGCTTGTTTCGATATATTTTGGGAAGATAAATTGTAAAAATCAAGTGTTATGCATGGTGACAAATTTAGTTTTCCTTAATTTTTCGGTGGGGGGTCCTTTTGGCACATTTCGGATTAATTTTGACACCTTTCGAAAAAACTTTGGAAAAGTTTCGGGATTAAAGACATAAAAAAAATATATTTAATATTTAAAAAAAAAAAAATTAAAATATATACTAAATTACTAACATAGTTAAAATAAAAATTTTAAATATAAAAAATAATTACTGAAATTTAGCGAAATTTCCGAATTTCGCCGAAAAATATCAAAATTTTCGTTTAACCCCCTTTTCAGTGAATTTCACGAAATTTTGCCTAATTTCGGTGAAATTTGTCACTATGGTATCATGTGATATACCTTACAATAATTGTAAATTGAAAAATGAGCGTTAGTGGGTTTAAAAACCAAAGAAAAATAGCCCTAGGAAACCCATACGAATCTCACTCTTCTCGTCTTTTCTTTCTCCCAATGTTCTTTTAGTATTACACAAACACTCCATGGAAGTACAACTTTGGACTTTTGACCACCAAAATCCCCAATTTGGTGTAGAATCCTTTGCAATATCCATTGCACAGCTCAACCATCTGCCTAGCTACAAGCACATAATTGTCTTTAAACTAATATATTCTTCCCCAATATTAAATAGTGATTACCAACGAGTTAATGACAAGCTAGTTTCAAAAAACAATAAATCAGACTTGTATTCTTGTGATTGATTTGGTAAATCAACTCATGCTTTTCGAACATTGAAATATCAAAAACTCTGATCTTAAATTATAATTTGATTGGGATATTCGAATACAATTACCAAGGATTTCATATTTCTTTGGCCAAACATGCATCGTTTAAATAATAGATGAAGAGGTGTTAAAATATCTTTTAGAAAATGAAGGATTATAAATGCTTGTCCATTAGATCAAAAGAAGGAAAATGTAACTTAAATGAGTGGCTAAGAAGGTATTTGGGAATCTAAAGGAAGAAATGTATAAAAGGAAAATATGGTGGTGGAATGCAAACATTCAAAGTTTAATTACCACGAAGAAGTGTCTTAATGATTGGTAAATAATAAGAATTAAAAATATTATGAAAGATATAAGCTCACTAAAAGAAAGTTGTGAGTAAAGTTAAGTTGAAGCGTATAACAATTTATACACTAGCTAGAGAATGAAAGAAGAATAAAAATTTATAAACTTGCCAAAATTAGATAAAAAAAAATTAGAGATCTCGACTAGATAAAGTGCATTAGAGATAAAGATCAAATAATCTTGATAAGAGAGAATAAAATAAAGAATTGATGACAAGAATACTTTAAAGATCTATTAAACATAAAATTTGTGAAGGAAGTAGATAAAAGGAGGAACCAAATCAAGGGATAAATAAATATCAGAACTGAGGTATATTATGTATTATCATAATTACGACAATAATTCAGCAAGGTTAAAATTCAAAAAAATTTGGTAAGTTCAAAAAATATTCAGAGAAAAAAAAAAAAAATAAATAAAAGAAGATTAAAATGTATCAAAAAATATTAAAAAATATTAAAAACCATAATTTATTGAAAAAATTCTAAATTATTTGTGAATTATTCGCGAATTTCGTGAATTTTTAAAAACAGATGAATTTTTTAAAATTCACCAATAATCCGTTATTAATTCACAAAACTTCAAATTCGCATAGAATTTGATAATTGCGTATTATAACCTACTTTTTTAAAAATTTCTTTGGTTGGGATTGTTCTTTTAAGGCAAAGAGCAGCCCACTTAAATGAGTAACTTTAATTGCTCTTTTAAATTTAAAGAGGCTCAAATTCAACTCTTTCACGCTCCAAAAAAGCTAAGAGCACCTACAACCAAACGCAGGCCCGTACCAACGTGTCTGCACCAAGGCAGAGAGCTTTGCCTCCAAAGAGTAATCCCAAACCCATCCTTAATGGGTTGGGGAAGACTAAAAAACGTGCTTACGCCAGAAATAAGAAAAAGAAAATTGGAGTAGGTGACGACTATTAACTGATAATGACCGAAGCTTCTAGATTGCTTATAGAAAAAGATAAGCTTTCTTTGAATGCCGTCGACTTTTCTCAACATGAATGGAAATTTCTATAGCAGTTTATAATTAAAGTAGTTATTCTGTATGCCTAGATAAAAGTATTCATCATGCACCAAATTTTTGTCATTCAAAACCTTGAAAACGGCCCTCACTTTTAGAATCTAAAATTCAGTTTGGACTGTGTTAAACAGTGGATAATTTTTTATAGATAATTTTACAGGCAGCTTATGTCGCACAATA
Source organism: Chloranthus sessilifolius (assembly GCA_021018995.1). Lineage (NCBI taxonomy): Eukaryota > Viridiplantae > Streptophyta > Magnoliopsida > Chloranthales > Chloranthaceae > Chloranthus > Chloranthus sessilifolius. The sequence continues at coordinate 116,645,360 of CM037584.1, forward strand.
TAATTGGCTGCATACATAGTGCGCCCCAAGTACTGCAGCCAATAATATTGTGCCACGTAAGTTATCTGTAAAATTGTCTATAAAAAACTATCCGCTATTTATAATTATTCTTTCAATTATAAGGAAATGACACGTGTAACATAGGCGGGTATCTATGACAAGTCTCCTCCATGCGCCGGAAATGATGCACCTCGTTCTGGACTATTAATTTAGGCTGGCTTTACTACGAGGTCACTTCATGTTAGAGCCACTTTACTTAAATAAAGGAAAAATGTTAGCTGCTTTGAGTTAATAGAGAACATTTTTTATACCAATATTTCACACAATGAATGTAGAGTTCATAGGTCTATAATCAGATGGTCAGATGTTGATTTCACGTGACACACATCCCAAAATGTGAACATGATCAGTGTATGATAAAACATAGTTCACATTCACTTTTAGTATGTGCGTCATGTGAAATCAACATCTGACCGTATGATAGGCCCATGATTTGTGCCTTGTGGAATCAATATCTGCTGTGTGGAATGTTAGGAAAAAAAAAGATCTCCATCGTCTAGTTTAAAGCAGAATGGATTTGGTGTGAATGTGACAGACTCACTCCCAATCTTTTCTCAACTTGGTAACTATTCCATAAAAATAAGCTGTTATATAATGGTATTGAGCAGCATCAAACACAATACCCCTCATCTCCATCCGTCAATAGCATGTGTATATCATGATCTGGATCCACAAATGAATCTGAATCTACTACTATTACGATGTTGCTTACCATTAGTAAGGTAAGTCTAATGGTTCAAATCTGCCCTATTGCTTTTGGATGGTCAATAAATAACAGCAGTCATTGCAATTTCTGCTGTTGTTTGGACGGTTAGGATCAAAATATAGTTACACCCATTGGCAGTACAGATGGTGGGCACCATAGAGTAATGCAATAGCCTGTTGTCAACATATAAGCTTAAATGAAGAATAGGAAGGAGAAGGCAAGTACCCTTTGAAATATGGATGCAATTATTTGTAAGTTGTTGGCAAAATATAGAGGTCTTTTAAGTCAACCCCCAGATAAATGAGGCATTGGAGGGTCATGAACTTGAAAAGCCTCGTCCTCCTTGAAAATATTTCTAAATGCCAAAGTAAGGTACTTCTAGAAAGCCTAAGCATATTTGAAGGGCACAAAAAAGTCTTTAAAGGCACTTCTAGAAGGGATAAGCATATTTGAAAAGGAAAAAAATAGAAAAAAGGGTCCAACTCTCAATGGACAGATATATAGTGCTCATCTTTTATCAATCCAAGTAGTTCAACTAGTGGCCTATCTTTTATCAATCCAAGTATTGACTTTGGTATCATCACCCTACATTTGACCTAATTTTGGAAAATTACTTTTAGTCTAACTTTGGCTAACTAAAATATAACTTTAACTGTCACGACTTGAAATTCTACCCTATCTCGAGGGCTTAGAATTTCAAGTTATGACCCGCGTATATCTCGGATATGCTAAGTAGACATATATCTAATCAGAGTTCTTGCTCAATCTGATTCCACGAAATCTGTGAAAGCCAACACATATAGATAGAATATAAAGTAGTCATAAATACTGAATAATTGCGATAAAATTCAAGTAAACCACCAATAAAAGATAAATAAAAGTCGGAGTCAAATCCGATAAAAGAAAATCATAGTGTCAACAATAAAATATAAAATCAACTAAATACCGAGTCCACAAATATTAATAGTCGGCGTTCGGATCAAAATCAGCACCGTGGTCCTCCTGATACACAGCGGTGTTGCTCTCCCAAGGCTCCTGATACTCAGCGTCCACGTGGTCAACGAAGTCAATGCTAATGGGGTCTGAATAGCCAGCGTCTACTCCACCAACGTAATCACCTGCAGCTGTTTAGATTTTCGTGGGACGAGTTTACTCAGTCACGTCAACTCAGTGGAATACACCACTGTGTATTGTAAGTGCGTCACGTGAGTGATAAATATAGTATAATAAAATATTTGAAAGATAATATAATCAAAACATGTGTATAATGTAAAACTCATATCATAACATTAATGCAGTACCATGATCTAAACACTCATATCCTAACGTACGTCACCATATCTCGTAGCATACCATATTTTATTATTCTCATGCATATGTCTGTATATCGCACAACTAATATACTCATAAATCCTAAACGACCTGTGTCAGGGTCGCGGCTCGAGCTACCATATGAGGGTCACTATAGTATCATACCACCATATCATAATCTATCTAATCGCCCTCCTTATCCTCCTCATACTCCCCACCCAACCTAATGGGGAGACATAATGGCCAAACATAACTCATAAACAGACACAGATTTATACTCATAATCTCTCCCAGAGATCCGTCTTGGCTGAAAGGCATTGTTGCTCTTACGATGGCTACGTAAGGAACGACACGTACAGAGACTTAAGTTCTTAATCTTTTACTGGCCTATACAGCGGTATCTTATTATCGTACTCATAACATATCTTATCTCATACTCATACTCGTATCATACTCTTATAACTTAATTCTAAGATGAGTAATAATGGGATAATCTCATATCATAACTTATATCTTATCCTCTTATATTAAAACTCAGGGTGATAGGGTCACCATATATGTCACCTTATATAAGGTTATACTAAATTCACACTTACCCTACTTGTCATAATGTCTCATACCACCATGAGTTGTAAAGTATATAAATACGATGTATTTCTCACTTCGATACCATCTTGACGAATCATCACGCCCAAACGTAGGCATGATCTCATACACTCGCGTACATATGACCTAACGTGTCCATAACTCATATATCATGATAAAGATGGAAGCATAGCACTATCATACACGCATCATAGATTTATATTTAAATTCTATTATGTTTATACATATATATATATATATATATATATATATATATATATATATATACATATTTACATAACACACTCATACAAATATAGAATATGATAGTTATTAGGGTGATTTTAATAACGTGAAAGTCGAGTTTGATTTTCACGAGGGCATCGAATTTCTAACAGTCGTGTTATCGAAGAGATTGCGTTGATGCGATAAAAGTGATATATATATTCTCATAATTGGATAATTAAATTAAATGATATCTACAATTACTAAGTTATAATTTATTATGACCATCAATCAAAAGACCTTAAGTAAGATATAATATAAAAAAAATTTGGCCATGAAAATTAGAAAATAACACTAAATTTGTACAGCTTTAGGTCATTCAAAATTGAACCCAACTTGCTTCTCTAATTTGACCCCTAAAACGTTAGATTCGTGAAATGACTATTTCGTATAAAGTTGTAAATCTTACTATCTTCTTTCCAATGCCAAAAGAATCGTGTAATCCGAGGTCGGAGTAAAAAGTTATAGTCAAAATACCGAGACTAGCATATAGATGGTCGCGAGCTCGGGTTCGTGGCCGCAAATTCAGGTTCGTAGCCGCGAGTTTGGACCCAAAACTTTAAGATGGTGCAATCTATTATTCTTTTAAATAAAACAAGAACATAGTTTAGTTTTAGAGCTTAATTAATTTTAAATAAATAATAATATGAATTTGCAACAATAATATATTCATTATAGTTTTAGTACAATGATAAATTTTTAATTATATAGATATATCAAATTCATAGTATCTTAGGATTTAATTAGTTTTATTTATTTTCTTCTCTATATTCGAGATGTCATTAATGGGGTTAGATAAACAAGAATATGATTTAAATTTTAGTGTTTAATTAGTTTTAGATAAATAAGAATATAAAATCACAGTTTTAATAAAAGAGTAAATTCTAACTATATAGATTTACAATTAAATAATATCAATAGGGTATTCCAAATAAGTCAATCTGTTAGATTTACAAATATTAGAGTTTAATTAATTTTACAGATTTAAAAGAGGATAAAATATTAAATATGAATATCTAATAGAAAAGTACAATATTAAATAGTCAAACAAATGGATTGTTTAAAAACAGAAATAAAATATAAACCCGACTTACAAATTATACAATTTTAATAGAAAAAATATCAAATATATAGATTTATCATATTTAAAGATATTCATATTTAATTAGTATGTAGATTTAAGAGGAAGTAGACATATTAAATATGTAGACCTAATAGAAGGTAAAATATTAATAGCCTAAACAAATAGATTGTTTGAAAAGAAAAGAGAAATAACATATAAACCGACCTACAAAATATAAAACTTTTAAGGGAAAATATAATATTAAACATATAGGTCTATTAATTTATGAGATATTAGGGTTTAAATAAGATTTTTAAACCTGTTGATGTGCGATCAAATGCATTCTATGCGACGAAATCTGAGAAAATAAGATGGATTGATGGGTACCTGCTTCTTGAAGCGTGAATGGTAGATCAACGGTGATTCGGGTTGAAAAAGTCGATGCCCAAGGCATCGGTTCGTCTAAGTCTTGGGAGAGAATAATTTCTGATTATAGAGAGTAGGGAGACTTTAAAGTTTTATTTATAATGGTAGAAAGTTTTAGGTTAATTCTAATTAAGACTTTCGTAAGGGATTTAATAAAGTTTTATTTACAATAGTAGAAAGTTTTAGGTTAATTCTAAAGAATTCATACGCGACTTGAATAGCTTGAGAAAATATTTTATTCCAGCGTTTTGTGTAAGTATCGAAGCAATTGATGTTTCTCTCCCAAAATTATAGTTATACCCTTTTAACTTATTTCATCACTTAAAGCGGGCGTAACTTTTCTATTCTTGTCGAAAATTAAAAAATTACATATTGTTGGAATCGTATCAATGAGCACTTCGCAATGAGTCTAATATTGATATAGAAAAAAAAATCAAAACTTTCCTAAAAAATAGTGGGTTCCTGTGTGGAGCTTTAGCACCGTACACGATATGATATATCATCTAACACTGTTCAAATAAATTTCAAAAATTCGGGTTGTTACATTCTCTCCCCCTTATAATATTTACGTCCTCGAAAATTATGTACATGAGGCGATGAGCTTGGGATACTTCTTCATAATCTTAGCTTTTCATCAAAAGTCAACGATTCAACATTAATAAAAATCAGGGTCGTTACACTAACAATGCATCATTAGGTTAAATGTAATCCAGCGAAAGCAACTACCGAAACCTAGGTTACATTTTGGTCAAAGTTTGACTAAAATTCAAGCATTGACTATCTAAAAAATCGCAGTAATATACAACTAGGTTGAAATAGAACTCAGAGATGATCAATTATAATATAAACCCTTATAAGAGCACAAGTTCGTAGAACTAGGGTAAATACTAGCGTGTCAAACCTCAGGAATTGGTTGTAATCAAATACCTAAATCTATACTATTCTTCTAATTAATTAAGAGAATTGAATTGAATGCAAACTAAATTAAACGCAATAATGAAAAACTAAGAAAAAATATCAAGTAGATGAGAGTAGGATTTTAGAATCGATCGCTACCTTTGTAATTTAATTTCCTACATTAAAAACGCGATAGCAGGCACAGTGAAAATTCATCTTGGGCACTATGAGTAAAAAGGCTGTTAAAGAAAGAAAAAAGAGAAAAAAGAAGAAAAGAAAATATCATCAGTTACTCCTTCAGATCACATTTTTGGGCTATCTAGTCTTCATTTGGGCCGCTCATATTAGCTCAAATCGGGTCCTAATCAGGTATATCTTCATACTATACCTCCATGCATGACCAGAGGTAAGGATAAAAGGTTAACTCAATCTAAAGGGATGGACGTTCCAACCTCGATAAAATTATGGACCTTGCTCAGGCCTAACCGCATGAACGAGTTCGACTATGCTCAAAATGAGACCCGTTAACTCCTTTCACGTTTAACGCATCAAACCAAAAAAATATATAGAAAAGAAAAATGTGTATATATCAAAAAAATAAAAAGTTCCCTTTTCATTTCATTTTTGTATTTTGCTTGTACCGCATCACAAAATAATAATTTGTGTGGCGCTAAGCTTTCAGCCTTTACACTTTTGAAAAAGAAATAAAATTAAATTAAAAAAAAAAGGCATATAACCCAAAAATCAAAAATATAATCTGTTAGGGGTTTTTACCCCTCTCCTTTTGTGTTTGATCTGTTTTTAAAGTATGTACATGTCAAGTTAACAAGGCACGGATCCTGCAGAGAAGCGCGTTTCCATGAGCATTGCAGTCACTCATCCATCAACCGATAAGGCCTTCATAGCACTTTCAAGAAGCATCTAAACGAGCGCTCTCGCATTCCAAAGTCGCAGCTTGTTCTTACTCTTTTCAAAGCGCTCATACAAAAAAAGAGAAGAAGAAAAGGAAAAGGAAAAGGAAAAGAAAAAAAATAAAAAAATAAAATGGTAAGTTACACACATCTCAAAATGCGGTTCGACATCAATATCGTTCCACCAGGTCGTTGTGCTAAATTAAAAGTTCGAGATCGATAAGTTCACTCAAAATCCTCGAACCCTACCTCGGTAGGGGAACTCGTGCCAATCAAAGTGGGGGCAATCAATGCATCATGAGATTGGGCACAAGCCGACATTTCTTTGCTCTGGTCAATCTAACTTTTTTTGGATTCATATGAACTTAAGCGTCTTAACTTTCAATTCGTCACAAGCTATTCTGGAGGAGTAGATTCTTGGTCTACGCTGCTCGGGCGTGCGCCCTACCTCTGTTATCGAGAGGATTGATCGTTAGTTAAGATCAATCTATCAAAAATAAAATTACATATCGAACAACTATATTCAAAAATAGATGTAGAATGAATATTTATCCGTGATTAAAACCTACATGATATCCCTGTAAAGTGTATATCATGCGTCTGGGCATCTGTTGAATGGTCGTTTGTTCCTGTAAATTGTACCCAGTCATGGGTCAGGACTTGCATCGCCTTGTTATTTATTGCCCCTAATGGATCCATATTTATTTACAGTGTTGATCTGTTTGTAATATTAGCTTCAAAAGTAGCACATACTTCCAAAAAGCGGTGCGACATCAATATTCGCTTCGCTCGAGTAGTCGCTCAAAGATTTCGAACCCACCTCGCATAGGGGCACCCGTGCCAATCAAAATGGGGCAATCAATGCCTCATGAGATTGGGCACAAACCGTTAGATCTTCGCGTTATTGCTTTATGTCAATCTTTAAGTATGGGTCGATCACCTCCTGCTCGCGGAGCTATTTTGTTCAAAATGAAACTCGAACATCATACATCATCATTCATACCAATACTCGGTAATGTCACTCTCCATATTTTTCCTTTTTTGGATGTTTAAGGTCCGCTTTGAATACAGCGGACCTAATCATAGTGTTTGCCTTGGGCCTCTTCGGATGTCTTTTTATTTGATACACAATCATTAGTAACCGGATATCAAAAACGAGCATTTGTAGACACCCAAATTTGGCCCAAGGCTCGACTCACCAATACTTTGAGAGCGGCATACTCTGAGCTTGCGAAAGCACCTCCCAAACCCTTAGAACTTAACCCTAACCCTTAGAACCCTTTCCGGACCTGATTCGGATCAACTAGAGCAGCGGATAGAAAGAAGAATGTCAAAGTTTATATAGATATCTATTGAGGCTGAGGCTTATACCATTAGAAATTAGAGGTTCCCAGCTTTCCAACGAGCCAAGAATCGCCTGATTTCGAGTTGTACATCAAAGTTTGGGGTATGTTTTGTTAGGACTGGACTGTAATGCCCCTCCAAACTTTAAGTTTCACTCTTTTGTCATTTGAACCATCACCCTATCATCTACCATTAAACCCAATTGACACCTCTCCAAGCCCTCAAAAACCTAGAAAATCTTAGATTTGTCATTACCTAATTGATTACCCAATAAGCACCTTAACCCCTCCTAGCTACATCCAACTCTATAAATAGAGAGCCCCCCCCCCCCCCCCCCCCTGTTGAAGACTTGAAATTTTTTCAAAAAAGAGATAAAACTCTAGAGAATTCCCTCCTCATTTTCAAGCCTTAAATCCTCCCAAGCTTTAGAACCTAAGTTCATCCTTCACACTACATCTTCCACCATCAATCACTCATAGCTTTAGCAAGAACAAAGCCTTAACTCATTTCTCATACCATCATTCCTAATCATCCTCTTCTCAAGCCTTAGATAGTTAGAACCTTTTTCTATCCCTTTGTGTTATCGGAAGCTCACTGGAGTTAGCATCAACACAGTTATTCGACAACGGTGCTACAAGGGCCCGAGAGCTCTAGCTCTCCCCTCTATTCTTCTAACTTCTTTTGTTTTTCCTCTATCCTATAATTTGAGCTAGTACGTACTGAAATTTTGGTGATTGCGGGGGACTCAAATAGGATCAGAGTACCTTCAGGCAAGGGGAAGTGATCATTCAATTATTATATATTTTTTTATACTTGGTCATAGTAGAGACCACTTGCGATCAGGTTAATCGGGTGCCTAACTCCTTCCCCATTAATAACCGAAGTCCTTACCCAAGAGGCTTTGGCATTGACCGGTGACTCGGAGTCATATCTCGCACTTCGGTGTACACGATATTGATTTTGGATATCCTACGATACCAAAAGCTTCGGGTGGCGATTTCATTTTCGAGCGCATCGTCGCAACGAATCGATGAGATCCACGATTACACATTGGTATTGTCTTCACCACTCTTGTTGGTGCTGTTCCGCAACTCTTACATCTATATGAGTGCACTCGTCTATTGTCGAGATTGTCTCGGTCGTATGACCTTATCAAAATAAAAGAAAGCACAGCTTCTAATGTAAAAGCTCAATAACCCACTGAATATTGATACAACATAAGTAGAAATAGTCAACAAATCGACAATCTATAAAAAAAATTAAAAAAATACCATAATAATGGTCCATCATGAGAAGATACAATAAAATGTATTTTCATGACACAATCCCAACATTGGCCTGACCCAAACTTGGCTTATCTTGTGGTGGTACATTTGTCATTATCTTGTGCATAGTTACAAAAATCGCAGATTTTTTTTAAAATTTGCCAATAATTAATTCACGAATTTAAGATCCCCTAAATTATTCGCGAATTTTTTGAAAATTCACCTAATCCCAAAAATTCGTGAATTATTCCCGAATAATTCCCGATTTTTTCAAAAATGTTGTGATGTACTAAATTTTTTACTTTTTTTTTTATAATTTTAAATCTTTTTATTTTTATTTTTATTTTAAAAAAGTTCCCACTGTTTTTTCCTCCAAATATTTCCTTGAACTTTCCGGATTTGCCGGATTTTTCCGAATTTTAACCTCACCGACGCAAACTATTGCCGAACCCCGATTTGGTGATTGATCTTGTAGACAGTGCTATATGGAGGACAAATTTTTTGTAAACAAAGTGTAAGCGGCTGATATGGCGCTATGCAATTGGCTGCAAGTGCAGTGAGACTCAATTAATACAGGTCGGTACAGCCGGTCATGTTGCACCACATCAACCTCCTTCAATTTGTCCTAAACAAATGTCCTACATTTATAATTTTACTTATCGTTGTCTGCACGCACATCATTAAAAAACAGACAATTGAACCATCCAGATTGGTTGGTAAGAAACCCTTCAAAGCCACAGATAAACGGCATGAGCAAGTTCTTCAATTAAATCGAAATAAAAAAAAATTTGATATTTATTTTTGATTATTTTTTTTAATCCAATGTTTAGAACCTTCTTATAAATACATTATATGAAGGAAATTTCTCCATAAGTCTTAACTCCCATGATCCAAAGTGACCTTAGTTTTGTGCCGTTTGTCTAAGACATAGGATGCAAAACAGGTTGGGTTCGGAACAGATTTAGGGTTAACCTATTACCTAAGCCTCAGGTGTTGACCACTTCCCTGAACTGAATCTGATCTACCTGTTAACCTCTAAACCTTGACTTGAACCCAAAAACGAAAGGTTAAAATATCATGACTTGGCCTAATTTGAACCCAACGTATTATTTGGACCTGGACCTAGGCTCGAACCTGCAACGAACATGAAACCAACCAGCGACTATAACCTAATTGTACTCTCCACTTTTGGACCTGACCTGGACCGGTTAATAAATATAATGTGTATGTATATCTTGTTAGCTTTGATACCACTTGTTAGGAATTCTATCCACTCTACGAACTCCCTATCGCGATGAATGCGAAAAAATAAGAAGATTCAGGCAAAAATTAATCACACGCACAACACAAAGATTTACGTGATTCCCCCAATCGAGGGCTACGTCCACGGGAGTATATGCACTATTTTTATTGAATGTTTACAACACACACACTCTTCTCTCTAGTGCAAACTCAATCAAGATCTAACATGATCTTCAACAAACAAATCTGCGGTTAAACCAAGGACGCGGTCCTTCAAATAATAGAGAAGAGATCTGCCGGAATACAGTCACGATTCTGACACAAGAACGGCTTCAATCGGATCTTCAATCCCCAAGCTATTCTTCAATATTTTTTCTCTCAAAGTATTCTCACAGATTTTTCACATGAAACTTTCACCAAACTCTCTCTTAATCCCTAAAGAAGACTTTCTCCCAATAGGCTCCAAGCTCTATTTTGGATACGTATCTCTCAAATCTCCTAAGAGTTGCAAGTATTCAAAACACTTCCAATAATAGTCTCCTAATAACTTAGGAAACCTTGGCTAAAGTGAACTTCTCGAAATTAGCCACTTAAAGTAAACTTACGGATCTGCATTCGCCCATCAGCCAATCGATTGACTTTTCAGCGTCAATCGATTGACATCGGTGGTTGGGATTAAACCTCATTCAATAATCTCCACCAAGGTTTCATCCCCAACCACGGCACTGCCCCAACGGGCATCAGCATCTTCGACAAGTGTTAATCAAGTTTAGGCAATGCCTAAACTTATTTTGCGTAACCAGCTTGGTCAACATGTCCGCTGCGTTCTCTTTTATATCGATCTTCTCAACCGATATTTCCCCATCTTCTATCATATCCCTGATAAAATGGTACCGAACATCTATATGTTTTGTTCTAGCATGAAAGACCTGGTTCTTTGTTAGGTGAATGACACTCTGACTGTCACAGAAGATATCGGTGCTCTCATCAACCTCACCAAATTCACTGACCAAACCTTTAAGCCATGAGGCTTCCTTAGCCGCCTCTGTAGCCGCTATATACTCGGCCTCTGTAGTTGACAACGCAACTATCCTTTGAATCATAGACTTCCAACTGATCGCTCCACCTGCCAAGACGAACACGTATCCCGTGGTAGACCTTCTTTTATCAAGATCACCAGCATAGTCGGAATCGACATACCCATAGAGATCCAACTTGCTTGTATCTCCACCTTCAAACATCAAACCATGTTCAGCTGTACCTTTCAGATATCTTAATATCCATTTCACTGCAAGCCAATGTTCCTTACCCGAAATCGACATATACTTGCAAACCACACTCAAGGTCTGTGCTATATCTGGACGTGTACTCACCATGGCATACATCAAACTCCCAACGACATTTGTATACGAAATATTTTTCATATATTCCCTTTCTTCATGTGTGGATGAACTTATCTTCTTTGTGAGTTTAAAATGCTCTGCTAGAGGAGTTGATACAGGCTTGACATCACTCATATTATATTTTTCAAGGAGCTTTTGGATAAAGTTCCTTTGAGTTAGCCAAAGCCTCTTCTTCTCACGATCTCTCGTGATTTTCATACCTAGGATCTTATTTGTGGAACCAAGATCCTTCATCTCAAACTTCTGGCTCAATGATTGTTTCAGCTTGTTGATTTCAACCTTGCTTCTTGCTGCTATCAGTATATCATCTACATAGAGAATTAGGAAGATTCTCTCCCCTTTACCATACTCTTTCCAGTAGACACAATAATCATACTGTCCCCTGTAATACCCTATGCCAAGCATATATGAATCAAACTTTCTGTACCACTGTTTGGGTGTTTGCTTGAGACCATACAAGGATTTCTTCAATCTGCAGACGTGTGATTCTGACCCTTTTGCTTCAAATGCTTCTGGCTGTCTCATATAAATTTTTTCCTGAAGATCTCCATGGAGAAAAGCTGTTTTCACATCCATCTGTTCTAGTTCGAGATCTTTCTGAGAAACTACTGCCAACAACGTGCGAATCGATGTGTGTTTCGCAACTGGAGAGAATATCTTAGTATAATCGATACCCTCTTTATGAGAAAACCCCTTTGTACTAGCCTTGCCTTAAACTTTGGAGTTTCACTCTTGTCACCTTCTTTCTTTTGAAAGACCCATTTACAACCGATGGCTCTCTTCCCTTTAGGATGTTTCATGAGATCCCAAGTCTCATTCTTCAAAAGTGACTGTCATTCTTCTTTCATAGCTAACTGCCACTTTACTGTATGTGTATCCAACCGAGCTTCTGAAAGTGTGCTTGGTTCCCCATTCTCTGTGATAAGTGCAAGTGTTAAAGGAATCATCTCCTTAAACATTTCAGGATGTTTCTTCATCCTCTCTAATCTTCTCAAGGTAGTCTGAACCGGTACCTGGGACTGCAAGTCTTGAGAAATTGTGTAATCTTCATTATCTTTCTCATCTTGCTCATGCCTTTCAACATCAACTTGTACCTGAGGTTCACCAAATGATTGAGGTTTGTCTTCCGCCTTTTTTATCAGAAACTCATCTTCGTTGAAAGTAACATCTCTTTCAACTATCACTTTGTAAGATTGTGTATCCCACAAGCGATAACCCTTGACTCCTTCACCATAGCCAATCAAGACACACTTTTTGGATTTTGGATCTAACTTGGATCGTTCACTTCCCTGAAGTAATGCATAAGCCGCACATCCAAACACCCTCAAGTGAGAGTAGCTCCCATGTCTTCCATACCAAACCTCATCTGCAGTTTTCGAGTTCAATGCCACTGAAGGTGACCGATTGACCAAGTAACATGTCGTGTTCACTGCCTCTGCCCAAAACCCATGACTCAAGCCGGAATGGTTCAACATACACCGCGCTTTTTCCAATAGTGTTCTGTTCATCCTCTCTGCTACACCATTTTGCTGAGGATTTTCAGGAACTGTTAAGTGCCTAACAATCCCTTGATTTTCACAGTAAGCCTTGAACTCTGATGACAAGTATTCCCCACCATTATCTGATATGAGAATCTTCACCTTTCTATCCGCTTTCCATTGCTTTAACCATACTCGCCCGATTTATTTTTAATCGGATACACCCAAACTTTTTGGAGTAGTAATCTATAAATGATACAAAGTAGTTGGCTCCACCTACCGAAGTGACTTTAGCCGGTCCCCATGCATCTGAATGTATGTAATCAATCAGCCCCTTCGAAGTGTGTTTTCCAGTAGAGAAACTGACTTTCTTCTGTTTTCCAAAGATACAATCTTCACAAAAATTCAGTTTACAAGTTTGAATTCTAGAAATCGCCTTATTCTTTATGACCTCTGTCAGCCCACGTTCACTCATGTGACCAAGCCTTTTGTGCCACAAATCTGAGAGATCCTTAGAATCTTTTGTAGCCGTAACACCACTGCTGCTGATTGTATTGCCTACTAAAGTATACAGATTCCCCATCTTTTCACCTTTCATCAAGGTCATAGCACCACGGACAACCTTTAGTTTACCGGATTCTAAAATGACTTGACATCCTATCTCATCCAATGCCCCCAACGAGATCAAATTTTTCTTCAGATCAGGCACATGCGTAACCTCAGTAATAGTGCGAACACAACCATCAAACATCTTGATTCTGATCGAACCGATACCCACTGCTTCACATACACTGTCATTCCCCATCAAAATCGTCCCACCATTGGCTACCTTATACTGGTCAAACTAATCCCTGTACGGACACATGTGATACGACGCCCCTGAATCTAGGATCCATCTATCATCAAACTGACTGGAGCTTAACAATGCACACAATAGGTCTTCACCGGAATCTGACTTAGCAATACTAGCCTGTTGCGAAGTCCCTTCATCACCCTTATTATTATTCAATCTCTGCTTGCAATATTTGCGAATCTGTCTAGATTGCTTACAGAAGTAACAGATAATATTCTTTCTGTTACCCCTAGATTTTGACTTGCTGTTTCCTCTCGTTGATTTATTATCTCCTCTGAATTTCTCTTTTGCGATAATGGTTTCGACCCCTTTCTCTTAAGAGACTAATCCCTTCGGAGTTAGATTCAGGCTATTTTTTCAATTCGTCAGAAAGAAGTGCATCAGTCACTTCTTCGACGACAATAGTATCTTTATCATAAATTAATGTGGTAACAAAGTGCTCATAAGATGATGGCAATGAGGTGAGCAAGAGAAGTCCGAGATCTTCATACGAGTACCAGCCTTCATACGAAGGGTGTAGAGTTGCTTCTTCGTGAAGAGTCGGTTGGACAACGACTTTGTCATGTAGAGAGATTCCATCTTCTTCCACAGATCCACGGTCATCTTCTTGTGAAGAACATTGTATAGAACTTCATCGGACAAGCACAATCGGATAGTGCTTACAGCCCTCTTATCAATAAAGTTCCACTCTTCATCGGACATCTCTGCCTTCTTCCCCATCTCTTTTCCAAGTAGGGCGTCATTAATGCTTTATTGGACAAGGAGATCGGTGACCTTGACTTGCCACAAAGCGAAGTTATTCTTCCCAGAAAACTTCTCCACCTCAAATCGTGCATTCGAGACCTTCATCGCCATTGTAGCATACACCTCGCTCTGATACCACTTGTTAGCTTTGATACCACTTGTTAGGAATTCTACCCACTCTACGAACTCCCTATCGCGATGAATACGAAAAAATAAGAAGATTCAGGCAAAAATTAATCACACGCACAACACAAAGATTTACGTGGTTCACCCAATCGAGGGCTACGTCCACGGGAGTATATGCACTATTTTTATTGAATGTTTACAACATACACACTCTTCTCTCTAGTGTAAACTCAATCAAGATCTAACACGATCTTCAACAACAAATCTGCGGTTAAACCAAGGACGCGATCCTTCAAACAATAGAGAAGAGATCTGTCGGAATACAGTCACGATTCCGACACAAGAACGGCTTCAATCGGATTTTCAATCCCCAAGCTATTCTTCAATACTTTTTCTCTCAAAGTATTCTCACAGATTTCTCACATGAAACTTTCACCAAACTCTCTTAATCCCTAGAGAAGACTTTCTCCCAATAGGCTCCAAGCTCTATTTTGGATACGTATCTCTCAAATCTCCTAAGAGTTGCAAGTATTCAAAACATTTCCGATAATAGTCTCCTAATAACTTAGGAAACATTGGCTAAAGTGAACTTCCCGAAATTAGCCACTTAAAGTAAACTTATGGATCTTCATCCGCCCATCAGTCAATCGATTGACTTTCCAACCTCAATCGATTGACACCGGTCAACTGTCAATCGATTGACTTTTTAGCGTCAATCGATTGACATCGGTGGTTGGGATTAAACCTTATTCAACATATCTTATATCAAATAGGTACTGTAGGTCGGGTTCGGGTTGAGATGAGGCTAGTTTGTACCTAACCTGTTTATGTAAAGGTTTAGATTTTGAATCTGATCCGACTCAACAGGTTAAGGTTTTTAAACGCAGGCCCTACCTCTAGCAGGTTGGGTCTACAAATATGTCAAGTTGACTTGACCCTTTCATCACTATCATTATCATTATCATCATCATCACAGCCTTATATCTCGATCGTTTGCACCCCACCCTAAGATTTTATTGTGAATCTTGATCAAAATTGTAAGTTTAAATAATTTATTGCCACGGGCCACTTTTGTCACACAAAATCAACAACAAAGGGAGAACGATTCGATGCTTCCTTGATACACTAACACCTAATAAGTTCATATATGATTATCACCCAAGGCCGAGTGCCTAATCTAGCTATTTAGAGTACCTTTAATTAAATCCACACAACGAATCTTTCAGCTCACCCACGTTGAATAACATTGACTGCGTTGAATAAGATGATTGGGATCGTTTAAGCTCCCAATCTTTCACAAGATGAATCTTCAGATTATGGGCATACCATCAAACGGTCAGTGGTTTATTTTCACATGGCACAGATCTCAAAAAAGTGACTTAACATCACGTGTAGGCTCAAAATTAATTTTAAGCTCATTTTTTTGGGTGTATACAATATGAAATAAAAAAGTGACCGTCTGATGGTACGCCCATAATCTCAACATCCATCGCGTGAAATATTGGGATGATAAACAATCTTCATCATCTAATTCAGTGCAATCAATGTATTTCAGCGTGGGTGAATTCAAAGATTCGGCGGGTGGATTTAAAGGTAGTCAATCTACTTTTGTACACACTCGTTCTAGTTATCTAAACAAAGAAACAATTCCATTAAATACATCAATTTTTATTTTCCGACCAAAGATAAAAATAGGGATAGCTATATTTACATTTGAAGATTCTTTCCGTGCAATTGGTGATTCCACCATAACACCATTCAATTCCACCGTAACACCATTCCCTTGAATCAGATGATGGAGATTGTTTTCATCCAAATCTTTCACAAAATATATCTTGAGATCATGACCCACCTATCATATGGTCAGAAGCTGATACCACGTGAGACACATCCCCAAAAGTTATCCAAGAACCATTCTCATGATTCACTTTGATCACGGATGTGTGGTACGTGGAGCATGGATCAAAATCTCGGTTTCGTTCATGACTTGAACCGTAAATTGGTTAAAATTTCGGTAAATTTTGGATTTTTTTGAAAATATGCTCTGAACTTTACTGAACTTTGCCAAACTTTATTTTATTAATTTTTTAAAACTCTTTAACATTGTTAGAATGGATATTTATACTAGTGAAGCTAATTTTCGATCACACAATGGATCTTGAGCTCATGCAAAACATATCAGACGGTCATATTTTGATTTCACATTGAATAATTCTCAAAAGTGGCCCGAGAACCCTTCTCATGATACACTCATGATCATGGTCATTTTGGGGATGTATGCCACGTGGAATCAACATCTGACCGTCTGCTAATTGGGCTATGATCTCAAGATCTACTGTGTGAAATATTGTGTACCCAAAAAGCTAGTTTTAGACAACTCCGACGAGATTTGGCGAAAACCGACTTCACACGTTGAACCACGCAAAGTTTCGACACCTAAATTAATTTTTTGAAGAAAATCCGATAAAATTCAGCGAGGTGTGGGCGTAATCCGGTAAGAATATGGCTCGTTTCTAGAAGAGGAAGAGAAGGTGGTGCATTTTGCAAAAAATTTGCTTTATATACCCCTTAAAATTGGGTTACCCTTAAAGAAGCCCAAAAACTGCTTAGAAAATGGGTTGCTTGTAAAAATTTGGGTTTTATACCCCTTTAAAACACGTAAAAGAAATAAAAAATCCTTTAGAAAATTGATTGCTCGTAAAAATTTGAGTTTTATACCCCTTCAAAAGGCCTAAAAAAAATGAATAGCGGAATTATCAGCCGATAATTTTAAACTATCGGCCGGTAATTTTAAAATTCGACTGATAATTTGAAAATTTCAAAGGGGGGCGGTTTTTTGCATTTTTCCGGTTTGGTTTTGATCGAAACCAAGATGTGAAATTTCAGCCGAGATTTTGATCCATGACGTGGAATTAATACTTTACTGTCTAATTGGTGGGCCACGACCTCTAGACCTCTAGATCTATTGTGTGAAAGATTTGAGACAAAATTCAAAACAGTCAACCGTGTTAACAATGGAGACATCAGTTGCACGGAAGAATCTTCGGCTGTAAATATTGCTAAGTAAAAAACAATTTAATTTCTAGTCAAACTTTGCCACCTAAATTAATGAAGAAACCGGAAAAAAACCCCGATTTTCAAACTTCTCTGCTCTAATTCTCAAACAAGACCCGAAAATTTCAAACTCCTCTACTTTAAATTCTCAGTTCTCAAACAAGACCGTCATTTCTCTCTCTCTCTCTCTCTCTCTCTCTCTCTCTCAATGGCTTTGATCGTGTTCATGGCTATTATAGCATTCTTTTTCAATCCAAGTTCAGCCATAGACATAAGCCTTCCTCCTAGTCTACCTCCTTTTTCAGGTACTCAAACCTTCTTTGTTTGTGTAAAATTTACGAAAGAGTTATAATAGCCTCTTTTTCTTTTTGGTTTTCTGTTCTTTATTCTTCCTGATTTGATTTTATTTGGGACAGATCAAGTATGTAATATAGTTAACTGCGGGAGGGGAGATTGCAGGGTGTCTTTGAACCAGCCATTTGGTTATGTGTGCGAATGCAGTCCTGGGTGGAAGCACTTGCAAAATAACGACACTGATGAAGACTTACGGTTTCTACCCTGCGTGGTTCCCGACTGTAAGCTTTTCTATTATTATTATTATTATTATTACTACGACCTAATAAGATTAAAGGGTCATTTGAGTTGTAGAGTTTCAACTCTATACTCAAATATAAGTCACGTTTTCTCTAGTTACACGACATCGTCTAAGGGTCATCAAGCCGTCCCTCTTGAGTTTTAGAAAAACAAAATTAAAAATTAATTTTTCGCCCTTTGTTTCACTCACTCAAAAAGTTTGTCCTTAAAATTTTTTAAAATTTAATAACAAAAATTGAAAATTAATTGTTTAGCCCTTCCTTTCACAAGTTAAAGATATGATTTTTTTCACCCAAAAAATTTGTATTTAAAAAATTTTAAACTTTAATCACAAAACCAACAGTCTAAACATATTTTTAGATTTTATTTTGGGTGATCGTTGACCGACCCCATGCCTCTTACTATGGCACCTGATTATTGGATGGTCGTGCCACGCAACAACCGCTCAAATGTAGGCTTCAAGTCTATAACTCAACGGGGGCCTCGCTGTCCTACTTAATATTATTATTAATGGGTGACACATGCTATGCGCGTGTACAAAGAGTAGCCGTGATAATCTTCTTTCATATTATAATTGTAATGAAGATAACGTTTAGCTTAATATTAATAAAAAAATAAAAAAGAGACATGGGAATATGAGTTGGGATGCATGGTGGATCCATCCAAACGGGTCTCAGGAAATTGAATGCTAAGGGATATCTTTGAACTTTTAAGTCGGAAATAAGCGTAAAACTTGTATTTTATATTTCGACCATTAGGTTACTTCCAAACAACGGAAAACTATGAAAAATATTATCTGAATCTAAGTATTCCTCTCTTTTCCCCATATCCAAACAAACCCTTAATTTTATTTTTTTTAGATCACATGCTAGGTGGCCCATGATCCGAAAATGGGTGTTATTTTCGGATCACCTGTCACGTGATACATAATCCGAGAATAGAATGTACAGATTCATCTATGTATTCCAACTCATATGCCCTTTTTCCTAAAAAAAATCGTTTACTTAGTGCTTATGTAGCAAATTCTAAATAACTACATTAGCCATTAACTTATGCACTTCAAATTTTCAAATCATAGGAGATTTTGGTCATTTAGAGGTTTCATTTAACATGAGAGCACTTTTTCTTTGTCCTGTTGCTACAAATAAACTGCCACGATTAGTCTTGTCGCTATAAAAAATTGTCTTAATAGCAAATGGCAATGACATACCTTATGCTTGTAGTGCAAGCACTCTTATTATTTTTGCAATCTCCTTAGAAAGCACTATTTTTCTATTATTGTGATTTAAGAGGCTGTGCTAAAAAGAAGAGTTAGGCTATAATAATAGGTCCTCATGTGCATTAAAGCAGTCCACACATTTGTGTAGTATGCACGAACTTCCATGCATTAAAAGTCCGTGCGCATCATTCAGTCACACAAATGTGTAGACTGTCCTATTCACTCATGATGGGTGAACGCTCATAACTCAAAGAATGATGCCACTTTTAAAAGGGCAAAATTGCAAAAGTTGGAATATGTTCATTGAAAGAAAAGCCGTTGGTATTGGACCGACAAGTCCTTATAACTAACATGGGGCCCAATGAAATCCCCTTATTAAGTATTAGGTGCACTACAAAATTAAGGTGTTTTAGTGGCACTTGCTGTTAAGGCAGATTTTTGTAATGGCATAACTAATAGCGGCAGTGTTTTATAGCGACAAGATTAATAATAGCACTTTTTTGTTAAAAAGTTGTCGGTAATAGTCTTATTTTTTGTAGTGGTGGCATATGCATAAGCTGGTGATAGTGGATATCTCAATGATTTGGTATTAGGCGGATGGGTCCTTTTCCTTTCTTAGTTAAAGGTTAAAATCAAATATAAAGCAACTTTTCTTACAAAAGGGTGGTTACTATCTTAAATTTATGGGAAATTTTCTAAATCCTCCCTTCTCTAAACTTATTTTTCTAAACCTTCTTAAGCTTTTTCAAATATCTTATGGCCATACTTGAAATTCATATATTTGCATACCCCTAAATCCTATATATAGCTTAGAATGAAAAATGTCTTGTCACTTGTTCGTTTTTAAACCTAACTTTTTTGTCGGACAAGCTTGAAATAAAAATTGTGTCGAGAAAGATGATCATGATGGGAAAGATGATAATGGTGGATAAAAAAAAATTCCAAACATAATGGTACATTTTGGTGAAGAGCACACTATACTTTGATTGCTTTCAACTTGGCAATAATAATAAGAGGGTAATGTTTTAATAAAGAATGCGCTAAGTTTTATCAAAAAATGGCCTACCATGTTGGTGAAGAGTTTGTGTTATACGTTATTTCAATAAGGAGTGACATTTTTGGTATTAAACTAGGATGGAGGGGGTATTTAGATATATAAGTTTTAAGCATACAGTTAATAAGATATTAGAAAAAGTTAAGATGGATTTAGAAAAATAAGTGTTAAAGGAGGAGATTTTAGAAATTTTTCCTAAATTTATCTTGAGTGCTAGTTTGGGTATGATACGGGGGTTTGCCACCAAAGATTAGGTCTTTACGATCGATGGTACCCATTATTTATACATTTGACTGCCTTGAATCAAATGATGGATATCGTTTTTCGTCCCTATCTTTCACACAACAGATATTGGCGAAGACTTTATGTTTACCGTTATTTATATAAGGAATGACATTTTTTGTATTAAACTAGGATGGAGGGGGGTATTTAGATATATAAGTTTTAAGCATAGGGTTAATAAGATATTAGAAAAAGTTTGAAGTGAATTTAGAAAAATAAATTTAAGAGGAGAGTTTAGAAATTTTCTCTAAATCTATCCAGACTGCTATTTTCATTAGGGTACGGGGATTTGCAACCAAATATTTAGTCTCTACTATCGATGGTATCCATCATTCATACAGTTGACTACCTTTAATCAGATGATGGAGATCGATTTTCGTTTCCATTTTAACAAATCAGATCTCGAGATCATGGCCTCCCTATCAACCGGTTAGATGTTGATTTCATGGGACACAACCACAAAAGTGACTGTAATCATAGCGTACCATGAGAATGGTTCTTGGGTCAACATTTAACCGCCTGATAGGTGGGCCATGATCTCAAGATCTATTGTGTGACAGATCGGGTCTAAAAACTATCTCCATTGTTTGATTCAAGGGAGTCAACAGTGTTAATTGCCAGAAACATCTGTTCTAGGGACCGAATATTCAATTGCAAAGACCATATCGACTTCGTTAAGTTCAGATTCTCAAATGATGGATACATAAAAAATGTAACTGAGTTTAACACTTGGGTTGTGTAGGACATAGCTCTTTGCTAGCCCCTGCCAAGCAGAGCTCACCTGCTTTTGCAGGTTCCCATCCTCTTTATTAATATCCTGTTACCTGCTTTAGCAGGTATCCCTTCTCCTTGATAACTCCTTGCATAGCAAGATTTTATGCAAGATTTACTTATTCAGCAATTCTATCATTCTCTCTACTCACTCTTTGTCAGAGCTGATTTTATTTGCTCTGATAGGGAGCTAGTAGAGAGCAGGGAGGTTGCTGCTAGAGCAAATAAATCTTCCTTTGCAGGGAGTTAGAAAAGAAAATGAGAATCAACAAAAATATTTGAACTCTAGTGTGGCAAGGGTTGGCAAAGAGCTATGCCATGCACAACCTTAAACACAACCAAATAATATGTTAATATATTATTTGTAAAAACAAAAGTCACACTAGAATTACTTGTGCAATAAGTATTTAGAAATTGAAGGGTAGGGACTCTTACAACCCGTTTGCTAACCGAGCCTAAAATAAATCGTTACTTCCATTAGCGCATGGAATCTTTCAAAGCGCTCACATGTGCAAACCCTTCAAAAATATTGATTGTTTTAGATCATATGAATCTTTGAAAGAGCCTAAATGTGTAATCCCTTGAGATATGTCGCCTCTGTCAGACTCTCAATTTTTTATTTCACATATCACAGGTCCCCAAAAAATATCCCTTAAATCTTATACCACACATCACACTCAAACGTGATTTTAGGGCTATTTTTGGAGAATATGTGACATGTGGAATCAAAATTAACCGCTTGATAGGTGAGACGTGATCTTAAAATCCGTTGTGTGAATGATCAGGCCGGAACACGATCTCCATCATTTGATTCGAAGAAATCAATGATTTTGAATTTCCGACATGGGCGCTTTCAGGGCACAATAGAGGTACCTAAAATGAAAAGGTACTTAGAAATTTTAGGCAAAAATCTTTTACACATTTCTTATGTTACTAGCCATAACATATAACAACCAAGTACTAATTAATTGAAAAGTTAATTAAGGTTGTATTTGGGTTAGCTCTTATAAGAGCAGAAGCAGCTCTTTGCTTGTTCGCTGTCAGAAAAGAAAAAACTTTCTCTGAGATAGAACAAGCATAGAACAGTTTTATCACTTAAAACAACTCTCCATCAGAGCAAATGAGGCAAGGAGTCGTGTTACCAAATATAAAAATAGTTTTCCGCCAAAGCCAAAAAGTGAAAGAGTTGCTCTTGGCCCCAAAAGAGCTAACCTAAACGAAGCCTAAGAGTTCTCTGTCATGTCGTGTCCTCGGTAATGATCGCTAAAAATTGGGGGCTGAATAATAACGGTGGCATTATTTGCACCCGTTAAACTTGTGAACAACACACGGTTTCCCACAATAAGAAATCGTTGACTTCCTTGAATCAAATGATGGAGATAATTTTCCGTCCCAATTTTTCACATAATAGATCTTGAAATCATGGCGCACCTATCAGACGGTCACCTATTGATTCCACATGGCAAACATCCCTAAAAGTGATTGTTTGATAGGTAAACCATTGATCACGATCAGTTTTGGGGATATGTGCCACGTAGAATCAACATTTGACTGTCTGGTAGATGCGCCATGATCTCACGATTTGTTGTGTGGAAGATTGGGACGAAAAATAATCTCCGACAGCAATTTTTTTATGATGGGAAACCATGTATTCTTCAAAGGTTTAACGGGTGCAAATAACACCACCAACCTGGATAATAAATGTGAAGCACATTTTAGGAGCTAATTCTCTAGAGACCTATGTGGCCAAGTCAGGGTGGAATAAATTGGCTTGAAAAAATCTTATAAAATTTGTCAAATTTAGAAAAATATTGTCAAATACAAAAAATATGAAAGATATATTTTTAAAATATATTAATTAAAATTTCAAAAATTAAAAATTCTGAAAATTTCAAAAAATTCGGGATTAGTTTTTGAAGTTCATCATATTTTTGAAAAAGTTGCAAATAATTATAAATTTATTCATTTGCTTAAAAATTGTGAATTACTCGCAACTTTTTTACGAACTTGGAGAACTTGATCACTATTTATAGGCCCAATCTAAACTTACCAAATCCGGCCCGACCCATTTAACCACTAGGCCAGATTGGGCTTTATTTATAAGGCCAAATGAGCATGTTTCTTGATTGCTCTTGCTACTCTAGGGCCAGGCCTAGGCCAATGGGCTGAACAATTTGATTTTATATAGCTACTCCCACATGGTACAAGGATCTAAAATCCCAAGGGCCATTCCCACAAGTGACACCCTAAGACGAATTCTGCGATTTGGGAATAAGCCAAAAGCAAGAATGTTTTCAGGATCATCTGGAAAGTTAGGATTGTTTAATTTGGGGATTTTCTTTAAAGGCACCTTTATTTGCAACCTAAAATTCTTTCTTATGAACTCTGGGTTTCTCACATTCTAAATTGTTGACCACTTTTAAATCAGGCAGTGGAGATCGATTTTTTGTCCCAATCTTGCACACAATAGGTCTTTAGATCATGTATCTATCACCAAGCTGTCAGATATTGATTCCAAATGACACACATCCCAAAAAAGTGAAAGTGATACCACAATTAATTTTACGCCATAATCACATTTACTTTTTCAGTTGAGTGCCACCTAGAATCAATATATAATCGTCTGATGGTAGGCCGTGGTATCTAAATCTATTGTGTAAAAGACAGGGACAAAAAATGATCTCCATTATACGTTTCAAAGCAATCAATCCTGAAAATTTGATTTGAGAAGGAAGAATTTGATTTTGCAAATAAAGATATCCTTTCTATTACGATTAATTAGTGGCACATGAGCTGGCTGTGTTATGGTCGGGTATTTTGTAAAAATCTTTGGTGCAAAAGAATGCGCACGATAAATGATCGCCATTATTTGAGTCAAAATAATCAAGCACCATATTAAGTTAACAACTACCGTTTTAAATTTCAAATACCATTAATTTAATTGGCCTTTGATCACTTTGAATTTAGATGATCCAAATCATTTTTCATATTAGGTACTTGATTTTAGCTTGGTACTTAAGTCACTTTTTGGGGTCTCTGATATGTGAAACCATCATGTGTCATGTGTTTTGTGTGATTTTATGTTCATGATCTCAATATTTTTATGTAAAAATTATAAAAGCCATTTAGAATTGATGGCATATTGGTAATACATGACACTCATAAATTTGAAATGGCATGTGTGGGCTTCAAGGATCAAAATTTTCGCCGAAATGACCGAAATTTCAGTTCAAATTATTGGTTTTGGTCCTTACCAAAACGATAATTTGAACCGAAATTTTTGTCATATTTTGTATGGGATTCAAATCATCAGCCGAAATTTCAGCCAAGTTATCGGTTTTCGGTTCAAACCGAAATTTTGGCTGATATTTTGATCCTTGGTGGGCATTGAATTTAGGGAAATTTCTGGAATCGACCACCATAGTTTCACATTTTATAGTAGCGGACCTCTAGTTCACCTTTTCCACAGCCGACCAGCTTGAAGCCAAGCCAAGTTAGAAAGCCTTGGGCGGTTTTAAACGTCTTAGTGTCAATGACAGCTTTGAGTCCAAGGATGGAGATTGTTTTTCGTCATACTCTTCCACGGGATTGATCTTGAGATCATGTGCCTAACATAAGATGATCCATTTTGCTAAAAAATTGGGATAAAAATGATGAGTGGTAACACTTCCATTGAGAAGCGTTAGTGCTTCTCTAGGGGAGCTTCAATGCTCCTCTAGCGGTCCTTTAGGGGAGTGTCAACACTTCTCTAGAGGAGCGTCGGTGCTCTCGTAGGGGACGTCAACACTCCTTTAGCGCTGTTTTAGGGAAACGTCAGTGCTCCTCTGGAGGAGCGCCAACACTCCTCTATAATGGCTCCATATTTTTTAGTAAAATTGATCTTATCAAAGATTAGGATAAATAATGATCTCCATCGTAGAATTCGAAGCAATCAATGATGCTAAGGCGGTCCGCCCAACACAAAAAGCCTAGTTTTATCACCTCTTACAAACTTAAAGGGTATTTCCGACTTTTTAACTTGGTTTGACTTCAAGCTAGTCAATTATGAAAAAGATAAAATTAGAGGTCCACTATTGAAAAAGGTGAAACTATGATGATGGATCCTGAAAATTTCAAAATTTAACAATAGAGATTATTTTGTCCCAATTAGTGACCTGAGTCGCAGTGTCAACAAACACTCTGCCACAGTAAGAACTTGACTTGCCTCCCTTAAGAAAATCCTCGGTCGAGCCTTCTTCCTTGGCCCAAATTTAGTTAAACACTCACGCTTAGGGATATTTGTGGGCCGGGCTTGAGCACTGCCCAGCTCACCATGGCTAGATAAGAGCTAAGATGGGTAGGTCCAATATATAAATTGGCTCGCCCGGCCCGATTAGTAAGTTGGCTGGGTATGAGTTAGTTCAAAAGCGTAGTAAGCCTGATTAGTAAGTTGGCCGGGTATGAGCTACTTCAAAAGCCTAATTAAAAACTAGCCTGTTTAAGCCGGGGCCGACCCTATTAGTAAGTTGGCTGGGTATGAGCTAGTTCCAAAGCCTAAGCCTGATTAGTAAGTTGGCCGGGTATGAGCTAGTTCAAAAGCCTAATTAAAAACTAGCCCGTTTAAGCCGGACCCAAACCCAGCTCGACCCGATCAGTTGAAACCTTTTATATAAAAATCATTGAGGAGACTCGTGGGCCGGCCCGGATGGGGCAGGTATGGGATAAGTAAGTAAGCCTGACTCGTAAACATGCTGTCCTAGCAATCCGGCTTATTATGCTCTAGCTCCAAAAGGCTGATTATAATCGACCCAAACCCGACCCGGCCACACCCATTGTGATTCAGAGTAAGCTCTTCCGCACTTGTTGTTTATTATTATTTTATTTTATTTTTTGAGGATTTGTTGTTTATTAATTCGGTATGCATATAGGCCGCATTTGAGAGTTAGGAATCACTCAAATTCTAAGGCTGCGTATGGCATAGCTCTTAGCTAGCCCCTGCCACAATAGAGTTCACCTGCTTTAGTTGGTTTTCATTCTCTTTTTTAATTCCCTGCAAAAAAGGATTTACCTGCTCTAGCAGCAACCTCCCTGATCTCTCCCAACTCCCTACTGGAGCAAATAAAATCTGCTCTAGCAATTAGTGAGTAGAGAGGAGGGTAGAACTACTGAACAGATAAATTTTGCATAAAATCTTGCTATTTAAGGAGTTATCAAAGAGAAGGGGAATCTACTAAATCAGGTAGCAGGATGTTTGCAAAGAAGATGGGAACCTCCTAAAGCAGGTAAACTTTGCTATGATAGGGCTAGCAGAGAGCTATTCCATCCTAAGTGTTTTCCTTAGAAAGCACCAATTACTGAGCATTTCCGACTCTTTTTGAGTTTTGGATCAAATTTTTTTCTTCGTGAATAAGCTAGAAAGCAGCAAATTCTGAGCACATAAATTGGAGGGAGCGCATGGGATCAAAACCTCGGCTCCAGAGTTTCAATGGTTGACCATCAACGATTATTATTTGAAGCTAATTAGAATCCCAGTGTCAAAAGAATGATGGAAACCAAAGAATTCCCATAGCGATTAAGAGTCCCAGTGACTACAGAACACATGACATTTTCAGGAATCTAACTCAAAAGGGAGCTAAAACTTGCACACGAGATAGTGACACATATTTAAAAAGAGACTTTATTATTGTTGGGATCTGTGACATCTGGAACACGATCTATGCCGTCTGATTTAAAGATTGTGATGTAATTGCAAAGATTTTTGAGGCTCAAAATTTTCACAAAACATGATCTCTATCATATAATTTGTTAGAGTTAATCATTGAATCAGAAGATAGTCTCAGACTTTATTGAATCAGATGATAGAGATCGCTTTCATGCCAATTTTTGACCTCAGAGATCTTCACATCATGGTATTCAAATTAGACGGCTAAGATTGAGTGTTCCACGTGGCACTAATCCCAAAAATAACAACCATACAAGCTCGTGTGCTCCCTTCTCAAAATTACTACGAAATATCCAAAGAAGTCCATAAAAATAGTATGGAGCCAATTCATTTATACGCCCTAGTTTATGGGATTGGATTAGGGTTAAATTTGAAATGGTGACCCACCTATTAGCCTAGAATTTATGTTCCTGAACAATATTTTTCAGCTCATTATCATCTTCTTATGTAGGAGTAAGATTTGACATTTTGGATGTGGAATTTTTTAAATGCGACTAATTTCTTTGTTTTGAGGCCCATAGGTTAAAAAGTTAAGTGCTTTTTAGAAAATAATAATTATTTTCAGAAAGTTTAAACATATTATACTTCTTTTTTTAATGATGCTATACGGCATAGACAATGTAAATGTATCTTATATATCATAAAGAGTATGATAATTCATGAGCAGCACTTGCGGAATAAATCTCACACAAAAATGCACTCACATTCAGTGACATAGAGCAGTACTTGCGGAATAAATCTTACACAACAAAACACTCACATTGTATGACAGAATAAATCTCACCCAACAATCCTCACCTTATGAAAATAAGGGAGGAAGCAAACGTTGAGTTTCGAATCCACAACCTCAAGCCTCACAAAGGAGGGAGGATGCCAACTGAGCTACCACTCAATCAGTAGCATATTATACTATTTTAGAAAGTTTTAAACAAAAAATTTTGTCACACTTTCTTAGGTTGCTAATACGACATTTGGTCAAAGTTTGAGAAGCATTTATAGTAGAAATGATCAAATCTCCATTCTTCTCACTTAAGTACACAATATATTTTATAATATATGGCATTCAGTGGAAGGATATTTTCGTAATTATAACTATAAATGTTTCTCATACACTGATCTTTTGTCACCGAAAGCGGCATGAAGCATGTGATAAGTTGGGAGTAGGAGCGTCAACAAAAGATTAAAAGTACACTATTTTATGATCGAAAGCGGGTGCGGGAGAGAGATTCCGAAATGGGAGCGGCTCACTAATTAGAAGCTTCCTGCTACTGGACACTAACCAAATGACTTTTTAGAGACTTTTTTCACATTTTCAAATTACCCTCTTTGTCACAGAGTGATCGAATGATTTTTTGGGGGGCATTGAAAAGTGTGTCAATCCCTTTTTAAAAAAAAAGAAATTTTACAGTATAATATGCTAAAAACTGAAGATTGCATTGAAGAACTAAGGATTAAATTGAGAGTGCGACCACTTCTCAATACTATAGATTGCAATGTCGTTCAGGCTTTAGTTTATCTAGATGTTGGCGTTGTGCACTAGTTGGAGGTATTAAAATATTAGTTTTAAAATCCTATTTCGATTTGAAGTAGCCAGAAGGTTGGATATGTGGCTTTTAAGTAGCTCTAGGTTAAACCTGAGGGTTGTTTAGAGGAAGAATTGCTAATGCATGAGATTGAGGGAGTAATGTGAAACTTTTAAACTGCTTGGAACTATTGCATTGATATCTAACAAGTAATGGTGAACAGATAGTGATGAATATGTAATTTTTCTTTTTTTAATTAGTTGTTTACTTTCTCATGTTATAATTCCTAGCTTTTTTGTTTTTTGGTTTCTAGGTACCCTTGATTACTCTTGCATGGAGACCATATCCCCCGCTCCTCCACGCACTCCCCTGATAAAAAATATGTCTTTCTTCGATCGTAAGTATCGACATCACCACCACTTCCACTATCACCACCATTAACATGCTACAACAAGAGCAAGTGCCACATCATTGTAAACAGTGTTTGGTCAACTTTTCAATGATATTAGATTATGTGAAGGCAGTTACACCTTCTACTGCTACTATATATTATCACCATTATTATTATTATCCTCATCACCATTTTATGTTAATATTGAATCATTATGCTCTTGTAGCATGTACGTGGGCTTATTGTGCAGAAGGTACATGCATGAATACTTCCGATTTTGGCCACAGATGCAACTGTAGAGAGGGTTATACTAATCTTCTCAACATTTCCTTCTATCCATGTTTTAGGCAATGTAAGAAAATTCTCTCAAACTCATATTACATCTTTGTCGCATATCACATCATTTAATTACCATATTCCTTGTAGCCTAAAATATCGGAGGTTATCATGATGTCATAATGAATGTTTTTTTAAATAATCTGATTTTAATGTATTATTTACATTAACTAGTAAAAGTTTCATTGGAATCCCTTTGAAAAACATCTTCAAATCCCTGTTTAATAACTTGGAGTTGTCAAAATACTGATCAGTTTCCATATGTTATTGTACATGAGCCCCATACTGAAACAAAAGTATATGAGCCACACGCAGAAACTAAATTTTCATACACCAAGCAATTTTAGGTGAAAATCAATTCAACCTTTGTGGTGGTTGAATCTAGTTTCTCACCAACATAATAAAGATTCATTTTTTTAATCATTTCAACATTATTTTGGTAACAAAAGCCATTTTCGAATGGTCTGTTATTTTACTATCTGTCTTTTACATTTCTTTTTTATGGGTAATTAAGTTGGGTCAACCTTGAGATTGTAATATTGTTAACCTTCAATTTCAATGGGGTAAATGCCAAACCCAAAAGAGTGATTTTCTAGATTCTTTTCGAGAGAGACTAATCAAATAAGCTAGATCAATTTTCAACGGAAATAATTTATCAGATAACCTAATCAATCAACAAACATTTTATTTACACAAGAAAGCATTGCTTAAGAAAGCAATTAGGAAATTGATTTCATTTCCTTTTTAGAGTTTTTGTGCATCAAACAAATCCTAAATTGAAAATGATTTTTAACTTGTAAAGGGAAATAAAAATTTCAAGAAGTATAAAGAATTTTTTTTGCACAAAAATTTAATGTTGAAATGAAAATAGTGCAGATGGTATATTTAATCTTTCACCATTCTTATTCCTAATTGGTCATGTCTAGGGAAAATGTGGCTAATGGTGTTGTTGGGTGCATACAAGTATAGAAAGTGTGATTAGCATTTAGGCACATTGATGCCCTCACTGCACAGACCTTGTTGTAAGGACATATGAGAAGCCCTTTCTTTATTGCACCTTGATACTTGTATCGTTGACTTATTCATCAAGTCTATCTAGAGATAGAATGACTAGTGGGTAGAACTAGGTCTAATGGGCTCAATCCACTATGCCAAACTAGTAGTTATAGTAACTAACTAGTACCTTTTTTTTGTTCAAATCATAGTAACCAAGAATTCACCTATTATTCAACAAGGATCAATTCGGTCCAATTCAGATAATATCAGAAATATTTGGAAACAATATTAAGAATATTTTTAAGAAATAAAATAGATTTATATACAAAAAAAAATGAAAGGCATTTTGTGTTTAAATGATCTTACACTATTAAAGATGTGGAATCCTACAATCATTTAAATATTATTTTGTGTTTAAATGACCTTACACCATTAAAGATGTGGAATCCAAGCCATCAAAAGTAATAACTAATACATTGAATGGCAATGGGCCGGAAATAACCTTTTTTGGAAAATTTGAAACATTCCATCTGTGCACTCTAATATCAACCATTCTTCTTATTTTTTAATTGTAAATATGAAAGATCAACGATGGATGGATTGCATCCAATTATTGGCATGACTTTTTAAGGCTAAGATATGTTCCAATGATGACTACCACTTCGACTATTTAGATTGATCACAAATGTGTCAAATGGTGTAACAATAATGTGCACTTTAATGGTGTACAATCAAAATTATACTTTAACAGTCTAAAATAATTTAGCATCATTGTATTGTTACAATATCAATCAAACCCCATCACTCGAAAAATAAATAGATGCAATCAAACTAAGAAGATCGCAAAGAAGAAGAGAAGAAGAAATGCTAAAAAGAAGATCACAAGAAAGATGTGACAGCCCGAATTTCGGCACTCTAAAACCAGCGCCATCGGCATGACCCTCGAGGCCGTGCCTCATATACATGCATGGAACATTTGGTATATCCACACAACTAGAAAGCAAAACATGCATTAAAGAGCTAATACAGTATTAAAACTCCAGTTCTATAAGGTAAAGTCAAAACATGAAGCTCAAAAGACAGTTCTGATATCATGCCACTGCATGAGCAAAAGAACCAATCCGAACCATCGGTGACGAAACAACTATCACCCTAGATGTTTCGCCAAAAGAATGTCTCACTAAAATTACATTGTCTTATATAAAAGGTTGGACATACCAAGCCGTACAATATCTCTCACAAAATCTATCAAAGTGCGCTAAGGGTCCTCTAGAAGAAATCCTCAAGAGGGGGCTCTGACTCCTCCCCAGTTACGTAATTCGAATCCTCCGAATTTACATCTCCCGAAGCAGCATCATCAGCAGCTAACACTGGACTTGTGACATATAGTCTAAAAGGGTGAGCTATATCCTAGCTCAATAGGAAAGATATATGAACATGTAAATCTATCTTATTCACATACATTTCATGATGATATGGAAACATGCTTGAATTAATTTAGAACATTTAGGAAACAGTTTGAGATATTAAAAGACTAAACAAAAATGCAATTGCTACACTACATATGTCATGTCATGCTCAACTGGTTCTCATATTACAACTGGGCTGGTCTCATGGCTTAAATCAATCAACTTAATTAATCTCCAAGCAATATAGCATCGAGCCCCGATGAAATACCCTCCATCGTCGTTCAATCAGACTATTTTTCATGTGATCTAGCCCAAGTCCCTTTCACATAGGCGACTGACACGTAACTCATATATATCCTTGGAATGTCTTACAGGTGTACGGATTGACCGCCGTACCGGTCATAAATATCCTGCCGAGTCAGTCACGGGTATACTGCCATATCGGTGGGGTATTCTGCAAACCTTAAATCAATTGTGCACTACATATAGTTATTCACTGTATAATTGTGCTAATTATTAGTAATTCAAGCCCATTCACGTGTTTTTCATTATATATACATTCACATTAACTATACATTCCTGGGATGTCACACATTTAAATGCATCACACAGATGCCCAGTTCTCATCCACATCTCTAGGATACCTCATGACTTATACCTATGACTTTCTCATTTCAGTGTACGCACACACTTTAAGTTTCACACACTTTTTTTAGCATTTTAAATCCAAACACTTATTTATGCTTTAAACGAACATGCATACATAGAATATCACTACATATACATTTTCGTAATCAAGTGTACAAGTTCAGAATATTCCCTACCTCAAAGCAAAATCATCACTCAATCACATCAATACTACCTAAGGGTAAAGCATAATAACCATACGCCAAACCTACATTACATGAATCAAAATACTTTTAGAAAAGCTCATAAGGATCTAGGAAAACATAACTCCAATAACTAATCAAAATAAAATAAACATCTATGTTAGACCTCGCGTGAGCGACCACTTGGCCTCGCGCGAGCGAGTACTTGTCCTCGCGCGAGCGATCACTCACCCTCGCTGGGGCGATTATAACTCGCGCGAGCGACCACTTGTCCTCACTCGAGCAAGCTCTTACCCTCGCTCGAGTGATTATAATCGAGGTCACCTGAAGCTCATACGAGCCCTCGCGCGAGCGAGCTTCCCTTAACAAAATTGTCTCACGCGAGCGAGAGCAGAAATTATTTTCTCTCTATATTTGTCTCCTCCTCGCGCAAGCGAGCTATTATAACCACGCGGGCGAGGAATAGCTACCTCTACAACTCGAGCTTCTCGAGAACTCTAATCTTATCCTATTTAACACCACATTTAATACACCAAAAACCCATCATAAATACATCAATTAATGATCATAATCAACTAAATACATACCTTAAATATTAGATCTCCTATAGATTTGATCCATGATCTTCTCAATAAAAGAGAGTTTCAAAACCCTTTTCACCAACTCCTCTCTTGATCAATCCCAAGCTCAAAACCCTTAGATCTTCCTCAAGGGTTTCACCATAACTTTTTCATCTCATAAATTTAACATCCATAAGATAGATCTTACCTTTGGATCAAAAGAAAATTCGTATCTCTAAATCTCTCTCTTTATAAATCCCCAACTAACTACAAAAATTCAAGAGAAATAACTTCTCTTTGCCTTTAACTTATTTAACCCCTTCCATACATTTGGTGTAAAGCACATACACCCTCAACAGGTGTACATGACCTTATAACAGGACTCACGACATACCTAGGTGTACATTTCACCACAAGCCTATTCTAGCTAAAGTCATCAAGTTGACTTCCACTTGGTCAAACTTACGACCAAACTGGTACCCACCCCAAGGACATTATTCGAAACCTAAATTTCGGGGATGTTTCACTATGGATCCTGTATAAAACGTAAATCATAGGCATAATTCTAATAAATGCCCACACAGTACGATGAATCCCTGCATGATAGTATGACACATACCCATAAACAAGGACTACAATTTCATGTGCTCCCCATCTTGTCATTTAGATAATTAGACCACAACCTCCATAGGAATGCAAAGATATTTACAAAAACTTAGGTACCTACGTAATTCATAAGACACGCAACGCATGTACCTGTAGAAAATTTCATTCATTCATTCCAACATTCATGTGCAATCAATCACCATCCATAAAGATAACCAAACAGATATATATATATATATATATATATATATATATATATATATATATATATATATATATATATATATATATATATATATATATATATATATATAAAACATTTACTTTATAAAAAAAAACATAAAATTTTATCCATTAAGATAACCAAACAGATAGTTTGAATGATCTCCATCCCCACATTTTGATTAAAATTTTATAGACATAACATTTATATTTTTCAAAAAGAATTTAACTCTCCGATGACTCCTCGTCATCGTCCTCCTCGTCAGAGTCGGAACCAGAGTCATCTTCATCCTTCTCCTTGTCATCATCATCATGAACCTCCTCCCTGATAACCCCCTCCTCGGCTGTCTCCCTAGCAGCAACACCTGAGCTAGACGCACCGAAAATGGCACCCCGAAACACATCTACACGCTCCCGATATGTCTGTGGGAATGCGTGGGTCATAAGATCGATAAGAAGTGCCTCTTGAAATCTCTGATGCAATCTAATCTCCCTCCCCTGTAGAAGGATATCACGCATCATGCTGCCGTCAATGGTAGGGAAGGGCTGTAAAGACGAAGTAGAGTGAGTAGTTGGGCTGGGTGGTGGTGGTTGATTTGCCTGCCATGCGACCTGACTATCCCTCTTCCTCTTTTGACTGTTTTGTAGGCTCTTTAAGTTCCGAGTTAAATCTTGGGCGATGAATGGAATGATGTTGTCTATTAATACGGGCTCGTCCCTTCGAATCTCAAAACCCTCTTTTCCATGGCGTAAGTCAAAGAGTCTTGAAATGAGACGGGCGTAGGGTAGGCAATTTATGGGTGGAGGGATGGCACCCCTCACATTCCTTTTATAGGCATGCACAATGCCCTTCATAGCTACCCTAGGGGCACTAAACCACCTGTTGTGAAAGGCGGAGTGCAAAGCCCTTAAAAATGGCCCACGATGCTCCTGCTCGTGGCTGATTGGGTACAAGTTTTTTTTAAAAATAATGTCTAAAGGCCACATGTGGCGGCAACTGGGACCTAGTGATAGATTGTCCCGATGCAATACTGTCGCCTGTAATGTCAGCGACAATAGTATGAAATTTTACTTCGTGGGCGAAAGGGGGCTGTGAAAGCAGGTCCTGGATGGTGTGAGGGCAGTTCATGGCGATGGAAATGTCGGTATCGCTCAAAGCAAATGCCCTTCCATCTACCTCAACGATGAGAGTGGTTTTGTCGGTATTAGTTTTAAGGGTCTCATAAAATAGCTTAACAAGCCTCAGATAGTACCGGGCTTTAAACGGTGACAACAATGGTTTCAAACCATTTATGCCAAGATAGTTCGAAGTCCATTTTGTGGACGTAGGATCCCGAAAAAAAACTTTCGTGTATTTCCCACTCGGGCTCAAAATTTTTGGCCCCCCACCAATCATTGGGTTGGGTCGGTGTAGATGATTGAGGTGGTGGAGGTGGTGGACGTGTTGGAGGTGGTGCTTGTGGTGCCTTGCTATGAGAAGACGGCGGTCGAATCACCATCTTCTTTCTAGGTTGAGGGTTAGGTTTGTAGAAGCCATCACAAGGTGTTTCAAACCAAATCAACAAAAATAAAGATGAACAAGGGTAGAAATCACCTTTCTAAGCACTTCTATCGGTTTGAATTCGTGAAAAACAAGTTGAAATTGAACGTGTTGAAGCCTTTGAATGTGAATCCCAACCCTAGCACTCCAAAGCCCTTGATCGAGCAGAAGATATGGGCGAAAAACAGCGGACGCCCATATATATATTCAGGTCCTCGCACGAGCGATTTAAGTCCTTGTGCGAGCGATCACAGAACTATTATGGCGCTCAATTTGCATAAGGCTCGTGCGAGTGAGCTTAAGTCATCACACGAGCGAGCCCAGAAACATCTTCTGGCTCAATTTCTTGTCTACTTTCACGTTTTTGTGGCGTTGGCATCTCATTTTGTATAGTATAAAAGTTTTTTTTATAAAAACTCCTCTAGTTATGCAATCACAAACCATAATTGACACACTTTTACAAAAAACAATTTTAGCGTTGATTTAGATAGCATCATTTCTTACAAATTCAAATGAGCCATGTGCTCTAGCTTTCCTCAAACAACTTCGGATATTGTTCTCTCGCATCCGCTTCATGTTCTCAAGTTGCTTCTTCGGCTGGATGATTCTTCAACCTGACAAGCACTAAAGGAATCACCTTCGTGCATAAAAATTACTCTTTTCTACCCAATATTTGGGCCGCTTCTTCTATCATGGTCATGTCTTCGTGCATTTCGATCGGTTGACCTCTCAAGATATGTGTAGGGTCATTTACGTACTTTTGGAGCATGGATATATGAAACACGCTATGTACCCGATCAAACAACGGAGCTAATCCAATGCGATAAGCGACCTCGCCAACTCGACCCAAAACCTCAAAAGGTCCAAGGTAACGGGGACTCAGCTTTCCCCTCTTTCCAAATCTCATGATGCCTTTTATGGGTGATACTTTTACGTGCACATGCTTGCCAACGGCATAGTCCACGCTCGTTCTTTTGATATCGGCATAGCTCTTCTGTCTATTTTGAGCCGATTTAAGTCTCTCTTTTATCATACGAACAACAATGGCATTATCTTTAAGTAACTCCGATCCCAATACAAACTTTTTGCCGATCTCTTCCCAATTGATAGGCGATCTATATCGCCTTCCATAGAGAGCTTCATAATGTGTCATTCCAATGCTCGCTTAGAAGCTATTGTTGTATGCAAATTCAATCAACGGTAGATGTTGATCCATGATCCTTGTAATTCAGCCATACATACTCTGAGCATGTTTTCTATTACCTGATTTACCCGCTCCGTTTGCCCATCAGTCTGCGAATGGAATGTCGAACTAAAGTCCAATCGTGTACCCATGCCTTCTTAAAACATCTTTCAAAATTTTGAAGTATATAACGGGTCACGATAAGAGACAATGCTACTAGGAATCCTGTGCAATCGTACAATCTCCTTTATATACAACTCTGCGAGTCTTCCTATTGTGTACATTGTGTTGTAGGATAAGAAGTGAGCTGACTTGGTCAGTTGATCAACGACTACCTAAATAGCGTTGTATCTCTTTGCTGTACGCGGTAACCCTATAATAAAATCCATGGAGATTGATTCCCACTTCCACTCCGGTATAGGTAGAGGTTGCAACAATCCAACAGGGTGTTTGTGGTCCATTTTCACCTGCTGACATGTCAAACACCTTGACACGTACTTGGCTACATCTTGCTTCAGACCTCTCTACCAGTAACTCTTCCTTAAGTCCTGATACATTTTGGTGCTACTGGGGTGAATTGCATATCGAGATTTGTGAGCTTCATCTAAGATAGTTTGTCACAGATCGATATCAACTAGAATACAAAGGCGTCCCCTAAATAGTAAAATCATCCTCTTTCACCGAGAATTCTAGTTTGGTGCCCTCCATCACATCTTGTCGAATTTTGGTTAATTCTGGGTCTTTCATCTGTAGCTTGTAAATATGCTCAAAGATCGCCGGTCCCACTATGATGTTGTCCAAGAAAGCCCCTGTAGCTTGCATCTTGATATTGCGTCATACAATGAAAGATCTTCAAATAACTTCCATCTGTGCATTCCCATGATAAGATTAACTAATTGAGCCGAACCCTTACGACTCAAGGTATCTGCTACAATATTAGCCTTTCCTGTGTGGTATTGTATGGAACAATCATAGTCCTTGAGAAACTCTATCCATTTGCGCTGCCTCATATTTAATTCTTTCTGTGTAAATAGGTACCTGAGGCTCTTATAGTCGGTGAAGATCTCAAAGGTCTCACCGTACAAATAATGTCTCCAAATTTTTAATATAAATATAACCGCTGTTAGTTCTAAGTCATGTGTCAGGTAGTTCTTCTCGTGATCTTTCAGCTGTCTCGACCCATAAGAAATCACTCTCTTGTTCTAGTTGAGTATGCATCCTAAACCACTATATGAAGCATCACTATATACCGCAAACTCTCTACTGCCTGAAGGAATTGCTAGTACTAGAGCTGAAGTGAGTCTCTTCTTGAGTTCTTAAAAACTCTTTTCGCACACTTCATTCTACTCAAATCTCACATCCTTTCTTGTGAGTCTCGTAAGTGGTCCTGATATTTTCAAAAATCCCTCCATAAAACATCGATAGTATCCAACTAGACCAAGGAAACTACAGACATCTGTCACCATCTTTGGTTGTTCCCATTATACCACTCCTTCGATCTTAGCCGGATCTACTGTGACACCATCCTTTGAGATAACATGTCCCAAAAAGCTAACTTTCTCTAACCAAAACTCGCACTTACTGAGTTTGGCGTACAGTTGATGTTCACGTAGAGTTTGTAGAGCAACTCTCAAATGTTCTTTATGTTCCTTCTTTGACTTGGAATATATCAGGATGTCGTCAACGAATATCACGATGCAAGTGTCTAGGTGTGGTTTAAACACCCGATTCATCAAATCCATAAACGATGTCAGTGCATTCGTCAACCCAAATGGCATCATTAAGAACTCGCAGTGTCCGTACCGTGTCCTGAATGTTGTCTTCTGGACATCCTTTGCCTTGACTCTTAGCTGATGGTATCTAGATCTCAGATCGATCTTGAAAAAATACCTCGCTCCTTACAGCTAATCAAATAAATCGTCAATCCTAGGCAATGGATATCGATTCTTGATGGTTAGTTTGTTTAGCTAACGATAGTCGATGCACAGTCGCATCGACCCATCTTTCTTCTTTACAAATAAGATCGGTGCTCTCCAAGGAGACACGCTTGGCCTTACAAGCCCCTTATCTAAGAGCTCTTGTAACTGCTCTTTCAATTTCTTCAACTCAGCAGGAGCCATTCGGTATGGTGCTTTGGAAACCAGCTCCGTTCCAGGTGCTAAGTCAATAGCAAATTTCACCTCTCTATCAGGAGGTAACCTTGGAAATTCCTCCGGAAAGACATCTTCAAACTCACACTTAGCCGTAATCTCTGAAATGATGCTCTTTCCTTCCTTGTCTTCCTTCAAGAATGCCAAGTAGCTACTGCATCCCTTTCTAATCAAGCGCTCGGCTCTGACGACGAATACAAGTGGCAGGAACTTCGTTTTCACCCCTACGAATCGAAATGATCTCCTTGTATTCGGTCTAAAGATAACCACTTTGTTCTTACAATCGACCGTTGCACAATGAGTTGACAACCAATCCATGCCAAGGATCACGTCGAATCCTTGCATATCCAATAGAACTAAGTTTGCTGCTAGTTCAAAGACGTCCCCATCTCTAATGGTTACTATCATCGACTTATAAACCAAGTCTGTATCGATCGATTCCCCAGTCGGGATAGATACAGTCAAAATAAAATCCAACATCTCTGCATTGACCTTCATCTTCTTTACAAATCGAGGAGTAGTAAATGAATGGGTAGACCCCGGGTTTATCAACACTCTAGCTTCATAAGTTATGTCACTTCCCTTTTCGTATAATTGTAAGGTACCTATATCATACATATATATAACATACTTATACATCAAATTTTATATACAGGAATGAGTCTACTCTACTTCCTACATAGATGCACCTTCTCTATCTAAAAATCTTAAGTAATTAAAATTCTTAATTTTACAAGAAAATCTCAGCTTGGATAATGTCATTGACATTCTGCGCTTCTTGGGCAGTAACTGCATAGGCTCTTCCTTGCATGACCGGCTTCTTCGATTGTATCAGTCTCGGCATGGAAGCAGAAGTCGCTCTCTCTTTGTTCATCTCAGGGCATTCTCGGATTATGTGGCCTATCTTCCCACACTTGTAGCAACCTCGAGTACCCCGCCTACAATCTGGCGCCATTAGACTTGCCACAGTTGGCACAAGTCTCAACTATTGTAGAAGACGATGCCCATGAGAAACTCTGGTTAACTGATACTCCGGTAGTGGTAATAGGGTTCTCATATCTGATCAACCTCCCAAACGCAAGCAAAGGTAGTCTAGGATAGCTTGTCTGTGTCGGTCTAACGAAACCCGTTTAAAACTATTGCCTCTGAATGGGTGCTACAAATTGCAGCTTTTTATTCACTGGCTCGTAGTTTACCACTTTACTCTGCTCCATCCTCCCCCTTCCTTGCTGGTCTCTTCTCTGATACCGATTTTTATTATCTTCTTCAATTTCAAGAGTTTTACTCATAATCTCTCCATAAGTTTTCAGCTCAAAGGCCGCCACTCTCCCCCTAATATCCGGCCTCAAGCCATGTTGAATCCTCTTGGCTTTCATCAAGTTAGTAACCACGTAATCAGGAGCAAAGCGAGCAAGCATCATGAACTCTACTCTGTATTCCCTTACCAACATCTTTCCATGTTCAAGTTGAAGAAATTTTACTTCCATCTAGTTACGCACAACTTCAGGGAAATATTGTTTATTGAATTCGTTCACGAATTCATCCCATATCCATGGCAATCCTGGGGTTTCTTGAGTCCTAGTCCTCGACACAGACTTCCACCATGGGCCTGCCTCTCCATCTAACATATATGCTGCCCAACGGACACTTCCATCCTCAGTGCACGTAAACACACTGAACACCTTTTCCATCTCACTTAGCCAATTCTCTGCATCCATTGGCTCTGCTTGCCCTAAAAAACTTGGAGGATGCATCCTCCTAAACTCTGTGAACGCTGAGGGCAATGGCTGTGTAGTACCCACTGGAGGCGTAGGTGGTGGCTGATGCTGGTCATTGGCATTATGTGCTGCCAAAGACGCAGCTTGCTAAGCCATGGCATTTGCCATGGTTTTCATGGTATGCATAATCCTTTGACACTCTTCTCTTTCCTCATTTCTTTCTCTTACCCTTTCTTGCTCTCTCTGATCTCTATCTTGATTCCCCTCTTGGTCTCTGTTCTCCTGACTACTTCCTCCTGGGGCATCCCTATTCTCCAAAGGCACTCTATTTGAAGCCGAGACAAAACCGTCTCTGCTCCGCAAGTTCCTATCATGGCCGCCTCTGGGTCGGCCCCTGCCTCTAAAAGACATAACGCTTTGCAACATGAAACAACAGTTTTATTAGTAGAAGGTCCTATGCTCTGACAAAATTAAGACTTGTCAAAATTTTTAAAAGAAATGATTTTGATACCAACTGTGACAGCCCAAATTTTGGCACCCCGAAAATCGTGCCATCGGCACGACCCTCGAGACCGTGCCCCATATACATACACGAAATATTTGGTATATCCATACAATTAGAAAACAAAACATGCATTAAAGAGCTAATACAGAATTAAAACTTCAGTTATATAGAGTAAAGTCAAAACATGAAGCTCAAAAAATAGTTATGATCTCATGCCACTGCATGAGCAAAAGAACCAACCCGAACCATCGGTGACGAAACAACCGTCACCCAGATGGTTCACCAAAAGAATGTCTCACTAAAATTACATTGTCTTATATAAAAGGCTGGATATATCAAACCGTATAATCTCTCTCACAAAATCTATCAAAGTGCGCCAAGGGTCTCTAGAAGAAATCCTCAGGAGGGGACTCTGACTCCTCCCCAGGCACGTAATCCGAATCCTCCAGATCTAAGTCTCTCGAAGCAGCAACAACAACAGCTAATACTAGACCTGTGATGTATAGTCTAATAGGGAAGATATATAAACATGCAAATCTATCTTACTCACATATATTTCATGACATAATAAAAACATGCTTGAATTAATTTAGAACATTTAGGAAACAGTTTGAGATATTAAAAGACTAAACAAAAATACAATTGCTACACTACACATGTCATCTCATGCTCAACTAGTTCTCATATTACAACTGGGCTAGTCTCATGACTTAAATCAATTAACTTAAATAATCTCCGAGCAATATAACATCGAGCCCCGATGGAATACCCTCCATCATCGTCCAATCAGACTATTTTTCATGTGATCGAGCCCAAGTCCCTTTCACATAGGCGATTGACACGTAACTCATATACATCCCTGGGATGTCTTACAGGTGTACGGATTGGCCGTCGTATCGGTCACGGATATCCTGCCGAGTCAGTCACGGGTATACCGTCGTGTCGGTGGGATATTCTACAAACCTTAAATCAATTGTGCACTACATATAGTTATTCACCATGCAATTATGCTAATTATTAGTAGTTCAAGCCCATTCACGTGTTTTCCATCATATGTACATTCACATTAACTATACATCCCTAGGATGTCACACATTTAAATGCATCACACAGATGCCCAATTCTCATACGCATCCCTGAGATGCCTCATGACTTTCTCATTTCAGTGTACGCACACACCTTAAGTTTCACACACTTTTCTTAGCATTTTAAACTCAAGCACTTATCTATGCTTTAAACGAACATGCACACATAGAATATCACTACATACATGCTTTC
Source organism: Chloranthus sessilifolius (assembly GCA_021018995.1). Classification (NCBI taxonomy): domain Eukaryota; kingdom Viridiplantae; phylum Streptophyta; class Magnoliopsida; order Chloranthales; family Chloranthaceae; genus Chloranthus; species Chloranthus sessilifolius. The sequence continues at coordinate 116,687,981 of CM037584.1, forward strand.
GTAATCAAGTGTACAAGTTTAGAATATTCCCTACCTCAAAACAAAGTCATCACTCACTCACATCAATACCACCTATGGGTCAAGCATAACAATCATACGCCAAACCTATATTATATGAATCAAAATACTCTTAGAAAAGCTCACAAGGATCTAGAAAAACATAACTCTAAAGAACTATCAAAATAAAATAAACATCTATGTTAGACCTCGCGCGAGCGATCACTCACCCTCACTCGAGCGATTATAACTCGCTCGAGCGACCACTTGTCCTTGCTCGAGCGACTACCCTCGCTCGAGCAATTATAATCGAGGTCACCTGAAGCTCACGCGAGCGAGCTTCCCTTTACAAAACTATCTCACGCGAGCGAGAACAAAACTTATTTTCTCTCTATATTTGTCTCCTCCTCGAGCGAGCGAGCTATTATAACCACGCGGGCGAGGAATAGCTACCTCTACAACTCAAGCTTCTCGAGAACTCTAATCTTATCATATTTAACACCACATTTAATACACCAACAACCCATCATAAATACATCAATTAATGATCATAATAAACTAAATGCATACCTTAAATTCTAGATCTCTCATAGATTTGGTCCATGATCTTCTCAACAAAAGAGGGTTTCAAAACCTTTTTCTCCAACTCCTCTCTTAATCAATCCCAAGCTCACAACCCTTAGATCTTCCTCAAGGGTTTCACCACAACTTCCTCATCTCATAAATTTAACATCCATAAGGTAGATCTTAGCTTTGGATCAAAAGAAAATCTCTATCTCTAAATCTCTCTCTCTCTCTCTCTCTCTCTCTCTCTCTCTCTTTATAAATCCCTAACTAACTACAAAAATCCAAGAGAAATAACTTCTCTTTGCCTTTAACTTATTTAACCCCTTCCATACATTTGATGCAAAGCGCATACACCCTCAACAGGTGTACATGACCTTATAACAAGACTCACACCACATACCTAGGTGTATATTTTACCACAAGCCTAGTCTAGCCTAAGTCATCAAGTTGACTTTCACTTTATCAAACTTACAATCAGACTGGCACGCACCTCGAGGGCACTATTCGAAGCCCAAATTTCGGGGATGTTATAGAAGAAGTGTGATTGGCGGATTTTAGCAAATTTTTTTTGACAATGTTTCAATTCTAACAAGTGTGACTGATAATCTGTTAAGTCTAGATGTTGAAAATATGGTTGTTGAGATAATTGATATTTTTTTTCCTTTTTGAACATTCACATTAAGATGTATTAGAAAATACCTTTGGTCCTCTTTGGAGCTAAGCAAGAAATTTGAAATTACTAAGCTTTAAAATTTAAATATCAACTAATTTCACATTTTTCGGGCATAACTACTAAGTGTTTAGATCCTATTTATTTTAGTGTAAGTGAGAAAAGGATAACAAAAGAGATTGAGCTTCATTGTATTTTGAGAATTCCTTTTCCATTTTCTTCTTTTGCTATTGCGATTTTCTTATGGAAAGAAGGCAAACAACATTTAAGAACAATCAATTTCAACATGCCTCATCTTCTGTCTTTTTTACTTTATTCACTTTCCATAAATCTAATCTAACACATATTGTCTCATAAGCCTCAGAATTGGACCTCAATAAAATAAACTCATATTGGTTGTATCAAATAATACAAAAACTTGTGATTTTTCTTAAGTTTTCACTGATTAAAGTTTCTCTTGGAAGATAGCTAAGTAATGTAGGATTAATATATTGTCATGCCCCTGTGCTAACAATGTCCAACAAATTTAGAAGCTTGGGAGGAAAAATAATCTCCATCAGTTGATTCGGTGCAATCAAAGGGCATAAAAAATTATTGGCTGCCATGAAAGTCTAACATACCGAATAATTCTATATAGCCTTTGGTTTCTTTGAATTGGATGATGGAGATCGTTTATCATCATCCCACTGATTCTCATCATAGATTTTGAGATCATGGCACCCTCAAATGACACATGTTAATTCCAAATGATAGAATCCGAAAGAGAATCGAGTGCCAAGAACGTTGACATTTGGGTTGGATAATAATACCAATTTTATTGTTATTGTGCTAAGAAAATCATGTTGCATAATGGTATTACGTATGAAGTGACATAAGAGTTTTCGTGGGTTTATAGGTGCTCTAGGAGTAGATTGTGCAAGGCTTGGTATTGATGTATTTAACGAGACGTCTCGTACCAACTCTGGCTCTTCTAGTGATCAAAGTGCAGGACAAACTGGTAAATAAAATTTCTTGGCAAATAATCTCTATTATTGTTGTTGTTGATCTTGAGGATAATGATCTCCTTACCTAAGCTTTGAGTGATCATCACATATTACGTAATCGATTACTCAAGCTTAGTAGCCCCCTTAAATTTTGATCATAATAGTGATATAGACCCATCATAGCTCTCTATTAATCTAGTGACAGGATCATTATCCTTTCTTTGTTAGTCTGTTTGATAACTTAAAAATGTCAAATATTGGTGGAAACGAAATTCAATTTCCATATGGTTCTAGACAATACCATTATAAGGAGTAAAGGAGATAGAAAGGAAATTAAATGGGCACCATAGAGAAACTCAATTTTCATATACTAAGCAATTTTAGGTGAAAATTAATTCAACCGTTTAGTTGGCCAAAATTGAATTTCTCGCTAACAAAATGAGAAATTTTCTAATATTTTAGACTATTTTGGTGAAGAATTTTTTTAAAAAGAGACTTATTGTTTTGCTATTTGAACAAAAGGGACAATTTTCCAAATCTTTTTCAGATATACTAATGAAAGAAGAGAAATCAATTTCAAAAAGTAAACCAGTTCTTGAGAGCCTAAATCAAAAAACAAAATTTTCATTTGCAGAAGAAATCAAGAGAGATCAATTTCAAAAAGTAAACCATTTCTAGTGAGCCTAAATAAAAAATAAAAATTTCATTTGCAGATGAAATCACTTTATCCTGTTTAGAGTTTTCCTATTATTAAACATACCTTTAGTTGCATCTCTACTTTGCCTTAATCTAGAAAATTTTACTACGGGATTATCAGAGATCAATGTCTACTTCCCTTTTCAAAGAATAAACACTTTGTAGTCCCAAAAGCTCTTGAAAATTTGACTTGAAAGGTTTTAAGAATGAACAAATGGATTGTTCATTCTTCGATTGATGAGTCCCCTCCTTTAACGAAAGTGTAAGGCAAATAATTGTTTGTGAGTTGTGACTCTTCTGAAATTGACTAATAGGGAAGAGAACCATTCCCATAATTTGGGTTGGTGATCAAAACAAACTTACAACCTTAATTTGGTACTTAAAATCACATCCTAGACGCAGTGGCTCACCCTTTGAAAATTTATTCCTGGTAAGCTATATCAGTTTAAGGTTACTTTGGAGAGAAAATCTAATTAGATTAGATTAGATAAATGGTGCTTCCTTTGGTTGAAATATCTAAAGTAGGGTTATCCTCTACAGTTTACAGTCCACAATTTTCCCTATATCATGATTCCTCTCGTTCCGAGTAGGAATGATCATAGTTTATCTAATTGAATTATATATTTTTACCTAGTGGCAACACCATTTATATACTCTAGTTGAATTTTTTGCCTAAATGGCGAGTCTTTATAATATTAACTAGTTACCTAGAGATAATTATTCAATCCTAAGCTTAATTACTACATTTGTGCTGACAACTACTATCATGCATTGTCCCAAATATTAGTAACTTTTTCAAAATGTTGGAAAAAGTTGTTGACTTGATGTGTCCCCCGATTGAGTCGCCCATTAATCGGCACAGTCGGTTACTCAACCAAAAATCAGAGGTTTTTGTCATGTCATGTATTTTTTCTTACTTACCCGGTTACCGGACGCTTTAACTTCTCTCTTACCTAGCCCTAACTCTCCTCTACTAGGGTCGGCCCTCAGAGTTTGGGGGCCCTAGGTGAGTTCCAAAAATAGGGCCTTGCTACATATTTATAGGGTTACACCTTTGGGGCTACAGGTAGGCCCTGCCGCAAACCACCAACTTTATAGAGTTACACCTTTGGGGCTACAGGTAGGCCCTGCCCCAAACCACCAACTTTTGTATTGAAGGAATATGTTAATGATGATATCATTATTTGCAGCCAAATTTTTTTCACAAATATTAGTACTTCTAATAATTTTATTAGATATTTGAAAAGAGAGATCAGACCAATTGTTTTTAATATTGTTGACCGGACCTCAACCTGCCCTTACTCGCCTTATATAATATATAGTAAAGACTAGCGGCCTAGTGGGTCACATGTGTGAGAGAGAGAGTTGAGCTCGTTGTAAGGGAGGTGAACTTCCTGCCAACCATCTTGAGAAAATGGCAATCCTTAATTCTCATAGCATTATTTTATTTAATTTGGTTGATGTGTCTCGGCCTGTTAAGAGTATTATTAGGCTAGGAAAGGTAGGCGTGGACTATCTTACGTTCTCATAAACCTGGTACTTGTTTTTTTCTATTTTCATTTTTTTATTGATGTGACTTAGCAAAGAAAAAAAAAAGAAAAAAGAAAAAAGAAAAAAGGTATTGGGTAAATCATGCGTGACGCTCGTTTCGGGCGTTGCGAACCAAAGTAATGAAAGTTTGTCGCTTGGCAATACATTCCTCTACCGTAACCGACTGCCACATGGCAAAATCAGCTGATCAAGTCAAAAGTGATCTTTCATTGATTTGTCCGGCTCAAAGTGCAGCTCTCATTAACCATTTTATCATGTTTTGACTGCAAACAAAAATTCTTTTGGTGTTTGTTTTGCTTAATTAAATTTTTTGTTGTAGGTGCACACTAACTTTTTCTATCTGCACACAAGTTTATCTTCTTTTGGATAGATCTATTCGCACCTTCCTAATTACTGAGGATGCCTGCAGCCAATGCTGAAAAATCATTGACTTTGTGGAATCAGACAACGGAGATGGGTTTTCATCCCAATCTTCCACACAGTGGATTTTGAAGCTATGGGCATCAATTGATTAATCTTTTATTCCACATGGTACAATTCAAGAAGTGACTCAAAAGATACGTGGCACACATGATGCTCAAACATAATTTTGGGGCCACTTTTCAGGATTTGTGCTACATGAAAATAAAAATTGACCATGTGATAATATGCCTATGGTCTAAAAATCCGTTGTGTGAAAGTTGGGGCCCATATCCATCGTCTAATTCAGAGTAGCCAATAGATTTCTAGTGTAGACGCCAATAGTAAGTTTGTAGGCGTGAATAAATAGGCTACCTTTTGTTTTTTTAAGGTGGGGTAGGAAGAAATCATGAGGAAAGAGTAGTGAATAACTCTTGATATTTAGGAAAGCAAGGGTTTGAGAGTTATTTCGAAATTTTAAAAGGCCTAAAAAATGTTAATTAAAAAAATAAGAGCATTAGAGTTAATATTGGTAAATAGAAAGGATGATATTAGTTAAACATTGCATGTGTAGGTGCATACATGTATAACTAATCGTATAAGCTGTCAGGTTCATAGGTTGTTACCACCTTTAAGTCATGGACTAATTTTTTTCCTTCTTCAACATGATCAGGGACTTCGGCCAACTTGCTATGGTTGATCATCTTCACGGTTTCCTTAGCCATTGCTCCATGGATGTAGAGAAGAAACAGCATGGGATCTCCTTAGATTGGCTTTTCAATTTAGTTGTTGTGTATCTAGAGAGTTATATATCATTGCAGCTAGATGTTTAATTCATCTTATTTTTTGTGCTTTTAATATTAAAAAATAAATTCGGTTGGAATAAAAGCCGAATGAGGATGGTCATGATCTTTGGGTTCCTCTTTCTGTATAATATTGGCTGTCCATATAGTGAATGAGGATGGTTTGTATTTTTTATGCTTTGTATAATAAATTATATTAAGTATCTTGGTGTCCACTTTTGAGTTATTTAGAAAAAAACAGGACAATATATGAAAGAAAAGTTTTAGAACACTATATCATTTTAAAAAGTTTCAGCTGCGTTTGGGAACGTGGATTTGAATTTGAAAAAAATATTTAAAATCTAATCATGTCAAATGCTTGGATTTAGAAATCTACTATTTGGATGAATAAACACTGTCTATCAATTTGGCCTAAGAGTGCTTCAATAATTTTTTGTTGTACACCCGAAAGAGAAAAAAAAGTGTTAGATTCCATTGCAACTAGAGAGAGAAGTACTAATCCTCCCTCTCCTCTCTCTCTCTAAAACTCCTCTTTTTTCAAATATAACTGGAAATTGGGAATTAGGAACTGGGAAGTGAAATTGTTAAAGAGGAAGGTACTTCAAACGCGGGGATGACATGTGTGGTTTCATGGGTTAGAGAGAGAGAGAGAGAGAGAGAGAGAGAGAGAGAGAAATCTAAATTTGTAGCTCTAAAATCAAAATCCCTTAACTTTGTAGAGAGAGAAGGATTTTTAGAAATCTAAATCTGTAGCTCTAAAATCTGAACTAAGAGTTTGTAGAGAGAGAGAGAGAGAGAGAGGAGAGAGAGAGAAGGGTTCTTAGATATTTAATCTGTAACTCTAAAATTTGAATCTAAGAGTTTGTAGAGAGGGAGAGAGAGAGAGAGAAAGAGGGGTTTTTAGAAATCTAAATTTGTTGCTCTAAAATTAGAAACTAGCATTTGTAGAAAGAGAGATTTTAGAAATTTAAATATGTTGCTCTAAAATAAGAAACTAAGAGTTTGTACAAAGAGGTTTTAGAAATCTAAATCTATTGCTCTAAAATCAGAAACTAAGATTTTGTAGAGAGAGAGAGAGAGAGAATCATCCCCTTGGTTGCAGATATCTAAAATCAGAAACTTAAGTTTATAAAGAGAGTGAGAGAGAGAATATTCCCTTGGTTGCAGGATCTAAAATTAGAAACTTAAAAGAGTTTGTATAGAAGAAGAGAGACACAAACATCCCTTGGTTGCAGGATCTAAATCAGAAACTTGAGTTTGTAGAGAGAGAGAGAAAAGAGAGAGAGAGAGAGAATCATCCTTGGTTGTTGGATCTAAAATAAAAAACTTTAGAGTTTGTAGAGAGAGACAAAAAGAGAGAATAATCCCTTGGTTGTGGGATCTAAAATCAGAATCTTAAGAGTTTGTAAAGAGAGAGAGAGAGAGAGAGAGGAGGCTTTTTGTTTCTATGCTTCCAGAGATGGAGAAGCCTCGTGTGACCGGACTACTTAGACTCGAATCCGATCAACTTGGAATTGAAATAACTCTTGAGAGGCGTTATTTCAAATTCCCCTTATTTATACTACCAGTGTTATTTGAAATGATTGGTGTATTTGCTCAATTCCAAATCTCGGCTCATCCAAACGCCGGATTTGGATTTGAGAGTCTCAAATCCTAGATTTAAAATCCAAATCCTTTTTCCCAAATGCAGCCTTTGAAAAATTAGATTTTATGATTTTCTAGGTTGTTGGGGTTTACAAAGACAAATTTTGTTTCATGTGGGATAAGTTTCATATATATATATATATATATATGTGAAAATATGCATTCTCAATGCTCACTTCGGCAAACATCAGGAATATCGAAAATGAAAAAAATCATAAAAGTTATGAAAATTTGTGTGCATATTCTCCTTGCAAACCCCAACAACATAGAAAATCATGAAAATCCTATTTTTCTAAATTTTTTTTAGAAATGATATATTTAATGCTATCAAAAAGGTCGGGCTGGCTAGTCAGCCCGCCTATCCCGGCCCTAAATTTACAGGACCAAGGCTCAATATTAGTATTAAAGGGCTAGGTTGGAGCCTTAAAATTGGAAGCCCGTATTTTTTAGGGCGAGCTAAGGCATTAAAGCCGTAAACTCGTAATCCCATACACTTCCTATATTTAATTTTGTAAGTATATATAAGTTGCAACCTATATGTACTAACTTTATAAAATTAGTAAATATTAATTACTTTGTTTACTAACTTATGTCTGAATTACTGAACTAGCCCTCAATATTTTCATTACATGCATCTAAATGGATACCTTCTGAGGGGAGTTTAGTAATTTAAGATCATTTTGTTCTTTAAGGCAAGCTTCAGAATTAACTCTAGTACTATTTGGTATAAATCTATTTATTTAACTTTAATCTAATTTTTTTTAAAAAAATTTACTATCAAACAATAGCCGGACCTGCCTAGTGTAGGGCTATGGCTAGGCATATAAAAGCCCGCCTATGTTAGAGTCGGGCTAGAGCCCAACCTTCAAAGATAGGGTCGGGCTAGGGTTTTGGGCGGCCCAGCCGTAGCCCATCCCGTTGACAACCCTAGATATACTATTCTAAAACTTTTCATTTAAATTTTTTTTTCTTCGGAATGTCCTTTTTCATCTCCTTTGTTTTAAATTTTTATTGTTATATATCATTTAGACTTCTTTTTAATTATTTGAAATGCTTGTAACAAAAATTAAAATTCATTGCTAGTCCAAATGTGCACTTAGAGTGCATTTTGATGTTGTCATAGGAAATCAATAATTTGAATTGTATATTTGAAATTTGTTAATTGTAATAAAAGTATGATTTTCAATAAATCATTTTTTAGGTCGGTTTTATAATCAAAATTAAATTTTGTAATCTCTACAATGTATGCATTTGGACTTCGCACCCATTTCAAACTTATTTTTATAGATACTAGTGGTAGTGCACGTGCGATGCACGTGGTAACATATTAAATTTCAGCCATTGTCGAAAAGCCTTCTCTAGACTTGCTCCTCTAACACCCCGCAGCTCCCCGCCAATGCTAGAGTTGCTTCCTAAAGGCACTTCAGGCTTGCACGGCGTGTGCGTTTCCAGACTGACTCTAAGTCTCCTAATAGTTAAATATTCTAATCCTACTAGCAAGAGGGAGTTTTCGTTTGGATATTTTGATTTGAAGAATCTTACACTTTATATAATTGTGATTAAATAGTGTGTACTTGTGACAACCCATACCCACATGTCACAATATTGTTTGATTATGGGCTTAGGTCCCCACCCCATTTTTGTTTTTGGCATGGACTTAAGTCCCCACCCAAAATGTGTCATGACATGTAGTTTCCGCAATCACATATATCCCAGGGTCAGGACTTTTCTCTATCTAATGTGGGGCTATTACAACCTCTCACCTTATAGAAGTGTCTGTTAGTACACGCTTTTTCTGGGTTCCTTTCGGTCCTCATAAGAAGTCGTCCAATTCAGTCCGAGTGGACTCTGGCCAAGGGCGATGGAATAATAAACTATGAAGCATTAGATACTAAAAGGAAGATGCGATTATTAAATAGAGAATACTTAGGTGATGCGATTGTCAGCTGCAGATATTTATCGACGCTGCAATACGTCACTGATCACGCACAGGGAGATGCAGTCTAACTCTTTTACTGAACGTCGGCCGGCCGACTCTAGCAGCGAAAAATTGTCTATGGTCTATCTAGTCTAAGTTCCTAATCCTGCTCTAAGTTTAATTGATTTTGTCTTCTGACCTTACTCTGAATCTACTGGCTGTGGGTCTCCTAGCACTACTCTAGCTTTAATTATTTTAATTTCCTACTGCTACTCTAATTAAAAAGGGGTTGTGACACGTTATGTTAAGGAGGATCGGCCATATTCTCGGGTACCCTCCGTAAGCTCCCTTAGGCAAATCGGGTGGCTAAGAACTATTTTATAAATACTGAAAATTATGGACAGTATTTAAACTAAGAACTGAGAATTAAGAATTAGGAATCAAGAGCTTGAGAATTATGAACTGAGGATTAAGAATCGAGCTTAAAACTAAAACCAAAGCTAAGAATTCAGAATTAAGAACTAGAACTGAAAATTAAGGATTACAACTAAGAATCAAGAATTAAGACTAAAAATTAAGAACTAAAAGAACTCTGAATTAAGACTAAAAAATTGAAAACTAAGATCTAAAAAACTAAGAATTAAGAACTGAAAAAGACTAAGGATTGAAAACTAGGGAGCCATTACCTGAAGCCGAGCGCTTCTTCCTCCTTCCTATGTTGTGGGGAGAGCCTTGAAATTCCTAAAGAGGGTTATGCTTCAAAGATCAGAGAAAAATAATGAATTAGTGTCGAATTGGGGAGGTAAGGGGATCTTTTTATATGTATCGGGCTAATTTCGCACATTTGGCCACGTGCGCAATTGACCAATTACGCACATAGAAACAGGCGTGGGATTGAATTCACGCAGGATTCTATGCGTGCAATTTAGTTTGAGTCAGTTACAGACTCAAGAATGATCGGCTGATCAGCTCAGCCGGGGAGTCCTAGTTCCATTATGCCTGGAACTAATTCCAGGCATGGGATCATGCGTGAAATTCAATTACGCACAGGGGAATGTGTCTGTAATCAAGAAGTTCAAGCGATCTGGGGAATTAGAGTTCCAATTCATGCCTTGGTCAATTATGCGTGTTCAGGGAGGCGTGTAACCGAAATCCACGCAGCCATAAAGCCGCGGGATGTGGAACTTCAGGCGGTGCACGGAAGTGTGTGCCTAGTCCAAGTTGGGTTAATTACACGCGGTTAGCTCTGCGTGCAATTTAATTATGCGTGTAGTTTCACGCACGCAATTCAGGGGCTTCCGGGCCTTGTTGGGTCCGAGGTTCTAGGTTGATATTTCAGCCCATATCTGAACCATATACTACGTGCTTAGTATATAGTCCCTTATTTAGGGTGTTGATACTTCCGGAGAGGGTTGGTCCCTTTCCGATCGTTGTAGGCATAGTCAAAGGTTGACCGAATGAGTTTGTATATTTCAGGAGGGAGAAAAGGGAGTGTTTGCAGTGTCGTCCTCGGCTCTCATATCATTTTCAATTCTAGGAAACTTTCTTCACATTCCTCAGTCCACATGAATTTGACACTCTTTCGTGTGAGGAGGGTGAGCGGTAGAGCAATGTGTGAAATTTTTTGAACAAAGTGATAGAAGCCTGCCAATCTAAGGAAACTTCTAACTTCGGTAACACTTTTCGGTGTTTGCCATTCTATAACTACTTCGATCTCTTTTTCTAAGATGATTTATGGATTATGTGTATGTTCGCTTATCGCCTTAACCAACATGCGGTGTCATAAAACGAAATTCTAAACCCTTGTGATAGGGTAAAATTTTGGGTCGTGATAATACCTCTATTTGCACCAATCAAATCTCTAAAGATACCTATATCTCACACTTGTTGTTCTTCTTCCTCCTCAGCTCTAGCGGTTTCACAAAGCCCTCTTCTTCCTTAGCTCCGATAGTTTCATAAAGCCCTATGTTTTCCTCAATACCAATGTGAAAGCAACCACCTCTTCTTCTCCCTCAACTCCAGTGGTTTCACAATGTCCTCTATTTTCTTCCTCATAACCAATGAGTCACACAACTCACTAACATCAATAAGAAAATCTAATTGAAGTGGAAGCCATGAAACCTTCTTGAAACCTTAAGCAGATATCACTCATAAAATTCACCTGAAGTTAACCCACCCAGAATCAACCTGAAACCCTTTTGAAACCCTCATAAAACCTATGAAACGCATTGGAAAGAAACCTCTTGAAACTCTCATGAAACCAACATTTAGATATGTCGTCATCAAAGGAAGGATGCCATATTGAAGATGATGCATCACGACTAGTCGGGGTTAAAGATGAAAAAAAAGAAAAGGAAGTGGATATTTCTGATAAATGACTGAGTGGGTGCATATTCTATGAAAAATGGTAAAGAAATAAGTTCGTGTGATTGTAACTTCTTAAATATTAAGTGAGTGCAAGTAGTAGGTGCCAAAATGTATAAACTATCTATAAAATAACATGTTATTAAAATAATTTTGCCATCTTTTGTCGATGCGATTTGATGAGATAGATGTTTACAACTATAAAATGAAGGCTCTCAAAAAACTTGTAACAATATTTTGTGAAATATCGTCAAATATATAAAATGAAGGGACATTTTTATAAGATGGCAGTTAGACCTGTCGTATTATGTGGAGCGGAATGTTGGGTTACAAAACAACTACAAGAAGATATAGTACATATGAATAAAATGAGAACATAAGAGAAAATTTGAGAGTGACACCTATAAAAGAAATAATTACTAAGTGTCGTGTGAGGTGATTTGGACATGGTCATCGGAGGCCAGAAGTACACTCTGCAGTACGAAGGGTTGAGACTCTACAAGTACAAAGATATAAGAGAAGAAGAAGACCATTGAAGACCTGGATGGAAGACCTTAGAAGGGATATGAAGGATTGAAAAGTAACAGAAAGCTCATGTAATATCCCAAAAAATTGAGCGATAAACAGTGACCTCAAGATCCGTGCCCGATTGGTCGTAGGTTGACCAAGTGATGGTCAAACAGTAGACTTTAGAATGGAAGTATTTTATGATATAGTATGACCCTAAGCATAGTGTATGGTGCTAGTTGGGAGTCACGTACACCTATCTGTGGTATCTGTGCTCAACACCTAAGCAAGAGGAGTTATAAGGGTTTTAAAACCTAAAAGAGAAGTTATTTCTCTTGTTGGTTGGTGAGAGACTTAAGAGGAGAGAGAGGGAGAGAGTAAAGGAGAGTTAATGGCAAGGAGGAATTAATGGGGCTCGATTGAAGGACGAATTTGAGCATTTAGTGCCAGAATCGACGCGTGAGGAACCGTTGAAGCAAAACCTAGAACCCTTGCCACTAAACTTAGACATTGATTCAATCTAGATATTGATTGAGGTAAGTCCTTGTTAAATCTCCTTAAGATTGTGATTGTGCATTCAAGAGTAGTTAAAATGATGAATTAAAGATATAGAAAAGAGAAAAAAATAGGAAGAAAAAGATTTGGAAGAACAGCCTGAGAAGGGGCTGAGTTCTGGCCAAATCAATTAATCGATTTGGAGAATCGAATAATCGATTTTGGTCCGAAAGTTGAAAACGCAAAAAGGCCCGAGTTCGATTAATCGATCTTGAAATCGATTAATCAATTTTGAAATTCGATTAATCGATTAGAAATCTATTAATCGACTGAGTACCTCTAGTAGCTGGAGAGCTAAGGCTTGGGAAAAATCAATTAATCGATTTGAGAATCGATTAATCGATTGTGGATTTTGATTAATCGATTTGAGAATTGATTAATCGATTGAAGACTTTCAATTAATCGATTTGAGATCAATTAATCGATTTTAGATTTTGATTAATCGATTTGGGAATCGATTAATCGATTTAGGATTTCGATTAATCAATTTTGGAGATCGATTAATCGATTTTGGCTGTTTTAGTTGATTTCTTAGTTGAACATTAAGGTTCATGGAGGGTTTTAGACCTTCTTTATTACATCCTTATTGATGTTGTGCATATGTTATGATGTACCCTAGGTGGTACGAGCTATGGCAAGCATGAAGAGCCGTATGGGACCTTGATGCTTGGACAGTCAAACACATGAGGTAGGGAACACCTTGAACATGTACTTTGATTACAAGAGCATATATGTAGTGATATAAAAATGAAATGAATTATATAATCTCCATGTGTGTGTGTGTGATACACCAATGAAATGAACATGCTTAGTCATATAATCCTTTCAATATGTGTGTGTATGTGACACCAAGAAAGCATATGAAAATGAGACAACCCCAGGGGATGAGAAAGTGATAAAGGCATCAGTGTGATGCAAGTAATTTAGACATCCCAGAGATATAAGAGAGATTGTAAAGTAAGATTGAATAAAGATTGATAAGGCCTAATTGATATAAAGTAACACATTTACACAATGAATAAATATATAAAGCACATAATATTTTTATTATTTAAGGTTTAAACAGAATATCCCACCGATGTGGCGGGATACCCACGACTGACTCGACAGGATATCCGTGACCGGTACAGTGGCCATTCCGTACACCGGTACGGCGGTCTATCCGTACACAGTAGCACATCCCAGAGATGTTGAGATGAGATTAAACCCCGTCGCCTATGAGAAAGGGACCTGGGTAATATTCAAAGTGATATATTCATAACAACTGTCTATTTAGATGATGATGGAGGGTATTCCATCGGGGCTCAATGTTATATTGCTCGGGGACTACTTAAGTTAAAGATTTAAGTTTCTTTATGCCTATTTAGTGAGGTTCATGAACAGTTGATAATAAATATAACATGTAAACCACCAGTAAACTTCAATGCATATTGAAATCATTTAAATTATTTTTCAACAAGTTCATAAATACGTCATGCTAAGAATATCATGGAATATATGTGAGGATTTGACTTATATGTTCATTATGTTGTTCCCTATTGAGCTAGGATATAGCTCACCCTTTAGACTATATGTCGCAGGTCTTTTACTTGCAGCCGTAAAGGCTTCGGGAGACGCTGATCTGGAGGATTTAGACTACGTGCCCGGAGACGAGTTAGAGCCTCCTCCCGATGACTTCTTCTAGGAGACTCCGTTGTGTACCTTGATAGAGGGAGTTTTGAGAGCACATTGTGCGGCTTGGTATGTCAAGCCTGATTTTTTAGAACTGTAATTGAATAGATATATTCTTTTGGCGAACCATCTAGGGTGACTAAGTGATGTCACTGATGGTTCGAGTGGGTTCTTTCACTCATGCAGAGGCATGAGTTTAGAACCATCTTTTGGATCATAGATTTTAGAGTATATATATGTATAGAACTGGAGATTTATTTCAGTATCAGTTCTTATGCGTTCCTTTCTCTTTATTATTGCTTGCTATGCCAATATTCCGTATGTATCCATGGGGCACAGTCTGGAGGATTGTGTTGATGCACGGATTTCAGGGTGTTGAAATCCGGGCTTTCACAGTTGGTATCAGAGCATTTTCGTTTAGAAATTCTGACAATCATTATTTTTGTCAGAGCATAGGGACTTCTGCTAACGAAACTTTGGTTTCACGTGCAGACCGTTATGTCTTCCAGAGAAAGGGGCCGACCCAGGGACGGTCATAGTAGAAGTTTGCATAGTCGAGATGATTTTATCTCGGATACAAATCGAGTGCCTATGAGAGATAGAGGGGCTTCAAGCAGTGGTGGCCAAGGGAGCCAAGATTAGGCAGAGAATCAAGATCGAGATCGTCAGGATCGAGATCAAAGAGAACAGGAGAGAGCCAGAGAAATAAATGAAGATAGAGAGGAGCGTCAGAGGATGATGCACACTATGAAAGCTATGGCGACTGCCATGGCACAGCAGGCAGCATCCTTGGCAGCTCATACTGCCCACGAGTAGCATCAGCCACCGACGCCTCCAGTGGCTCCGATACCGTCAGTGTCTTCTGTGTTTACTGAGTTTAGGAGGATGAGACCTCCTAGCTTTTCGGGGTAGGCAGAGCCCATGACAGTTGAGAACTGGCTAAGTGAAATGGAGAAAGGATTTAGTGTGCTCATGTGTACAAAGGACGAGAGCGTCCATTGGACAACCTACATGTTAGATGGGGAGGCTGGGCCTTGGTGGAAGTCCGTTTCACGGACTAGGGCTCAGGAGACCCCAGATTTGCCCTGGACGTGGGATGAATTCGTTGAAGAGTTCAACAAACAGTATTTCCCAGTAGTTGTGAGGAATTAGATGGAGATCCAGTTTTTGCAACTCGTGCAAGGGAAGATGACTGTTAGAGTATGGAGTGGAGTTCATGCAACTCGCTCGCTTCGTGCTTGACTATGTTATCACGGAGATGGTGAGAGCGAAGAGGTTTCAGCAAGGGTTGAGACCGGACGTGAGGGAAAGAGTAGCACCATTCCAGATGAGGACCTATGGAGAGGTCATGAGCTAGGCATTAGTGGTTGAGGAAGAAAATAATAACCGCTACTACCAGAGGAAACAACAAGGAAGGTGGAGTGTGGATCAGAGTAAAATGGGAAACTACGAGCCGGTGAACAAAAAATCGAGATTCGTAGCCCACAATCAGAGACCACTATTCCAAGGAGGGTATCAAAGACCAACGTAGCAGAGCAACCAACAGAGATTTCCATTGCTTGCGTCGGGGAGACCGATACGATATGAGAGCCCTGCTATCACTACCGGAGCTACAGTTACACAGGGTTTCTCACGAGTTGCATCTTCCACACCGTGAGAGACTTGTGCCAAGTGTGATAAGTCTCACAAGACGGCGGACTGTAGACAGGGAACTTGGGGCTATTTCAACTGTGGCAAGGTGGGCCACTTAATCAAAGATTGCCCTGAGGTAAATAAGGGGAAGACGGCTTCAGCTTCTATGCCACGACCTATCCAAGTAAGAAAGCCGATCGTCTAAGGGAGAGCCTATGCGGTCACAGCTCAAGAGGCCCAAATACAAACGACGTGATCCAAGGTGAGAATTTCTTTAAAATAAAAAATTTCAATTCTTAAAAATTTTTAGATAGAGAAGGTGCATCCATATAGAAAATAGAAAAGAACTTGTATGTAATAATTTTAGTATGATGGTATACATTATATATATATATATATATATATAGGTACGTTACAAATTTATGAGAAAGGAAACGATGTTATATATGAAACTCGAGTGTTGATAGACCCGAGGTCTACCCACTCATTTATTACCCCTCGCTTCACAAAGAAGATGAAGGAGTTAGACTTTGTATTAACTGTGATTGTTCGACTGGGAGGTTGATTGATACCGAGAAGGTTTGCAACTCCGTGATCGTTTGATCATGTTAGACATGCAAGGATTCGATGTGATCCTTGGCATGGATTGATTGTCGACTCATTGTGTAACTGTGGATTGCAAGAACAAGGTCGTCATCTTCAGACCTAACAGGAGGAGATCGTTTCGATTTTGAGGAGAGAGTTCGACGTGTATGCCACTTATCTCTACAGTCAGGGCCGAGCGCTTGATCAGAAAAGGGTATAGTGGATACTTGGCATTCTTGAAGGAGGATAAAGAAGAGAATAATATTATTTCGAAAATAGCAGTTATGCGAGACTTCGCTAACGTGTTTCCGAAAGAATTACCTGGATTAGCTCCAAATAGAGAAGTTGAGTTCGCCATCGACTTAGCACCAGGAACGGAGCCTGTTTCTAAAGCACCATATAGAATGGCTCCTACTGAGTTGAAGGAGTTGAAAGAGCAGTTACAAGAGCTCATGGATAAGGAGTTTGTTAGACCGAGCGTGTCTCCATGGGGAACACCGGTCTTATTTGTAAAGAAGAAAGATGGGTCAATGCGTCTGTGTATTGACTATCGATAATTAAACAAACTTACTATAAAGAATAGGTACCCTTTGCCTAGGATAGATGACTTATTTGACCAGCTGTAAGGAGTAAGATATTTCTCTAAGATCAATTTGAGATCTGGATACCATCAGTTAAGAGTCAAGGCAGAGGGCATCCAAAAGACTGCATTCAGGACACGGTACGGACACTATGAATTCTTAGTGATGTCGTTTGGATTGATAAACGCATCGACGTCATTTATAGACTTGATGAATCGGGTATTTAAACCACACCTGGACTCCTGCATCATCGTGTTCATCGACGACATCCTAATATACTCCAAATCAAAGGCAGAGCATGAAGAACACTTGAGGATTGCCCTACAAATTTTACGTGAACACCAACTATACGCCAAGCTTAGCAAGTGCGAGTTTTGGTTAGAGAAAGTTAGCTTTTTGGAACATGTAGTTTCAAAGCATGGTGTCACAGTTGACCCGGCTAAGATAGAAGTAGTGGTCAATTGGGAGCAACCAAAGACCGTGACTGACATCCCTAGTTTTCTCAGACTAGCTGGCTATTATCGGCATTTTGTTGAGAGTTTTTCAAAGATATCGGGACCACTCACAAGACTTACACGAAAAGATGCAATGTTCGAATGGAGTGATACATGCGAGAAGAGTTTTCAAGAACTCAAGAAGAGACTCACTTCAGCTCCAGTACTAGCGATTCTGTCAGGCAGTGGAGGATTCGCAGTCTATAGTGATGCTTCGTATAATGGTTTGGGTTGCGTACTCAACCAACACAGAAAGGTGATAGCTTATGGGTCGAGACAGCTGAAAGAACATGAGAAAAATTATCCGACACATGATCTGGAACTAGCATTGGTCATATTTGTACTGAAGATTTTACGACATTACTTGTACGGTGAGACTTTTGAGATTTTCACCAACCACAAGAGCCTCAGATATCTGTTTACACAAAAAGAACTAAATATGAGGTAGCGCAAATGGATGGAATTCCTCAAAGACTATGACTGTTTCATACAGTACCATCCAGGGAAGGCTAATGTAGTAGCAGATGCCTTGAGTCAGAAGGGTTCAGCTCAGTTGGCTAGTTTGATTTTGGGTATGCACAGATGAAAGTTGTTTGAAGATCTGGCACTATATGATGCAAACATCGAGTCGCAAGCCACAGGAGCCTTTTTGGCAAATATTTCAATAAGGCTAGTGATATTTGAGCATATCCACGAGCTACAGATGAAAAACTCGGCTTTAACCAAAATTCGTCAAGATGTGATTGAAGGCATCAAACCGGACTTCTCAGTGAAAGAAGATGGTTCCTTATTGTTCAAGGGTCGTCTCTGCAATCCGGACAATGCCGATCTACGGCAAACTATTCTTGATGAATCTCACAAGTCGAACTATACGATTCACCCTGGTAGTATAAAATGTATCAAGATCTGAAAAAGAATTACTGATGGAGAGGTTTAAAGTAAGACGTGGCAGAGTACATGTCGTGATGTTTGACAGGTCAGCAGGTGAAAGTTGATCATAGACATCCCGCTGGATTATTTCAGCCTCTACCCATACCAGAGTGGAAGTGGGATTCGATCTCTATGGACTTCATAGTAGGACTACCGCATACAGCGAAGAGATATAATGCCATTTGGGTAGTCGTAGACCGATTAACTAAGTCAGAACACTTCTTACCTTACAACACGATGTATACAGCAGGAAGACTCGCAGAGCTATATATGAAAGAGATCATCCGTTTGCATGGGATTCTGAGTAGCATTGTTTCTGACCGTGACCCATTATATACATCAAAGTTTTGGAAGAAATTTCAAGAGGGAATGGGAACGCGATTGGATTTTAGATCAGCATTCCATATGTAAACTGATGGGCAAATAGAGCGGGTAAATCAGATCATCGAGGACATGCTTAGGGCGTGCATGCTAGAGTTGGAAGGCTCATGGGATCAGCACCTGCCATTGATTGAGTTAGCATACAACAATAATTTTCAGACGAGCATTGGGATGGCACCGTATGAAGCTCTTTATGGACGGCGATGTAGATCGCCTATAAATTGGGAAGAAACCGGTGAGAAATTTGTTTTGGAATCCGAAATGTTTAAAGATAATGTCGTCTATGTTCGGATGATAAGGGCAAAACTCAAAGCGGCTTAGAGCAGGAAGAAAAGCTATGCCGACATTAAGCAGACCAGTGTAGACTATAAAGTGGGTGAACACGTGTTTGTCAAGGTGTCGCCTATGAAGGGCGTCATGAGATTCGGAAAGAGAGGAAAGTTAAGTCCCCGCTACCTTGGACCATTTGAGGTTCTAGGTCGAGTAGGTGAAGTTGCTTACCGCATTGGATTACCATCACTATTCGATCGGGTGCATAATGTGTTTCACGTATCTATGCTCAGGAAGTATATAAATGGCCCTGATCACATTTTGGGCAGTCAACATTTGGAAATGCATGAAGACATGAGCATGACAGAGGAATCGACAGAGATTTTGGATCGAAAGGAACAAGTATTGCGGACAAAAGTAATTCCATTAGTTCTTGTTCGATGAAAAAATATCCGGCCGAAGAGGCTACGTGGGAACAAGAAGCCGACGTGAAAGAACAATATCCGGACTTGTTTGCGACAACTTGAGAGTAAAAAATTATATCACCGCAAGCATGTTTGCGGATTTAAAATTTTATTGTAATCCAATGTTGACCATTTAGCCAATTTATCCAATGGAGAGAATGTTAATCACAAAAATTGTGTTGTGATGCGATGTAGAATGCATGGTCAAGATTCATCACACCACGCAGTGGCTATGAAGAAATGCTTCGCAAAACCAAGAAAATTTTTGAATTCTGATGAAAATCGATTAATCGATTTGAAAAATCGATTAATCGATTTTGGTCGATTAGTCGACTGGCATACGCCAGTGAGTGGAGATTGAGTGGAGATTCAGAAAATTGAATAAAGTGAAATTTCGACTAATCGAGGGGAATTCGATTAATCGATTTGTAAAATCGATTAATCGATCTGGGATTTCGATTACTCGACTAACACACGCCAGTGAGCTGGGAATTTTAGAAATATTTAAGGGTATTACGATTTCGATTAATCGAGGCTAAATTTGATTAATCGATTTTGGGAATTCGATTAATCGATTTGGGAAATTGATTAATCGACTGGCACATGTTAGTGAACTACAAACCTAGAATGAAAAATGACCTAAAAATTTCGATTAATCAAAATGAATTCGATTAATCGATTTTGAATTTCGATTAATCGATTTTGAATTTCGATTAATCGATTTTGAATTTCGATTAATCGATTTTGGAAATTGATTAATCGATATCGCACGGCTAGTAAAATTTTTTAAAACCGATTAATCTATTTTAAAAATCGATTAATCGATTTCGGCCTATATATATAAAAGAAGGGAAACATTTTTTTTCCCATTCGAAATTTTTTGGTTTTCTCTTTCGCGCTCTACTTCTTCCTCCTCGAGCCACTGTGCAAGCTAGGGTTTTTTGGGGGTTTTGCACCGATTTCGACTCGAAATCTTCGCGCAATTGGATCGAAACCTAAGGTAAACCCTAGATTTCGAGTTTTCTTTTCAATTTGAGCTATCAAACCCTAATGTCATTGCATTTGGATCCAAAATGCCACCTCGAACTCGCTTGACCACGAAGCAAGCGGCTTCGAAGCTTCCGGTACGGTGTAAGAATGTCGCACCGCCACCACTAACGCCATCACCTCTATAAACCCCATCCCCATCGTCATCGGATATCACATCTGGTTCGACGAGCGCGTCTTCGCGCGAATCTTTATCAACATTACCACCACCACCAGTAGACTTGCCCCAAACAAATGAGTGGTGGGCGGCAAAGAATTTCGAAGATGAATATATTATCGACGAGGACTTGTTTACTAACCCCGACGTCGAGGGTGAGACCAAATGGGCTAAGAACTATTTGGTTAACGCGGGCCTCGATAACCTGTTGAAGCCGCTACACGGGTGTTACTACCCTAGGCTAGTTCGCCTATTTTACCAAGGCTTCGTGGAGGGTCCGGTTGATGACATCGTTACGACCAAGATTGATGGTCGTAGCTACACATTTACTCGTCGCCACGTACATGAGTCCTTAGAGTGCTATTTGGACTTCGTGCCCGAGACCGCCCTCTCTCCACCATTTGCGGAAGAGGTGAGATTTGAGGAAATCATGACCGAGATGACCAATGGGAAAAAGGGGTCGGTCAGTCTATTTGGCGGGTAAACTTACCCCACTACATGTGGATGCTTGATTCAATAATCAAGTGCAACCTCTACCCGATGCGCCACGGTACAGAGAGGGTGGAGTTGGTCCAACATGCCCTATATGTGGCATTCTGCAGTCATTGGTTCGATGCTACCAAGATCGTCATTGAGGGGATGACTTACATCAAGGGGAAGTTGATGAAGGATCCTTTGAGGCTCAAGGAGAAAATGGCTTATGCTCGTCTTATATCAAGCATGCTTGAGTGCTACTCTCACGCCCCTGAGTATGCCATCTCACCCCACGAGCAGAAAGCTACGAACCACATGAAGCACTACTTCATCGCTTCATGGGGTCGTAGCTACCGATTATTAAAGAGGACCCTGCCAGTTGAGGGCCCAACAGAACTAGCAGCAACAACAACACCAGTAGCAGTAGCACCACCACCACATCAGGACTCGCCAGTAGGGGGAGCACACCCTGTTATTCCACCAGTTGAGGGGGCACCCTCTCACACTACCGCATCCCCTATGCCACCGTTGCAGTCAACGACTGCCACACCTACCTCATCATATCGCCGATGAGCAGCTCGCCCAATGCCTACGATCGAGGACGTGTTGGCCCGGATGGAGGCCAACAACCAACAGATGAATCGGCGCATGGACTTTTTGATGTACCACACCATGCGGTATATCTATCCGTTGGACTACGGTGCAGCGGATGCGGCCCATCATCGCTCGGTGCCACATCCCGAAACGAGTCGATCACCACCAGACCAGCTTGGAGAGGGGACCGCATGAGCAAGGGTGGATCACTTTTTGGGCGTTGTTATGATGGTTTTTTTTTTTTAGTTTTTTTTTGTATTGTAATTAAGTGTGGGCATTGTAATTAATAGAGCATGAACAGTTGTAACCTTTTTGAAATACATGGAATAGAAATTATATATTTTTTTTGCAATTCGATTGCACCTATATTTCTTCTTGCATTGCGTGTGGTAAATTTACTACCATTTTCGTGATCGGGTACGTGACATCACCCGTGTGTGGGGTACCCAATCACAACACCTTTGGATTTATTTTCGAGGACGAAATTTGTTAAGGTGGGGAGAATGTAATATCCCCAAAAATTGAGCGATAAACAGTGACCTCGGGATCCGTGCTCGATTGGTCGTAGGTTGACCAAGTGATGGTCAAACAGTAGACTTTAGAATGGAAGTATTTTATGATATAGTATGACCCTAAGTATAGTGTATGGTGCTAGTTGGGAGTCACGTACACCTATCTGTGGTATCTGTGCTCAACACCTAAGCAAGAGGAGTTATAAGGGTTTTAAAACCTAAAAGAGAAGTTATTTCTCTTGTTGGTTGGTGAGAGACTTAAGAGGAGAGAGAGGGAGAGAGTAAAGGAGAGTTAATGGCAAGGAGGAATTAATGGGGCTCGATTGAAGGACGAATTTGAGCATCTAGTGCCAGAATCGACGCGTGAGGAACCGTTGAAGCAAAACCTAGAACCCTTGCCACTAAACTTAGACATTGATTCAATCTAGATATTGATTGAGGTAAGTCCTTGTTAAATCTCCTTAAGATTGTGATTGTGCATTCAAGAGTAGTTAAAATGATGAATTAAAGATATAGAAAAGAGAAAAAAATAGGAAGAAAAAGATTTGGAAGAACAGCCTGAGAAGGGGCTGAGTTCTGGCCAAATCGATTAATCGATTTGGAGAATCGAATAATCGATTTTGGTCCGAAAGTTGAAAACGCAAAAAGGCCCGAGTTCGATTAATCGATCTTGAAATCGATTAATCAATTTTGAAATTCGATTAATCGATTAGAAATCTATTAATCGACTGAGTACCTCTAGTAGCTGGAGAGTTAAGGCTTGGGAAAAATCGATTAATCGATTTGAGAATCGATTAATCGATTGTGGATTTTGATTAATCGATTTGGAAATCGATTGAAGACTTTCGATTAATCGATTTGGGATCGATTAATCGATTGGATTTCGATTAATCGATTAATCGATTTTGGATTTCGATTAATCGATTTTGGAGATCGATTAGTCGATTTTGGCTGTTTTAGTTGATTTCTTAGTTGAACATTGAGGTTCATAGAGGGTCTTAGACCTTCTCTATTGCATCCTTATTGATGTTGTGCATATGTTATGATGTACCCTAGGTAGTACGAGCTATGGCAAGCATGAGGAGTCGTGTGAGACCTTGATGCTTGGACAATCAAATACCTGAGGTAGGGAATACTTGAACATGTACTTTGATTACAAGAACATGTATGTAGTGATATAGAAATGAAATGAATTATATAATCTCCATGTGTGTGTGTGTGATACACCAATGAAATAAACATGCTTATTCATATAATCCTTCCAATATATGTGTGTGTGTGTGATACCAAGTAAGCATATGAAAATGAGACATCCCCTGGGGATGAGAAAGTGATAAAGGCATCAATGTGATGCGAATAATTTAGACATCCCAGGGATGTAAGACAGATTGTAAAGTAAGATTGAACAAAGATTGATAAGGCCTAATTGATATAAAGTAGCACATTTACACGGTGAATAACTATATATAAAGCACATGATATTTTTGTTATTTACGGTTTGAATATAATATCCCACCGACGTGGCGGGATACCCACGACTGACTCGGCAGGATATCCGTGACCGATACAGCGGCCAATCCGTACACCGGTACGGCGGTCTATCCGTACACAATAGCACATCCCAGGGATGTTAAGCTGAGATTAAACCTCGTCACCTATGAGAAAGGGACCTGGGTAGTATTCAAAGTGATATATTTATAATAACTGTCTATTTAGACGACGATGGAGGGTATTCCATTGTGGCTCGATGCTATATTGCTCGGGGACTATTTAAGTTGAAGATTTAAGTTTCTTTAGGCATATTCAGTGAGGTTCATGAACAGTTAATAATAAATATAGCATATAAACCACCAGTAAACTTCAATGCATATTGAAATCATTTAAACTGTTTTCCAACAAGTTCATAAATACGTCGCAGGTCCTTTGCTTGTAGCCGTAAAGGCTTCGGGAGACGTTGATCCGGGAGATTCAGACTACGTGCCCGGAGACGAGTTAGAGCCTCCTCCCGAGGACTTCTTCTAGGAGACTCTGCTGTGCACCTTGATAGAGAGAGTTTTGAGAGCACATTGTTTGGCTTGGTATGTCAAACCTTATTTTTGGAAAATGTAATTGAATATATATATTCTTTTGGCGAACCATCTAGGGTGACTAAGTGATGTCATTGATGGTTCGGATGGGTACTTTCACTCATGCAGAGGCATGAGTTTAGAACCATCTTTTGGATCATAGATTTTAGAGTATATATATGTATAGAACTGGAGATTTATTTCAATATCAGTTCTTATGCGTTCCTTTATCTTTATTATTGTTTGCTATGCTAATGTTTCGTACGTATCCATGGGGTACGGTCTGGAGGATCATGCTGATGGCACGGGTTTCGGGGTGCCGAAATTCGGACTGTCACAGTTCACCGCTAATAAAAAAATGAGTGGAGAAATAGGACTCGCAAAGCCAATCCCAAATAGATGTGATAAGGCTATAACGACGATGACGATGATGATATACATTTATGGCCGCCGTTTTCCTGCGGTAGGATGGCATGTGGGAGTTGGGTGGTTGCCCAGTGGATAGCCGGTTGCCAGCCTTCACGATGGTGCCAAAGTCCGGCCAGCCGAGGTGGGTGGTGCGTAAGACTACCCATGTTTTCTTGGAAAATAGTGAGGGGCGCAGAGAAATCTCTCCGTCTGGGTGCATAGCCTCGGGCCTCTGTCTATATATAGTCATAAACACTCCGTGTGTGTAATTATATATAATACATATCCTAGTATTTATAATTCACGCAATCATTATTATATTATATATATATATATATATATAGTCATAAACACTCCCTGTGTGTAATTATATATAATACATATTCTAGTATTTATAATTCATGCAATTATTATTATATCATATCATAATACTACATGCTCCATTTTTTATAGGGTTAAAAATAATTAGGCATCTAATATAGAGATTCATGATATAAATTGATTTATTGAACTCGACTGCAATAATAACAATATACAAGCCATTAATATCAATTGATATAAAATAATCGCTAAATATAAATTTGCTGTTGACATTATATATAAAAGCTAAACGACTCACACATGTGGAGGGAGCCAGAGCCATACATGCGAGCATTTGACAGAAGAGAATGAGTGTTTTTGTTAGGAACATTAGTGTTAATATAACTATGTTGTTCCATTTGTATTATAAGGCTGAACGTAATAATCCCACCATTTCATATAAATGCTTGTGAGAGCGCCTATCTCACAAACTCTCTCTCTCTCTCTCTCTCTCTCTCTCTCTCTCTCTCTCTTACATCTCTAACCTTTAATACATTAAATCCTTCTTGGTGTCAGAGCCCTAATGGCTTACACCCCTTCTTCGGTCCACTCTTCTTTCTTTTTTTTTTTTCTTTTTTTTTAAATATAAAAAATTAAGAGTTTATACTTCCAATAAATACCCATTATATTCTCTCCAATAAACACTCATCATAGCCTCACAATCTCATTATCTTTATTTAAGATCTCTTTAAAAATATTTGTGACGTAGATTCTTCTTTAATTACTCTTGAGAGGGATTATGACAAACCTGATCTAGTGGACCACCAACTCAGATAGATGAGATGAGCGAGATGCAACAATCTTCACAGGCAGGTCGCGAAGATCTAAGGGCTAATTTCGCACATACCTTTTTCAAAGGAACATGCAATTGTAGGAGGGGTATTGTAGAATGTTTAAGATTGTTTAGAAAGCTAAGTATGTGTAACTAAAGTCTAAGATCAAGATCAAGATCTTAAGATAAGTTTGTTAAGATTACGATTCTTAGAGATTATGTTTATTTTCATTATATCTGTAAATGAATGTTATATTTATAGACACAGAAAGATTAATGACCTCACATCAAGATTTTCATAATGTAGTCTCTTGTACAGCCTCTCCGATCTTCTTCTTATTTATTCTTTTTCTCTTATTTACAAAATTTGATTTTAATAATAAGAGTGGACAATCTCAAAAGGAGGAAGAGCAAAGGTCACATTCCCTCAGCCCTATAATAATCGAAAAGGAAGAGGGCTCCCGATCATGGGTCAAAATGCCGGGTATCCGATACGTATCATCCGAGCTCAAAACCGATACGTATCGGACGATACATATCGGAATAGTAAAATACCGGACGATATATTGAATATATCGTCCGGGCATATGTATACAAAATGGACGATACAGTACATTAAATGTACCGTATCGTCTCAGTCCAAAACCGATACGTTTCGTGGGACGGAAATTTTGACCCAAGCTCGCGATTTCATATTCATCGATATTCATTGCTACTTACCTAATAAAATGCATCACTATAATGGTCCAGCCGCTTACGCCCCACCCACTCAACTCCTTTTAACTTAAATGCTTTCATATATAAGAGCTTTGATGCCAATGCCTCAAATTTATCTTCATTGCATAGCTAGAAAAGAATGAGATGATAGATACAGAGAGGGGAATGGTTTGAACCAGATTTTGAGTACAGGCACATCTGCAGCCCTTGCATATGGGAGAATCTTAACTTTTATGATTTTATTTTTTATTGGACCGAATCAGGTGAGTCTATATGACCTTTTCACTGAATTTATTTGTTTAGATGATTATGTGTATATTGATGCTCTATTGATAGAAAGTGGAGAGGGTTTTGATTAAGATATCAATAATGAATTCGGAGAGCAATTGTCTTATAGAATCAGATCAGGTAAGTTCCTATCCTGATGATTTTTTTTTATTGATTTTATTGGTTTAAATTCTGATAAAATCATGGTTATTCTCACCCGTTATGGGAGTAAGTGCTCCATGAATTTTCACGGATAAAACCATTGATTGATTTTAATCAAACCATGGAGATTTTTATTGTTCCAATCTTTCAAAAAATACTTAAGAACATGTTGATTCCAGAAAACACACATCCCGAAAAGTGACTTAGATCATGGAAAAAGGAGTTGACCTTCACTTTTAGGGACGTGTGCCATATGGAATTAACATATGACAGTCTAATAGGTGTGCCATATCTATCGTGGGAAAGAACAAAAACAATCTCCATCGTCTTATTCAAATCAGTCAATGATGTTGGTCTATAAAAATTGTGTGATACATACTCCGAAAATGGGCGAGAATAGCTGTACCCGGTGTAAATTGATGGTCTCTTTAAATAATGAAATGAATTTGTAATTGCTGGACCAGTGTTGGTTAGGTCTATGCGAGTATCGAGTAGGTCAATCTGGGCCAGTGTTGGGTTGGGCTGGTGAAGGTTGAACCATGCAAAGTTGTTGACTGGGTTGAATTGGATGTTGGACTTCGATTTTGATCATAATGTTTCACACGATTGATCTTGAGATCAAAACAATCTGATGCCACAGATCCTAAAAGATGAATCAAAAATCGTTCTGATGGTACGCCTATGATCTTAAGATCAATCGTGTGAGATGAAAATCAATCTCCAACGTCGGATTCAACCCATTAGTAGAACTTTGGTATCTCTTTTCAACTGCTGATGTAGGTGTATACTTTAAATTTAAAGAGACTCAGATACTGCTCAATAGCACAAAATAGCTACATTGGATTTTGATACCTTCAATTCATCACCTAAAATATGGCAGTAGGTCTTAATGTCTGCATCTATAATGGACGCATTAAACTCACATGGATTGAAGTATGGGTATTATTTCTAGATTTGCAGAGTAAAGAAAATAATGTGCCTTAAGATACAAAAGGATTTGTATGGGATAAAGGACTTCAAAAAAATTGTCCATCTGGTGTTCCCATTCAGAGGACCAAATCAATTAGATAGATATAAATTAAGACAAGACAACTAAGGAAGGTCAAAATCTTGGGTAAATTAGAGTAAGACGACTAAGGACGGCCAAAATCTTGGGTAAGGCAAGATCTTCACCTAGTCTTCCACTAGGACTCCTAAAACATTGATTTATGAAAGGATCCTAACTAACTATCTGAACGAACTTGTTCATGATAAAAAAAAAAAAGGTACTAGCAATTAAATTTCAGTTAATATCTCTGCAATTTAACATCATTATGGTATTAAATTTGCTTACTAGTTATTGGTTATAGTGCAATTGACACGAGAATAACTAACGAGTTGACATTTGAATTCAAAGAGTGTTTCAACTCTCAGCAGCTCTGAAGATGGAAAGCAGAGCTAGGAAGAGGTTGATGATGTCCAGATACAAAGCAACAGCAGCCCAGATGTATTCATCGTATGTGTAACGCTTGATCAGGTTGTCGGTGTCGTATATGATGTATCCACAGAATATAATTGCCGCCAAGACGCCATAGATCATCACTGATATCTTTCCCATCGGGAATAGGATCTGCAAAATGCGAGAAACAGTAGTCATGTTTCAATATATCCATAAATCTGAAGCATTGAAAATCCAGAAACAGACCCACAGAACAAAAAAAAAAAGTTGTAGAAAAAATGTCACTAGGTACCTGGATGAAGGCAAAAACCATTAGCACAATACTAGCCGAAAACAAGAAGGGCCATAGGAAGTTGAAATCATAGCCTCTCCTCGCCGCCCAGAAAGTGTAGAGGGTGAGGCTCACAACTACCACAGTTGTCAGGAGTGCCGATTCCAAAATAACCTCACCTGTTTCCATAGAAGTTATATTAATGGCGGGTTCTCTGAATAAACTAGCTATAAAGAGCTGCTAAATAAATGCTGGGAACCAAAATCTAAATCAGGTTATAGAGATAACCCATGTTATTCATATTAGTAGAGGATTTTAAACACAAATAGGCTTGTGCTGTGGGATTTGTGTAATTATTATTTTGCCTCCTGGCCTGCAACAGTAGCATTAAGCTGAGGTCAGGGAGGAACTTGGTCTTGCCCAACAGAATCTGCGAAGTAAAAAAAAATTGGCCAGTGATATATGGCAGACAGGTTTTCTGCAGGCATATGTGGCTGCAAGTGCAGTGGGCCCAAGCAATGCAGGTGAGGCAGCCAGTCATGTCACACCACGTCAGCCGCCTGCACAAAACCTGCCTGCCGTTTGCAATTTTCCAAAAAAATTAAGTGAATCCTACAGTATATTTTGCATGGAGTTCTCCGCTAGGAAGACCAAGTTATTCCATTTCTCTTTCTTCTATAATCAAGATTTCAGTATCTATCAAGTTTTCATATAACTTTTTGATACAGTACATATTTTAAGGGCCTGTTTGGATAAAAATACGGGAAACGAGAGAAAGTAAAATAATATTCCTACATTTTCCCATAGATACCTAAGATGTAGGAAACCATGGGATTCCTTTGTTTCCCTTTGTTTTTTGCTGTTTGGATAACCACGTTGTTAGCCCAGAAAATGTAGGACTAACCAAATCCTGTTGTTGGATACATATGCAAGAAATTGTAGGAAAATCCTGTGTTTCAATACATATGCGAGAAAATGCAGGATTAACCAAATCTTGTGTTTGGATCAAAATCTGACCGTCTGTTGGTAAGCCCACGATCTAGAGATCTAGTTGTCGAAGATTGGGCGAAAAAGAATCTCTATCTTTTTCTTTAAAGAAGTCAATAATTTAGACATATAAAACCAGGGTTTCAAAGAAAGAATCTTGAGTTGTAAAAACAGGTACCCCTATTGCCGAGAGTAGGAGCGAGATGTGATAATGTCAAATATATAAAATGATATATAAAAGGGTATCTTCATGTACAACCTAAGATTCTTCCTTCTCAACTCAGATTTCACGTGCTGGAATCATCGACTGGTTTAAATAAGACGATGGATATCATTTTTCGCCCCAATCATCCACTCAATGGATTGGCTGTCAGATAGGTGGGCCATGATATGAAGATATATTGTGTGAAAGATTGGTACAAAAAATGATCTCCATGATTCTAATTCAAGGCAGTCAATGATATTAATGGGAAACCATAGGTTGTCAACACTAATTCTCGATTGCAACTACCCGCACACAAAGTAACACAAAAAAAATTCAACACATCCCTGTATCCATGTTGCTGCGAATACCCTATCAAAGCCCACATATTACCTTTTGGGTACGGCTGTTCGCACCCGTTATATTAGTAATACCATAATTTTTCACAAAGGAAAACCATTGATTGATTTGAATCAGATGATGGAGATTATTTTTTGTTCCAACCTTTCTCACGATAGATCTTAAGATCATGGCGCACATATCAAACGGCCAGATGTTGATTCCACATGGTGGACATCCCTAAAAGCGAATGTCAACTCCTTTTCCCATGATCTAGGTCACTTTTGGGGATGTGTGCCATATAGAATCAATATCTGACTGTCTGATAGGCGCGCCATGATCTTAAGATCTATCATGAGGAAGATTGGAACAAAAAACAATCTCCATCGGCTGATTCAAATCAGTCAATGGTTTTCGTCCATGAAAAAGTTGTGTGGTATTATTAATAAATGGGTGAGAAGAGCCGTACCCTTATATTTTTCTTCTCCACTCATTCTGTTATCTTTCCGAGGTCTCGGCAAATTGAAATGCCAAGGGGTACTCTTGAACTCTTCACTCGGAAATAAGCGGAAAAATTGTGTTTTGTATTCTGACCCTCAAGTCGTTTCCAAACAGCGGAAAACCACAGAAAATAAAATCTGAATCTAAGTATTCCTCTATTTCCCCCATATCCAAACAGGCCCTCAAGGCAGTAACTAGTTCCCTTCCCCATAAGGCACAAAAGGCATCAAGCCCCAGATTAGGATTTTCCCCTCCACAAACTAAAATTTTATATGCTCTCTCTATAGACAATTAGGATTTTTGTTAAAAAATTGGTCTGATGCTGTCCTCACCCTCTAAATTTGAAATTTAACATATCAAGAGACTGAAGAAGGTTATCAAGATCCCAACTCAATTCAAAACTGAAGCTTAAAGTGTATTTAAGAAATCCAAAAAAATTCAAAATTAGAGCTCATGTTGTCTTTTAACATATATTCAAGAAAAAAGCTATATTTTATTGTATACGTTAGAAGCATAAGGATAGATGACGGTTGGGTACAAATAAGTACTGTGGTTTTATTTTTATTGGAACCACGTATGCTGTGACTAATATCATCCTCCATGGATCCAAAGCAAAATTTGATACTCGTAAGCATGATGACATGATACACCCAAAGCTAATAAAAGATAACACCCAGTGGAAAAAGCATATTCAATGGAGTGTTCAATGGATGTGGAGAAGATACAAAAAAAAAAATATATATATATATATGTGACCATAGTAGATCACCGACTCAGATAAAAAAAAAATTACTTTTAAGAACCAGTTTGGGTTTCAGCTTAGAAATTATTCGACCGAAACCATTTTCTTATTCACAAAACTTATGGAAAAATTTAGTGGTAAATTTATCAATAGTTAAAGGTCTATGATGGGGATGGGGAGCGGAGCCAGATAAACTAGTTGCTGCTAAACAGGAAATGCATTTCAAATGAACATATTGAGATTACAATAAATATATTTTAGTGTAAGAACTACATATGGAGAGATGATTGACTTTAGTATCGAAGATGGGTTGCATCAAGGGTCTGCACCAAATCCTTATTTCTTTGCATTGGTTATGGATGAAGGGATTAGAGAAGAAGCAAGATAGGGGTTACATGGTGTATGTTGTTTGCTAATGACATGGTGATAAATGGCTAGAAAAGGAAACAAGAAAATGATAAGTTGGAACTTTAGAGAAAGGCTTGAACATTAAAGGGTTTAGCCAAACAAAAATATAATATATGAGTGTAATTTAGCAAACCAAGTGAAATTGGCAGATAATTTGGTCAAAATAGAAGACCTTTAGTGCCAGCTGCCAAACACTATAGGTTTCAATACTTGGGCTATAACATACAATTGGACACTGGGTTTGAAGAGGACATTTCATACAAAACCAACATAGGGAGAGTGAATAGAGACATGTGAGTTGTGTGTTGTGAAAAGGATTAAAATGATATAAATACAAGGAGAACAGGAAGCCAATGAAGACTTAACAAGGGACATAAAACTATGAAAAGACATGTAAGATTGGGGAGTAATTAAGAATTTTTATTTTTATTTTTTTTTGCTGGATAAACAATGGAATTGACAGGGTCCCAACTCCCCACCCTTAATATTAATCAGAAGAAAAAAAATACAATTAAGACCGAGCTCATCACTAGCAATTGGGATGAAACAAAAAAGGTTCAAAACATAATAATTACAAAGTAAGGAAAGATCCAAAATACCAGATGACATGGAAAAATTATCGCCCGTGCAAACGGAAACCTTGGGAAGGTGTGGAACCCCAAACCCATGATGCGCATGATCTCAACAAAGAAATAGAACACACAAAACTGACCACAACTAGATGTAATAAGGCAATGATGAGGATGATGACGAATACCGAAATGGACACCACACTTCCCTACAAACTACAAATGGATTGAAACAAGCTGATTAACAAACTCTTCTAAATTTAATAAATTTTCTCTTGATTTCCACTTGGTGACCAAACTGCAACTAAGGTGACTCTGATTTAAAGGGATAGGATAGGGCTTGTAAATAGAGGCCGATTGTCAAAGGAATTCAATAGTTAGTCCATCTAACTATTGACAATTGCTTTCTATGGTCAGTTTACTCAACATCACTTATATAGTTCGCTAAATATCTTATCTAATTAATTAAGGGGCCTGCTACTAACCTCCCATCAAATACTGAATATCCCTCTTTAACTACAGCTGAAAATGGTTGACTGCTTGGAATCGGATGATGGAGATCTTGAGGGATATTCGTTGTCCAATTCTAAATTAATTCGCCGACTATTTCCTTCTCTAGATAATTTTGGTGAACTGATTTAGTAAATTTTGGAGGCTGTTTTGAGTCTGAACAATGGAGATTTTGAGATCACGGGTGATATTCATCATCCGATTCCAAATCAGTTCACCGACTATTTGCTTTAGATATTTTCGTCGAACTGATTTAGTTAACTGTGGGGTAGGTTTTGAATTGGGCAATGGAGATCATTTTTCATTCCAATCTTCTGTGCAACCGATCTTGAGATCACAGGAATATCATCAGAGGGTCAGTTTTTTATTCCACGTGGTACACATCCCAAAAAGTGACCTGCGAGCATTATGTGTACATGTGGTCTTTGGGTCACTTTTTTGGAAGTGTCACGTGGAATAAAAAACTGATCGTCAGATGATATGCCTGTGATGTCAAGATCAGTTGCGCGGAAGATTGGAATGAAAAATGATCTCCATTGTCCCATTCAAAGCAGTAAACAGTTTTCAGCTCTACTTAATGGGGGATATTCAGTATTTGGTGGGGGTTAGTAGCTAACTTAGTTCATTTCCTTCTCTAAAAATAAGAGTTTCATTGCGTAATGGAAGATTTAAGGAGTAGGGTTCCTTGTATGATTCAAAATTAACTCAGTGTGAGGACCCAAGCCCAGCATGACCCGACCCTTTTTTTGGCCCGAACCAGGCCTAATCCAGACCCAACCAAATCTCCTATAACTCTCTTGCTGTCGTTGCTTAACACCAAATTCTTTTCCCCCAACACATCTGCATCAGACGTAGAGCTTGGGATTTGCAATCCTACTCATGGGTCAAAATATCGTCCGATATGGGTAAAGTATCGCCAGTATCGTCCGTATCGGATGATAATATAAAATTATCGGACGATAATTTGATATTATCGTCCGTATCCCGATAATATAAAAAAATTAAAATGTTAAAAATAATTCAAATTATCGTCCGATACGAATGATAATTTGAAATTATCGTCCGTGGGCCCAAGCACGTGCCCTTTTCAGCCGATTTTAGCTCTTTTTTTCAGCCTTTTTTTGCTCTTCCCTTCTTCCTTATTCTTCCTCATTTACACTCTTCTTTTTTGCTTATTTTCACCCCAAATCGCCTCCGAATCGCACAAAAAAGCTCGGGATCAACGCCGAAGGTACGTGTTTTATCATTTTCCCATCGTTTTATTTCGTTTTAAAGGTTAAAATAAGGTAGATCTACCTTATTTAAGGGTAGATCTACCCTTAAATATAGTAGATCTAGCCATAAATTTGGTAGGTCTACCATATTTAATGGTAGATCTACCCATAAATATATAAGATCTACCATATTTAATGGTAGATATTAAAATAATTAAAATAATAGGGTATGCCCCATAATTATTTTAAAATTTTGGGTCACATGTAATTAAAATTATGGGTCACAAAATAATTTAAATAATCAAAATTATGAGTCACAAAATAATTAATATAATTAATAATATAGGTCAATATGGGTCACATATACCCTTAAAATTATGAGTTACAAAATAATTAATATAATTAATAATATGGGTCAATATGGGTCAATATGGTCACATATACCCTTAAAATTATGGGTCACAATATAATTAATATAATTAATAATATGGGTCAATATGAGTCATATGTACCCTTAAAATTATAAAATAATTTAAATAATTAAAATTATGGGTCAATATGAGTCAATATCAGTCACATGTACCCTTAAAATTATGGGTCACAATCTCATTAATATAATTAATAATATGGGTCAATATGGGTCACATGTACCCTTAAAATTATAGGTCCCATGTAATTAAAATAATTAAAATAATGGGGTATGTCCCATAAAACATTAGAATAATATGAAATAAATTTATAAAAATTAGAATAATAGCAAATAAAATTTTAAAAATTAGAATAATATCAAATAAATATTCAAAAATTAGAATAATATTCATAAATTATAATAATATCAAATAAATATTCAAAAATTAGAATAATATCAAATAAATTTGGTAAAATATAATCTAATCTTTTAAAAATTAGAATAATATCAAATAAAATTTCAAATGTAATCTAAATGTTATAAAAATTAGAATACTAGCAAATAAATTTTTAAAATTTTATTTGCTAGTATTCTAATTTTTAAAAATTAGAATAATATGAAATAAATTTCAAATAAATTTTTAAAAATTAGAATACTAGCAAATAAATTTTTAATAATTAGAATAATATCAAATATATATTCATAAATTATAATAATATCAAATAAATATTCAAAAAATAGAATAATATAAAATAAATTTGGTAAAATATAATCTAATATTTTAAAAATTAGAATAATATGAAATAAATTTTCAAATGTAATCTAAATTTTATAAAAATTAGAATAATATCAAATAAATTTAATAAAATATAATCTAATGTTTTAAAAATAGCAATAATATGAAATAAATTTTATTTTCAAGCGTAAACTAGATGTTTAATTTAATCAAATCGTTTGCACATTCATACAGGTGAAATAAATAAATATGGTACGATTGTCAGATCCACATTGGCAATACGGTACAACAATAGATGGTGATAGACTCCAGATAGAATATAAGCTTTGTGGGAAAAAACTGCTAGGAGGAGGTATCACACGGTTGAAGGAGTATGTGGCTCACGTAAAGGGAGAGATAAAAGGGTGTCCCAATGTACCCAGAGAAGTGAAAGAAAATGTCAGAGCTAGTTTACAAGCGGCAAAGGGAAAGAAAAAAGCTGAAGCCGATCGTGATAGAGAAATGTATGAGAGAATCAGGAGGGGAGATCCAGAGTTTACATCACCTAGACCTGAGGATGATGATGATGAGGATGAGCAGATAGCGAGAGTTATGAGAGAGAGTGCCAGAGAAGCACAACAACGGCGAGATCAGGAAGAAGCCGATTATCGATTTCGGTCCAGGTTGAGGGGCCCATCCATGCCTGCTGCTAGTGATAGATCTACTCATAGGTCAAATGTTGTTGATGTTGATGAGGATGTTGAACTGACTATCGGGTTGCGTAGGTCAGCATCCGAGAGGGATTATAAACCGTCTACCACAAGCCGTACTACAGGCCCCATGGATCCATTCATGTATCGCACTGAAAGCTCCAAACAAACCAAATTGAGTGCAATCTCACTTAAACAAATGGGGAAGAAGCTTGGAAAATCCATTGCCAAGTTTTTTATATACAACCACATTTCGACCAAAGTAGCAGAGTCGTCGTACTTCAAATGCATGATTGATACAAGTGCAGAAGTTGGTCCAGGAGTTAAAAAGACTTCTGCATACGAGATACCTGGACTCTTACTACAAGATGAGTACAATGAGATAGGTGCCTATGTACAAAATTTTGAGGATGTATGGGATGAGAGAGGTTGCACAATTATGTGCAATGGATGGACTGGTCCCACAAAGAAGAGTTTGATCAACTTTTTGGTCTACAGCGATGCCGGGACAATATTTTTGAAATCAGTTGATGCTTCTAAACACGCAAAGACAGCTGATTACCTCTTTCAACTAATGGATAAGGTAGTTGAAGAGGTTAGAGAGCAGCGGGTTGTGCAGGTGGTAACAGACAATGCGGCAATTTACAAAGCCGCTGGATTAAAATTAATGATGAAGAGACGTCACCTGTACTGGACCCCGTGTGCCGCTCATTACGTGGACCTCATTCTTGAGGATTTTGGAAAGAGAAGTAAGGCACAGACAACTATTCAAAAGGAAAGAACGATTACTTCCTACCTGTACAACAGTGACAAGCTGATTAATTTAATGAGAGACTTCGCGAACAATGAGTTGCTCCGACCTGCGATTACACGTTTTGCAACACAGTTTTTAGCCCTACAGAGTTTGGCTAGATATAGGCATGAGCTGAAAGCCATGGTGTCGTCGGAAGAATGGAATAAACATGAAATAGAACTCCCACGAGCAAAGAGACTAGCTTGCACTGAAGTTGCTGACCTGATCTACAACACGCAGTTTTGGGCAGATGTTGACCACCTGATCGCCGTCACTACCCCGTTGGTGCAAGTGTTGAGATTGGTTGATGGTGATGAGAAACCAACGATGGGGTACGTTTATGAGTCAATGGATAAGGCAAAATTGGCTATCAAAACCAAATGCCCTACAAAATATAAACGATACTGGGCGATTATCGACAAGAGGTGGGATGCACAATTTCACCAGTACTTGCATGCAGCAGGTATAACATGTTAAACTGCTTATGTAGTGATTTTTATTTATTTATTTATTATTTTCATATACTGATGAAATTGCTCATATTTGATGTGTAGCACACTACTTAAATCCGGCCTTCCAATATACGCGACGCTTCGAGTTGAGTGACACTGATGAAGTGTATACCGGTTTGTTCAATGTAATCCAACGAATGCTCCCTGAGTTGGCGGACCAAGGTCAAGCCATCAGAGATGTGAGTAATCATAGTATCATACCTTATAACTAATAAATCAAATGTCATGTGATATTATGATATGTTTATTGATATGTGGCTTACTGTATTTCATCTTTATAGATTGACGTGTTTCGCAAGAGACATGGGTCATTTGGGACCCGTTGGTGTAATCCCAAATTAAACACGACAAATCCGCTGATTGGTGGATGCATTATGGAGGTGATGGTCCGATATTGAGGCGAGTAGCAATGAGGGTATTGTCGCAAATATGTTCCTCGTCCAACTGTGAGTGGAATTAGAGCACTTTCTCTCTCATTTATACTAAGACAAGGAATAGACTAACTATGGAACGATTGGAAAAGTTAGTCTACTGCCACTACAACATACGATTAAGGGTCAGAAATATGCAGAGGACCAACCGTGGTAAGCAATTATATGAAGTCTTAGTTCCTCAATTATATGAAGTCTTACTTACATCTTATACTAATTCATCTATCATATTCTACCTTGCAGACAGTGAATATTTTGATCCCATCCAGTTGGATTATATATTCGAGGAGGATGACCCTTTGAATCAATGGATCGAAGAGAGAGAAGAGCCAGTCTTGGAATCTTTGAAACCGAATGGTGGACAATCTTTGAAAGAGTAAGCGGAGCAATGACTTCCCAACCACCGAGGCGGAAAAGAAGATTGAATCGTCATCCAGTGGTTGGATCTGATGACGAAACGCAGCCCGGTAGTGATGATGGGAGTGGCGAGGATGATGGTGGAGGGGACGTCGGCAC
This sequence comes from Chloranthus sessilifolius, assembly GCA_021018995.1. Lineage (NCBI taxonomy): Eukaryota > Viridiplantae > Streptophyta > Magnoliopsida > Chloranthales > Chloranthaceae > Chloranthus > Chloranthus sessilifolius. The sequence goes on from CM037584.1 coordinate 116,726,446, forward strand.
TAGTGGTGGAGGGGAGGATGTTGGTACCTCTGATCCTTATAGAGATATTGCGGCATTTGACGATGACTCGGCACCGTTAACATTGTTCGACACTCCTACATTTAGAATGGGAGGGGTTGAAGGAAGAGGAGCGTCGGAATCATATCAAACACCACCACCACAAGGTCCACATGATGATACGGATATGGGTTATATGACTTCTAGCTTCGGGGGATTCAGTTTGCAAAATACCGAAGATTCAGCAACTAGTAACCCATACTACCAGCCACAACAAACCTACCCGGTGCCATATGACTTCGTTGGTCAGATTTTTGGAGGACCGGCCTTTACGTACTACACTGAGCCATATTCGTTGCTACAGCCTCAGTTTCAAGGGGGCACATATGATCATGGGTATCAATATGGCCAACATTATAGGCAAAGGCCGGAAAGCTCGCGCACCGATGATGATGATGATCATGAGGGCCAAGAACCACCACGAAATTCAATGTGGCTCTAAAGTAAGTTTTCCATGTACAATTAAATTTATTTTTATCAACATAGCTATTAATTTTGACAATATATAATTTATTTTTGTCAATATACATTGTAATTTAGTTTATGCGTGACTGCGTCGATCAAATTATGAAATATTGTTAATAAATAATCTATATATATAAACAAACCCATATGCCAGGGTAAAACATTTAGTTAAGAGGATTTAATGACAGTTAGAGCATATTCCTTCTAAATTTGTATAAGCTCTAAGAATATATATGAAAGTGAAGCAATTTTGCATCAATCCTAATTTCCTAATTTCAGAGAATTCAAGGGAAAGGGGAAACAAAATAAGCATGTGATCAGCTGGTCAAAAATAATGTTAGAAGATCTATTACATTAAGTCAAAAATGTAATCTTAAGTCAAAAATAAGTCACAAAATAGGCATGTGACTTGGGTTAAGTCACAAAATAGGCATGTTACTTATATATTCATCTAAATAATGCATTAAATAAGTCAAAACTATAAGCAAAAATAGTTGAAATAAATACGAAATAAATAAATATAATTTTTCAGATTTTATTGAGATTTTTAAAGATTTTTTTGGGATTTTTTTTTTTTTTTGAATGTATCAAACCGATACATTTAATGTATCGCCGATACATTGAATGTATTGGACAATACCCGATACGTATCGTCCTGAGGGTCAGGACGATACGTATCGAAAATCCGATATTTTGACCCATGATCCTACCATAGTCCGTCGTCGCCCTGACGATAAACTACCATCATTACCCGCCGCACACCCATCTCAGCTTGGCTATAAGATTGAGGGATGCTCACCTTCTTCCTCTACAATTCAAGAACTCTGGTAAGGCATTCTTCTTCTTCTTCTTCTTCTTCTTCTTCTTCATGTTCTCATCTTCTTTTTGTTTCCGGCTGGTTCGATCTCCGGCGACAATCGTTTGAGACAACTGTTGTTGTCCATTTCGATGCTCACGCGGCGCAGCCTTCGTAATCATGCGCGCCCTCGCGACTATCGTTTGCCATCGCGGTTGCGAAGCCGAACCCAATGACGAAATCTTCACTCCATTTTCCCTCTCTGTATTTTTCCCCTCTCCTCCACCAATCTCTCTTTTCTTCCTCCAGTGGCACCATCAACCATGACCCATGTCCTTTCTTTTGTCACAAAATGGTAACCTTAAAACCCTTTTTTTATTTTATTTTATTATGTATAGGATAAAACCTATATGACCCTTTTCCTCTTTGTTTTGCCACAACCAGTGACTTTAATCCTTTTATTTTATTTTATATGTATAAATATAAAATAAGGTATAAAACCTATATATATATATATATATATATATATATTACATTTATTATTTTAAAGACCTATTAGTTTATTTTATTTATTTTGCTATTAAAAATATAGGGTTTATAACACGTGTGTTATGAGTACTTTGGGCTAACCTATTATAAAATAATTTTGGAAATATTTATTTATGTATTTATTTTGTTTAGTGTAAATAAACTGTTATAAATTATATTCTATATATTAGAAAATATTATATTATTATACTAAAAGAATTTGTTATTAGTGACTTATTCTCTTGACTTTAAAATTTATTTTTATTTACTAATTATTGTGTTCTTTTAATAATTTCTATTAATTACTCTCGTAATATTTTCGGTGTCAGATTTCGATCCAATCATCCATACTCTAATCGCGTAGACCCGTAGTTACACCATTCGCTCCTGAAGCTCGATCCATCTCGATTGAGACCTTATTGGCTATCCCTCCAAGTGACCCGACTCGACTCTAGCTCAATACCTCTCACTTATTCATCCAACTCTCTTTATTGTCGAGACACCGCTTAGCACTAACACACCCTTGTTCTCATGCAGGTCAACTCGAGCTTTACTCCCATCGCAATTAGCGGCAGAGCGTATATCAAGGCAAGTGACCTACCCTTATCACCCTGCTCTGTTTAATTAATTAGTACTATTTAGATACAATGTAGATAAAAGTACATACAACTCTATAATTATGAATTGAAACCTTAGCTAGGGTGATACATCTACGAGACATTGTTGCTTGTTGATATTATAAATATGAGTATATCTATATAAGAAATTGTTCTTTTATCTTTACACAATCATGATTGATGATTGAAATTCCTGTATAAAGTTAATCGTAGTTCGATTCTTGGTGACATATTATATATTTGAGCATATGAGCAAGTATAATTATCGCATGGTTCTTATTATAAACTGGTGGAAAGAGAACATAACTATGAAAAATGATTGATCGTAGTACTATTTCTTTTCGCAAAGCATCATGAAATACCATCTTGATAATGGAAAACATCTACTATTGAACAAATGGTTTTCTACTGCATACATTGTGCATCTATATAATTGTACAATATTTTTAGTTGGGATCCCCCATTGAGCAGCATGGGTTTGAGACGAATGTCCATGCTAGTGCTTCCATAATATGAAGTACATATTGCCTACTGATCTGACACGGTAAAGTGTGAAATTCATATATACAATGTGATGTAGTAAGGACTACCTGAATAAGAGGTAAAGTCCAAAAGGGTCACATGTGGTTGTACCATAGATTCGACACTATATAAGTAGAACCTACACGTATAAATGTGTAGCCATTGAAATTAAGTTATTTTCTTTTGTTTTCCTTTCAAAGAAAACTTCGTGTTCTTTGATTCATACATCTCATTTCCTACTTGATGATAGCTGAAAACGCGATGCCTTGAGAACTAAATAGCGAATTTGCATACGCTTACAACATCTACTGAAATCAAAGGAATACTTATAATCAAAATTTTTTCTTTCTTATTGTTTTTTTTTTATCGATAAAAAATGTATTGTATTAGAACGCAGCGAGAAGCTAGCAAGCAAGAATACACAGACACCGACCAAAGAAGCCACCAGCCCCTATAGAGAGGCACTGGGGCAAAAAAAAAAAAAGAACAAACCCAAAAATACAAGCGGCAGCCCTGCAGAGTAGATTCCAAAATCCTAACCAGGATCCCAAAGAGGCTCATCCCCTCCTACTTCAACTCTCCCTCTACGAACCCATAAATACGTAAGATCTTTGACAAATTTGAGGATCATCCCCACCAGCAAACGTTTTTGTTGAAAATGCGAGCATTCTGTTCAATCCAGATGCTCCAAATGATTGCGAATAAGCCAGCCTTCCAGAATTCCCATGACTCCCCTTCCAGCTTGACCATCTCCCATGCCAAAAACTGCTGATATGGAGAGGCAGGGGCAACCCAGTGCATATCAAAGGAATTGAGGATGACCCCCCAAATGTTATGGACCAACCAGCAATGAAGGAAAAGATGGGTCGTGGTCTCCTCTTGTAGGCACATAGCACAGCGGTTCTGAAGCTCTTTCCCCTCCGAATTAATTGATCGATCGTGAGAATTTTGTCTTTGAATAATGTCCACGCAAAAAAGTTTACCTTTGGGGGAATGTCCTTCCACATCCACGCCCCATCAAATTTGACTAAGGGACGGTTCGCTAACATTTGGAAGTACGATCGAATGCTGAAAATCCCATCCTTACTAGGGGTTCAAACCCGAGTATCCCTTCTCTGAGGATTTCGATTTGGCTCATCAAGGAGGGCCAACATCCGCATGAAAGGGGACAGCTCCTCGTCTCTCAAAAGCCGGTGGGTGACAATATTCCACAGCACCCCCCTCAGATTCAGAGAAGAATTCGGTCACCAATCCGAGAGGGTGTCTCGAAATATTGAAAGCAGCCGCAAAGGAATCTTTGAGTGGCCTATTTTCAGCCCATGCGTCTTCCCAGAACCAAATTCTAGTCTCATCCCCCCAGCTGTAGCGCATCCATCTGGAGTAGAAATCCCAAGTTCTACAAACCTCTTTCCACCATGCTGAAAGGTTATTGGTAACAACGACGTTGATCCCCCAGCTGCCGTCAAATTGCATGTATTTTTCCTCCAAAACAGCCCGCAATAGGCTATCTCTTTCTCCGTCCACGCCAGCCCTCCAAAACCATTTTCCCAACAACGCTATATTAACCCAACGTAGTGCCCGAATCCTGAAGCCACCACACCTAATCGGCAACTGACAAGTATCCCAATTCACGAGATGGTACCGTTTATCCATACCCAATCCCTCCCATAAAAAGTTCCTTTGGATTTGTTCAAGTCCGTGAACGACCCCATTGGGCATTTGTACATGGGCATATGAAAAATTGGGAGGCTGGATAAAACAAATTTCACCAATAGTGGCTGACCCCCACTGCTGAGAAGTTTTCCCTTCCACGAGGACATCTTTAGCTCAAACCTCCGAATGACGGGTTCCCATTCCTTGGCGGAGAGTTTTCGCAGTCCAAGAGGGCGCCCTAGGTTCCGAATAGGCAGGTTATCCACCCCGCAATTCACAGTCCCGCCTAGATCGGCCAGAACCTCATCCCCAATCCCGATCCCAGTGATCGCAGATTTGTGGAAGTTGATCCGTTGACCCGACACCGCCTCATAGATAGATAAAACAGCGGACAAAAACCTGAACTCATCCACTTCCGCCTTACCGAAAAAGATGGTGTTGTCCACATACTGCAGGTGCGAGATGAACCGACCATGTGAGCCAACTTGGATACCGAAAATAAGTTATAGTTGTCTTGCTCAAAGCATAAGCCCAGCCAACGCCTCGCCCACCATATTGAACAGAAATGGGGAGAGAGGATCTCCCTGCCTGATACCTCTTGAGCTACGAAAATACCGAAAATACCTCTTAAGCCCAGCCAACGCCTCACCCACCGATGACCCATTGATTAATACTGAAAATCATGCTGAAGAGTAGCACGCCCGCATCCAGTACCTCCACTTAGTCCCAAACCGAAGTCTTCCAAGCATGTAGTCTAAGCAGTTCTAGTCTACCCGGTCATAAGCTTTCTCCGTGTCTACCTTCCAAGGGCAGTGGGGTTGCGCTCTCGGTGTGCGGAGTGGACCACCTCTTGAACAACCGCCACAAGGTCCACCAACTACCTCCCTTGCACCAAAGCCCCTTGATTGACCGAAATAGTTTTGGCCATTAAAGGTTTTAATTGATTTGCAAGGACCTTTGATACAATCTTGTACAGATGATTGAGCAGACAGATCGGTCGGAAATCCGAAAGGTCCTCGGTGCCATCTTTTTTAGGGATGAACGTGATGAAAGTGGAATTGAGACATCGGCCAATGAAGTTGTTGGCATGGAACTCGCTGAGCACCTCCATGACTTCTACCCTGATGGTAGGCCAAAATTGGTGGTAAAACTCTAAAGTGAAACCATCCGGCCAAGATGCCTTGTTTTTACCGCCATGTTTGATGGCCCGCCATACCTCGGCATCACTGAAAGGACGTGCAATATCAGTTTTGTCCTCCTCCAAGATGGTGTTAAACAACAACCCATTCAATTCCAGCCTCGCCTACTCTATATTGGTATACAGATTCTTATAGATATCGACAATCTGGTTCTTGATCTGATCCGGCTCCGCAAAGGTCTCACCTTCCACAAAAATCTGGCCTAGAAAATTGACTTTATTTCTAGCATTGACCACCGCGTGGAAGAATTTTGTGTTGCTGTCCCCAGCTTTCAGCCACTGCACCTTAGATTTTTGTCTCCACCACACTTCCTCGGCCAGACATTTATCACTGAACTTGGTTTCTTCCTCAATCTCTCCTCTCTTTCGGCCTCTGTCAAAACCCAAACTTCCTCAAGATCATCCAGCTCTCGTAACTGCCGCAGCAGCTTCTCGCTTGCAATGTGGACTAGCCCAAACACCTCTCTGTTTCACTCTTTAATGCGACGTTTGAGCCATCGCAGCTTAGAGATGAAGCAGAAGGCAGCTGTCCCTGAAGGCGTCGATTCGTTCCACCATGAAGGGACCGCCTCATTGAATCCATCGTCGAGAAGCCACATATTTTCGAAGCAGAAGGGAGAAGGCCCCTTTTCCCGAGGTTCGTAGTGCAACAATAGAGGGCGATGATCCGACACTGGCCTTGCAAGCCCAACCAGCCTTTGGCTGGAAAAATATCAAGCCACTCACAGGATACCAGAAATCTGTTGATGCGGGTAAGAGAAGGCACCTTCTGAAAATTGGACCATGTGAACATCCCACCTGAGAGTGGAAGATCGATGAGCTCCCCATCGTTGATGAAAGTGTTAAACTCCCGCATGACTGCCCGATCTGGAGGTCCTCTCTGTTTCTCATGGGGCCATCTAATGGCGTTAAAATCTCTCCCCCAACAATGAGGGAAGCCCCACCTAGCTGCAATGGAGGCCAATTCGAACCAAAAATCTCCTCTTCCACTGTCATCGGAGGGTCTGTATATACCCGAAAAGGTCCATACCTTCCCTGAATCCCGGTTTCACAGCATAACCGAAGCTGGAAGACTGCCCAACTCCTCATCCAACTTTTCGAACAATAGGTGATTCCAGACAACCAAAATTACCCCGGTAGCCCCTATGGAGTCGACCCCGATCCATCCCCACAGGTTACCTCCAAGGTCGCATCGGTGCTTCGAATGTGCAAAGCCGATTTCTTCTCACAGCTGAGATGAGAAATCTAACAGCTCCGTAGGCTCGGATGAGGTGGATAGTTTGATTCAGGTAGGCCACGTACTGGGGATGTCATTTCGGGGGTCGGATGAATCCCTCAGGGAGGTGTTCAACTCTATTCTCTCACAACGAAATGCATCGGCTAAGAAGAGGAGGCGATCCAAATAGAGAGAAAATGTGGGAACTTACTAAATGCAATGCTAGGGCTGAGATGATGATTAAAATTAATTTAATCAATTAAAAAATAACAAATTCCCATGGAAAATTCTAGAAATCCAATTAGATGCTTTAATTCTGACCCAAAATAGCGTTACTTTTGTGTACGTTCCCTACCGCGGATCTAGAAGATTAGGGTTCTTATGAACGGCTAGATTTCCGATAGTTTTAAGGCGTCGAACGAGCTCGCAAGCGGGTTCTCACGATACCGAGCAAAATTAAAAGGTTAATAATCATTTATGATGAACAAATAGGTTGATTTTGGATTTTATGAAATAAATCAAATAACTAGGGTTACGCTACTTACGCAAATCGTAGATCTAAAGAAGATAGAGATGTATGAAGAATTGGCCTCGCACCAAACTGCAAGAGGGAATCGAAGAATCGCTCTCCGTTTGAAAGAATCACACCCTCACGAAAGTTTAGAACTTTCAATTTTTGCATAAGCAATTTTCATTAACCAAAAACTTCTAATAAAGTTGTTTACAAGCCTTTAAATAGGCTAACCAATGCATGAAATTAGAAATCCTAGTGTAACTCTAATTCCTGTTCAAATAAAAGAAATATCTTAATTCTTTTAAAACAATAAAATAAAGTCCTAAAACAATAAAGAAACTGATCATATTTCTAATAAAAGAAACAAATCCTATTTTCTAAAATAAAATAATATAGAGACTAATCCTAATTCAATTAGGAGTCTTGAAATTCGTCACTTTCTGTGCAACTTTCGAAAACTGACCATAACTTCTTCAATACTTATCGAAATTGCACGTTTTTTGGCTCGTTAGAAGGCTACTTAGATAAGCTTTCAAATATGACCAATTTCGCATCAATCCGACTTTGTTTAATACTTCAAAATAGGCTAAACATAAAGTGACAGGATTGAAAGTTGAAGACCCTAATAAATTTTGAATTTTTTTCTTTCTGATCAAACGGATCTTCAACGGACCTTTTTTAAAAATTTATTCGCGGGTCCACTTTCTCTTTTGACGTCTCCTCTTTATCTGACTACAATTCAAGCAGGCAAATCTAAAATTCGCATCAATCTCCTCTACTTTGAAAAAGTTCGACCTTGAACTTTGGTTGACATGAATTTTCACAGTCGCGATCACAGACAATATATAGGGAACCTCGATCGGAAGCGGCTTGAATCGGACATCCCAATCAACTCTCCCCGGGTTAGAAGGATGCATTCCCGATGAATATTGGTTGTGATAAAGGTCCAAGAGATCCAGGTCAATCTGCTGAAACTCTTGTGTAATCCAAGTATTCTCTGAATCGCTCTTGTTCTTCCACTTGACCAAATGCTTCCGAAGTCTCCCTTGATTAGTGGACACAATCTGATCGTCCAGCACATCTTCGATGATCTCACGAGTTTGCCAAGTAAGTGGGGGTAGCAATGTGGGTAGGGAAATTATTGGTTCATCAAATGTAGAAGGCTCAAAGGGGTTGGCAGCGATGATTGAAGAGCCATGGAATAGAACAAGGTCCTCCACGTTGAAAGTCGTGCTAATCCCCAAATCCGGCGGAAGATCTAAGACGTAAGCATTAGAACCGGCACGTTTCAAGATTTGATAGGGTCCAACACTGCGAGCTTATAACTTCTTTACAACTCCATGCGGGAATTGCTCGGGTCTATTCTGAACCATTACAAAATCACCCTCTTGAAATTCTTTGAACCATCTAGAAGGATCTGCAGAGAACTTGTATTTTTCGTTGTTCGCATTAATTCTTTTCTTAATCTCAGCATGTAACTCATGAATGCAATATGCAAAAGTGGATGCAAACTCTTAAGACCTTTGATGAATAGAAATTGGGAGAAAATCTGTGTTCTAGTATTCGGCTTATCCTTCCACTGGATGAAGTATGTCTAATGTTTCTCCGATTGCATTCTCCTTGCAGTCCAAGTGTTGTCAATTTTCGATTTACCTTTCAACTTAAGAAGATACTCTCGATATACTTGATGTGTCTTTACCTTGGGAAAAAAATATGGATCTCCCAAAACTTTTCCATCTAACATCTTCACATATTGTTCAGGCGGGTATTTGGAAATCAATGAGTAGATAGGGTTGGGCTCAGTTGGATGGGCATCAAGGAATGGGTCAAAAGGTTTTGTTGTTGGGCCTAAAAAAGGTGTACGTGCATCTACAAACTCTATAGGCTCATGTGTAAGTGACACTACTGACACTAACGACTCTTGTGTAATCGACTCAACTGATACTAACGACTCATACTAATGACTCATGTACACTCGACTCGATTAACTCGTGCGTACTCGCTTCAACCAAAACCAAAGACTCTGGGGTACTCGATTCAATTGACCCTAATGGTTCTTGTGTACCCAGTCATTGGGCTCACGTGTACTCGATTCAATTGACCCTAATGGTTCTTGTGTACCCAGTTCGATGGACTCACGTGTACTCGATTCAAGGGGCACCAACAAGTAGTGTGTACCCAACTCTACGGATACCAATAACTCATAGGCAAGTGACTCGATTGGTTCACGTGTGGGTGACTCAACATCACTACTCACAAGGGAAATAAAAGTCTCTTTAACACAAACTAGACTTTCTTTAGCTTCTTTTATCTCCTCTTCACTCAGCATAGTACTAGGGTCGTACACTTCTTCCACTTCCCTATTCCCCAGCTCCTTAGGACTCACTCTTTTAGTAAATAAATTCGGAGTGGGAAATTTTGTGGGGCATTGGTATGCAAAGTGCCCGAACCCTTGACACTTAAGGCAATTGAGACACCTATCTGTCTTGGTTTTCAAATTCCGTAGAAGGTGACGATATGTTAAAGGGACTACTTTTCAATAAGTTTCACCGTCATGTCCTCCCATGTGGAGATGTGTTTATTCCGAAGAGATTCAGTACGACGTTCTACGCGAGTCCAAAATTTTTTGGCATTACCCTCCAACTTTATTTTTGCTAGCCTAATTTTGTACTCATTTGGTATACCATATCAATCAAAATATTCCTCTGCACTAGACAACCACTTTACGAAGGTTTTGGGGTTTAACCATCCTACAAAACTTGGAACCTCATTCCGAATAGATTTGAGGAACTTCTCGGCAGGGCGTACTCGGGTTCACGATGATGAGGGTATCCCCTAACTCTAGTCTCATCACGATTTTTTGGACTTTGCCAAGAATTTGGAGTGTAACGGTTTCCTTGTTCAACTAGTACCGTTTCATGATGGGTAAGGAATTCACGGTGACGTATAAGTGACTCATACATGATGCTTGACACAAACACAACTCAGACACGATACTAGAAAAGACAAACACTATGAACCACCAATGGATGAGGACTTTTGTCAAATACTAGACATGCATACTAATGAAATAAAATGTAATAAGATTGAAATGGCATGCAATTATGCAACTAAGTGATGCAAGACAAAAGTTAGACAAAAAAAATAGATAAAAAGTTAAACGAAAAATTAGACAAAAGCTAGATAAAAAAAATTTAGACAAAAACCAGATGAAAAATAGACGACAAAAAACTAGAAAAAAAATCCGACAAAAGCCAGACAAAATTCAGGCAAAAACAATCAGACAAAAGCCAGACACGAGCTAGACAGACCCTAGACAAATATGAAATAATGCAAATCTAATTTAATAACAAAATAAACCGTAAAACCTATATGAACACTTAAACCCAAAAACTAAATTGATGCTCTAATACCAATTTGATGCGGGAACCTATTAAATGCAATGCTAGAACTGAAACTAGGATTAAAATTAATTTAATCAATTAAAAAATAACAATTTCTCATAACAAATTCCCATGAAAAATTCTAGAAATCCAATTAGATGTTTTAATTCCGAGCCAAAATAGCGTTACTCTCATGTACGTTCCCTATCGCGGATCTAGAAGACTAGGGTTCTTATGAACGGCTAGATCTCCCATAGTTTTAGGGTGTCGAACGAACTCCCAAGCGGGTTATCTTGATACCGAACAAAATGAAAAGGTTAATAATGATTTATGATGAACAAATAAGTTGCTTCTGAATTTTATGAAATAAATAAAATAACTAGGGTTACGCTACTTACGCAAATCGTAGATCTAAAGAAGATAGAGATGGAAGAAAAGTTGGCCTCGCACCAAACCGCAAGCGGGAATGGAAGGATCGCTCTCCGTTTGAAAGAATCGCACCCTCACGAAAGTTTAGAACTCTCAATTTTGCATAAGCAATTTTCATTAACCAAAAACTTCTAATAAAGTTGTGTACAAGCCTTTAAATAAGCTAACCAATACATAAAACTAGAAATCCTAGTTTAACTCAAATTCTTAGTTCAAATAAAAGAAATATCCTAATTCTTTTAAAACAATAAAATAAAGTCCTAAAACAATAAACTAATTATATTTCTAATAAAAGAAACAAATCCTATTTTCTAAAATAAAATAATAAAAGAGACTAACCCTAATTCGATTAGGAGTTTCGAAATTCGTCACTTTCTGTGCAGCTTCCGAAAACTGACCATAACTTCTTCAATACTTGTCGAAATTGCACGTTTTTTTGCTCGTTGGAAAGCTATTTCGATAAGCTTTCAATATGACCAATTTTGCATCAATCCGACTTTGTTTAACACTTCAAAATAGGCTAAGCATAAAAGTGACGGGATTGAAAGTTGACGACCCTAATAAATTTTGGATTTTTTTCTTTCTGATCAAACGGATCTTTAACGGGCCTTTTTTAAAACCCCATTCGTGGGTCCACTTTCTCTTTTGACGCTCCTCTTTATCCAACCACAATTCAAACAGACAGATCTAAAGTTCGCATCAAGGGAGCTTGCCAAATTGCAGTGGGGAATGTCGGACGAAAGGGGATCTGGTGGCATCTAGTGCCCATGGATCGCCGATTGGGAGGGCTTCCGATCTTGTCTTGACGAAGATTATTTCCTGGAATGTAAGAGGGATTTGCGACACGATTAAACGGGTTGCGATTAAAAAGGTGATCGCTATGAACAATCCGGAGATGATCAAGCTTCAGGAATAATCAATGATCCATCTTACATTTCAGGAACAATCGGCGCCCTGAAGCGTGATCACCACCGGACTGTTCATAGCGATCACCTTTTTAACTGCAGCCCGTTTAATCGCATTGCAAATCCCTCTTACATTCCAGAAAAACATCTTCATCAAGACAAGATCGGAAGCCCGCCCAATCGGTGATCCATGGGCACTAGGTGCCACCAAATCCCCTTCTGTCCGACATTCCCCACTACAATCTGGCAAGCTCCCTCGATTTGGATCGCCTCCTCTTCTTCGCCGACGCATTTCGTTGTGAGAGAATAGAGTTGAACACCCCCCTGAGGGATTCCTCGAAATGACATCCCCAGTTCACAGCTTACCCGAATCAAACTATCCACCTCATCCGAGCCTAAGGAACTATCGGATTTCTCATCACAGCTGTGAGAAGAAGTCGTCATGGAACTGGAGTCCCTTGGTTGGGTAAAAGAGCATTGAACCCATCCACCTTTACCATCTCGACGGAGAGATCTAATCAAAAAAATGTCCACTATCGAGGAATCAGACGAAGACGATGGGAGATCCTCGGACGACGAAGACGCAGTGTAGGATGAGCACGCTACCATTGATTGACCAGTGGGCAAGAGGAGCAGAGTACTCCGTTTAAACTTGGATGGAAGGAGGTGCTGGTCCGATACACGAAGTGTCGAAGCGAGTCTGGAAGGGTCACGACACCTTGCAACATTTAGTTTGTGCCAACCCTTTGAAAGGAAGAGGTCCTAGGCCCACAGTTCTAGACGCGATAGCCCCAAACTCGTGAGCTTGAGTAAATGAGATCGGGTCCTCCCCAGACCTGCCCCCTTGGTTTGAGCTAGGAAAATTGACCTGCAGTGACCCCTCATGATGGCCCAAGCAAAGTGAGTGACCACCACGTGTCTCCCCCACTTGAAGTTTATCTCCACCCACTTCTCCAGTGTGGATATCTTCTGACGAAAAGATGGAGGCGCAGTCAACGGCACGTGCAAAGACCTTACCTAGCGCAGGCCCTCCGCCACTGTCGCTAAACCTATTAAAGCAGTTGTGCTCCTCTCGATATCCACCCCAATACCGCTCATGCCAAAACCATTAGCCTCAGAAGCCGGTATTGATCCACACTCCTATCCTCCAACAAACCGACATGTGGTACTACCCCTCCACATTTCACCTCAACACACATGGGATCCACCTGACCTTGCCATTCCAAGGGTACAAGAGCCCTGTCCTTCTCAAAAGTTTGGACAATTCAAAAAACTTTATGTTGGAGGTCCGTTGTTTGAAGTGGATCTGTGGTCCGGTCGCCGCTTTCTGACTGTGCAGAAATCGTCGTAGCTCTGCGACTCCATCTCTCTAGTGTGCCTGTCTCCATTATCGACGATGACGGTAGAGATTCACCCTCTTCCAACTCAACGACCGAAGGACCATGTCCCCTCGACGCCGACCCAACGCACCCAGGCGGGGACGCCCACCGATGATGCGTTACCGATGGGGACACATCCCATTGCGAGGTTATTTTCCCCGACCGACTGCCCCAATCTACCCGATTCCCAGCTGCTTCAATGAATGGCCAGAGTTCTTTGCCGGTACCACTGAATACGTTTTCCTCACCTCCAACGGTCCCCGGCGCTTCCTTCGCCAGATGCCTCAAGAGGAGAGTCCTCTCACCCAACTCCACTTCTACGAAGATCCGAACACACTAGCCATCAATTCAGATACCACAGCTACGAGGGATGTCGTCGATGCGGTTGATGTCGGCAAGGATTCGGCGAACGACGTTTCCCACAAGTCGACCGTGCTCCGATCAACACTGATGAGAGACCCGCAGAGAGAGCCGACGACCTTGAGGACCGCAGGGTACCAAGCGTGTAGCGACAACCCCCAAATTTGAATCCAGTTCCCCCCATCGAACCAGCAAGGAGAAACATCTCCGGCGTGCACATCCCAGGGACGGCAAGAGACAGTGACTCCATCAATCTCAAAGGTTTTTTGTGCGCAGAAGTGTTTGGCAGTGACCTCACTGTGGAAACGAACCAAGTAGCTCGTAGGTTCGAATGTAGAAATGTAAGGCCTGGAATCAAGGCCCCAACATCTATGTAGCCATCTGTAAATTTGTATAGGTACTAGTGATTTAATGGGGAAATGAATTGTAGCACAAAACAATAGTAGGTTAGTGGCTAAGGATTTCAACTCTGGGTCGTCGCATTCCAGGATAGACATTCCACCACCCCCATCCATCCTTACGTCCTCAAGCGTTTGTGAGAGGGAACCTGTGACAGAAAAACCTTTAGGACTCGGGCATTCCTAGCGAAAGTTGCAAAGGAGACGTCACAGCATACCCCGCTAAAACGCGAGCCACGGTGGGCCCCGTCGATCTCCCTCGATTTTCGTGTCCACCTAAAGCGCCTCCCCTCAATCGACCACCCATTTTGTAGGTCACGAGCCTGATTGTCATTAATAATCACCTGCTCAAAGTCCCCCTCATGGTTTGGAGCTCGTTGTTAACAACAGCAGCCTCTGCGGTTCAACGTTCTTTGCAACCGATCCGATGGCACCACAAACCCCTTCGAAAGTTAACATATGGCAAGCCGGGCAACAATCACCCACTCGCAGCACCACTGGTTTGCCATTCATGTTCTGTTTTGGATTTAGGGTGATGCCCTCTCCATTTTACCTAAAATTATCTCTCTTATCAAACCCTTTCAGATGGGTTAAAAATAAAATATGTATCTGTATAAACCCAAAGGGGGGGAAATGAACAAACCTTCCTGACATTTCCGGGTTGGTCGAGACGGGAAGGCTTTCCAAGAGGTCTTTCTTATTGATTATTAAGACATAGGTTACTAGATATTATAAGGGGGTCACATGTTGAGTTTATCTCACCCCCTGTTGTTAACATTTCAGTGGTGGATCGAGTTGATCATTGTGCATCTCGTCAAGCAAAGACATCGGGAGATCTTTTGAAAGAGTCAGCTAAGGAGTTGTAAGGTTTTGTGCTTTATTGTAAGGGACTTTTGAACTATAATGGCGTTCACGATGGGCAATGAATTGTAACAATGATGTACCCTTCTTTTGAAATTATGAATGAAATATCAAGTTATGCACCAAAATTCGACGTGTATTTGATTTTGGGGCGTGACACTCAGCCACAAACAATTATAATTCTCTTCTTGATTATATAATAATAATAATAACAGTAATTAGTAAAAAAGGAAGGAGAGAAATTAGGGTTTCCATCTTACCCTTTGTGAAAGCGCAGGTAAATCCAACAGCAAAGCTGATCCCAACCGTAAACACACCGAGGAGAATAAGATTGATCGGATGGTGCTGATAGTAGTAATGTAGAGGGCATAATACTGCACACTTACATAAAGTAGAACAAAAATTAAGAAATAATAAATAAATAAACAAGGATAATTTCTTGTCGAAAATTAACCAGAGGACACAAAGTGTTAATGTTACAACACGAAAAGTACCCAATCCAGAGAATTTTTATTGGGTATTCGAAAGATTTTCTAAAGCTACTTCAAGAATGAAGAACAATTTTAACAAATTATTTTGAAAAAAAATTACCTATGAAGGGTAAGATTATGATGAAGAAATAAAGGCCCAATCCGGCACCAGATGATACGAAGAAGTGGGAAATAGGGCGGACGGTGACCACGACAGCAGATACGGCAACAGTCAACAGCAATTGGATGGACAGGATTGTATAGATCTTTCGGATGAAAGCCCATCGAAGCTCTGGACTCTCCAGCATCATCGGGTACAGTTGCCGAGCTCCTCCATATTCCACATCACCCGTTTTACGATACGGGTAATTCCACATTTTTTCTTTTCTTTTCTTTACTTTAAAAAAAAATAAAAATAAAGAAAGAAAACAAAAAATTGGGCGCTCTGTTTGAAGAACTAGGTTTAGAACCAGGGCTTTCTTGTATTCGCTTCCTCGAGAAGACGACTTATTGGATAATTCAACTAATACGACTCGCGAGATAAAGAAAGGGCTTTGGGCAGAGATTAGAAATTTGGGAGGAACCCAGAACATTCGGGAGGAACCCAGAAACGTTCCACAGGTTTGGAACACGTAACCGTTTGTACGTGAGCCTTGTGGTCCGAGGGAAAATTATAAACAGTAGACAACTTTGAATGCAGGTTATGTGACGCAACATGAATGATTGCTGAGTTAACTATGGGGAAATTTACCTGATCGGCCCTCGATACGCTTTTACGTCGCTATAGTTTTCTTTACTCAAACCAATTGCTCAGTTTAGGTTAAAATGCCAAATTCCTTTCTTTTTTAAAAACATCATCTTCTTTCTCATTTAATGCATAAAGTCCAAAGGTGATCTTATTCAATCCAACTATTCGATGTATTTGGATCGAGATACACTGATGATTAGAATAAGAAGAAGATGATACACCTATATAATTTAAAATTTTAAATATTTGCATTTTTCTATGTTTACGCGATGTGAAATGGGATTTATTCCGATCCAAACTATTCTGAGCTGCTATTTGGATCGACCCAAATACACCGTCTGATTTGAAGGCTACAATATAAAATCGATAGTTCCAAAGATAGATATGAGAAAAATGCGATGTCGACTCTCATTTTAAGAGTTGTAATCGACTCTGTACAGAGTCGACATCGACTCTATACAGAGTCGGAAACGATTATATAAAAAATAAAAAAAAAAAAATAAAAAATAAAAATTATGTAATCGATGAGATTACGCATGAGTAATCATCGACTTCGTCTGATAAATCACCATTACATAAAAAAAATAAAAATTATTTTAAAAATTTTAATTTTTTTTTTTTATGTAATCGATGACGACTCAGTACAGAGTCGTCATCGACTCGGTACAGAATCGTCATCGATTACATAATTTTTCTTTTTTTTTTAATATAATCGATGGCGACTCAGAAGTCAATGATTTATGCGTAATCGATGGCGACTCTTAAAATGATCGCATTTGATGTATAGAGTCGATATCGACTGCACTGAAATCGATTTCACTTTCTCATATCTATCTTTAGAATTATCGATTTTATATTGTAGTCTTCAAATCGGCATAGATCTCGCTTTCACATCACAGAAATATAGAAAAATGTAAATATTTAAAATTTTAAATTATATAGTGTATCCTTCTTCCTCATTCTAACTGCTACGCCTCTAATGAAAAAGGTGTATCCTATCCGGCGAATAGTTTGGATTGAGGAGAAGACACCTTTCTTTTAAAACTGACTATTAAAATGAGGAAGAAGATGATGTCGACGCAAAGAAATTAAATATCTATTGGATAAAGTGCGGTGGTAATATCAACCGCCTAGGTATTGGGGCCTTACATTATTCATTTAGGACGAAAGGTTAGTGTTACTATTATGGATCAAAATTTCGGCCGAAAAAAGTTTCGATTTTATAGAAATTCAAATTTGGTCTAAGTTTTGATCGAAACACATTTCGAGAGAAATGCACTTCTGAGCTCTTAATGGCATGTATGAAACCCTTAGGAATCTTTCCGAACCCTTAGAAATCTTTCCAAATCTTTTGGAATCAACCCTAATCATCCCGATCCTTAGAACCCGTTATAAATCTAAACCTAACCTCCCAAGCCTTGGAAAAAGAAGGGGTGCACCAGAACCAGCTACGGCTGTCTACTGCAATCAAATCTCATACCATTGAAAAGTAGAAGTCGTCGGCTTTCTAACGGTCCAAGAATCGCTACAATCGGAGTTACATATCAAAAGATATGACAGTCCGAACCCGAAGGGGAAAAAGAAAATTTCAAGTGAGCCTCCCTAGGGATTTGGCTCAACTAATAGTTGCGCCAGTTATAATTTTGTCTGGTGCAACTATTAGTTGTGCCAGTTTTAAAAGTGGGCCCCACCCTCGCGAGCCAACTTTCATACACTGTTCATTACTGTTTTACTACACATTTGTCTAGCGCAACTATTAGTTGCGTCAGGCATATGAACAGTAACTCATGATTTTTGTCCCGAAATTCGTGATTGGGATTTGACTTGCTGACCACCTCGACCTTTGGGATGTATTTTGCTAATTCTGTTACACCCTTTTAATGCCTATTTGCAACCCTTTGAGTGGCTTAAAGCCCCAACCCATCATTCACCATTAGAACCACCTTCACACCTTTCTAAGCTCTCAAAATCCTAGGAAACCTTAGATTTGAGATTACCTAATTGCTAATCTCAATTAGCATATAAGTGGTCTCTTAATCCACCTATTTCCTATAAATAGAGACCCGCACACCTTAGTTTAGGGGTTGAGAATTTCTATCTAAGAGAGAAGGAACTTAAAGTGAGAAGATCTTTCTCCCATTTGGTGCACACCTCCCATATAAAAACCAAATTTCAAAAACCACTTCCCACCCTTGCCTTTCATGGAAAGTCCCTAGGTTAGGTGTGTGTGATCCCTAGCCTCCCTTCTCTACCTCTTAGCTTCAAGTCTTAGGAGTTAGAACCCTGTTTCATACTATACAAAGCCTTCAAGAGCTCATTAAAGCAAGTCACGCAAGGCTCTCCTATGGTGCTACAAAGGCCCGAGGGCTCCAGCTCTCCCCTTTCTTCTCTTATCTCTTTTTAGCTCTTCTCATCCTTGCATTTGTGCCGTTACGCCGTCGAATTTTCGGTAGGAATAAAGGGGCACAAATAAGATTCTAAGCCCTTTTGGACAAGAGGAAGCTATTTTCTTTTCTTTTATGTCATTTCTAGTTTGGCCATAAGTAGAGACCGTGTTAAGTGTGTTGATCGGGTGTCTAGCACCTTCCCAATCGATAACCGAAGCCTCTACCCAAGAGCCTTTGGTGTGAACCGGATTCAGAGTAAAAAAAATGAACAAGGTTTCCCGGGACACCGAAAACTCCGGGTGGCAACTCTTTATTTTTTGCAAGCGAGCGCATCGCCGTGACGGGATGGTCACAAATCCCACGGTTGCACAGATGGCGACTCTGCTAGAGAATAGCTAGTAGAGATTCCCCTTAAATTTGGCCTATTTATTTTTTATTATTATAACCTTTTTATTGCTATTTATTTTATTTTTTTTTACTCACTCCTCCGATTACGTCATTTTACTTACCCATACGATTCGGCTTTAAATTTCAGCAATTTTTGCCTAGTCACTTGACTGGCACCCTTTTTACTGACCCCTACATTTCAGCTTTAAATTTAAGTAATTTTTGCCTAGTTACCTAACTGGCACCTTTCTTACTTACCCCTACGATTTGGCTTTAAATCTCAGCAATTTTTGCCTAGTCACTTGACTGGCACCTTTCTTACCTACCTTTACGATTCGACTTTAAATTTCAGTACTTTATATTTTCCGCCTAATCGCTTGACTGGCCCCGTCATTTTCCTTATTTTTTGTCATATCTTAACAGTGAACGTCGGCCCGTAGTGGCGGCATGAGATCATCACCCCCGGTTTTTAAACTAAAGAAAACTTCCAAAAAAAAAAAAGGCTTTAAAAAATTAAAATTGAACCAAGTTAGGGAGCTTAATTAATTCGCTTTTACGGGATAGACTTTAAAATAGTTGGGATTAGGCAAACACACAACCACCCGGGTCTTAGTATGCCGGCAGCCCCTAGTGGTGATGATCCAAAAAAGTCCCAGCCCACCTAGTATCTAAGAAGGTGCTCGCGCTGGAGGTATATCGGGTGGGTTCCGATTCCAAAACTTAAAACCCTTGGGGAGCGCGCTAGTGAGTTATACCGGACTCAAACCCTTTAGGTGCGGTGAGGAGAGAATCGATCACCAAAAAATAGCTCAGTTCCTGGAAGCCTAGCTTCCACAAAAAATCAAAAAGAGACTCATTTTGGACTGCTACATCTGCTGTCATAACATTCTAGAACCTCATTTTTGCTTGGCGCAAGTATTAGTTACGCCAGTGCAAAAATTGGGAATTTATAATTGGCGCAACTAATAGTTGCGCCAGCTTTAAAATCCCAAAATTTACCTTAGCGCAACTAATAGTTGCGCCAATGTAAAAAGGGAGTCCTGCAACCTGGGCACATGTATTAGTTGCGCCAGGTCTGTTCTACCCAACACCAGCAAGAATTCGTGGCCTTTTTCACCTCCCGAGTCTCCCGATCAGTGCGCTTAGTGCCTTGTTTGAGCCCCGCCATCTCCGACACCCAATACGCCCCCGCTGGTCAAAAGAGGGCAACTTCTTTTTTGGCTCATTCTAAGGGATCGGATTATTTGCCTCGATTTTCATGCCTTTAATAGATCGAAGGTTCTCCTTCGATTCTTCCGAAATGCGTCGGAATCGTCGCCGTGGGTCTTGAATTAGGACACGAAAGCCACCCGCAAACGGAATTCCAAGGCTTCGAAACCTTTGTTTTTTCAAAAACTTTTTCCAAAAAATAAAAAAGGCAACTCAAAACCTTAAAAAAATATATATAATTTGTGGAGCAGGCACAATGGCATCATCTTGCTCTCTGCCGTCCTGTAGGGGAAGGAGAAGGATTTTTGGGCGTTATCCAAGGCACCCTTACCCAACCCGTTCCCGTAGAATGTCCTAGGTAGTCGACCACACTCTCCAACTCATTCCCATGCGGGGGAAGTCTTTTCCACCATCCCCCTCACCCAATCACCCTCCTGTTACCGGCCCGTTTGGCGCCCCCATTTTCCCAACCACTACCTCCCAAAACATCTAAAGTCCAACCCCCAACTCCCCGTCTTTTGCCCAAACCATGCTCATACCAAATCCATCACATTTCCCACCCATGTCCATACAAAACCCAAACCCATTCTCCCAATCGACATCCTTGCCCCATTTTCCATCTTCCCCCTATAGGTCCGATCCACCCACATTCACATAAACCACTTCCGCCCTATCCAATCCCCCACAAATCCCCCCATCTACCTGAGTCATGCCTATTTTCACCGGGGCTATGCCCAGTTTTTCCTAAACACCTACACCTAATCTTTCATCATCCCCATAGATCCCCCATACCTTCCCCTTTCCCAATGACCCATCTCATCCACCCCATATCCCACTGCCTACCATGGCCATGCCTGATCATACCGGGGCCATGCCCAATTTTTGCTCCACACACCCCCCATCTACGTCTCATCACCCCTTAAATCCACCATCCACATCCGATTCCCCCTCCATGGCCATGATGGAGTAGATGTTTCAAGCCTACTCCTCATGGAAGGCTTCTCAAAATACCTCTCCTCCACACCCCATGCCCATGAACCCATCCCATACCCTAGCCAATCTCTAAGCTTCACTCCCCATGACCCCCATCAACCTCCCATAATCCACACCATCCAAACCCCCACGCCCCAAGGCCCTATGGCCCAACCTCCCACTGCCCATACACCCCAAGGCCCAATGGCCCAATCTCCAACCTCCCACATGCCCCACGGCCCATTGGCCCAAACCCCCCTTTTACACATATCCCAGGGCCCCATGGCCCAATACCCCACCACCCAAACCGACTCAGGGCCCATGACCCAGACCTATTAAGGCCCATGGCCCAGACCCACCAAGGCCCACTGGGCCAAACCCATCAAGGACCCCTAGCCCAAAATGACCAAGGCGTCATGGCCCAAACCCAAACCCCACACTCATACCTTCCACAATACCCCCAACATTTCACCCAGCCTCCACACCCAGGTTAAACCCTACTCCAAACCCAATTCTCCCATGGCCCCACACCCCCAAGGCCATCTCCAAACCTTCCCCCATACCTAATGGCCCCATCAGGACCCACCTCAAAACCAAAATCCCATCACCCAACAAACCTTTCCTCATCCCCAATGGGCTCACCCAACCTCCACTCATGTCATTCCCATCCAACCCGTGCAACAACAACAAGAGAATCCTACCCTCACTGTACATTATGTCGACCAATAGTATGAGGAAGACGAGATTAGGAATAGCGGGGCCTATGCTAGGGCATTGACCAGCCTTAACCCTCCTCCCATAATTACCTACCCCTTGGTGGCCCAGAGTGAAGTCCAACTAACGGCTGAAAAAGCGGGCCCTGTATCGAAAGAGTCAAAGCAGCTGAAAGAATAGTTGGACAAAATACAAAAGCAACTGATGAAAATGGGTGGTGCTGAAATCCACGCCACGGACTTCACAGATTTATGTTTGTTCGCTGAGGTCCCCCTACCCCCCAAATTTAAAATGCTAGCTTTTAATAAATATAATGGCACTGACAATCCTATTGCGCACCAAAAGTCCTACTATGGGAACGTGTGCCAATACGGAGGGGATGAAAGACTACTAATAAAAGTCTTTCAGAAGAGTCTGACCAGTCCGACTTTGAGACGGTTCACATCTTTAGAATCATCCATGATGAAAACGTGGAGGGACTTGACGCACATATTTCAAGAACAATATGTCGATAATATAGACATTGAGCCGCGAAAGTCAGACTTGGCCCGTTTAAGATAGAACCAGAACGAGACCTTCAGCGACTACTGAGGACGTTGGAGAGCACTAGCAGCTCAGGTCTGAAATAGGATACCTGACGATGAGCATATCGAAATGATTTCAAAGAATACTCTGCCAGTGATCTCAAACTTTTTAGTGTACCAGCAGCAGTCCAACTTTGCTAATATGGTGAGAAATGCTAATCAATGTGAGGATGCCATCAGGGAGGGCCGTTTGAATAAGAACGTGTCGAGTGGACCCAGTGGGATTAGAAGATTTTCAAAACAAAGGAAGGAGAAGAGAACATGGGCCGATATTCAGAACATTGTCAATACCACGCCCAATAACAATACTATCCCGTTTCAATTTCAGGCAGTCCCGCTAGCACCAGTAAGAACTGAGCAGATGTAGAGAGTAGGGAATGGGTAAGGAATACAAATGACTCTGGAATAGAGAAGAGCCCGCTATGATCGAATGTTCACACCCTTGGGACAGTCTCTAAGCGTACTCTTACCTTTGTTAGTAGAAAAGGGATTAGTCACTATCCGTCAACCGCAACCTCCCCCTCACCCGATCTCGAAGAACTATGACCCAAATACCCACTGTAATTTTCATCAGGGCTCGGGTCACCCTACCAATCGCTGCTTCCCATTGAAACACGCAATCTAAGATTTGATTGACGCCGGGAAAATAATTCCACCTGCACCTTCTCAGCATGCAAATATTCACCAGGTGCCATTACCCCCACATCCCATCGAGAGGAGTAGGTTCCAGACCCACCGTCAGAATGGTAGAAAGTGAAGAGGAGTTTGAATTCGATACATCCAATTACATCAGTGATCGAGAGAGTTATGTAGCGCCGTTGTCAAAAAATGTTGAAGAGAGGAATATCGGGGTAATCGAACCCCTGAATTTGCCAGATTATTTCCCTAACCCGACTCTGCAAATTGAACCCTTGGATCTCAGGGCATACTTTCCATCACCCACTCCTGTCAATTATGTACATATCAATGCATACCAACCATATACAACCATCCCCACCAATTACCCAATAAACCAACAGGCCCCCAATCTCCTACCACCAATGAACTACCAATGGGCGGCGCCCCCCCCCCCCCATCACCACCAGTTCAGCCACCGGAAAACTCCACCACTCCGATCAATTACCTAATGGCCCATCAAACCCCCCATCTCCCACTAGCACTTACCAGCTATCAATGGCCTACCTTTGCCTCCTTCCCCCCAATATCACCACCGTCGAGCTTCACCACCCCCATTTGGTCCAATCTTTCTACCCAACCCGCTACCACCGAAATAAATAAAGTGTTGCCCACACCTCCTGAACCCGCAGTACAAGTGCCTCAAGTACCGACACTCATACCTTTCCAGCTCTCGGGACCAACCTATAATCCTCATATTGTCCCGCTAAGCAATGAGTAAACAGATGTCAATGTCGGCAACAGCAGCAGAGAAGGGGCAGTGGACTTTGTCACACGGTTTGGGAGGAAATCAAAGCAGCCATAAGCACCAGTAGCAGCACAAGCCAGCCTGAGGGGAAGAAAGATAGCATGGTGAACCCCTTTGAAAAAATGAGTCGAGAACATATACTGGAGACTCAACTAAAAAGAATGCCCGCCCATATAACTATGTGGGATCTGTTAATGACGTCCCCACTCCATTTCCAAGCGTTAATGGGGGCATTGAAAAATGCGCATGTGTCACTTCAAGTCAGCCCAAATGAAGTCGGGCAGATAATTGGGCAAGTGATGGCTCCGAATGCTATTTCATTTTCTAATGCTGACTTATCGGAAGAAGGAGGTAGCCACTCAAAGTTTCTGAATATAACGGTCGAGTCTAGAAACATGGTAATCCTCGTAGTTTTAATCGACAATGGGTCCGCATTGAATATATGACCATTAAGAACTGCCACCAAGATCGGGGTCGATCCATGCATGTTGAGGCCCACCAGAACCAGCGCTAGAGGATTTGACAATACCAAGAGAGAAATAATGGGAGAAGTTAATCTTGAGCTGTTGATAGGGCCAATGACCTTTTCCATCTTGTTTCAAGTAATGGATATCAAATCCTCGTTTAATCTATTGTTGGGGCACCCGTGGCTACACGAGGTTGGAGCCATACCTTCCACTTTGCACCAGAAACTCAAGTTTACATCTGGGCACAAGATTATCACGATCATTGGTGAGGGGCACAACAAGAAAGAAAAGGCTACCAATAGTGTTGAAAAACCCAATATGTTGGATGTACCACACACCGCTGAGGACGTCAACCTCCATAGTTTTGAATATGAGGTATCAGCGATACTCCTAGAGCCTATTGAGGGCATCATGCCTAAAACAGGAGGCGGTATGGTAGCACTGGTGGCTATACTCCAAAAGTGGGGCTATCAGAAAGGCAGAGGGCTCGGACCTAAACTGCAAGGCAGAAGAGAGCCAGTTGTTGCTAAGGGGCAAAAGGTCCGATTCGGGCTGAGATACAAGCCCACAGAGGAAGAGGTCTAAGAGGCTAAAGAGAAAGCCAGGGTCACTGCAGCTGCAAGGGCAAGAGGAATCAACATAGAAGAAAAATCTCACCCTAGGCCGCACATTAGGGAATCCTTTGTCAGCACTGGGGTCGTAAAGATCGATCAAAATGGGGTAACCCATTTGACCTACACAAACCCATAGCCCCAATCCATCCCACCAATCCCTAGATTTCCCTTCCCAACCTGGAAATAGATTTGGTCGTGTTGTCCCTCTTCGAGGAATCACGACCAGTACCTGAACAAACTCCCCCTGTGGTCAATCACCACAAAATGATATTAACGTTTGAGAATATCATCTCAGATGAAATGGGGATCAACATGATGAAGGCTGACTCTAATGAGCCATATCAGTCAGTACCCTCCATCCAAACAGGTAAAGGAGAGGTCCCTCAAGTACACAACTGGGCATCTTTGTCCCAAACTCTAGAAGCAGAGAGTGGCCTAAAGTTTAGCACCTGTTTCAAAAAAAAAATAACCTATAAAAAGTGAGATAAACCCTTGGCAGGCAATACATTATATATATAGCAACCCGCCTTGCCAAGGGTCCGTCTCCGAAGAAAATAAAAATCTAAAAAATATGGAAAAAGTATAAAATCCCAAAAACATTAAAAAAATCCAAAGTCCAAAAATATCGTTATTTAAAATTCCAGAAAAAAGTTCCACAAAAGGATGTCTTAATCGAAATACCCGTCCCACGTAAAATCGGCCCCTTCTCTTTAGAAATACAAGAAGAGGCAGGAGTTACGAGTCTGGACGAGGATAGTCCTTTGGAGGAGCTCCCCAATGAGCTCCTTGACTGGTTCGCCGACTTTGAGCATGGCCCTACCCCCGTTGTCGAAGAGACCGAAGACATCAATCTAGGGACTAAGGAGATTCCCAGAATAACCAAAATCAGAACGTCGCTGTCTCCCGAGGAGAGAAAAAGTATGATCGACTTCCTTCGGTCATACCAAGACATTTTTACCTGGTCGTACAAGGACATGCCTGGTCTGGACACCGATTTGGTTAAGCATGAGTTGCCTCTTTACCCAGATATGAATCCGATCAAGCAGAAGTTGAGACGTCTCCGACCCGAGTGGATGTTGAAAGTCAAGGACGAGGTCATCAAGCAATATGATGCGGGGTTTCTCATGGTATCCAAGTACCCGCAGTGGCTAGCCAATATTGTGCATGTACCGAAGAAAGATGAAAAGGTTCGCATGTGCATCAATTTCTACAATTTGAACAGGGCAAGCCCAAATGACGATTTCCCACTGCCACACATCGACATCTTGGTCGATAATACTGCTAAGCACAGGATGCTTTCTTTCATAGATGAATTTTTGAGATACAATAAGATAAAGATGGTCGAGATTGTTCGTGAGAAGACAACATTCATTACCCCTTGGAGAACCTTTTGCTATCGAGTCATGCCATTTGGGTTGAAGAATGCCGGTGCAACGTACCATAGAGCCATGACTGCGCGATTCCATGACATGATGCACTGAGAGATTGAGGTGTATGTCGATGATATGATAGCCAAGTCACCGGAGCGAGGCGATCACTTGGTAAACCTTCAAAAGTTGTTTGAAAGACTGACAAAATACAGGTTACGTCTGAATCCACAGAAGTGTGCTTTTGGCGCTATGTCCAAAAAGTTGTTAGGATTCATCATCAGCAGGAGAGGGATCGAGGTCAACCCAGTCAAGGTTAAAGCTATCACTGAAATGCCGCCACCATCTACTGAGAAGGAGGTTAGAGGGTTCTTGGGTAGAATATAATATATCAGTCGGTTCATTGCGCAACTAACTCCAATCTGCACGCCGATCTTTAAGCTACTAAGGAAGAACTCACCCGTTGAATGGAATGATGACTGCCAAGTAGCATTTGATAAAATCAAAAGCTACCTCTTCAATCCACCTGTGTTGGTACCACTCGAGCCAGGGAGACCACTCTTGATATATCTCTCCACGACAAAAATCTCGATGGGATGTGTCTTAGATCAGCATGACGAGACAGGAAGAAGAGAACATGCCATTTACTATCTAAGCAAGAAGTTTACTGATTATGAAACGCGCTATTCTCATCTGGAGAAAGCATGCCTGGCTCTTGTATGGGCTACTCAGAGGCTCCGCCATTACTTGCTATCCAGGCCGTTCTACTCTTAGCCCTAATGGATCCATTGAAATACCTATTCGAGAAGCCGGCCCTCACTAGACGGATCGCACATTGGCAGCTCTTATTATCTGAGTTCGAGATCACGTATGTCACTCAGAAGTCGATTAAGGGGCAGGTACTAGTCGATCATCTTGTCGACAATCCTTTTCCAAATTATGAGCCTTTGAGAGCTGAGTTCCCAGATGAAGATATCTTGTTCATGATGAAAGACGATACAGAAGAAGCAGAAGAGTCATGGGTAATGCACTTTGACGGGGTAGCAAATGCCGAAGGTTAGGGAATTGGTGCCATTCTAATCTCACCAAAAGGATCCCATGTACCAGTCTCTATCAAGCTCAACTTCCCTTGCACTAACAACATGGCCGAATACGAAGCTTGTGCCGCTGGTCTGTAGACGGCTCTCTATCTGAATGTAACTCACCTTCAGGTGTTCGGCGATTCACAGTTAATCATATGCCAGACGAACTGTGACTGAAAGAGAAAAGACGAGAAATTGATCTCTTACCATAAGCACCTCGAGGACTTGATAGCTTGCTTTCAAGATGTGACATTCTCGTATGTCCCCCGAATAAGGAATCGCTTTGCCGATGCACTAGCCACGTTGGCATCAATGATAGAAATCCCGTACGACACTGAGATGAAGTCGATCATGATCGAGCAAAGGAATGAGCTGGCCTTCTGCCTCCAGATTGAGGAACCTACAAACCTTGATGATGAGCCACCTTGGTTCTCAGATATCAAGAATTTCCTCGAGACACTAACCTTCTCTAAGGGTACATCCAAGACGGACCGACGAACCATTCAATGTCTAGCGGCAGGCTAAGTCATTTGTGGTGTAATATCCTGAAATTTTGAGTGTTAAACAGTGACCTCGGGATCGGTGCTCGACTGGTCGTAGGTTTGACCAAGTGATGGTCAAACAGTGGACTCATGAAGTGATGAACTAATGTGATATAAATTTGACCTAAGTGTAGTGTATGACATGAGTTTAAGGCCACATACACCTATCTCTAGTGTATGTGCTTAACATCGAAGCTTGAGAGAAGTTATAAGGGGTTTTTAATAACCTAGGTTTCTTTTGTTTGGTTGGTGAAAGAGAGTTAAGAAGAGAGAGAGAGAGAACCAAGGTGAGTAATGGTTAGGAGTTATTGTGGTTGATTAAAGGAAGAGTTTCAAGCATTAATGTCGGATTCAACGTGTGGAGGATCGTTGGAGCAAGAGCTGGAACCCTAATCATTCAAATCAACCATTCAATCAATTAGGAGATTGATTTGAGGTGAGTTTTATTAGAATTAAATGTATAGATGTTTGATGGTTAAATTCAGTCAAGTGTAGTTAAAATTATAGAATTAAATGGATAGAAAGGAAAGAAAAAGAGAGAGAAGATTTGGAAGAACAGCCTGAAAAGGGGCTAAGTTCTGGCCAAATTGATTAATCAATTTTGAGAATCAATTAATCGATTTTAGTCTAGAAGTTAAAAAAGCAAGAATGCCCGAGTTTGATTAATCGATCTGGAAATCGATTAATCGATTTTGAAAGTCGATTAATTGATTTGGAAATTGACTAATCGACTGAGTATCTCCAGTGGCTGGAGAGATAAGGCTTGGGGAAATCAACTAATCGATTTGGGAAATTGATTAATCGGTTTTGAATTTTGATTAATCGATTTGGGATCGACTAATCGATTTTTGATTTTCGACTGCTCGATTTGAGAATCGATTTAACCATTTTGGGGATTTCGATTAATCGATTTTGGATTTCGATTAATCGATTTTGGGAATCGATTAATCGATTTATGGTTCGATTAATCGATTTTGGCAGTTTCACTTGACTTCTTAATTGGACCTTAGGGTTCATGGAGGGTCTTGGACCTTCTCTATTGCACCTTTAATAATATGTTGCATGTGTTATGATGTACCATAGGTGGTACGTGTGAGAGCAAGCATAAGGAGCCATGTGGGACCTTGATGCTTGGACCTTCAGAGACCTGAGGTAGGGAACACTTTGAACATGAACTTTAATTGTAAGAGCATGTATGTAGTGATATAGAAATCAAATTTAAAATATTTTAACTATGTAAATCCTTATAAAAAGGGTGTGTGTGTGACACCAAGAAAGTAAATGAGAATGAGACATCTCAGGGGATGAGAAAGTGATAAAGGCATCAGTGTGATGCGAGTAATTTAGACATCCCAGGGATGTTAGTAAGATTAGATAACTACTGATAAGGCCTAACTGATATAAAGTAGCACTTTTACACAGTGAATAACTATATGTAAAACACATGATATTTTTATTATTTAAGGTTTAAATAGAATACCCCACCGACGTGGCGGGATACCCACGACTGACTCGGCAGAATATCCGTAACCGGTACGGCGACCAATCTGTACACCGGTATGGAGGTTTATCCGTACACAGTAAGCACATCCCAGGGATATTGAGATGAGATTTAAACCCGCCACCTATGAGAAAGAGGCTTGAGTAGTATTCCCAGGGAATACATATAATAACTGTCTATTTAGACGACGATGGAGGGTATTCCATCGGGGCTCGATGCTATAACTCGGGGACTACTTAAGTTGAAGATTTAAGTTTTGCTTTAGGCCTAATCAGTAAATTCATGAACAGTTTGAGAATAAATGAAATATGCAAACCACCAGTAAACTTCAAGGCATAAGTATCATCTTTTAAATTGCTTTTCTAGCAAATGCATAGATACATCATGCTTAGAATATTATGGAATATATGTGAGATTTTAGCTTATATGTTCATTGTGTTGTTCCCTATTGAGCTAGGATGTAGCTCACCCTTTAGACTATACGTCGCAGGTCCAGTGCTAGCAGCGGCCGAGGCTTCAGGAGATGTGGATCTGGGTGATTCGGATTACGTGCCTGGGGACGAGTTAGAGCCCCCTCCTGAGGATTTCTTCTAGGAGACTCCGCTGAGTACTTTGAGAGAGTAGTTTTGAGAGCTCATTGGTACGGCTTGGTATGTCAAGCCTTTTTTTTTATAAACAATGTAATTAATTTATATATTCTTTTTCTCGAACCATCTGGGGTGATCTGTTTATCATCGGTGGTTCGGATCGGTTCTCTTTTCATGCAGTGGCATGAAAGTAGAACTATCTTTTGAGTTTATACTTAGAATAGTATTTTACTTTCGTATAGTGTAGTTATTGTTCTATTTTGTCTTAATATTGCTTGTTATACCAATATTCCGTACATAGCCATTGGGCACGGTCTAGAGGATCGTGCTGATAGCACGGGTTTCGGGGTGCTAAAATCCGAGCTGTCACATGTGGGAAATGCCTTTACAAGCGATCCTACAATAATATTTTATTAAAGTGCCTTACAGAAAGTGAAGCGATCAATATCATGAAGGAGATCCACGAGGGAGTATGCGGAGCCCACGTTAGCGGTCATATGCTTGCTAGGAAAATTCTGCGGCAGGGAAACTTTTGGACCACTATGAAATTAGATTGCTATAAACATGTTCAGAAATGCTACAAGTATCAGGAACACTCCAGTCTAATACACGCTCCTGCCATTGCTCTACACTGCATGACCACTCCTTGGCCATTTGCTACCTGGGGCCTTGACGTCATCGGAATGATTCATCCGAAAGCATCAAATGGGCATCGGTTCGTCCTGTCGCCATTAAATACTTCACCAAGTGGGTTGAAGCAGCATCATACGCCAACATTACAACCAGTCACGTTGAGAAATTTCTCAAGAACAATATTGTGTGCCGATTTGGAGTACCCAAAGATATCATCACAAACAACGACACAAATTTTGTGAATAAGTGCATTCGAGCCTTCTGCGAGCAATACAAGATCAAGCACCATCGCTCGTCACCTTATCGACCTCAAACTAATGGAGCCGTGGAAGCCGCAAGTAAAATAGTCGTCCGCATCCTTGAGAAAATGGTCGTCACCTATCAAGATTGGAGTGAGATGTTGCCATTTGCTTTGTGGGCCTACAGAACGTCAATCTGTACCGCTACAGGGGCAACACCATTCTCCCTTGTGTATGGAACTGAGGTCGTCCTACCAGTGGAGGTTGAAGTACCCTTGCTCCGAATCCTTATGGAATCAGGCTTACCTGAAGCAGAAAGAGAGAGATCTCGCTTCGAGCAATGGAACTTATTGGACGAGAAGAGACTCCTAGCCTCGTGTCACACTCAAGTTTACCAGGGGCAAATTACACGCGCTTACAATAAACGTGTCTGCCGTCGAGATTTAAAGATAGGGGACACTGTGCTGAAGAAGATCTTTCCATCCCTCCACACCGATCAAAGAGGAAAGTTCAAGCCAAACTGGGAAGGACCTTACGTCATCCAAGAGGTGCTGCCAGGATACGCCATCTGCCTCACCACCATGGACAGAGATCATCTTCCTGAGCCCATCAATGCTGGATACGTCCGATGGTTCTACTCTTAGTCTATCGTGATTAGGTAAGTATTGATGAAATAGATACGTAACTGCTTAAGAACCACCCAAAAGAGGCCATCATTCTAAGCACAGTAGCCAAAAAGCATCCCCAAAAATGATGATATCTCTTGCTACCCTATTTGAGCCTGGGCATTTTTCTTTCAATAACCCCTTTCCACAAAAAAAAATGTGTGTGTATGTACATACAAAAAAAAAGAGAAGTGAAATTACCATCAAAATCCAAAAAAAATCAGAAAAGTAAAACCTCAAAGAGATTGCCTGAAATAAAATGAAAAGAACAAAAATCATAGGGCATGTACAGTAAGATCCCCGAGGAAGAAAGTATGTTGAGAAAACTGAAGCCGTATCAAGGAAACCCTTTTTAGCCTAGCATACCTTCAAATCCTAACTTAACCCATGGCCAAGCTACACCCTGAAGAAAGCCCTCTTTTAGGTTTACAAGCAGTCATAATATCTGTTAAGTCAACACAAGCTAAGTTGTGAGACGATACCAGAACCCCGTCCAGCCGGCTATGATGGAATTGACATCTATGTCGTGGCTTTTGAAAAGAAATAAAAGAAATAAAGAAATAAAAAAGGAAAAAATAAAATAAAAATACAAGCTCAAAGCAAGATGGACGTAGTGAAAACCCGAAAGGGCGCTACGGGTAAAAACAGCGAGTTTGTGCGAACCAGATGAAAACTCGAAAGGGCGCTTGGGGTAAGAGAGCTAAACCCATGGACGTGGTGAAAACCTGAGAGGGCGCCACGGGTAAAAAAGGGGAGATAAAAAAACAGAGAAAAAAGAAAAAGAAGAGGGGTTTGAAATGATTGACTAATGTTTAAGGAGCCCTCTTGGTTACTCTCCCGAGTCCCTTTCCGGGCCGTTCATGCTAATTCAAATCAAGTCCTGGCCAGAATTGTTTTTGCAAAACTGCTTTATCAGACGTATGACTCAAGGCAAGGAGAAAGGTTTGACTCGATCTAAAGGGATTAACGTTCCTGCCTTGGTAAAACTATTGAGACTCTCTCAGAATCAACCATTCAAAGAAGAGTTCGACCATGCTCAAAAGAGGACCCAGGGTTTCAGAAGGTTTTACCCAGTGATTAAGGCACCACACAAAAAATGCAAAAAAAAAAAAACAACCAAAAGGACCAAAAGGTCTGTGTAGATGTATATAGTAAACTACCCTTCATTTACAAAATGCACCACTTACACCACATCCCAAAAATGGCCGGTGTGATGATTAGCGTGCTTTCCCTTTTTTTTACAAATAAAACAGCAAAAACCTAAAAGAAAATATGTATACAAAAAAATGTGTGTATCTGTAAAGGGATTTTTTTATGCCCCTTTTCGGTGTACCTGATCTATACAAAAAAGTTGTGTGCAGGAAGGAGTTAGCGGCCTAGCTTGCGCTTCAATGCGCAAATCTCAGCGACCATGCAGGCTCTTATACCTCTTTCGAGAAGAATCGGTTGCTCCAAAGTCGACACTTAAGGACCCTCTCAAGCGAAGGACCTCGATCTCTGCTATTTATGCTATGACTTTTTCTTGTGCCAAAAGTTCTTGCAAGACCCTCTTCTCGTCCACCAGTAGCTCGATATGAGCTCGGAGTGCCGTCTCCTTCTCTGGCCAGGGACCTCCAGTATCAATAATCTCTGTCGAATCTGGACCATCAGCAACAGGCCGCTCGGTCGATAGCCAGGCCTCGTACTTAGGAGAAGACTGAATTGAATCTCCCTGCTCAATATCACACATCAGCGTTGACTGACGCATCTCTAAAAGAGCAGAAATTCGATCTATGTCTCCAGAGGACCCCCTAGAAAAGATCAAATCACATAGAGGGGGTTTGGCCTCGCAAGGCACCTGCTAAGGGCAGCCGAACTGACGCAACACCCAAAATGGGAAGTAAAAGGTGCTACCAGTCAATCCTAGGAGAGTGATGCCCTCATGGTCTCTGGAGCGAACTACTGAGAAGATCCGGTCCAACCAAGGAAGCCTCCATGTCAGCTCGGCGTTAGTCAACCAAAGCTTCAGAGCTGATACATCGCCCTGTGGAAGCATGTGGCACCTACCCAAAAAGCACTGAGCCGCCTCACCTTGGGCAACATAAAAGTGGGGCACAGGCCCCAAGATAGCGAGGTGCTCACCCAACCAGACCTGAAGCAACAAGGAGCACCCCCGAAGGCCCTCCACCTTACCCAAAGCAAATGAATTAAGGCATCGATACAGCTCGGCAAGCACCAAATGCATCATTGATTGGTCCGCCTCCAACTCGGTCAGAATATCATAAATTTCCAAAGGGAAATCTCCCCCCAGTAAAGAAGAGGATTTCAGAAATGAGATCGAGTGTTAAAGCTTTCACGTTGAAGATGTTCCTAACCGGCAATTTTCGGAGACTTTCGTCACCGAAAAGTTCTTTGAGGAATTTTAGCGAACACCTTGTGGGCCCCCCGATGAGACTTTTCTCATACTCGAGTTTCTTCAAACAGAGAGTAAGGTGAATGGATTTGGAGTAGCCCGGCCGAGGCATGACTCTTGCAAGGCCCCTATGAAACTTTAAGCCGGACAGATTGGATAGCTCCTCAAGGGTTGGGGTTAGCTCCCGCTTCCCAAAACGGAATACATGGAAATTCACGTCCCAAAATGAAGCAGCAGTGTAAAGGAGTTCCCACCGTGGAGGAACCTCAAGAAAGGAAGGAAGGTGAGATAGCCCAAGGCACTCCAAGTCGGCGAGCTCACTCTCATTCAAGCTCCCAAACCAAGCTGTTGGAAATTTGAACCCCAAGCCCAAGGAAGGGGGTAAATTAGCTCCGGACCCTACACGTAAGGGAGGGTTAGAAAGGGGGTCCATAGACGTACAACGAACTTTTGAGAAGATAAAAATTGATGTATGGTGGTGGACCTGCCTTGAAAAAGCAAGCGCAAAAAGAATCGGTCAAAGAGGCCAAGCCAAACAAAAAAGAAATAATTTTTGAGTTAACTCAGGTATATGAGGACCCACAGGCCCCAGGTTAAGCCTGGCGTAACTATTAGTTGTGCCAGTGCATTTTTATCCCCCATTTTGCCTAGCGCAACTATTAGTTGCTCTAGCACATTCTTCTTGGGATTTTAGCCTGGCGCAACTAATAGTTGCGCCAGATTAAAGATCCCCCCTCTTCAGCCATCTCGAGACCTAATTGAGGGGACTTTCACCCTTTTTGCTTTTTATACGCTTCCAATCACTGATGGTTTGGGAATTACTTTGTTTATGTGCAGGATTGATCCTACGTTAAGGCATGCGACCCAAAAAGTCACTTTCTAAGAGCATTTGGCAGACACATCCTGCAGAAAAATAGATATGGGGCAAGGAAACCATGGCATAAAATCAAAAGCACTAAAAATAATATATATCCAAAATGTCACATCAATCCATCCCAAAATGTCTAACAAATCCAAATCCAATCCCAAGAGTACTGAATTTTAAAGCAAAAAAATTAGAAGCTTATTCCTAGTCCGCACCCTTTGACTTCTTCCGATGGCGAGAAGAGCTCTGGAAAGTCCGCATGTCCCCCATCCAAGACCATGCCTGCGAAATCCTACTAAGCAAAGAGTGCAACTCCTTGGTACGGGCATGCTGCGAGGTATAGTCAAAATAAAAAATCAGGATCAGTTAAGGGACAAATAATAATGGAGCAAATGAGAGGAGCAAAGCAACAAGGTACTCACCGTCTCCACCTCCCTAAGCTCTGTAATGTGGCGATGATACGCCGCATACTCCATGGCCGAGTTGAAGTTCTATGTTCAGAGCGATGCAATATCAGCTATCAGGGCAATCATAAAACATATGCAAAAGAGGACCGAAACAAGAAAGAGATGGGCCGTCAGAAGACTTACCCCTTGGATCACCTCAGGAGGAGAGGCACACGGGCCGCCTCAGCAGAGAGCCGTGCTTGTCGATCGACATCAGCGCAGAGGCCCGAAAGGAAGATATCATCTAGGTGTCGAAAGGTCCCGTAAACCACGGGCGGATTGCCACCAGGGATACCGGCATGAGAGGTACCCGACGGACCAACACCATAAGAGCCCTCGCCCGAGGGACCCACACCAGAAGGGCCAGAATCGGAGGGATCTACCCCTGACATATCAGCCGCACTTGTCCCGCCTTCACCATTCGAATCATCTCCCGAAGCAAACTATGAATAAAATAAAGATTCGCTTAGAGGGGATGAAGGCCGAATTTAAACATAAGGGGAACTAATCCAAGCTAAGAAGTACCTGACCAAGTGGGCTACCAAATGCAAGAAAATTGGCGCTAGGTATAAAGCGTGACAAGATAAACCAATATGACAAGCACTCATACCAAAGATGATAGTCCCCGGGCATATAAAGAGCATGGATGGGGAGCCCATTATTGAAAAAGGCCGCCGTGAGCTCCTCGATACTGCCAACGGGACTCCAAACGTTCGCTGGAGGATCCACAGGTATGGCATAGTAGCCCTGAAACTGGTGCACCACCCGCTTTCCCAGATAATAAAACTTGGCCCACGCTCCATAGAAGAAAATGACGCAGCGGTTGTTGAACAGGCGAGAGGGGCCTACAGCTGCCCGGCCCCAGAAAGGGGATGCAAGGTATAAGTCAAGAAGGATCTGTCCAAGCCAAAATGGGGTCAAGCAGGTAGCACATCAGTCAAAGGGGATTTTTGAACTAGAATAAACAGAGTTGAAAAGGGGCTTTACCTGCTCAAAAACCATAAAGTCGAGTTGGGACCTCAAACCCATCTCCAAGTGCTTCAGGCCTACGTCACTTCGCCGGGCCTGGTTCCAGTTGCTGAGAAGAGGATAGTTGAGCTCCTTCGAGAAAAGAAGTGGGCACCCAGGGTGAAAGTGATGATATCCCCATACCTGAAAAGGGGCTAGAACACAAGAGCAGGTCAGTAGCATATAAAGATCATTTAAGAAAATGGAAAAAGCAAAGGAATGAGGAATTACCTCCATGGCAGCCCAAAAGCCAACAGCGGACTTGGAATCCCCGGTCGTGACCCGAGCCAGGTTATACATCAGCCGTGCATACCTGGCTCCTCCCCAGTCATACCTATGGACGTCACCCCAATTGTCCATGACACTCAGCAAGGCTAGGCTGACTCGACCACCGCTTGCGTTGGTGAAAAGGGTCTTACCAAGCAAGACCAGGAGAGTGATGCGGGCTAGGACGATCGCCCGCTCTGGCGTGATGTAGAGCACCATGTTTGGCTGACCCAGATCCACTAGCTCATCAGGTGTATAAAGTGCGGTCAGCCAGGACATCTTGACCTCGGTACCATGCGTCTGCTTGAGAGGGGGATATGCCCCAATCAATCGGATGATGTCCTGTGACAGCCCAAATTTTGGCACCTTGAAATTCATGCCATCAGCACGACCCTCGAGGTCATGCCCCATATAATATGCGGAACACTTGGTACAACCCAACTATACAGAAAACGCGATAAGAATATAATACAGAACAAATCTCCAGTTCTATAATATACCACAACAAAACAATAATCCAAAAGATAGTTCTAATCCCATACCTCTGTATGGACAAAAGAATTAACCCGAACCATCAGTGCCATTACTATGGTCACCCCAAATGGTTCGACAAAAGAATATTACATGTATCTTTACATTTACAAAAATAAAACACGGCTGGACGTGCCAAGCCTTAAATCTCTCCCTTACAAAAAGCTCAAAGTATGCAGCAAGTCTCCTAGAATAACTGCTCAGGAGGAGGCTCAGATTCTTCCCTCGGAACGTAATCTAATTCCTCGGGATCAACCTCGCCCGTAGCAGCTCCTAACTCTGAACCTGTGACGTATAGTAAAAAAGGGTGAGCTACATCCTAGCTCAATAGGGACAATATCTGAATAGGTACATCTTGCTTACTCACATACATTTCATGACATAAATAAAGCATGAGTTCATCAATGTAATTTAACTGGAAAATCATTTGAGATGCAATAAAATAAACAGAGTGCTTTTGTTACTCTACTCATGACATCTGACGTTCATTAATTCTTATGATTTCAATAAGGCTGGTCTCATGACAAAAAATAGTTAGCTTAAATAATCTCCGAGCAATATAGCATCGAGCCCCGATGGAATACCCTCCATCGTCGTCTAATCAGACTATTTTGTTATTAACTTGACCCACGTCCCTTTCTCATAGGCGACGGGTACATCACTACTATACATCCACTCGAGATGTCTCTTGGTGCCGCGGATTAGGCATTGCCATCAGTCCGCCGGATATCCTATAAACCTCAAATCAATTGTGCGCTACATATAGTTATTCACCGTGTGATTGTGCTAAATAAATATAAATTCTCAGCCTGTTCAATCTCATTTACATATGTTCAAATTCTTGGATCCTTACATCCATCGTACATCTCTGGGATGTCACACTCTCTGATGCACTCTTCAGATGCCTATAGTACACATACATCCCTGAGATGGTTGAACTCTTTTACTAGTTTACCTCTTCACATAACATTTCTCATTTTTTTATACTACTCTATATTTTACATTTTCAACTTACTTTAAAAGTGAATACGTTGTAACTCAACTTAGCTTTAAGGAAACATGCATTCATAGATTATCATCATTTACATGTTCTCATAATTAAGGGTACGAGTTTAGATATTCCCCTACCTCAGTCGCGTTCTTAATTCACGGATCCTTCAATCCGAGCTAGCATTCAACCATCTCTAGGTCTGGCT
The DNA here is from genome assembly GCA_021018995.1 of Chloranthus sessilifolius. NCBI lineage: Eukaryota > Viridiplantae > Streptophyta > Magnoliopsida > Chloranthales > Chloranthaceae > Chloranthus > Chloranthus sessilifolius. The sequence goes on from CM037584.1 coordinate 116,765,023, forward strand.
TAAACTAGGCTTGGCCAAGCACATATAATTCATCACTATAAGTGTAAAAACATTGGGTTAGAAGCCTAACCCCAATACATGAACAACTCGTATGTAAAACCCAACAAAACCTGAATTTTATCCAAATCGATCGAACGATTTGGAAATTGATCGAACGAATTTAAATCGATCGAACGATTTGAAAAATCGATCGAACGATTTTTAAATTGATCAAATGAAATCCCAAAATCGATCGAACGAATTCTATTTCGTTCAATCGATTCCATAGATATCCATCCTATCATATTTTTGTCCCCTAGCAAACCGATTGAACGATTTTCAAATCGTTCACACAGGTTCCTAAATCGATCGAACGATTTGTAAAATCGTTTGAACGATTCCTTCAGAATTCAAATCGATCGAACAATTTGTAAAATCGTTCGAACGTTTCTTTCAGAATTCATTTGTTTTCCTTATCTCTTCTTTGGTCAAAATCGATTGAACGAACTCTAATTTCGTTCAATCGATTTTACCCATTTCCAGATCTGAACATGCTCTTTCTCATCTCCTCATCATCTATCCCATTTACCACCCATTTATCTCATACATAATAGTTTACATTCTCTATTTAACAATTAAACACACTTGAATTTATAGATCTTACCCTATCAAATGGTTGGATCTCTTTCTCTTGTTCTATGCCTTAGCTCACTAGGGTTTCACAAACCCCCAAATCTCTACTCTTTCGATCCCGAGCTCGATCCGCTAACTTTTCGAGCCCAATCACTTGTATTGAATGCCCTTCTCTAGATCTCACAACTCAAATCTCTCTCTCATTTACTCTCCTTTAATTTCTAAATAACCCAACCTAAGAGAAATAAATTCTCTTTCCCCTTTTTGTTTTATAACTTAACACTTGACTTGGGTGTTAAGCACCTATAACTAATTAGTGTATATGTGTTAATACACCTTTATCTATATTCACCACACCTCCTTTCACATGATTTATCCAACCCATACTAACTAACCTAAGTCAACCAAGTCAAAGTTGACCCGATCAAACGTGACCCATTGGTCCGCTTCTCGAGGTGCATTGTTTAAGTACGGAATTTCTGGGACGTTACATTCTCCCCTTCTTGGGAATTTTCGTTCCCGAAGATCAAATTGAAGGCCCCTCCCACACTCCGGTATGGGAGCGTACACATAACATAGTTATTCATAACAATAGAGGTCGCACAATTAGAAACTTATGCATATATGCACACAACATAGCACATAATTTAGCTGTGCAAATACCCATCTTGCAAGAAACTCATGCACATATAAACAGCCACACCTTAAAACCATAGAGTACATCCGACAACTTAAACAACTAATGATGGCCCATATCAAAACACAAAACATATATATAAAAGTAAAATATGGAGAGAATTTTGAGTGGCAACCATGCTACGATTGTTCAAAAAGGACATCAGTCCCAGGTACCTGTTTTAAGTGTTTACAATTTTCAAAATTTGTCTCTAACCAGGAAAAACAACCCTCAAGACTCCTCGTCACTAGGAGGATCAACACCAACATCGGACTGAGCACCACTATCACCACGAGCTCCCGTACCCGAAGTGGACGCATCGCAGACCCAAGCTTGCGTTGCCACCATACGCTGGAGATAGTCGTCGGGATACATGAAACGCATCTCCTCAACGTGCAATGCATCGTAGTAATTGAGTCGGCGGTTGAGAAGATGATTATTCTCTGCCATCTGGCGCGTGTTGGCTTCCAACAAGGCATCGAGATCGGCGACGGTCGGTGTAGGAATGCCCCCGTGGGGTGGTGGCATGTACTCCTGTGCTGGGTGTCTAGGAGGCTCACCATGAAGTGGAGTATTGTGGGCTGGCTGGTCTGGGGCATGTGGTTGATCCGTTGGTGGCTGTTCGGGTGGTGACGGTTCTTCAACCAAGGGCTTCTTTGTCAATTTAACATAGGTTCTATTCCAGTCAACCATGGTGAACTTCTGAACATTACCCGCCAGCTGAAACTCATTCTTAGAGAGGGTGTACGTATCGTCACCCGCATAGTCCTCGACCATTAGAGAAATGAGTCGGGCATAAGGTATGTTATCGATAGGTTTCTTGGTGCCCTCAAGGATTTTTTTACGGGCATATTTCATCCCTTCAATGACCATCTTCGGTGCGTTAAACCATCGACCACTGAAGGCCGCAAAGAGTGCCATCTGAACTTCATCCACCCTTTCAATTTTATGTCGTAAGGGGTACAAATTACACTGAATAATCAAATCGAGCATCCAAAGCTCGCGCGGTAAGTTGACACGTTTAATAGAACGACCCGAACTCGTTCTGCCATGGGTCATCTTAGCTGCGATAATTTTATAATCGAGAGCGGCTGGGAAAGGTTCCGCGAGAGCAATGTCCTCGTGGTTATAGGTATGGAAACACTGTAATGCATCGGCCACGTCATCGAAGGTGAATGTATAAGGCTGATTATCAATTTTGGTCTTGAGGATGGTGGGGTCCTCAATCAGTTCCATATTTTGGTAGAATAGTCGGACAATCCGAGGATAAAAAGTGTCTTTGCATGGGCGAAGGATTCCTGTTAGACCCGCGGCGGAAATGTAGTCAAAAGCCCACCGCGTCTCATCGCGTTTAGCGAAAGTCTTAGGATCAATGATCCATTCGGGTCTAAAATCTTTATCAGACCACCATTCATTTGGTCGTTCTCGTGGTTGTGGTGGAGGTGGTGCTTGGGGAGATGGTGCCGATGAAGAACCCGTAGGTGGCTTCTTCGGTGGCTGTTGGGAAGAGGAACCTGTAGTGGGCTTCTTCGGTGTCACACTCGCCGAGGCTTGGCGAGTTTTGGGTGGCATTGTGGAGCATAACTAAAACTAGGGTTTAAGGGCAACTCTAGCCCAAATGCTAGCAAAATGTAAGGGAAATGAATCCCTCGGAAAACACAATAACCTAAAAGAGGTTTGAGGTTACCTTGGATGAAGAAAAGTAGCTTGGAAGTGGCCGGAGTTTGACGAAAACTGGCGACCCACACAACTGTAAAACCCTCCCAAAAGAAAGAAAACACAAGAGAGTCTTGTTGGTTTCGAATAAAGAGTGAAAATCGAATGCAATTATATATAGTTTTCAAAATCGATCGAACGATTTTAAATTCATTCGATCGGTTTCTAAACATTAAATGCTGGCTAACAAAATTCGTTCGAACGAATGTAATTTCGATCGAACGAATTACCTTAGGTAAAGTGCCCTCCCCAAATTTCGTTCGATCGGTTCTGAGATTCGATCGAACGATTTGCTGGGCTTAATTTGAAGTTCATTTTCCACTCCACTGGCCAACACACTTTGTTCGAACAATTAGAAAAATTGATCGAACGATTTCTTGCAACAGCCTAAATGCTTATTGGGCTTTGCATTTCGTTCGAACGATTTCCAAAATCATTTGAACGGTTTTCTGGTAACATATCAGTCCATAGCCTACAGGAATTTGATCGAACGATTTCAATTTTGATCAAACGAATTTCTTAACAATGCAATTGGGGGTACTTCTACATGTCCTATAACCCATAGTCTTTGTCAGCCAATCAACTTGATAGTAGCTCCACCAATAAGGTAGTAGCTCCATGCTGAAACCTACTCGTAGTTCAACACAAAATATTTGAACACTTAGACTGGAACGTAAAATTTCAATACGCATCATTACGAAACACTTTCTAATACAAATTTACATACATTCGTTCATACAATTTAAGTTCTAACTTAGAACTACAAAAACAGAGTTGGGACTAGTACGCGTGTACTATTGCTCAAACAATTGGGGATACAATTCCTTGATTTCAGCCTCTCGCTCCCAAGTCGCTTCTTCGACCGGATGATTACCTCACTTGATGAGTACTAATGGAGTGATCTTAGTACGTAGAGTTTTGTCCTTCCGATCTAAAATTTGAGTTGCTTCTTCAATCATAGTCATATCCTCATGCAGCTCAATTGGCTGACCGCCTAAAATGTGCGTGGGGTACTTTACGTACTTTCGGAGCATTGAAATGTGAAAAACATTGTGTACTCTATTAAACAATAGAGGCAAATCGATGTGATAGGCTACTTCACCAACTCGACCCAAAACCTCAAAGGGTCCTATATAACGAGGACTTAGCTTCCCCTTCCTTCTGAACCTCATCACACCCCTCATGGGTGATACTTTCACAAATACGTGATCACCAACGGCAAAATCTAGGCTTGTTCTCTTAAAATCGGCATAGTTCTTTTGCCTACTCTGAGCTGCCTTGAGCCTATCTCTTATCATTCGTACAAACATGGCATTATCTTCAAGAATTTTTGGACCCAACACAAATTTCCCTTCGATTTCTTCCCAGTTGATGGGTGATCTACATCGCCATCCACAGAGAGCTTCATACGGTGCCATTCCTATACTCGCTTGAAAACTGTTGTTGTATGCAAATTCGATCAATGCCAGATGTTGATCCCACGAACCTTGTAATTCGAGCATACACGCCCTGAGCATGTCCTCTATCACTTGATTTGCTCATTCCGTTTGCCCATCAGTTTGTGGATGAAACGCTGAACTAAAATCTAATCGAGTGCCCATACCTTCCTGAAAATTTTGCCAAAATTTAGAGGTAAACAATGGGTCACGATCAGATACGATGCTGCTTGGAATGCCATGCAACCGCACTATCTCCTTCATATAGAGTTCCACGAGTCGTTCGGCAATATACATCGTGTTGTAGGGTAAGAAGTGAGCTGACTTCGCCAGTCTATCCACGACGACCCATATAGCGTTGTGCCTCTTCACCGTATGTGCAACCCCACTATGAAATCCATGGAGATTGACTACCATTTCCATTCTGGTATGGGTAAAGGCTGCAATAATCCAGCAGGGTGTCGATGATTGACTTTCACCTGTTGACATTTCAAACATTTTGACACATACTCTACCACTTCGCATTTCAGACCTCTCCACCAGTAGCTCTTACGCATGTCTTGATACATCTTGGTGCTACTAGGATGGATCGCGTATTTAGACTTGTGAGCTTCATCCAAAATGGTTTGTCGTAGACCAGCATCGACCGGAATACATAGACGTACCCTGAACAATAAGGAGCCATCCTCTGTGATAGAGAAATCTGGTCTAGTACCTTCTACCACTTCTTATCGAATTTTGGCCAACTCGGAGTCTCTCATATGCAACTCATGTATGTGTTCAAAAATTGTCGGCCTCACTGAAATATTGGCCAACAGAGCACCTGAAGCTTGGACTTTAATTGTCGCATCATACAATGACAGGCCTTTAAACAATTTCCACCTGTACATTCCCATCACTAGACTAGCTAACTGAGCTGAACCCTTTCGAGTCAAAGCATCTGCGACAACATTAGCCTTGCCTGGGTGATATTGAATGGAGCAGTCATAGTCTTTGAGAAACTCCATCCACCTTTGTTGTCGCATGTTTAGTTTATTCAGTGTGAACAAGTATTGGAGGCTTTTATGGTCAGTGAAGATCTCAAAAGTCTCCCCGTATAAGTAGTGCCTCCAAATTTTCAACGCAAAGATGACTGCTGCTAATTCAAGTTCATGCGTTGGGTAATTCTTCTAGTGTTCTTTCAGCTGTCTCGACCCATATGCAATTACTTTCTTATATTGGTTGAGCACACAGCCTAAACCGTGATGTGAAGCGTCATTGTAGTCTGTAAAATCTCCACTGCCTGTCGGAATTGCAAGTACTGGAGCTGAAGTGAGCCTCTTCTTAAGCTCTTGGAAGCTCTTCTCACAAGCTTCGGTCCACTCAAATCTCACGTCCTTCCGTGTGAGCCTCGTTAGTGGCCCCGATATCTTTGAAAATCCCTCCATAAATCGCCAGTAATACCCAGCTAGACCAAGGAAACTGCGTATATCCGTCACTGTCTTAGGCTGTTCTCATTGCACTACGGCTTCAATCTTTGCTGGATCTACCGTGACACCTTCCTTTGAGGTGACATGCCCCAAAAAGCTAACTTCCTCCAACCAAAACTCACACTTACTGAGCATGGCGTACAATTGGTGTTCACACAATGTTTGTAGAGCGGTTCTCAAGTGTGCTTCATGTTCTCGCTTTAACTTAGAGTATATCAGGATATCGTCGACGAATACAACGACGAAAGAGTCCAGGTGTGGTTTAAACACCCGATTCATTAGATCCATAAATGATGCCGGTGCATTCATCAACCCAAACGGCATCACTAAGAATTTGTAATATCCGTATCTCATCCTAAAAGCAGTCTTTTGAACATCCTCTGCCTTGACCCTGAGTTGATGATATCCGAATCTCAAGTCGATCTTAGAAAAATATCTTGCCCCCTATAGTTGGTCAAATGAATCATCTATCCTTGGCAATGGATACTTGTTCTTTATAGTGAGTTTGTTCAACTGACGGTAGTCAATGCATAACCTCATTGACCCGTCCTTCTTCTTGACAAACAAGACCGGCGCACCCCAAGGAGATACACTCGGTCTTACAAACCACTTGTCTAAGAGCTCTTGTAATTGCTCTTTCAACTCCTTCAAATTTGCCGAAGCCATCCTATATGAGGCCTTAGAAATCGGTCTGTTCCTGGTGCTAAGTCGATAGCAAACTCGACCTCTCTTTTTGGAGGTAGTCCTGGTAATTCGTTTGGGAAGACATCGTCAAACTCACACACCACTGAAATTTCCGAAGCAACATGTTTCCCTTCCTTGTCATCCTTTAGGAAAGCTAGATAGATACTGCATCCATTTCTGATCAAACGTTCAGCTTTGATAGCGGATACGAGTGGTAGAAACTTTGTCCTCAGTCCTACAAATCGAAAAGAGTGTCTCGTATTCGGCCTAAAGGTGACGACCTTGTTCTTACAATCGACTGTTGCACAGTGTTGTGACAACCAGTCCATGCCAAGGATCACATCGAATCCTTGCATGTCAAGCAAGATTAAATCTACTGGCAACTCAAAAACTTCCCTATAGATATCCCCATCTTTAATGGCTACAACCATTGACTTGCAGACAAGTCGGTATCAACCGATGTTCTAGTCAGAATCGACACTGCCAAGACAAAATCCAAAATCTCTTGCCTAACTTTCATCTTTCTTGCGAATCGAGGAGTGACATACGAATGGGTAGATCCTGGATCCATTAGTGCTCTCGTCACGTACGCGACATCACTCCCCCTCCCATACACTTGTAAGGTACCGATAAGGCATACCTAGTTCAACATTCCACTCATGCAACACATTTATATAATGTCAATTAGAATATCTACCCTTACATATGTTACTTAGGTGGATATTTCTCAAAATAAAACGAAATAGAAATACATTTTCGAGCTGTTTAACACAATGTATAGATCATTCTAAGCAAAAACTCACCCTGTATGATATCGTTGGAATTTTGAGTGTCCTTAGTCATAACTGCATAGGCCCTTCCCTGTACTACTGGCTTCTTAGCTTGGATCAGTCTCGGTGCAGGAGCAGAAGCCGTTCTTCCCTTTGTCATCTCGGGACAATCTCGAATGATGTGGCCTATCTTTCCACATCTATAACATCCCTGCATGCCCCATCTACAATCAACTGTCCTATGAGACTTGCCACATTTGGCACAAGTCTCCTTCGGTGTAGAAGAGGCTGCACGTGAGAAGCCTTGATTAGCGGACACTCCTGTGGTGGTTGTAGAGTTCTCATATCGGATGGGTCTCGCCAATGTGGATACAGTTGGTCTGGAAAAATTTGTATACGCTATCTGTCTAGGGAGTGGGGCTGTTATTGTAAATATCGACTTTTTGTTCCCTGAGTCATACTCACCCACCCTCCCTTGGTCTGGTCGTACTCCATCCTGTTGATCCCTTCTTTTGTACACACCATAAATATCCCTCTCAGCCACTATTGCTTTACCCATCACATCTGCATAATGTTCAAGTTCAAAAATTGACACTCGTTCACGGATGTTTGGTCTTAGACCTTCAAACTTGGCTGCCTTCATGATCTCTGTGGATACTAACTCTGGTGCAAACCGGGAAAACCGTGTAAACTCTACACCGTACTCTCGCACAGACATGCCTCTTTGCTGGAGATTTGCAAAGTCTCTTCTCATTTGTACTCGCACCTGCTTAGGGAAATACTCCCTATTGAACTCTCGAACAAAATCCGCCTAAGTCCATAGGCGATGTGGGTCCTCAATTTCCTTTCTCCTCAGTACAGATTTCCACCATGGATCGACATCTCCCTCAAGCTAGAAGGAAGCCCATCCTACCTTCTAACACACTGTACTCTGCAATCTGTCTAGAATCTTCTCTATCTGGTTTAACAATTTTTCAGCTTCCAATGGATATGTCTGCCCATAGAAGCTAGGAGCTCTCAATCTCCTAAAATCAACAAACGATGAGGGCACCAGTGTTGGAGGAGGTGGTGGTGGTGGCTGATGACTATTGACATTATTGACATTATTAGCCGCCAATAGTGTCGCCCAAGTTATGATCTGCGTCTGGCTGAGCCATCGCATTTCTTGAGCCATCGCAGCGGCCATAGTCTCCATAGCCAATGCGATACGATCAGTCGTCTCACCCCTCCGATCTCCCTCATGAGAATTTTCTTGGTCTCTGTTGCGATTCCTAGTGTGCTTACTTTATTCGTTGTTGGTAAAAGTAATTTAAAATCAAAGTAAAACAGGGGATGGAATCAACACAACTGAGAAATCCTAGACCTGCAAGATACAGGGTCCATTTGTAGCTAGTTTTGATAAGTAAGAGTTTGTCCCACAGGGAAAAGTGATCTACAGCTCCAAGGGAGCCATCTCTAGTAGTCCCTCCAGATCTGACTACAGATCTGGCAGTCCCAAAAGGAAGGGAGTTTAGGGTCACTTATTCTAAATATCCTAAGGTAGCCTAATGAATTAACTACAGAAAGGGTTGAGAAGATGGATGGAGTGTGGGAAAATAATATAAAAGGGTGAGAAGTATGTTATTGAGTCTAGATCAGAGGAGTTTTGTAACTCAGATTCAGATCTGATGTTATAGAAATCCTGTCCAATGGCTACATTATCACCACTGAGGAGAAAGAATCCAACCCATCTCTGTGCCATGATCCAATCCTTTAAGGTTATAACCTGTCCACTTAAATGGTCACAGACTATCCCATAGGGGAACCACAATCTAGAGATGGGTCAAAACAAGTTTATCATTGTAGGCACTACTTCATCCAGGCTACAAGCTCAGGAATCCATAGGGAACCTTAACCTCTAAAGCTCTATGTGTGGGGCTAGTCATAGGGACCATGTTAGCGGACATAAAAACCAAAGAAGAGATTGAGTACCACCTTAGATCTAGCTGTCCATTGCTTGAGTGGGACTACAATGGTCTAGTCACAAGCCTACAATCTCCATAACCAGATCAGATCTAACATCTGATGGCGAGTCTATACAAATATAGGGGAGTTTGCCTCTGTACAATCTCCCACAAGGCTATAAGCACATGTGTAGAGAAGAAGAATCCATCTTGGATCCTACGGATTGGCTTCACCCTAAGGCTATAGCCTATCCACTTGAATGGTCACAGACTATCCCAGAGGCTATCCTCCTCATAGAGTCCAAAACAGAACAGTAATATTGCTGCCACCACCACGGTCACAAGGCTACCAGCTCAGGCTCCCATGAGAATTTCAGATCTAGTGGGTCCTGTGGTGGGGCTAAGGCTGTATCAGACCATGATAGCCTAGACACACAGGTCACTTGGATCTGAATGGATCCATAGAATCAGTCCTCCATTGCTTTGAATCACAGCCAAAGCAATGGCGGATCTCAAGGCAGCAGCCTTGCATAGAGTAACTCACAAACACATGAATCCCATAAAAGTATAACACCCAATCACAAATTCCATTAATCTAATCTCAATAAACATACATAGGCATGGCCAGCAAGTGCTGGGCCATGGAGAGAAAGAAAAAGAAAAAGGAAAACTACTTACAACTACAGAAGAACAGAAAAGAAAATGATCTCAGATCCCGTATCAGTGATAAAGTCTGAGATCTTCCAGCCTTCCTAAACGTAAACTAGGCTTAGGTTTATATAGCAGTGGGTGTGGCGGCGCATTAGGGTTAGGAAACCCTAATTTTAGCGATGCCACGTGGCCTATTAATGATCCTTGGATGCCTCGGGGTGTGTGCACAGAGATTCGAGCGTGGGAGTGTGTGCCTTAATCACTGGAAATCCTTAAAATGTCCTCTACAGAATGATGGAAGTTGGAGTTCAGAGCTTCGCCAGGTTGCAGTCGATTCCCAGACTTGTCATGTGGTAGCACAGACTTCACGAGGATGAGTTAGCATTAAAACTTCAGATGTCGCGGGGTTGCAGCTTCTTGATGCTTTGAGCAGTCGTGAGGTAGATAGTTAAGCTCTCGCTGGATTGGGCTTCACGCAGTTAGATTGCTACTTGTGAATAGCGCGGGAACTGCATGAGTATTCCATTTCACAATAGATCTCCACGAGGCTAACTCTGGCTTCGCGAGGCTGCTTTCTTCCTGAGCAGCGCGAGAAGTGCGCGAGAAGTTCACTTCTTAATGGAACTTTGCAAGGATCCTCGTGAGGCTTTGATAGTTTCTGGACTGCGCGAGAGGTTCTCTTGACATTTGCATCCCACGGCTACTTCGCTACAGCTGCGCGAGGCAGGATTCTGAAGTTTGTCACTCAACTACGCGAGAAGTTGTTGTGAAGTCTTGGGAATTCGCGAGGACTACGCGAAGCATATTTTTCTAAATCCTCTGTAGCTTTGGGAAGCTGCGCGAGGCTCTTCTCAAGTCTGGATTCAATTCTCATTCTTCTGAGGGACTTCTGGGGTCAAAATAGGCTCCTTAGCAGGATTTATGGCCTTATTGCACTGCTATTTATTACCTACAGAAAACACTTAACAAACCTTTATTAGATGACTAAGGGTCTAATCAAAGGCTAAGTTAAGGGGTGAAAAGTGGTACTTTTCAGGTCTTAACACACCCCCAAACCTAATCTTTGCTAGTCCCTTAGCAAAGCTACATTAAATCAACTATAAAAATTAAATGCCACTTTCGTAGGGAGCATAGATACATTTAGCATATGTACCAAGCCTTTTAAACCCCTAGGTGATCCCTAGTGGAGGAGTGAAGTCTCCTAAGGGTTTTCAGTGAAGACACCCACAAACTTCTCAATGAGACAGTTAACAAAAGTGCATTATTATCAAGTGAGCAGTCAAGAAACAGAGTTAGTTCACCCTTGAATCAGTAAAAATATAAGAAATTCAAACACATTGGCTGCACAGAAATTTGAATAGCATCAGCATCTCATGAAAGCACAACATTTCCAATCAGTTTACACCAGAGACACTACACAGGTGTGTCAACATTGAGCTCATCACTGGATCAAAAATTAGGTTATAGGTCACACCTAATGCATTCAAGATCAGACCCAAAACTCTCCAGGGCATACTCTCATAAAGAACTGTTGAGGGTTTCATTTTCTCTCAAGCTCAAGAGCAGTTACATCCCCCAAATGGGTCTGTAAGCATGAGCATAGGAAAAGCTCTTAAGTGCTGGCATCATTGATAGATCCTCACCATAGATTGAACAATTCTCTGTCTCCACATGATAGCTCATTCAACTCTGGATCTCAAGGTCTTTTAACTGGGTTATAATGTGGCTTATGGTATGGGTTATAAATAGAATGGAAGGTTGAAAAGGGGTGCAAAATTGAGAAATCAGTAGGTGAAGGAGGTGATTCATGACTTCACCTTCTTTAATTCAGCTCCTTTCATCTTCTTTGAGGTTTTCAGATTTGAAGTGATCAGTTTCTCTTCTTGATTTCAATTTTTCCAATGAAAGTTCCCTCTTGACTCCTCTCTTACTCCTCTTCATTGTTATTTTTGTTTCTTTTTGATGCACTTTTCTTCTTTTTATTTTGTTTTTGCTTTTCTAAAATGCCACCATTTTCTCAGTTACCATACTACCAGAATTTGAGGTACTTCTTCTTTATTCACCTAATGTTGACCATAGCTAGTCCATCTTCAACTCTCATTCCTTTACCTTCTGAATTCTCACAGTGAGGGTAAGGTTAAATCAGATACATAGGTTCAGGTGCAAGTACTCAGGTGTATTTTTGAAGAAATTTAGGATTTAAGGCTCAAAGGGGGTATGGACAAGGGAAGTTGCTTAAGGTTTGTCTGTTTAGGTTCAAACTGTCCAAGAGAAGGCCTTGATCCTTTTCTAAGTATCATGAGTATTGTTAGTTGTTTCAATTTGGAGTTGCCTAACTTCTAGTGAGTACAGTGACTTAGCCAGTCCTTAGAGCTAGAAGAAATTGCCTTAGTCACTCCTCAAAGAAATTTTTTTTGTATAGGCGCACATCTCACTGGTTATGGTCTTCCTTTGAATTCTTAAGTATGCCCTTACCTTTTTCTCTCTCTAATGATTCACTAAGTGCTGATACAAGTGAGTTTCCTTGGTGATCTTATCATGAAAATGTAAAATTTTAGAAGTTTATATTGTCTAAAGTTCTGGCAAAAGTTTAAGTTCCTTATTTTTCATGATTCTTAAATGAACATGGTTCCATTTCCATATTACTCACAAGATTCTGCTGCACTTAGGTTAACTATTCCATTGGCAAGATCTGCCTGCCACACCCCCAAACCTATGAGGAGCAGTGTCCTCACTGATTCAAAGGTGGGTGTGCAACAGATTTAATGGCAAAATAAAAGGAAATACATGGAGCAAAACAGACACAAGACAAAGAAAAATAGCAATGAAAAAAGAAGAAGATCTATTATAAGAGAGAAATGTACAAAATGAAAAACAACAGGAGAAAAAGAAAATGCAGAAACAAAAAAATCCTAGGTACAAGCTAATCGGAGCCTGAGTCAATTCCAGTCCCAACCCATCTTCTTGGCATGCTCTCGAAGGAGAGCCTCTTCCTCTTTTTTCTTTCTTTCCCTCTCTTCCTTTCTTTGGGCTACAGTTTTAGGCATGGTTGGAGCCTTTGGTGCCCTCACCCTCATTTTGGGGGCCTTTGGGGCAAGAGGGATCACTGGGGATTTGTCTGTGATTTGCTCTGGTGATTTGATAGGACTTTTTCCTTTGGGACTCTTCCCCTCTGGGCCCTTCCCTTTTGGGCCTTGCCCTTGCTGAGTCTGAGGGGGAATAAGAGGAGATTTTGCTTATTGTAGCTCAGGAGGGACAACCGGGCTCTTGCCTTTATCTTGCTGGTTCAGTGGTGGTGCCTCCTCAGACTGGGCAGATTGTTCTTTTCCAATTTTTATAGAGGCAGCTGTGTGAGTAGTCCTCTTAGCTATAACTTTCCTTCTCTGAGGATAGGTTTGCTCAGCAGGGTCTGAAGAAGGAGGAGCAACAGGACTTTTAGCACTTGGATCCACAGGTGGTGCAGAGTCAGACTCGGAATCAGAGGGAAAGAGAGTAGTGGGATCCAATCCAAGGGCTGCAGCAGCCTTTCTGCGTTCATCTTTGGAAAGTAACCAACCATGGGGGTCATCCTGAGCAGAAGCTCTGGTGGCCTTTGGGGGTGGGGATGGAGGTGCAGGCTTTTTCCCTTTTTGGGCCGCAGTGGCTCTTTTGGAGGGAGAAGGTTTCTTGGAAGCAGCCCTTTTTCTCTTGGGTGCAGGAGATTTAGTAGGGGGAGGCACTGGAGCAGGACGTGGTGGAGGTACTTGAGTAGGAGGTGGAGGAGGAGGAGATGTAGATGTAGGAGCAGGGGGAATGGAAGAAGATGGCCCGGGGTGTGTGGAAGGTGGGGCCTCAGGGGGTTCGGTAGCAAGAGGGGTGGCCTGAATTGGTTGGCCTAACAGAGATGCAATCCTTTTTTGCAAAATTTCAATCTGCTTTTCAGCATAGAGGAGTTTGGCATCAGAAAGCCCCTTAGTGAGCCTGTGGATCTCTTGAGCATTGCTAAGTTTCTTTTCATACATCCGGGCTCTCTTTTGCTCCAGTTCGGCCTTGGCTTTCTCCATCTCCGCATTCAGTTTGTAGTAAGTTGCCGCAGACTTTTTTTCTCATTGAGGGTCTCCAAAATTTTCTCCCACCCCTTTAAAATATCTCTCAGCTGCTGTCTGTGAGCAAGCTTCAAGTCACTCAATTTTTATAGTAAAGGAGATTCAATGGATTGTCTAAGTTGTGCCATTCCCCTGAGAACATCCCTCTTGATGTAGGCATTGTCTCTCATGGCATGGAAGAGGGTAAAGTAAGGAGGGGTGTAATAGGAATGTCTTGGTAGGATAGGTAGAAAGGGAGTGAAAGAAATAGAAAGTGATGGGTCCTGGAGGGGTGGAGTAATGGTGGTAGGGAGGACATTCACATGTGGGGGTTGGGCAAAAAATTCTGGGTCTGTTCGAGTCGAGTTGTCAGAGAATCTAGGAGGAGGTAATATGAGAGGAGGAATGGAGGGCATGGGTGGAAAAGAAAATGAAGTGGATGTAGTGGAAGTGGGTGGAGTTAAGGAAGGGTAATAGGGGATAGTGAATGGGATGAAAGGAACTGGTGGGGCCAAAAGTGTGTGTGGGTGGATGGAAAATGTGGATGGGAAAGGAATGGGGTCTGTTTGGGTTGATTGGTTGGTAAATTGTGGTGGGGGTAAAATGAGTGGGGGAAGGATAGGTAGAGTGGGGAAGGAGTGGTGGGGTATGGTGTCTTGGAGGGTGAGGGTTGTAGTTAAGTCAATGGGGGGAAGATCTGGTTGCACTGTGGAGTCAGAGGTGGAAGGGGACTGGATTTGTGGGGTAGGAGGTGTTTGTGCAGAGATGGGTGGTTTTGTCAATGTTTGAAGGGTGGATTTGATGTTGGTGATGTCAGTCTGCATTTGGTCTTGGGTATGTGTTGTGGTTGATAGTTGGGTCTGAATGTCATGTATTAGGGAAAGGATATGGGTAAGTGTGTCTGAGTTTGGTTGGGGTGGAGTATGAGAAGAAGAGGGAACAGGTTGGAAAGGGGAAGTAGGGGCATGATGGAAGGTTGTAGGAGGAGGAGATGGAGGGTCTGGTGAGTGATGTGGGGAGTCTGGGAGAGGGATATCATGGGTTGGCATGGTGTCAAGCAATGTAGTCATGAAGGCCTGATATCCAAAAGTAGTGGCGAGGTTAAAGTCAAGGTCTATGAGTGGAGGTGAAGTAGGGATGGCTGGGATGGTGGCTGGGTCAATGTGTATAGTTGCAATGGTTGTACAAAGAGTAGGGTGTGTCTGTGAGGGAATGGGGGAGGGCTGTCAGGGTTCTGTTCAGATGATGGGGGAGTTGGGGGTGTGTACTGAGGTAATGTAGGTGAAGGGAAAGGGCTGTCATGGGGGTCAATGTCCTCAATAGTACTAATCACAGGGAAACGTGAGGGTATGGATAAGGGAGATAAAAGAGGGAAAGGGAGAGATGGAATAGGCAAAGAAACTGATGGAGGGGCAGGTGTGGTGGATGGAGGTATTGCTGCAGAATCAGTAGTGACAGGAGCTTACACCACCTTCTTGGGAGCAAGAGCTTTAGCCACCTTTTTGGGAGCAGGGGTGGCCTTTGCAATAGCAGCTCCTGCTCCTTGCTCTGTAGCAACTTGAGCCTCAGCCTTCTTCTTCTTCTTTTGGGGATCCATTAGACTCCTGCTGATCCCCCATTGTCTCTTGGCAAAAGTAGTAGGGGAGAGGTCAATAGTTAACTCCCCCACTGGTATCTTGTACCCTCCCCTCAAAAGTAATTTGGTAATGAGTCTTGCATAGGGGAGAGTGTAGGGCTTCTTTTTCTATCCTAGCTTCACCATCACATCCTTCATTGCTTCAAAAATTAACCTTGCAGCATGAAAACCGTGGCCCAGAGAAAAGGAATAAACAGCATCAGCAATAGGGGTCCTCCTCTCCTGCTGATGGCCGACACAATAAATGTTCTTCCGTAGAACTTGATCAATGAATAGAAGTTTAGGGTCCAGGTATCTTCTCCTGATGGAATCCCCGGTAGCCTTCAATCCTCTGGTAAGGGCCTGTGCAATGGTATCAATAGGGGCACACACAGGGGGGCCATATCCAGCTATGTCAAAGATAGCGAGGATGCCCATTACTTGAATCAACCTGTAATTGAGTAACATTTCAAAATTGTCAACTAACACAAGGAGGCCTGGCTGCCCACGTTGGTCTGGTCTAGCCCTAATGTGCTAGTAAAAGAGTTGCACTAGTCAAGGGTAGGCTAGTGCAGGGATAGCTTGCAGCAGGGGGGTCAAAGCCTTGCGCATGAACTAAATGGCAGGGGCTGACAGAGGTTCCATTTCAAAGAAAGATAGGTCAAAAATAGCTTCAGGCTCCAAGGGAATGGGAGTCAAGAGCTCAGAGGGTGTAGAGTAATCAGGTGTTAGTTCAGCCACTTCCTGAACCACTTCTTTCCCTTTTTGTGGCGCCTTTGAGGACTTGGCCTTCTTGGGAGTGGGCTCCACGGGAGCCTTATCCCTTGCTCTTTTCACAGGTGCGCCCTTAGGGGCCATTGAACTTCTCCTCTGTGAATGTGTAGTTTGAAAAATAAAAAGAAAAGGTTGAGAGCTGAGTCTTACCCTAAAACTTAGGGTTCTATTCAATCTGATGCACGAAAGACCGCGAGAGCTCCTATCAGAGGGCAACTGGTGATGGAGGTTGTTGGAGCAAATCCCCAGGATTAGAAGGTGAATGATGGACTGTAAAATGAATGCTGGAGGAGAGAGATTAATGGGAGTCAGAGCTAGGGTTTCGCTGGCTGGAGAAGAAAGAGAAAACAGAAAAGGAAAGCAACGCGGGGTTGGGTTATATATATCGCGAGGCTTGGCGCGCTTTAAAATTATCTACTCGCTAGATGGGAAGGAGTGGGTTGCGAGATTGGACTTTCATTTGGATCACGCAAGAGAGTCCACACAATTGTATTGAATCTCGCGACAGCTTAGTAGGATAACATCTTATGAACTGCGCGAGAAGAAACCACGCCTATTTTTCAGAACCTCGCGACAGCTAAAATAGAGATAAGGATCACACACCCATTAGTCTGTCATTTTCCTTTGTTTTATGGGTGGATTCTCTCACATTCTCTTTTCCAGGGACACCCACAGTCATTCTAAAAGGGATTCCCTCATGCGTTCCCAACATTTAAGCATGCAATTACTCAAAAAGCATTTAATCAAAACATCATATTCAAACAGCATTCTCATTATCAAAACAGTATAATCGTCATTCATTCACTCAAAATCATCAATTCAAAGGGACAAAGCAAAAGTAATAATTTTCGTGTCATATACACTGCATCTACAAGATCACTAGAAATTCCTATAAACAGAAAAAAAAATGAACCATAGTAAAATACATAACATACACAATGCATAGTTCTGTGAATCAATTTAATGAAAGTTCCCCCTGCCCCTTAAGGTTTGAGGATCCTTCATCAATCAAAAATTGGCACTTGGGATTAACCACTGGCTGACTGGGCAACCTCCCCTCCTCTCTTTTAGCTAAGGCATTCGCTAGTTGGCCAATCTGCTCTTCCATCTTCTTTATGCTCTGACCATGAGAATTCACAGTCTGAGTCACGGACCCCAGGTTTTGCAGTGAGGTCAAGACTTGGTCCTCGAAAGAAGTATTTCTGGGTTGAGATGGGGGTACGACCAATTAATTTTGTTGCTGATGGGGCTGCTACTGGTGTTGGAAATTAGACCTAGGGGCATATCCCTGATTGAATTGTTGCTGTGGCCTTTGGGGCTGCATATAATTGTCTTGCCTCCACCTCAGATTTTGGTGGTCTCTCCATTGATAACCACCATTTTGGTGCTGGTATCCAAATGGCTGTCAGTTGTAGTCACCAGATTATTGCTGGCCAAAAGATTGCACAGCAGAAGCATGTTCTAATACCAATTCAGGATATTGCCTTGAAGATGGACATTCCTCTACTGTGTGCTGTGGGGACTGGCATATCAGACATGCCTCCACCACTTGAGCAGCCCTTCTGGGTTGCATCACAGTCAATAATTTATCAAATTTCTCCGAGAGGTTTGCCATCTGTAGTTGCAGGTCATTATTCCTAAACACCTCATAAAATTTTCCTCTTGACAATGCAGCAGGCCCCACTTTTGACACAGACTCCTGACTAGTTCTTGCCAGGGATAGCTTTTGAAAAATATTTTCACTGATTACTTCAAACAATTCTCATGCCTCATCAGCAGTCTTGTGCATGTAGGTTCCACCATAAGAGGCATCAACCATATCTTTATTTTTCTCATCAATCCCATTGTAGAAGCTTTGTACAAGCTGCCAGTCTTGGATCTTGTGGTGGGGGCATTGTTTGAGCATTTCCTTAATATATCCCAGGCTTGATTAAAATCTTCAGTTGGGGACTGGGCAAAAGCAAGAATTTCCTTCCTCAACTGACTAGTTTTGGTCTCAGGGAAGAACTTTGTCAGGAACTTGGTCTGTAGGTCTTTCCATGAAGTGATGCCATTGTTGGGAAGAGTAGCCAACCAGGTACTAGCCCTATCCTTCAGAGAGAAGGGAAAGAGCCTGAGTCTAGTGGCCTCTGGTCTCAAACCAGCGATATTGAATGTGGTGCACAAGGCCAAAAATTGGTCAATATGCTTGTAAGGGTCCTCCTTGCTAAGCCCATGGAAAGAGGGCAGCATCTGGATGATAGAAGTTTTAATTTAATAATTCCCCTGAACATCAGGGAATTGAATGCTAAATGGAGAGTTATAGTCATCCGGAGCATTCAACTCCTTGAGAGTTCTGGGTTGTTCTTCAGCCATGGCTACTGTCTCGGATTCAATTGGGGGCTCTACTGTGGTGTGCCTGTTCCTTCTAAGTCTTCTAGCCCTTTCTAGCTCAGGGTTGAAAGGCTCTAAAGTAGGACTAAGAGATCTCCTACCTAGCATACAAACACACCACCAGCAGGGACAACTCCTTGCAGGCACATTGTACTTAACTCAAAGAAATTTCTAACAAATTTACAGCTATTTAAAGAAAACATAAATTTACAACTATGCTAAATAACTGCTATGGAATTTTCAAAGAAACTAGACTGAGTTTGAAAGGTTAGAGAATTGCAAACAGAGGTAGCTAATCTCCAAATGCAGTCCACTGTCCTTCTTTGCTGCTGTCTAGATCTGCAAGAAAGATTCAAAATTACATCAGCAGTATCAATTATTCACAGCTACAAAGAATACTAAAAATACAAAAACTAAGGGTCTACTAATAGATCATCTTATCCCCGGCAACGGCGCCAAAAACTTGTTGCGATTCCCAGTGTGCTTACTTTATTTGTTGGTGGTAAAAGCAATTTAAAATCAAAGTAAAATAGGGGATGAAATCAGCACAACTGAGAAATCCTAGACCTGCAAGATACAGGGTTCATTTGTAGCAAGTTTTGATAAGTAAGAGTTTGACCCACAGGGAAAAGTGATCTACAGCTCCAAGGGAGCCATCTCTAGTAGTCCCTCCAGATCTGACTACAGATCTGGCAGTCCTAAAAGGAAGGGAGTTTAGGGTCACTTATTCTAAATATCCTAAGGTAGTCTAATGAATTAACTACAGAAAGGGTTGAGAAGATGGATGGAGTGTGGGAAAATAAATATAAAAGGGTGAGAAGTATGTTATTGAGTCTAGATTAGAGGAGTTTTATAACTCAGATTTAGATATGATGTTATAGAAATCTTGTCCAATGGCTACATTATCACCACTGAGGAGAAAGAATCCAACCCATCTCTGTGCCATGATCCAATCCCTTAAGGTTATAACCTGTCCACTTAAATGGCCACAGACTATCCCATAGGGGAACCACAATCCAGAGATGGGTCAAAACAAGTTTATCATTGTAGGCACTACTTCATCCAGGCTACAAGCTCAGGAATCCATAGAGAACCTCAACTTCTAAAGCTCTATGTGTGGGGCTAGGGCTGTATAGGACCAAGTTAGCCCAGACACATAAAACCAGTAAGAGATTGAGTACCACCTTAGATCTAGCTGTCCATTGCTTGAGTGGGACTATAATGGTCTAGTCACAAGCCTACAATCTCCATAACCAGATTAGATCTAACATCTGATGGCGGGTCTATACAAATATAGGGGAGTCTGCCTCTGTACAATCTCCCACAAGGCTACAAGCACATGTGCAGAGAAGAAGAATCCATCTTGGATCCTACGGATTGGCTTCACCCTAAGGCTATAGCCTGTCCACTTGAATGGTCACAGACTATCCCAGAGGCTATCCTCCTCATAGAGTCCAAAACAGAACAGTAATATTGATGTCACCACCATGGTCACAAGGCTACCAGCTCAGGCTCCCATGGGGATTTCAGATCTAGTGGGTCCTGTGGTGGAGCTAAGGCTATATCGAACCATGATAGCCCAGACACACAGGTCACTTGGATCTGAATGGATCCTTAGAACCAGTCCTCCATTGCTTTAAATCACAGCCAAAGCAATGACGGATCTCAAGGCAGCAGCCTTGCACAGAGCAACTCACAAACACACGAATCCCATAAAAGTACAACACCCAATCACAAATTCCATTAATCTAATCTCAATAAACATACATAGGCATAGGCATGGCCAGCAAGTGCTGGGCCATGGAGAGAAAGAAAAAGAAAAAGAAAAACTACTTACAACTATAGAAGAACAGAAAAGAAAATGATCTCAGATCCCGTATCAGTGATAAAGTCTGACATCTTCTAGCCTTCCTAAACGTAAATCAGGCTTAGGTTTATATAGCAGTGGGTGTGGCGGCGCATTAGGGTTAGGAAACCCTAATTTTAGCGATGCCATGTGGCCTATTAATGATCCTTGGATGCCTCGGGGTGCGTGCATAGAGATTCGAGCATGGGAGTGCGTGCCCTAATTGTTAGAAATCTTCAGAATGTCCTCTACAGAATGATGGAAGTTGGAGTTCAGAGCTTCGCCAGGTTGCAGTCGATTCCCAGACTTGTCGCATGGTAGCACTGACTTTGCGAGGATGAGTTAGCATTAAAACTTTAGACGTCGCGGGGTTATAGCTTCTTGATGCTTTGAGCAGTTGCGAGGTAGATAGTTAAGCTCTCGCTAGATTGGGCTTCTCACAGTTGGATTGCTACTTGTGAATAGCGCGGGAACTGCGCGAGCATTCCATTTCACAATAGATCTCCACGAGGCTAACTTTGGCTTCACGAGGTTGCTTTCTTCCTGAACAGCGTAAGAACTGAGCGAGAAGTTCACTTCTTAATGGAACTTCATGAGGCTTTGATAGTTTCTGGACTGCGCGAGAGGTTTTCTTGATATTTGCATCCCGTGACTACTGCGCGAGGCAGGATTCTGAAGTCTCTCACTCAACTGTGCGAGAAGTTGTTGTGAAGTCTTGGGAATTCGCGAGGACTGTGCGAAGCATATTTTTCTGAATCCTCTGAAGCTTTGGGAAGCTGCATGAGGCTCTTCTCAGGTCTGGATTCAGTTCTCATTCTTCTGAGGGACTTCTGGGGTCAAAACAGGCTCCTTAGTAAGATTTATGGCCTTATTGCACTGCTGTTTATTACCTACAGAAAACACTTAACAAACCTTTATTAGATGGCTAAGGGTCTAATCAAAGGCTAAGTTAAGGGGTGAAAAGTGGTACTTTTTAGGTCTTAACAGTCTCTACTACTAGACCCTGCTCGAAACTCCTCTTCACCTCTCTGAATCCTATTCTGGCTACCTCTCGGTCGACCCCTTCTTCCAGAAGACATCGCGCTCTGCACATGAAACCAAAGTTTCATTAGCAGAAGATCCCTTCGCTCTGACAATAATCTAAGACTTGTCAGACATTCTAATGAAATGCTTTGATACCAACTGTGATAGCCCAAATTTTGGCACCCCGAAATCAGTGCCATCAGCACGACCCTCGAGGTCGTGCCCCATATAATATGCGAAACACTTGGTACAACCCAACCATACAGAAAACACGATAAGAATATAATGCAGAACAAATCTCTAGTTTTACAAAATACCATAACAAAACAATAATCCAAAAGATAGTTCTAATTCCATACCTCTGTATGGATAAAAGAACTAACCCGAACCATCAGTGCCATTACTATGGTCACCCCAAATGGTTCGACAAAAGAATATTACATGTATCTTTACATTTACAAAAACAAAACACGGCTGGACGTGCCAAGCCTTAAATCTCTCCCTTATAAAAAGCTCAAAGTATGCAGCAAGTCTCTTAGAAGAACTTCTCAGGAGGAGGCTCAGATTCTTCCCTCGAAACGTAATCTAAGTCCTCGGGATCAATCTCGCCCGTAGCAGCTCCTAACTCTGAACCTGTGACGTATAGTCAAAAAGGGTGAGCTACATCCTAGCTCAATAGGGACAATATCTGAACAGGTACATCTTGCTTACTCGCTTTTGCTATTCTACTCATGACATCTGATGTTCATTAATTCTTATGATTTCAACAAGGCTGGTCTCATGACTTAAAACAGTTAACTTAAATAATCCCCGAGCAATATAGCATCGAGCCTCGATAGAATACCCTCCATCATCTTCTAATCAGACTATTTTGCTATTAACTTGACCCACGTCCCTTTCTCATAGGAGACGGGTACATCACTACTATACATCCCTGAGATGTCTACTGGTGCACGGATTAGCTGCCGTACCGGTCACAGATATCCTGCAGAGTCAGTCACGGGTATACCGTCGCGTCGGTTGGGTATTCTACAAACCTCAAATCAATTGTGCGCTACATATAGTTATTCACCGTATGATTGTGCTAAATAAATATAAATTCCCAGCCTGTTCAATCTCATTTACATATGTTCAAATTCTTGGATCCTTACATCCATCGTACATCCCTGGGATGTCACACTCTCTGATGCACTCTTCAGATGCCCATAGTACACATACATCCCTGAGATGGTTGAACTCTTTTACTAGTTTACTTCTTCACATAACATTTCTCATTTTTTTATACTACTCTATATTTTACATTTTCAACTTACTTTAAAAGTGAATACGTTGTAACTCAACTTAGCTTTAAGGAAACATGCATTCATAGATTATCATCATATACATGTTCTCATAATTAAGGGTACGAGTTCAGATATTCCCCTACCTTAGTCGCGTTCTTAATTCACGGATCCTTCAATCCGAGCTAGCATTCAACCATCTCTAGGTCCGGCTTAAACTAGGCCTGGCCAAGCACATATAATTCATCACTATAAGTGTAAAAACATTGGGTTAGAAGCCTAACCCCAATACATGAACAACTCGTATGTAAAACCCAACAAAACTTGAATTTTATCCAAATCGATCGAACGATTTGGAAATTGATCGAACGAATTTAAATCGATCGAACGATTTGGAAAATCGATTGAACGATTTTTAAATCGATCAAACAAAATCCCAAAATCGATCGAACGAATTCTATTTCGTTCAATCGATTCCATAGATATCCATCCTATCATATTTTTGTCCCCTAGCAAATCAATTGAACGATTTTCAAATCGTTCACACAGGTTCCTAAATCGATCGAACGATTTGTAAAATTGTTTGAACGGTTCCTTCAGAATTCAAATTGATCGAACGATTTGTAAAATCGTTCAAACGTTTCCTTTAGAATTCATTTGTTTTCCTTATCTCTTCTTTGGTCAAAATCGATTGAACAAACTCCAATTTCGTTCAATCGATTTTACCCATTTCCAGATCTGAACATGCTCTTTCTCATCTCCTCATCATCTATCCCATTTACCACCCATTTATCTCATACATAATAGTTTACGTTCTCTATTTAACAATTAAACACACTTGAATTTGTAGATCTTACCCTATCAAATAGTTGGATCTCTTTCTCTTGTTTTATGCCTTAGCTCACTAGGGTTTCACAAACCCCCAAATCTCTACTCTCTCGATCCCGAGTTCGATCCGCTAACTTTCTGAGCCCAATAACTTGCATTGAATGCCCTTCTTTAGATCTCACAACTCAAATCTCTCTCTCATTTACTCTCCTTTAATTTCTAAATAACCCAACCTAAGAGAAATAAATTCTCTTTCCCCTTTTTGTTTTATAACTTAATACTTGACTTGGGTGTGAAGCACCTATAACTAACTAGTGTATATGTGTGAATACACCTTTATCTATATTCACCACACCTCCTCTCACATGATTTATCCAACCCATACTAACTAACCTAAGTCAACTAAGTCAAAGTTGACCTGGTCAAACGTGTGATCCATTGGTACGCTTCTCGAGATGCACTATTTAAGTACGGAGTTTCTGGGACGTTACATGTCCTCTCTACTTTGCACCACGAGATCGGCTATCGGTATCCCTCCTATCCTGATGCCGGTAATCATGGCCCAATCAACGGGCGTCAAGGTCATCTCGGCATATGGCATATGGAAGGTCATCATCTCAGGGAGAAACAGTTCGATTAGAGCCTTCAGATAGGCAGCATCAGCCCTCATGACAGGGCAGGACAGAAACTCCCCCCGCCCACCTTCACTACAGGAGGGACATAGAGGTAGAAGTCTTGAAAGTCAAGCCACCCCCTGCGGAATACAATATTGGGCAGGTCCTGCACCCAGATAAATGCACATCAGAGTGCGGAAATAAGGCAAAAATTGCATAAAGGAAATAAATTGAACCCCTCTTTTACCTTGCCCGCTATTCCGAAATTCGAAATATGGGTATGCTGTTGGTGTAGGAGGCCGAGTCGGGCGACCTCGCCTTGCATTTCGAGCCATGGGCCCACTCTCCACTCTACCCATATGAACTGCTCCCCCCGCGGGCCATATACTATCTCGGGTCCCTCCTCGTGGCCCTCCTCAGGAATATACTCATCCTCGCCCGACATGCTGGGGCAACAAAAGGCAATCACATTAGAGCAGATCAGTGTTAAAGAACAGTTTTTGTACTATATACCAAGGGAAGGTAAGTATGCTCACCCTCTTTCTGTTCATTGTCAGGATATAAAGATGCACACATACATAAGCAAGAAAAAAGTAAAAAAAATCCTTTTAGGTTGAAAATGCAAAAAAAATCCCTTCCTTTCTATCTTAAGATGTAAATAAAAATAAAATAAACCCTTTCTTCTATGTTTAAAAATAAAAGCTAGTTGAAATAGTGAAAAATCATCATCAAAACTAAAAAGTCCTTCCTTTATGTCAGGAAAAAAGGGATTTAGAAAAAACAAACAAAAAAAAAATAAAAAAAAAAAGAGAAGAGAAGTCCTTCCGTTTAGGAAAACAAAAAAATCCATCATCTTATGTCCTAAAATCATAAAAACAGAAAGAATCCTTTCTTTATGCCTCGAAAATAAAAAAGAAATAAAAAATCATTTTTTTTCATGTTTAGAAAAAAAACAAAAAGTTGAAAAAAAAAGTTAAGAAAAAAAAAACAAAAAAAAAATCCTTTTCTTCATGGTTCATAAAATAAAATAAAAAAATAAAAAAATAAAAAAAAATCTTTTTCAAAAAAATCCCTCCTTTTGTGTCCATAAAATAGAAAAAATCCTTCTTTTACAAAAAAACTAAAACAAAAAATATATATAAATCAATGCCTTAGTTTTCAAACAATTAATTTTTTATTTTTTTAGGCGAAATTCTTTTCCTTAATTAATAGTAAGAAAAAAAAAAAAAAGCATTCCCCTTAATTAGTTTTCAATATATATAGGAACCAAAAATCATTTTTAATTAACCTTTCAAAAAGAAAACAAAAAAACAAACAAAAAATTCCCTTTACCTAACTAGTTTTCAAAATGATATCCTTGCTTGGTATTCAAGATAAAAACAAAAAAAATAATAAAAATAACACCCCTTTTCTAAGCACAAATGAAAACAAAAAATATATTGTTTACATATATATCTATATATATATATATATATATATATATATATATATATATATATATATATATATATATTATGCATTAATAACACCCATAAAACCACAAAAATAAGACATTGTTCATGAAAAACCATTCACACATCATCAATCAACATGCTTACGACGGAAATAAACCATTTTTCATCTAGGAATGCAAGACCATGTTCATATTTGCAAGAAAAAGCAAGAAAAATCGAAGAAAATAGGTGTTAAATGATTACCTTTTGAAAGAAAAGGGGTTGTTGATCTAGCGCGAGCCGCCAATTGATCCACACAAGCAAAGCAACAACAATGGGGCACGCGTAGAGGTAATGTAAAGGAACCCTAAAAATCAGTTTTCGATTTCAAGAGGAAAAGGGGGAAAATTTTGAAATAATGCCCCACAGCCTGAACACGGGTTGTTTAAATTTAATAGTTGCGCCAGGCAAAATTATGCCCATCTTTTACTTGGCGCAACTAATAGTTGCACCAGGCTATTTTGAGGCCCCTATTGGCCTGGCACAACTAATAGTTGCGCCAAGCACTTAGGCCGGGTCATGGGCCTGGTACGGGCCAGATAGGAAAGCCGGTCCCCCCACTCTTTTTGTTTATTTTGTCGCCCCTAGCAGATGCACGCGCTCCGAAGACAGCATTTCGATCATCCTTCGACTTGCCAAGAAAGCCATGCTAGAACAAAAGCTGACCGAGATCAAGAAGCACCCTGGTCCTACACAGGAAACTATAAAGAAAAATCCAACAAAAATTTTAAAAAATCCCCACAGAGAAGCCGGAAGTATTCACGAAAAATAATAGGAAAAATCAGATAAAATAATAGCTTCAAAATTCCAAAAAATCACGTAAAATGATAGGTAAAAATTCCAAAAGATAGCTTTAGAATTCTAAAAAATTATATAAAATAGTAGCTTCAAAATCCCAAAAAAATCACGTAAAATGATAGGTAAAAATTCCAAAAAATCACATAAAATGATAGGTAAAAATTCCAACAAAAATCACTTCAAAGTTTTAAAAAATCATATAAAATAATAGTTGAAAATTTCCAAAAAAATCACATAAAATAATAGGTCAAAATTCAAAAAAATCACATAAAATAATAGTTAAAAAATTCCAAAAAAAGTCACATAAAATGATCACATAAAATAACAATTGAAAAATCCAAAAAATCACATAAAATGATAGAAAAATCAAAAACAGATTTGTATTCTCCTGCACAGACGCACTTACGTATTCTGATGCGGTAGAATGTCGATATTTTATCAGCAAAACCACTGTGCTATAGTAATGTCCTAAGTCTAAGGCACGTCTTGGAATCTGGATCCTACTTCAAGGAAGGAGCAACGGTGTCTGTCCCGATCAAATAGTCAATGTTTCGATCAAGTCGACTCCACTGTTAAATCTTTGCGATGAGCGCTTTGTTTTGGATTCATATGAACTTAAGTGTCTTAAGCTTCAGATTCTCTGTTGGAAAAGGTCAATCATTGGTTGAGACCAACCTGTTGAGAATGAGATTACGTATTAACCAAACTATGTGTAGCCATATATTCAGAAGGGTTTATTTCCCTTTTATTTTCTACAGGCTTAAAACCTGTATGAGCAGCGGTATCCCTATAAAGTGTACGCCATGCATCTGGGTATCCGTATGATAGTCATTTGTTCTCGTAAATTATACCCGGGCAGGTTCGGGTCGGGGCTTCCATCGCCTTTGTTGTTGCTTATCGCCCCTGATGGGTGCATGATTATGCATAGTTAATTGATGTTTATGATCATTATTAGCGAAAGCCAGGATTGGATGTCCCTTTTTGGGAGACACCCAATGATTGGTTTGATCTGTTTAGTGGTACTTGAAGCTGGATGCTCTAGGTCATGTTGATCCGAGGCACGTTTTCAGAAATGGCATGTCCTCCCAAAAATCGTTGCGACTTCTATTCGCTCCTCTCGGGTAGTCATGCTAAATAAACTTTGGGATCGTTGGGTGAACCTAGAGATTTTGAACCCTGCTTCAGGCTAGGGCACCCGTGAATAGTCAGATGGGGCAATCAAATGCCTCGTAGGATTGGACATAAACTGTGGAGCCTTGCGTATGTTTACTTCGGGCCTATCTTTGAATGTGGGTCAATCACCTCCCTTACTTGCAAAGCTTTTGTATTCATAATGAATCTCGAACATCAATCACCCTCAAATCATCTCGAGATGCGGACATTTTTCTCGACTAACGGGCTTTCGCAACTCGAGAAGCGAACATTTTTCCCAGCTATTGGGCTTTTGTAACTCATTCCACCTCGATTATGCCCAGTAATGTCGCTAAACACTTGGGGACCGATCACCTTGAGAGATGAATGTTTAGCCTGGCATCCAGGGCTTTCATTTTCTCACCATGTTAATCACCTAATGTTTGAAGTTCGTTCTGAATACATCGGATCCGTCAGTAATGCCTTGGGCCTCTTCAGATGTCTCTTTTCTTTAGCATTTGATCATTAGTGATCGGATACCAAAGAGGGGCATCTGTAGACACCCAAATTCGGCTCAAGGCCTGATTGAAACACATTTCGAGAGAGGTGCACTTCTGAGCTCTTAATGGCATATATGAAACCCTTAGGAACCTTCCCGAACCCTTAGGAATATTTCCAAACCCTTGGGAATTAACCCTAACCATCCCGACCCTTAGAACCTGTTCTAAACCTAACCTAACCTCCCAAGCCTTGGAAAAAAGAGGGGTGCACCAGAACTAGTTACGATTGTATACTATAATCAAATCTCATACCATTGAAAAGTAGAAGTTGTTAGCTTCTGTGACAGCTCGAATTTTGACACCCCAAAATCTATGCCATCAACACGATCCTCCAGACCGCGCCCCATAGATATGTACGGAGCATTGGTATAATAAGCAATAATAAAGAGATAAAGCAAATAACTGCATAAAGTGGAAAAGTCAATATGCCCATCTGACACATACAAAAGACAGTTCTACTTTCATGCCACTGCATGAACAGAGAACCGATCCGAACTATCGGTGATAAACAGATCACCCCAGATGGTTCGCCCAAATGAATTATATCTATCTAATTATATTGTTTATCAAAATAAAGGCTTGACATACCAAGCCGTACAATCTACTCTCAAAATTGACTCTCTATCAAAGTACACAGCAGAGTCTTCTAGAAGAAGTCCTCAGGAGGGGGCTCCAACTCATCCCCAGGCACGTAATCCGAATCACCAGAATCCACGTCTCCTGAAGCCCTTGTCGCTGCTAATAATGGTCCTGCGACGTATAGTCTAAAAGGGTGAGCTACATCCTAGCTTAATAGGGAATAATACAATGAACATATAAATTAAAATCTCACATATATTCTATGATATTCTAAGCATGATGTATCTATGTACTTGCTGGAAAAACAGTTTAAAAGATGGTAATTTGCATTCAATTTTACTGGTACTTTGCATGTTTCACTTTATTGTTAATTTATCATGAATGACACTGAACAGGCCTAAAGAAAAACTTAAATCTTCAACTTAAGTAATCCCCGAGTAATATAGCATCGAGCCTCGATGGGATACCCTCCATCGTCATCTAAATAGATAGTTGTTAAAAATATATTCCCTGGGAATACGACCCAAGCCCCTTTCTCAATAGGTGACGGGGTTAAATCTCATCTCAACATCCTTGGGATGTGCTTACTGTATACGGATAAACCTCCGTACCGGTGTATGGATTGGTCGCCGTACCAGTTACGGATATCCTATCGAGTCAGTCGTGGGTATCCCACCACGTCGGTGGGGTATCCTAAACAAACCTCAAATAACAAAAATAACATGTGCTTTACATATAATTGTTCACCGTGTAATTGTGCTACCTTATATCAGTTAGGCCTTAACAGTAGTTATTCAATCTTACTTACATCTCTGGGATGTCTAAATTACTCGCATCACACTAATGCCTTTATCACTTGCTCATCACCTAGGGATGCCTCATTTTCATTAACTTACTTGGTCTCATTTATTCTCATCACACTGATGCCTTTATCACTTTCCTGATGTCACACACACACACACCCATTTTTATAAAGATTTATATGGTTAAAACCTTTTCAATTTGATCTCTATATCACTACATACATGCTTTTGCAATTAAAGTACATGTTCAAGGTGTTCCCTACCTCAAGTCTTTGAAGTCCAAGCATCAAGGTCCCACGCGGCTCCTTATGCTTGCTTTCACACGCACCACCTATGGTACATCATAACACATGCAACACATCACTAAAGATGCAATAGAGAAGGTCCTAGACCCTCCATGAACCTCAAGGTCGAATTAAGAAGTCAAGTGAAACTGCCAAAATCGATTAATCAACTCTTAAAATCGATTAATCAAACCCTAAATCGATTAATCGATTCTCAAAATTGATTAATCAAAATCTAAAATCGATTAATCGATCCCAAATCGATTAATCGAAATCCTCAAAATGGTTAAATCGATTCTCAAATCGAGCAGTCAAAAATCCAAAATCGATTAGTCGATCCCAAATCGATTAATCGAAATCCAAAATTGATTAATCAATTTCTCAAATCGATTAGTCGATTTCTTAAATTGATTAGCCAATTTTCCCAAGTCTTATCTCTCCAACCACTGGAGGTACCCAGTCGATTAGTCGATTTCCAAATCGATTAATTGACATTCAAAATCGATAAATCGATTTCCAGATTGATTAATCGAAATCGGGCATCCTTGCCTTTTCAACTTCTAGACCAAAATCGATTAATCGATTCTCAAAATCAATTAATCGATTTGGCCAGACTTAGCCCCTTTTCAGGCTGTTCTTCCCAAATCCCTTTCTTTTTCTATATTTTTTTTCTTTTCTAGGTCTTTAATCTATCATTTTAACTATACATGACTGAATTTAATTCATCAAATTTTTAGGTATTGAAATCTAACAAAACTCACGTCAATAAATCCCTTAAAGGATTGATTCGTTGGGTTTGATGGCTAGGGGTCCAGCTTTGTTCCAGCGATTTCAATCGCGTTGAATCCGATAATCAATGCTTGATCCCCTCTTGGTTTGCATTAATTCTTGGCTCAATAACTCCTCTTTACTCTCTCTCTCTCTCTCTCTTCTTAACTCTCTCTTCACTAACCCAAACAAAAGAATTCTAGAGTTATTAAACCATTATATCCTCTCTCCGGTTTCGGTGCTAAGCGCATACACCAGAGATAGGTGTACGTGACCACTAACTCACACTATACACTAAACTTATATCACATTGACATCACATTAGTTCATCACTTCATGAGTCCACTGTTTGACCATCACTTGGTCAAACCTACGACCAATTGGCACAGATCCCGAGGTCACTGCTTAATGCTCAAATTTTTGGGATATTATATTCTCCCCACTTTGGGAATTTTCGTCCTAAAAAATAAATCCAAAGGTGCATTGGTTGGGTACCCCACACACTGGGAGTCGCGTATCCGATCACGAAAAATTTACTATATATCATACAATGCAAAAATGTAACATAATCCAAGCGAATTTTCAAAAATTAATGTATATTTCCCTATTCAATTCTCAAAAGTTACAACTTATTCATGTACATCTTGTTAATTACAATCCAAAACTCCAAAAAAAAATCAGCCACAAAAGAAAGAGCCTCGTCTGAAGCTCACGCTGTCCCCTCTCCTGAATGATCTGGTGCAGGAGCGGGCTGCTTAGTCTGGTCTGGCGGTGGTTGACTCGTCTCAGCGGGCTGTGGTGGTACCGAGCCGGATGCATCAACGGTAGAGGTACTCGTGTGAAAAGCTGCACCCGAGTGAAAAGCAATCCAGCCCGCAGTCCACGCCTCCTCCTGCACGAGATGCTGCTGATAGTCCAATGGATAGATGTATCACAGGTTGTGGTACATCAAGAAGTCCATCCGCTGGTTGTTGGCCTCCATCTGGTCCAACACATCCTTGATCGTGGGTACTGGGCGAGTTGCTCGACGACAGTATGATGATGTACGTGTGGCTGCCGCCGACTGTGAAGGTGGCGTAGCAGATGTGGTAGGAGGTGGCACTATGGGCTGCCTCCTAGCTGGCACTGAGGTCTGAGATGGGTCTCCCTCATCGGGTGGAATGACAGGTGGTGCTCCCCCTACTGGAGGGTCCTGCTGTGGTGGTGGGGGTGGTGGCGGTGCTACTGCTGGCCCATGAACTGGTAGGGCCGTCTTCAACAACCGATAGCTACGGCCCCATGAAGCGATGGAGTAGTGCTTCACACGGTCCGTAGCCCTCTCCTCGTGGGGCAAGACGACGTACCCTAGAGTGTCAGAATAGCACTCCAGCATGCTTGAAATGAGGTGAGCATACAACATCTTCTCCTTGGGCCTCAAATTGCCCTTCATCAACTTCCCCTTTATATATCTCATCCCCTCCAAAACGATCATGGTGGCGTCGAACCAACGGCTGCAGAATGCTGCGTATAGGGCCTGTTGGATCAACTCCACCCTCTCGGTGTCATGACACATTGGGTAGAGATTGCACTTGATTATGAAATCAAGCATCCACATGTAATGGGGCAAATCAACCCTCCGAATGGACGATCCAGACCCCTTCTTCCCATTGGTCATTTCGGTCATAATTTCTTCAAATTTCACCTCTTCCGCAAATGGTGGGAAGAGGGTAGTCTTAGGCACGAAGTCCAAATAACACTCAAGGGCTTCGTGAACGTGGAGATGGGTGAAGGTGTAGTCATGACCCTCGATCTTGGTCGTAACGATGTCATCGGTCGGGCCATCCTCCAAGCCCTGGTAAAATAGGTGTACGAGCCTAGGGTAATAGCACCCGTGGAGTGGCTTTAACAGGTTGTCGAGGCTCGCTTTGACCAAATAGGTCCTAGCCCAATTGGTCTTGCCTTCGACTTCGGGGTCGGTAAACAAATTTCCATCAATAATGTATTCATTTTCAAAGGTCTTAGCCTCCCACCATTCATTTGGTTGGGGCACATTTACGGGTGGTGGTGGTGTCGGTGAAGACTCGCGCGAAGACGCGCTCGTCGAATCGGATGTGGTATCCGATGACGACGGGGATGGGGTCCTCACAGGCGATGGGGTAGGTGGGGGCAGTGCGGTGTTCTTATGCCAGACCGGGAGCTTCGAAGCCACTTACTTCATGGTGAAGTGAGTTCGAGGCAGCATCTTGGTGAAAAATCAATAAAAACTAGGGTTTAATGGCTTGAAATGAAAAGAAAGTTGAAATATAGGGTTTTACCTTAGGTTTTGATCCAAAGGAAATCAATTTCGATCTAAAATCAATCCAAAACTCCCAAAACCCTAGCTGGTATGATAGCTCGAGGAGGAAGATGAAGTGGCACGTAAGAACTAAAACCCCAAAATTTTCAAATGAGGAGAAATCCCCCTTCGATTTATATATATAGGCCCGATTCGATTAATCAATTTCTAAAATCGATTAATGGATTTTCAAAACTTATTCCAGCCACGCAAAATCGATTAATCGATTTCCAAAATCGATTAATCGAAATTCAAAATTGATTAATCGAATTCATTTCGATTAATCGAAATTGTGTTCACTTAAAATTTCCAACTTTTCCAGCTCACTGGCGCGTGCCAGTCGATTAATCGATTTCCTAAATCGATTAGTCGAATTTCACCTCGATTAATCGAAATCGTGAAATCCTTTAAATTTTTCTAAAATTCTCAAGTCACTCGATTAATCGAATTTCCAATATCGATTAGTTGAAATCCAAAATCGATTAATCGAAACCCGAATCAATTAATCAAAATTTAACTTTGTTAATTTTCTGAATCCCCATTCAATCTCCACTCACTGGAGTATGCCAGTCGACTAATTGACCAAAATCGATTAATCGGTTTTGATCAGATGTTTAAAAATTTCCTAATTTTTGTGTCGCTTTTGTTTTCTTAGTAATACATGACCAGTTGGTCACCGGTCTTGTGAACATGTCTTCACAGTCATTTCGTGGAAGTGATGAATTCTAATTACGTATTCAACATCGTATTAGGAATACTATGCTGACAGAAATTGTTTCTATTGAATAAATTGATCAAAAGATCCACATTGGATTATAACATATGGTTGAAATCCATAAATATGCTTGCGGTGATACAATTTTAGCTCTCAAGCTATCGCAAACAAGTCTGGATATTGTTCTTTCACGTCGCCCTCTCGTTCCCACGTAGCTTCTTCGGTCGGATGATTCTTCCATCGAACAAGCACTAATGGAATCACTTTTGTCCCCAACACTTGTTCCTTTCGATCTAAAATCTCCGTCGGTTCTTTGATCATGCTCATATCCTCATGCATCTCAAACGATTTGCTGCTCAACACGTGATCAGGGTCATTAAGATACTTCCTGAGCATAAATACGTGGAACACCTTGTGTACCTGATCAAATAACTGTGGCAATCTAATGAGGTAAGCAACTTCCCCTACTTGACCCAGAACCTCAAATGGTCCAAGGTAGAGGGGACTCAACTTCCCTCTCTTTCCAAATCTCATCACCCCCTTCATAGGTGACACTTTCACGAACACATGTTCACCCACCTTAAAGTCTACACTCATCCGCTTGATATCAGCGTAGCTTTTTTGTCTGCTCTAAGCTGCTTTGAGTTTTGCCCTTATCATACGAACATAGGTGGCATTATCTTCAAGTATTTCAGGTCCCAAAACAAATTTCTCCCCGATTTCTTCCCAATTGATGGGCGATCTACATCGCCGTCCATAAAGAGCTTCATATGGCGCCATGCCGATGCTTGTTTGAAAACTGTTGTTATATGCAAACTCAATCAACGGTAGGTGCTGATCCCATGATCCTTACAATTCTAACATACACGCCCTAAGCATGTCCTCAATGATCTGATTGACCCTCTCCGTCTGCCCATCAGTTTGTGGATGGAATGCTGAACTGAAATCTAGTCGCGTTCCCATTCCCTCTTGAAAGTTCTTCCAAAACTTTGATGTATATAATGGGTCAAGATCGGAATAATGCTACTCGGAATCCCATGCAAAAGGATGATCTTTTTCATATATAGCTCTGCAAGTCTTCCCGCCGTGTACATCGTGTTGTAAGGCAAGAAGTGCGCTGACTTGGTCAATCGATCGACCACTACCCAAATGGCATTGTACCTCTTTGCAGTACGCGATAGTCCAACGATGAAATCCATTGATATCGATTCCCACTTCCATTCCGGTATAGGTAGAGGCTACAATAATCTCGCAGGGTGTCTATGATCGATCTTCACTTGTTGGCATGTCAAACACCGCGACACGTACTCTGCCATGTCTTGCTTCAAGCCTCTCCACCAATAATTCTTTTTCAAGTCTTGGTACATCTTTGTGCTACCCGGGTGAATCGCATAGTTGGATTTGTGAGATTCATCAAGAATTGTTCGCTGTAGATCGGCATTGTCCGAAATGCAGAGACGACCCTTGAACAATAAGGAACCATCCTCTTTGACTGAAAACTCAGATCTAATGCCTTTAGTTACATCTTGACGAATCTTGGTTAGCGTCGGGTCTTTCATCTGTAGCTCGTGGATATGCTCAAATATCACCGGTCTCATTGATATATTAGCCAAGAAGAAGGCTCCTATAGCTTGCGACTCGATGTTTGCATCATATAGTGCCAGATCTTCAAATAACTTCCACCGGTGTATACCCAAAATCAAACAAGCCAATTGAGCTAAACCCTTCTGACTCAAGGCATCGGCTACTACATTAGCCTTGCTTAGATGGTACTATATGGAGCAGTCATAGTCTTTGAGGAACTCCATCCATCTGTGCTGCCTCATGTTTTGATCTTTCTATGTAAACAGATATATCTGAGGCTTTTATGATCGATGAAAATCTTAAAAGTCTCACCGTACAAGTAATGTCTCCAAATCTTTAGCGCAAAGATGACCGCTGTTAATTCCAGGTCCCTTGTCGGATAATTCTTCTCATGCTCTTTCAACTGTCAAGATCCATATGCTATCACCTTTCGATGTTGATTAAGCACGCATCCCAAACCACTATACGAAACATCGCTGTATACTACGAACCCTCCACCGCCTGAAGGAATCGCTAATACTGGAGCTGAAGTGAGTCTCTTCTTGAGTTCTTGAAAACTCTTCTCGCATGCCTCACTCCATTCGAACCTTACGCCTTTCCGTGTAAGTCTCGTGAGTGGTCCTGATATCTTTGAAAACTCCTCAACAAAACGTCAATAGTAACCCGCTAATCCAAGGAAACTATGGACGTCGGTCACGGTCTTTGGTTGCTCCCAATTGACCACTGCTTCTATCTTTGCTGAATCTATAGTGACACCATGCTTTGAGATGACATGTCCCAAAAAGCTAACTTCTTCTAACCAAAACTCATACTTGCTGAGCTTGGCGTATAATTAGTGTTCACGTAGTGTCTGTAGGGCTATTCTCAAGTGCTTCTCATGCTCTTCCTCTGATTTTGAATAGATCAGGATGTCGTCAACAAACACTACGACACAAGAGTCTAGGTGTGGTTTAAACATCCTATTCATCAGATCTATGAATGACGCCAGGGCATTTGTCAACCCAAACGGCATCACTAGGAATTTATATTGTCCGTACCGAGTCCTGAATGCAGTCTTTTGAATATCCTCTGCCTTGACTCTCAACTGATGGTATTCAGATCTCAGATCGATCTTAGAAAAATACTTCGCTCCTTGCAGTTGATCAAACAAGTCATCTATCCTAGGTAAAGGATATCGATTCTTAATTGTGAGTTTGTTCAATTGTCGATAGTCAATGCATAGCCGCATTGACCCATCCTTCTTCTTTACAAACAAGACCAGTGCTCCCCATGGAGACACGCTCGGTCTAACAAACTCCATGTCCATTAGCTCTTGTAACTGCTCTTTCAATTCCTTCAACTCAGTAGGGGCCATTCTATATGGTGCTTTAGAAATAGGCTCCGTTCCTGGTGCAAAGTCGATGGCGAATTCCACTTCCCTTTCTTAAGGTAATCCTGATAATTCCTCCAGAAATACATCTTCAAATTCTCGCACCACGGCTATCTCGGAGATAACATTCTTCTCTTCTTTATGCTCGTTCAAGAATACCAAGTATCCACTACACCCTTTTATGATCAAATGCTCGTCTCTGACTGTCGAGATAAGTGGCATATGCATCAACCTCTCTCTTCGAAATCGAAATGATCTCCTCGTATTGGGTCTGAAGATGACGACCTTGTTCTTGCAATCTACCGTCGCACAGTGAGTCGACAGCCAATCCATGCCAAGGATCACGTCGAATCCTTACATGTCTAATAGAATTAGGTTCGCCAGTAGTTCAAAGATGTCCCCATCCATGATTCTCACGATCACGGAGTTGCAACCCTTTTTGGTATCAACCGATTTTCCAGTAGGAATAGTCACGGTTAACACAAAGTCTAACTCCTCTCGGTTAACTTTCATCCTCTTTGTGAAGCGAGGGGTAACAAATGAGTGGGTAGACCCTGGGTCTATCAACGCTCGAGCTTCATATGTCACATCGCTTCCCTTTTTATAGATTTGTAACGTACCTAATCATACATACACGTATATATAATGTCTATCATCATATTAGAAATTTTTACATGTAGTTTCTTTTCTATTTCCTATATGGATGCACCTTCTCTATCTAAAGTTTTCAAGAATTGAAATTCTCTATTTAAAAGAAATCTCACCTTGGATCACATCATTTGTATTTTGAGCCTTTTGAGCTGTGACTACGTAAGCTCTCCCTTGGATGATCGGCTTCCTTGCTTGTATCGATCGTGGCATAGGAGCTGAAGCCGTCTTCCCTTTGTTCACCTTAGGGTAATCTTTGAATAGGTGGCCCACCTTGCCACATTGAAAAAAACCCCGAGTACCCATCCTATAGTCCACTGTCTTGTGAGGCTTGCCACACTTGACACAAGTCTCACGAGGTGTGGAAGAAGCTGCTCGCGAAAAATCCTGTGTGACTGTAACTTCGGTAGTGCAGGGCTCTGGTAGCGTATCGGTTTCCCCGACGCGAGCAATGGAAATCTCTACTAGTTGCTCTGCTGCGTCGGTCTCCCATAACCTCCCTGGAATGGTGGTCTCTAGTTGTTTGCTACAAATCTTGACTTTTTATTCACCAGTTCGTAGTTCCCTGTTCTACTTTGGTCCACATTCCACCTTCCCTGCTATTCCCTCTGGCGGTATTTGTTATTATTTTCTTCCTCTACCACCAAGGCCTTGCTCATGACCTCTCCATAGGTCCTCATCTGGAATGGTGCTACCCCTCCCCTCACGTCCGGTCTCAACCCTTGCTGAAACCTTTTTGCCCTCATCATCTCCGTGATCACATAATCGAGCGCGAAGTGAGTGAGTAGCATGAACTTCACTCCATACTCTCTCACTGTCATCTTCCCTTGCACGAGTTATAAAAATTGGATCTCCATCTGATTTCTCACAACTTCCAGGAAGTACTATTTGTTGAACTCTTCAACAAATTCATCCCACGTCCAGGGCAAATCCGGAGTCTCCTGAGCCCTAGTCCGTGAAACAGACTTCCACCAAGGCCCAGCCTCTCCGTCTAGCATGTAGGCTGCCCAACGGACGCTCTCGTCCTCCGTTCATGTCAGCATGCTGAATACTTTTTCCATCTCACTCAGTCAATGCTCTGCCACCATGGGCTCTCCCTGTTCAGAAAAACTAGGAGGTCTCATCCTCCTAAACTCAGTAAACACTGAAGCCACTGGAGGTGTAGGACTCACTGGAGGCGTAGGTGGCTAACTCTGCTCATGGGCAGTGTGAGCTGCTAAGGATGCTACCTATTGTGCCATGGCAGCCGCCATGGTCTCCATGGTATGCATCATCATCTGACGCTCCTCTCTCTCCTCATTCCTTTCTTTAACCCTTGCCTGTTCCCTTTGATCTTGATCCTGATGATCTCGATCCTGATTCTCTCCTTGACCGTGGCCCTCTTGACTGTCACTACCCAAAGCACCTCCATCTCCCAAAGGTACTCTATCGGTATCCGAGATGAGATCATCTCGACTATGCAAATTTCTATGATGACCGCCCCTGGGTTGACCTCTTCCTCTAGGAAACATAACAGTCTGCACGTGAAAACAAAGTTTTCTTTAGCAGAAGTCCCTATGCTATGACAAAAATAATGATTGTTAGAATTTTTAAAAGAAATGCTTTGATACCAACTGTGACAGCCTAGATTTTGACACCTCAAAACTTGTGCCATTAGTATGATCCTCCAGACCGTGTCCCATGGATATATACAGAATATTAGTATAACAAGCAATAATAAAGAGATAAAGCAAATAATTACATAAAGCGAAAAAGTCAATATGCCCATTTGGCACATACAAAAGACAGTTCTACTTTCATGCCACTGCATGAACAGGGAACCGATCTGAACCATCGATGATAAACAGATCACCCCAGATGGTTTGCCCAAAAGAATTATATCTATCTAATTACATTGTTTATCAAAATAAAGGCTTGACATACCAAGCCGTACAATCTGCTCTCAAAACTGACTCTCTATCAAAGTACACAGCGGAGTCTCCTAGAAGAAGTCCTCAGGAGGGGGCTCCAACTCGTCCCCAGGCACATAATCCGAATCACCCGGATCCACGTCTCTCGAAGCCCTGGCCGCTGCTAATAATGGACCTGCGATGTATAGTCTAAAAGGGTGAGCTACATCCTAGCTCAATAGGGAACAACACAATAAACATATAAATCAAAATCTCACATATATTCCATGATATTCTAAGCACGATGTATCTATGCACTTGCTTAAAAAATAGTTTAAAGGATGGTAATTTACATTCAATTTTACTAATAGTTTGCATGTTTCACTTTACTTTTAATTTATCATGAATGACACTGAACAGGCCTAAAGTAAAACTTAAATCTTCAACTTAAGTAATCCCCGAGCAATATAGCATCGAGCCTCGATGGGATACCGTCCATCGTCGTCTAAATAGACAGTTGTTAAAAATATATTCCCTGGGAAAACGACCCAAGCCCCTTTCTCAATAGGCGGTAGGGTTAAATTTCATCTCAACATCCCTGGGATGTGCGTGCATCGCAATAAACCTCCGCATCAAAGGTAATGGATTGGCATTGCATCGGTCATAGATATCCTGCCGAGTCAGTCGTGGGTATCCCGCCATGTTGGTGGGGTATCCTAAACAAACCTCAAATAACAAAAATAATATTTGCTTTACATATGTTGTTCCCCGTGTAATTGTGTTATCTTATATCAGTTAGTCCTTAACAGTAGTTATTTAATCTTACTTATATCCCTGGGATGTCTAAATTACTCGCATCACACTGATGCCTTTATCACTTGCACATCCCCTGGAGATGCCTCATTTTCATTAACTTACTTGGTCTCAGTTATTCGCATCACACTGATGCCTTTATCACTTTCTTGATGTCACACACACACCCATTATTACAAAGCTTTACATAGTTAAAACCTTTTCAATTTGATCTCTATTTCACTACATACATGCTCTTGCAATTAAAGTACATGTTCAAGGTGTTCCCTACCTCAAGTCTCTGAAGGTCTAAGCATCAAGGTTCCACGCGACTCCTTATGCATGCTTTCACACGTACCACCTATGGTACATCATAACACATGCAACACATTACTAAAGATGCAATAAAGAAGGTCCTAGACCCTCCATGAACCTCAAGGTCGGATTATGAAGTCAAGTGAAACTGCCAAAATAGATTAATTGACTCCCAAAATCGATTAATCGAACCCTAAATCGATTAATCGATTCCCAAAATCGATTAATCAAAATCCAAAATTGATTAATCTATCCCAAATTGATTAGTCGAAATCCTCAAAATGGTTAAATCGATTCACAAATCGAGTAGTCGAAAATTCGAAATCGATTAGTGTTAAGACATGAAAAGTACCACTTTTCACCTCTTAACTTAGCCTCTGTTAGACCCTTAGCCATCTAATAAATGTGTGTTAAGTCATTTTTGTAGGTAATAAATAGCAGCTATAATAAAGCCTGAACCCTGTTAAGGAGCCCACTTTTACCCTAGAAGCCCCTTAGAAGGATGAAAGCGGAATCCAGACAAGAATTGAACCTCGCACAACTTTCACAAGCTTCAAAGGATTTAGAAATTAAGCCTCGCACAGTCCTTGTGAGTTTCCCAAGACTTCATTTCCAATTGTCCGTGATGTTCTCGCCAGCTGACTGACAGAAGAGCTTCAAAATTATACCTCATGCGGCTCTCGCGAAGCTTAAATATAAATGCTCGCGCAGTCTCGCGCAGCTCAAGAAAGTAGCTATTAAACCTCACGTAGTTCACTCAGATCAACTGAGGAGAGAGGTTCCAGGTATCTCTGTGCATAGCTGTCGCATAGTGGCCGCGGGATACAAAACTTCAGAAAAACCTCTTACGCAGCTTAGAGACCAATGCATATCACATCCTCGCGAGGATCCTCGTGAAGATCCATTGAGAAACAAACTGCTCGCGCGATTCCTGCGCCATTTAGAAGGAAAGTGCAATCCCGCGAAGACCAGGGCAATCCAACGAGGATTTAATTCTCTAGCGCGCGACTGCTTCAGCGGCAACTAAGACAACCCCGTGACATCTAGAATTTCAAGCTAATTCAATCTCGCGAACACCGTGCTACCATGCGACAGCCTTGGAAACTAGTGCTACCTGGCAAGGCTCTGAACTCTAACTCTCCCTCACCTCTGCAGAGGACATTCTGGGAACTTCCAACAATTAGGGCACGCATTCTAACACTCCAAGTTCTGTGCACGCGCCTTGAGGCATCCAAGGAACAGTATTAGGCCATGTGGCATCGTTAAATTAGGGTTTCCTAACCCTAATGCATCGCCAAACTAACTGCTATATAAACCTAAGCCTGGTTTAGGTTTAGGGGCTCTCTTTTTAGAATAGAATTTTGTCTATCTTCTTCTTGCAGTAGCTGCAGATCTCTAGTAAAGTTTAGGTAG
This sequence comes from Chloranthus sessilifolius, assembly GCA_021018995.1. NCBI lineage: Eukaryota > Viridiplantae > Streptophyta > Magnoliopsida > Chloranthales > Chloranthaceae > Chloranthus > Chloranthus sessilifolius. The sequence continues at coordinate 116,806,852 of CM037584.1, forward strand.
ATTTCTTTTTACTTTTCTTCTCTCCATAGTCCAGCATTTGCTGGCTATGCCTTTGTGTGACTATTTGGAATAGATTAATAGAGTTTTATGATAGGGTGTTTTACATTTATGAGATTTTTGTCTGTGAGTTATTCTGTACAAGGCTGTTACCTTGGGATCCTCCATTGCTAGGACGTATTACAAGCAATGGAGGACTGATTTTATGGTTTACTCATATCGAAGTGACCTGTGTGTTTGGGCTAACATGCTCCCATACAGGCCTAGCCCCACCACAGGACCCACTAGATCTGAAATCCCCATGGGAGCAATGAGCTTTTGTAGCCTTCTGAACATGGTGGTGGCAACAATGTTTCTTGTTCTATCTTGAGTTTTGTGAGGAGGATAGCCTTTGGGATAGTCTGTGACCATTCAAGTGGATAGGTTATAGCCTTAGGGTGAAGCCAATCCACAGACTCAAGACAAATTGTTCTTCTCTGCACGTGTGCTTGTAGCCTTGTGAGAGATTATGCTGAGACAAACTCCCCTGTATGTGTACAGACCCGCCATCAGATGGCAGATATGGTTTGGTTATAGAGATTGTAGGCTTGCGACTGGATCATCGTAGTCTCTCTAAAGTAGTGGACAGCTGGATCTAAGGCTGCACTCAAACTCTTGCTGGTTCTGTGTGTCTGGGCTAACGTGCTCCCATACAGGCCTAGCCCCACACATAGTACTTTAGAGGTTGATGTTTCCTATGGATTCTTGTGCTTGTAGCCTGGATGAAGTAGTGCCTACAATGATAAACTTGTTCTGACCCATATCTGGACCGTGGTTCCCCAATTGGATAGTCTGTGACCATTTAAGTGGACAGGTTATAGCCATAAAGGGATTGGATCATGGCACAGAGATGAGTTGGATTCTTTCCCCTCAGTGGTGGTAATGTAGCCATTGGACAGGACTTCTATAGCAGCAGATCTGAATCTGAGTCATGAAACCCATCAGATCTGAACCTAATAGCATACTTCTCACCCTTTTATATTTATTTTCTCACTCCATCTTCTTTCTTAATCCTTTCTATAGTTTAGAAATTAGGATACCTTAGAATTTAGATTTTAGTGACCCTAAATCCCCTTCCATTTAGGATTGCCAGATCTGTAGTTAGATCTGGAGGGCCTACTAAAGATGGCTCCCTTGGAGCTTAAGATCAACTTCCCTGTGGGACAAACTCTTACTTATCAAAACTTGCTACAACAGACCCTGTATCTTGCAGGATTGTGCATATTTTAGGCTTGCTGCTCTGTCATTTTCAATCCACCTTTCATTCATTTTCATTCACCCCATTCTTATCACTGTCTTCAATAAAGTCAGTAGCAAGCACTTAAAAATAGCCTAACAAGTTTTTGGCACCGTTGCCGGGGATATTGATCTTTTAGTAGACTCTAGATTTTTGATTCTTTATTCTTTGGTAGCTGTACTTGTGAATAATTGATACTGCTGATTTACATTTGAAAATTTTCTTACAGATTTGGACCGTAGTAGAGAAGGAGAGTAGAATTGTACTGGGAGTCTAGCTACCTCTGTTTGCACTTCTCTAACCCTAAAAACTCAGTCTATTTCTCATTTGAAGATTCCATAGCATAGCAGTTGATTAGGATAGTTGCAATTTTTATTAAGTGCAATGTGCCTACAAATAGTCTTCCCTGCTGTTGGTGTGTGTGCATGTTAGGAAGGAGATCCCTTAGTCCTACATTAGGGCCTGCTAACCCCGAGATAGAAAGGGGTAGAAGACCGAGAAGGCATAGACACACCACAGTTGAGCCCCCTAGTGAAATTGAGATAGCAGTTATGGGTGAAGAACAACCTAGAACATTGAAGGAATTGAATGCTCCGAATGATTACAATTCTCCATTCAGCATCCAATTCCCTGATGTTCAAGGAAACTATGAAATCAAAACTTCCATCATCCAAATGCTTCCCTCTTTCCATGGGCTTAGCAAGGAAGACCCTTACAAGCACATTGACGGTTCCCCTGCACGACATTCTCCATTGCTGGTTTGGGACCAGAAGCCACTAGGTTAAGGCTCTTTCCTTTCTCCCTAAAGGACAGGGCCATGACCTGGTTATCTACTCTCCCAAACAACAGCATCACCTCCTGGAAAGACCTCAAGACAAGATTTCTGTCTAAATTTTTTCCAGAGACCAAGACCAGCCAGTTGAGGAAAGGCATACTTTCTTTTGCCCAATCCCCAACTGAAGATTTTAACCAGTGCTGGGATAGATTTAAAGAGATGCTCAAACAATGTCCCCACCACAAGATCCCTGACTGACAGCTTGTCCAGAGCTTCTACAATGGGATTGATGAAAAGAGCAGAGACATGGTAGATGCCTCTTATGGTGGAACGTACGTGCATAAAATAGCTGATGAGGCATGGGACTTGTTTGAGGTCATAAGTGAAAATGCTTTTCAGAAGATGTCCTCTTCTAGAATTGTTCAAGAGCCATCTCCAAAGCTGGGGGTGGCTGAGACTTCTAAAGGAAAAATGTATGAAGTTAGGGGAAATGATGATCTGAGAATACAGATGGCCAATCTTACTGAAAGATTTGATAAACTTTTGACTGTGGTGCAGCCCAGAATAGCTGCACAAGTGATGGAGGCATGTCTGATATGCCAATCTCCCCAGCACACAGTAGAAGAATGTCCATCTGCAGGGCAATACCCTGAGTTTGTAATGGAACAGGCTGCTGCTGCCTAATCTTTTGGACATCAACAATCTGGTGGCTACAATAAGAACCATATGGATACCAACACCAAAATGCTGATTACCAATGGAGAGACCACCCAAATTTGAGGTGGAGGCAAGACAATTATATGCAGCCACAGCAGATGTTGGCCTTACCTCAAAGGCCACAAAGGTCGAATTTCCAACAACAGTAGTCCCAGCAACAAAATCAATTGATAGTTGCCCCACCTCAGCCCCGAAGTGCTTCTTTTGAGGACCAGGTTTTGGCCCAATTGCAAAGCCTTGGACCCTTAAATCAGACTGTGACTTCTCACAGTCAAAGCATTAAGAAAATAGAAGAGCAGCTTGGCCAAATAGCCAATGCTCTGGCTAAAAGAGAGGAGGGTAGGTTGCCAAGCCAACCAATTTCCAACCCTAAGGGCCAGTATTCCATCGGAGAAGGCTCCTCCAATTTTGAGGGGGCTAATGCCATAACTGCCCTAAGGTCTGGTAGGATGGTAGACAACCAGGTGGGAAAGGAACAAGGAGAGGTCTATCCTAAGGAAATGCCATTTGAAAGTGATAAGGATTTTGTTAAGGCACAGAGTAAAGAACTGCCTGCTGCCATTCAATAAGGGAAAAATAAAGAGGTTGTAGTTGAGCCTCAGTAGGAGATAAAAATAGAAAAAAGAAAAAAATAAAAGTTCACCATGATGCTTGCGGTGAGGAACCAATACCTCTTTGCCATTTCCTCATGCTTTGAGTGGCCCTGCCCCTTTTGATAAGGGTCAGGCACAGATCAAGGAAATGGAGACCTTTAAGCAGGTCAAGATAAATTTACCCCTGCTTGACGCAATCCGACAGGTCCCAGCCTATGCAAAGTTTCTGAAAGACCTCTGTACTCAAAAAAGGAAGGTAAGAGGCCATTTGTCCAAGGTCTTTGCGACTGATACAGTGAATTCTGTATTAACCATGACAATACCTGAGGAGTTGTAAGACCCAGGGATACCCACTATTCCCTGTATTATTGGTGACCACACGATTGGAAGGGCCCTTTTGGACCTTGAAGCCAGTGTTAACCTGCTGCCATACAGTGTATATCAGCAGTTAGGTTTGGGGGAGTTGAAGCCCACCCCCATTGTTCTATTGATGGCTGATAGGTCCGAGAGGAAACCCATGGGAGTGGTCGAGGATGTCCTAGTGGGGGTAGACAAGTTCTTCTATCCTGTAGACTTCCTTGTCTTGGACATGGGCTGCTACAAGAGTACCTCTCCGATACCTGTTATTCTGGGCAGACCATTCTTGACCACTGCCAATGCATGCATTCAATG